>JBAIZL010000004.1:26441312-26766312 GCA_036971475.1 Prosapia bicincta | reverse complement strand
AACAGGTTAGTAGCTTATTCTCTCTATCACTTTTTTTCTCTTCTTATATCGCGTTATTTTATGCAACTGAAAATCGTTTTGTGCTATTTTTAGAATACTGTTAACAGCATATATATATATATATATATATATATATATATATATATATATATATATATATATATATTTATATAAGAAGTTAATATATTACTATTGTAAGTAATTTTATCCACCATTAAGTGCAATGATTTTACCTTGAGTGATGAGGCGCCTTTCGGTCACTTGACCATTGTCGAATCACTCCGAGTGATTACTTACAATAGTAATATATTAACTTCATAAAGTCAGTGCAACGGAAAAACAATGGATAACGTAAAATATCAAATATATATATATATATATATATATATATATATATATATATATATATATATATATATTAGCAATAATTGACTTGCATCTAAAACACAAAAGACACTTATTATTTATATTATATAATGGCAGCATCAAACTGATATTTCACTTTATAATAATTTTAGTCTATTTATTACCTTTTTATTACCACGTCCTCTAATTCATATTTTAACGAATATAAAGTGTGTTTTTTTTAATCGACTTCAAAAAAGGAGATTTTGTATTCGACCCGTATTTTTGTCTGTTTGTTCCACGATAATTTTGGAAGTATTGAACCGATCAAAATGATTTTGTTTGAAAGGGTAAACCCTTCCGGTGGTCCATTATAGTTACATTCCAAACCACCTGATTTGGAGACAATAATACGATAATTTAACCTTGAGTAAAAAAATTGTTTAGTAAGGATTATGAACTACAAAACAACTAATAAGCAAATTAAACAATCACAGCATTTTTTATGTAGTATTCTACCACATATAAAAATAACATAGAAATAAAAGTATAAAACGAATAGATTTTTTTATTTGTTGCTTGGGAAAGCTTCTTATAACGTGCATCATCGGATTCTAATATACGAACTTTCCTTATGAAAGCGGCTTTTTCCGATGGCTTACCCATATTGATTTATAACTTAGTATAGCTCGCATGAGTTGAGCCTAAATAAATACGTTGATAATACGATTTAGTTCATTTACCATAAACTATTTATTGAATAATCCTCTGGCGAAACTTTCATTACTTCACTAAAAGTTAACAGAGAAATTCATAAATATAACTTTACTACCAATTTTCACTTTATTTTTGTAAGCAAAAAAAGGTTTTTCCTAACAGTTATTAAAGACAGCATTATTGTATTTTTACCTGAGAACATAATTTATCATAAGCTTATCACTCAAAACTTTTTTAAATCGACGCCGTAATCGTGCCTTGTATTTGCTAATCCATCAAACCTATTCCAAACATTTCTGAAGCAATCAACTTTTTGATTGCTTGATTTCCAATGATTAATTATAGTGAACCATAGAGTCTTCTCATGAAACAAAAATTTCAAGTGTTCGGTATTATGAAAGTATGGAGGACGATAGTTGATCTTTGTTCTCGGAAAAGACCATACAATATCAGATTTTCTTCTACCAAAAATATGTGATTGGATATTTTTGATTAAGATATACACATTACGGACAATTCAACCTTCTTTGAATGATTTAGAAGGAATGTGATTATTGTAGCTGCTTGTAAATATAACAGATAATATCTCCTTAAATCTTTTGAATCACAAATTTAATAAATGTTCTATATCTATAAAGTAAGTCTGTGGAAGGAATTATGGAATAGCCTGTGTTAATATCATAATTTATTCATCTATATCCCAAAATGCTCCAACATCATGTAAAATCCCTTTATTTCTTACGTTCAGTATGTTAAACATGAATCCAAGTATGAAATTCGGCGCCGACTTCAAACTTTTGTGAGAAATACGTTTATGATAAATTATGTTTTCGTTATTGGAAAATTATTTTTACTTTTTAGAAATGTAAAAATTATATATTCGAGTCTTTTTTAAAGTCGGTTCTGTTTTTTTTTTTTATTTTAATTAACATAACCTAGTTTTATTTTACCTGCTTTGAAAAGAACTGAGTAGGGTTACACCTAACAGGTGAACTGACGTCCGTTCATTTTAGTCAATCTCTTTACAACTCTTAAAAAGTGACTCTAAAATGAAGCAAAATTGTCAATAATTTTTTTTTTTTACTTCATTATTTGTCCAGTTTAGCGTATATTCTAGAAAATACACGAACATTTTGTGAAGCAATCTATTTAATAATGATATGCTTAAAGTATAAACCAACAAAAATGCATACCAAATATAGACAGCTAATATATGAGCACTAAAGGAGACGAAGACAAAATGATGGTATAGAATGAATAATTGGAATAATATAAGGAACTAAACGGCGTCTCAGGTCAAGTTGAGGCAGGGGGGGATTAGGACCGGCCTGGGCCTATGAATAGGCTGGGACAGCCTGGCGAGAACATCTCATTAGTAACGCATCGCCGATTACTCTACTTAAAAACGTTAATGTAATAAATAAGCATTTTATGGGGAAAACGTTGATACGGTTTTTTTTTAAATTATTACTAAACAAACAATTGCGCGTTTAGTTAATTAGAGCTTAGCTAGTGAGAGCTATTCACAAAGGTAAAAGTCAACATAGTTAACTCAAAATCTCACCAAAAATCTCAGTGTAGTAGCCGAGCACTGAGGAAGGCGACATCGTAGCCGAATCTAGTCTGTTGTGAACTAGTGTGTTTGTTTATTAAAAATTAATTTTTGGTGAGATTTTGAGAAACCTATTTTGAGTTTTACCTTTGTGAATTGCGTGTTCGTCTCATGTTAATCGGCCAACTGAAAGTGTGATTACCGGCTACGCTTCGTATAGCGTAACTTTCCTTCAGTATAGGTGATCACACTTAAAGTCGGCCGATTAATATGAGGCAAACCCCCAATTGTTTGTTTAATAATAATTAAGAAAACCGTATCAACGTTTTTCCCATATAATACGTATTTACTATATTAAGGTTTTTAATTGGCGTGATCGGCGATGCGTCACTATTGGGGTGTTCTCGCCGCGCCGTTCCAACCTATTCATAGGCACAGGCAGGTTCTAATCCCCCAGGAACATGGATTGCCTCAACTTAACCTGAGACGCCGTATATGTTACCTAGGGGAAGGGAGGTATTACAACGGAATGTGCCGCTAGGGTCGTTCAAAATGAAAGCAGAACAGAAGCTATTGCGAAACCCCTGGCGTTGGTGTATCAGAGATAATACGAAAATTAAAGACACGTAAGATTAAGAATCGTCTAGGTACTTATGCCTCAACTTAACCTGAGACGCCGTATATGTTACCTAGGGGAAGGGAGGTATTACAACGGAATGTGCCGCTAGGGTCGTTCAAAATGAAAGCAGAACAGAAGCTATTGCGAAACCCCTGGCGTTGGTGTATCAGAGATAATACGAAAATTAAAGACACGTAAGATTAAGAATCATCTAGGTACTTATGCCTCAACTTAACCTGAGACGCCGTATATGTTACCTAGGGGAAGGGAGGTATTACAACGGAATGTGCCGCTAGGGTCATTCAAAGTGAAAGCAGAACAGAAGCTATTGCGAAACCCCTGGAGTTGGTGTATCAGAGATAATACGAAAATTAAAGACACGTAAGATTAAGGATCGTCTAGGTACTTATGCCTCAACTTAACCTGAGACGCCGTATATGTTACCTAGGGGAAGGGAGGTATTACAACGGAATGTGCCGCTAGGGTCATTCAAAATGAAAGCAGAACAGAAGCTATTGCGAAACCCCTGGAGTTGGTGTATCAGAGATAATACGAAAATTAAAGACACGTAAGATTAAGAATCGTCTAGGTACTTATGCCTCAACTTAACCTGAGACGCCGTATATGTTACCTAGGGGAAGGGAGGTATTACAACGGAATGTGCCGCTAGGGTCATTCAAAATGAAAGCAGAACAGAAGCTATTGCGAAACCCCTGGAGTTGGTGTATCAGAGATAATACGAAAATTAAAGACACGTAAGATTAAGAATCGTCTAGGTACTTATGCCTCAACTTAACCTGAGACGCCGTATATGTTACCTAGGGGAAGGGAGGTATTACAACGGAATGTGCCGCTTGGGTCATTCAAAATGAAAGCAGAACAGAAGCTATTGCGAAACCCCTGGAGTTGGTGTATCAGAGATAATACGAAAATTAAAGACACGTAAGATTAAGAATCGTCTAGGTACTTATGCCTCAACTTAACCTGAGACGCCGTATATGTTACCTAGGGGAAGGGAGGTATTACAACGGAATGTGCCGCTAGGGTCGTTCAAAATGAAAGCAGAACAGAAGCTATTGCGAAACCCCTGGCGTTGGTGTATCAGAGATAATACGAAAATTAAAGACACGTAAGATTAAGAATCGTCTAGGTACTTATGCCTCAACTTAACCTGAGACGCCGTATATGTTACCTAGGGGAAGGGAGGTATTACAACGGAATGTGCCGCTAGGGTCATTCAAAATGAAAGCAGAACAGAAGCTATTGCGAAACCCCTGGCGTTGGTGTATCAGAGATAATACGAAAATTAAAGACACGTAAGATTAAGAATCGTCTAGGTACTTATGCCTCAACTTAACCTGAGACGCCGTATATGTTACCTAGGGGAAGGGAGGTATTACAACGGAATGTGCCGCTTGGGTCGTTCAAAATGAAAGCAGAACAGAAGCTATTGCGAAACCCCTGGCGTTGGTGTATCAGAGATAATACGAAAATTAAAGACACGTAAGATTAAGAATCGTCTAGGTACTTATGCCTCAACTTAACCTGAGACGCCGCATATGTTACCTAGGGGAAGGGAGGTATTACAACGGAATGTGCCGCTTGGGTCGTTCAAAATGAAAGCAGAACAGAAGCTATTGCGAAACCCCTGGCGTTGGTGTATCAGAGATAATACGAAAATTAAAGACACGTAAGATTAAGAATCGTGTAGGTACTTATGCCTCAACTTAACCTGAGACGCCGTATATGTTACCTAGGGGAAGGGAGGTATTACAACGGAATGTGCCGCTAGGGTCATTCAAAATGAAAGCAGAACAGAAGCTATTGCGAAACCCCTGGAGTTGGTGTATCAGAGATAATACGAAAATTAAAGACACGTAAGATTAAGAATCGTCTAGGTACTTATGCCTCAACTTAACCTGAGACGCCGTATATGTTACCTAGGGGAAGGGAGGTATTAAAACGGAATGTGCCGCTTGGGTCGTTCAAAATGAAAGCAGAACAGAAGCTATTGCGAAACCCCTGGCGTTGGTGTATCAGAGATAATACGAAAATTAAAGACACGTAAGATTAAGAATCGTCTAGGTACTTATGCCTCAACTTAACCTGAGACGCCGTATATGTTACCTAGGGGAAGAGAGGTATTACAACGGAATGTGCCGCTTGGGTCGTTCAAAATGAAAGCAGAACAGAAGCTATTGCGAAACCCCTGGCGTTGGTGTATCAGAGATAATACGAAAGTTAAAGACACGTAAGATTAAGAATCGTGTAGGTACTTATGCCTCAACTTAACCTGAGACGCCGTATATGTTACCTAGGGGAAGGGAGGTATTACAACGGAATGTGCCGCTTGGGTCGTTCAAAATGAAAGCAGAACAGAAGCTATTGCGAAACCCCTGGAGTTGGTGTATCAGAGATAATACGAAAATTAAAGACACGTAAGATTAAGAATCGTCTAGGTACTTATGCCTCAACTTAACCTGAGACGCCGTATATGTTACCTAGGGGAAGGGAGGTATTACAACGGAATGTGCCGCAAGGGTCATTCAAAATGAAAGCAGAACAGAAGCTATTGCGAAACCCCTGGAGTTGGTGTATCAGAGATAATACGAAAATTAAAGACACGTAAGATTAAGAATCGTCTAGGTACTTATGCCTCAACTTAACCTGAGACGCCGTATATGTTACCTAGGGGAAGGGAGGTATTACAACGGAATGTGCCGCTTGGGTCGTTCAAAATGAAAGGAGAACAGAAGCTATTGCGAAACCCCTGGAGTTGGTGTATCAGAGATAATACGAAAATTAAAGACACGTAAGATTAAGAATCGTGTAGGTACTTATGCCTCAACTTAACCTGAGACGCCGTATATGTTACCTAGGGGAAGGGAGGTATTACAACGGAATGTGCCGCTAGGGTCATTCAAAATGAAAGCAGAACAGAAGCTATTGCGAAACCCCTGGAGTTGGTGTATCAGAGATAATACGAAAATTAAAGACACGTAAGATTAAGAATCGTCTAGGTACTTATGCCTCAACTTAACCTGAGACGCCGTATATGTTACCTAGGGGAAGGGAGGTATTAAAACGGAATGTGCCGCTTGGGTCGTTCAAAATGAAAGCAGAACAGAAGCTATTGCGAAACCCCTGGCGTTGGTGTATCAGAGATAATACGAAAATTAAAGACACGTCAGATTAAGAATCGTGTAGGTACTTATGCCTCAACTTAACCTGAGACGCCGTATATGTTACCTAGGGGAAGGGAGGTATTACAACGGAATGTGCCGCTAGGGTCATTCAAAATGAAAGCAGAACAGAAGCTATTGCGAAACCCCTGGAGTTGGTGTATCAGAGATAATACGAAAATTAAAGACACGTAAGATTAAGAATCGTCTAGGTACTTATGCCTCAACTTAACCTGAGACGCCGTATATGTTACCTAGGGGAAGGGTGGTATTACAACGGAATGTGCCGCTTGGGTCGTTCAAAATGAAAGCAGAACAGAAGCTATTGCGAAACCCCTGGCGTTGGTGTATCAGAGATAATACGAAAATTATAGACACGTAAGATTAAGAATCATCTAGGTACTTATGCCTCAACTTAACCTGAGACGCCGTATATGTTACCTAGGGGAAGGGAGGTATTACAACGGAATGTGCCGCTAGGGTCGTTCAAAATGAAAGCAGAACAGAAGCTATTGCGAAACCCCTGGAGTTGGTGTATCAGAGATAATACGAAAATTAAAGACACGAAAGATTAAGAATCGTCTAGGTACTTTATGCCTCAACTTAACCTGAGACGCCGTATATGTTACCTAGGGGAAGGGAGGTATTACAACGGAATGTGCCGCTTGGGTCGTTCAAAATGAAAGCAGAACAGAAGCTATTGCGAAACCCCTGGCGTTGGTGTATCAGAGATAATACGAAAATTAAAGACATGTAAGATTAAGAATCGTGTAGGTACTTATGCAGAAACCAGAGAACTCATGTCGTAATCGGCTCATGCAGAGGGATTAGCTAACAGAGTGCAATGCTTTACGTTGCATAGTTCAACTTCTGCTAAGAGCGTGCTAGTAATCGAAAATTTTACTTTTAAGCTGTAGCAAATTTAGACATTGTATTTATGAAAATTGTTCAGTTCAAAATGTGTCTTAATCGTTTGCATTCCTGCATCTTCTTCACCGAGGAAAAGGCATTATGTTAGATTTTACATGTTTGTAACCGCAGAGAGACATCCTAAAAGAACGTCCTAATGTTACATGTTTTATTAATAAATTATTTTTTTGATAATACTTTAGGCATTTGATATTTTAAGTTTCTATAACGTGCTCTGAGTTTTTAACATATTAAATGACTCTTAATTATTGTATACTAAATGTATTTTTGTCTGCCCCCCAATTTGAAAAAAAATAAGGCAGATAAAAGCTATAAAAACGTAACACGAATTACGTTTAACCATATGTTTTCCTTAAGGAGGGAAACGCGCCTTAATATTCAAATATTACCTTAGAATAAGTAGACGGTTAACGAATCAAGAATAATCAATTTATTATTACGAGGTTTTAACAACTAATTTGTTGTCCTTTTCAAGTCATTATTAAAATTATGGCCTAAAGAAATAACAACGAAAATGTTGTTCAATACTAACAGATCACATTTACAACAAATTAATTACAGAAACATATTCCTAGTAAATTCAACATTCATGACTCATTAAAACAACCGTCTTTTTATTATAAACACTTTCATACGAGTAACTAAATGGCAAATAAATATAATTTTAGATGCTATGCTTTTAAAATTTGCTTAACATTTTCATACTCAGTGTTATTCTAAGACATATGTATTACAGGCAATCATTCTAGAAGCGTCCGTGCGACAAATTAAAAAATGTTTTAACAAAATAGATTTTAAAAACCTATAATATGTTTCAGTATCACCTTATATACCTAATTTTTCTTATAAAATTCGCCTTAAGATGTAAATTATAGCCTACTTGATTATACTAACAAATCGGGAATAGCTATAACTCCAAAATTTAATAGAGTTCCGCGTAAGCAAGCATATATAAGAACACAAAGCATGAAAACTAAATGCGAATATAAATAATATAAATGGGACGGTTACGATCTCATTTCAGTGTTATAGACTATATGGGCGCGCATAGCCCGAATTATTAAGAAATTACGTTTTATATTATACAGAACACGAGTAGGTAAGTGCTTGATATGTATCACGTGATCTACACAACTCTTCGGTATCAAATCGTTCTGTGTCTTTAGGTAGTAAGCAATTGCTTACTCCAACTCACTTACTGCCCCCTTCTTTTAACAATATTCATAAATATTTACTCTCAATTCCTAATGTGGATTTACCTATCTCTTCCTCTTAAAAAGTTAACTTAAAAAAATGAGTAATTAAATATACGTTTAATGCCCCTTTAAAATCTGGGAAAAACTAAATTAATCAGTTCTATTAATATGCGATCAAATAAAGGGTACTATATATTTAAATGAATTTTTAAGTGGCGTACTTAATATAGAGCATTTTCAAGATAATGGAAAAGGTTGAACAAGTCAGAACTCGGGTAATATTATGAAATATTGGTATAGGTGCGCTCCCACGGTTGTATTATAACAATGGGATATGTCGGCTGTCACTGGACCCCCTGGGTTCGAGTCGTGCTGTACTACCGCAAACTCGCAACCTTACCGTTCTCTGAGTTAAAAATTTCCGCTCTCCACTGGTCTCAAACGAAACAGAAAAATAAAATTCTGATATAAATATATATTTAAGAAAAATATGGCTTGAAACTTTTCGTAAATTTCCTATTATTAATGGTCTCTTTATCAGTCATGTCTTGTTTAATAAGAGAGTCACATTTCAACTTGTGAAGAGACTCCTAATAATGCCAATAATGTTAAGTTGACGAAAAGCCTAGCGCTATTGTACTTTACGTTTTGTTGCGAAATACACATAAATTAATAAATATTTAACAAGAAAAACGTCTATATATATGTGTGTAAATGTTCTTTGCATAAATGAAATATGGAAGAAGGAACATTTAAACGCTTACATAAAACCGAACACATATACAAATCAAATTTGGCTACTCGTTGTATCAATAATGGATACAGATTTCCTGAAATAGGAGATATGAAATTAATACAAAAAACTCAATAAAGGGTTAAAGATGAATATATGTGTAACATTAGTAATTTATAAACATAAAGTTAAAGACAAATTAATTAATGAACCAATTCAAGTGAAATCAAAACACCGAACTATTTACAAGGTCATTTATGTTATGCCAAAAATTACATGGAAGTATAAATACTTATAAACATATGATTTAATTTTCGTAAAAATATTTTGTTATGTCATTGTTTTTCCTGAAGGTGCAAATACTTATTTATTTGCGAAAAGCTTTGAACAAATATATATATATATATACACTGGGTATCGTCTATAACGACCTTTAAGGGGGGATGAAAATTATGTCGCTATATCCGGTCGTCGTTATATCCAGTACTAACCAAGATGGAGTGGGGAGAATTTTAGACTGAATAATAAAGTCTTACAAGGTACAGAGAGCGTGCCGATGCGCTCCTAGCTTATTTTCTTAGATATAATTTTAATTATAATTAATTTATAAATTATAATTATAATTTATAATTATAAGTTTCACAGGCTAATTGAAACTTCTCTACTGTCGATACGTGTTTGTATAAAGGTTTTACTCTTACGTCAATGCTTCAGAAGAGTTTAGAGAATATTGTGCCTGAGTCGTTTTTAAATCCGATCATCCCAATTTAACTTTTGACGCTTCAACTCTAACAATATTCCAGGTAGTTTTATGAACAGATTTAATTTGGTTTAACTTATATATTTGAATGTTTTTTTTAGTTTGACCCATATAATGCGGCAAAAAACAACGATCGTAAAAACCTAATGTGTCAACATAAGATTGTAGTAAACAAATCTCAGCTTATCTCTGCTATAAATAGTCTCGGACGAGACATATGTATTATCTATGTCTCTGTTTACATTATCGATCTCCGAAACACTTGGCACAAACAGAAACAAACAAACATTCCGAGTTAAACGTTGAGTGCTTATTTTAGTTTGTAATATATTTTAGTAGTAGGGTCTTTAGTTTTGTATATAAATTTTCTTTTTTTTCTGTCTTTTTTGTGTGTTTTCTTATATGGAGGGGGGAGAATTTTAGACTGAATAATAAAACAAAATTTAAATAAACTTAATGAAAAAACAGGTTTATTATTTTTTTCAATGTTACATAATTAAAATTAAACTATGTACGTAAATATTTAACAAAATTATTTGATTTACTACTAAAAAAATCAGTTATTGTTTGTTTTTTACAATTTTTTTGATAAAAAGTTTCGGAAAGTTTTTTTTCTATTACGTCGATTCCCTCCTGGATAGAATTTGTACAAAGGTCGTTAACAATAACGAATTTTTTTATTAACCCCACATATGTTACTGCTTCAACCAAAGTGGGTAATTCGTCATCTACCTCTTCATCTTCTTCTTCTTCTTCGCCGACTGTTGCCTTTTCTTCACTGTGAGATCTGATTAATTCTGCGTCGGATATGTCATATTCTGTGGTTATTTCGATATCGATTACGTCATAGTCTGGAATCAGGTCCCGGTTAATATGTGACGGTAATGTGAGTTGTTGTACCCATTCTGTTAGGTTTTGTTCCGGAGGCTGTATGTTCCGTTCATCTTCGGTTCGGAATCCTGCATGGTGATAACAATTCCTTATTGTCTCCGCAGGAACGTCATTCCATGCTTTTTGGACCATTAAAATAGCATCCAGTACGGAGATTTTGGTCATACGATTTTCTTCTGTGTCTTGTAATAATTTCAATACCACCTGCTTCCGGAAATTCGTTTTTATTTTTTGTATAACCCCCTGGTCCATTGGTTGTAATACAGAGGTTGTATTTGGGGGCAAAAACACTATTTTAATAAATTTAAATATTTCTGTGAGGATGTGAGTCGGACAATTATCTATAAGCAATAAAATTTTATGTTTTTTCTTTGCCAACTGTGCGTCCCAATCTTTCAGAAACCGTGTGAACAAGTTAGACGTCATCCAGGTTTTTTTATTGCTTTCATAATCCACTGGTAGATGTGTAATCCCTTTGAAGCAACGAGGATTTTTGGATTTTCGGTGACAAAAAGCTTCTTTTTAATTGAACCCATCATATTAGCAGCAACTAAAACGGTAAGTCTATCTTTAGAAAATTTACCTGTACTACATTTTTCTCCTTTAAAATGCAACGTTCGTTCCGGTGTTAATTTGTAGAACAGTCCCGTTTCGTCTGCATTGAAGATGTCTTCATCTTTGTAACCTTCACGGAGAGTCGGCCAAACTGTTTGCAACCATGTGCTGCATACACTTGATGAAACGCCAGCTCCCTCACCGGAGATTTTCTTGAAAACGATATTGTGCCATTGGCAAAATCGCTGGATCCAACCTTTAGAAATCTCCTCGGAAGTGTTTGGATTTATTCTTTTCCATAACTCGGTAGCTTTTTGTTGTAAAATTTGGCCTGAGAGAGGGATATTCTTGCTTCTCTGGAACCGAAACCATTCCAACAATGGCACTTCAATTCCTTCGTGTGTCGCAGTTTTAATTTTCTTCGTCTTGAAAGAATGTCCGTTTTCGATTAAGGCTCTAATCGTCTCCCTTTTGGACCAGATGGTGGATATTGTAGTGTGATTAACGCCGAGTTCTTTAGAAAGCTGTTTATACGTTTCACCATTTTCCAGGCGGCAAGAAATGTGAAACTTTTCTTCCAGTGACGCAGATTTTCTTTTTGACATTTTACGAACGTACATACGTATTTCACTTTCGGCTGTATAGTTCGAACTGATCATATTTGTAGTGGAACGGGATTGGAATGGGGATCGCGATTCTTAGAAAGCTTTGTTTACATCGAGAGGATTAACGTTCGGAGAATTCTAGAATGTTCCGTCGCTATACTCGATTTTTTTTTTCGACGGACCTGAAATGAATGTAGTTTTAACCGAGCCGTCGTTTTACCCGATGTCGTTATAGGCGATGTAAAATGCATTGAACAGGTATTACAGAATCAAGAGGCCGGGAATCTTCGTCGTTACAGCCGGTACGTCGTATTAAGCGATGTCGTTATATACGATACCCACTGTATATATATATATATATATATATATATATATATATATATATATATATATATATATATATATATATATAAAGAACTAAGTCAGAATACAAATACAAGAATTATAATTGAATTTACAATTCAAAGTTTCTCGTTGGCTAACAGTACCAAAATCATCAGTAATATTAAACAATTCAATTGTTGATGATGTTGATACTGTTACCCAACGAAAAACTTTGAATTGTAAATTCAATTATAATTCTTGTATTTGTATTCTGACGTAGTTCTTTATTAATACACAAGAATACATATTGCGATATATATATATATATATATATATATATATATATATATACTCACACACACACACACACACACACTTATCAGGTTACATCTATTTAGAATATCAATAAATGCGTCGTTTTCAAGAAATTTGACTTACTTTTATATCAGAACTTAGTCAGCAAAATAGAAAATTTCACTGAAGCTACTAACTGCTTATTTCAGTCGAAATTTTCTTTTCATTAACGACCAGTGACCGAAATTTCTTTTCATTAACGACCTTTTCATTAATTCGGTCCTTCACCAGTGACCGAATGGCATTGTAATTAATCAAAGTACTAGGTCTTGTTAATTAAGACATTAAATGCATCTAATAAATTTTATATGCTTTATAAATGTACACAAGCATTAAGAGCCATCTGTTGGCAAAAACATTAAACTACGAAAAACCATCACCATAATAATGAAGGTTTGGTTATAGTATTGGTGTTTAAAACGATTGATAAAGTTGTAGTTGAAAAAAAAACATATGTTGGACAAATAGACCCTTGTGCGGCTGATGAGCAAAACAAAGGAATGCAACATCTCGGCGCATCTCTTGTACACTTATCTTGACAAAATTTCCCTCCGATTCGCAGTAAATCACTCACCACTATTATTACAATGCGCGCTGCCATATAATAATAAAAATACCAAAAAGTAAGCGTGCAAGCACAGATACCGCTGGGAGATGTTTGTTCACAGGCTACAATGCTATTACACTGGTTGTAATCATAATAAAACTACAGGTGTGAAAACATTTAGCCGGCCGTACAAGTGATTAAATTAGGCCCATTTAGAGATTAGGCGGGCACGCCTCCTCGCCTTAGCGCTGGGAACCAATCTAACAAGTTCCCACTCCGCGAAAATAAACGCCACTAAATTATTTTTATAATAATTATTGTAAAATACAAACACGCGATTTCAACAACTGATAATCATTTTTTTATAATTAGTTTAAGATTTTGTTATACCCTACTTATTAATTTTACCTGGACTTCGGGTAAATCGATTCCACATGGATTTCATTTTTTTTTTAATTTTTCATTTATCTCTGTCCCTTTTTTAGTCCATCTCGAAAAGAACTTGTTTACTGTTTTGCGCTTAGATTTCCAATTAGATTTTAAACTATTTGGATTAACCGAACTCTCGTTATTCCGGTAATTTTTCTTCGTGCAAATTGCAAAACAGTGCTATGACGACGGTTTCCTCCGCCTTCTTGAACATTATTTTTGCAAATATCTAGATCGAGTTAAACTCGTACATACGTGTTTAAATTAACTCCACTAATCTGAAGACAGAAAGTCGCGTTTTACACAAGCTGTCTTTACCGTGCGTACAATTTGCCTTTCATCTCCTTAATCCCTATTTCTTTATCGCCCAATTACTTATTAATAACAATAATATAACCTTTGACACTCAAAAAAAAAACAAGCAGAAATAAGTTTAATATCATATAAGTCGTCAAGTTGTAGATAAGAACGTAACAAAACCTTATAAAAGTCTGTAATAGCTCATTTTCTTGGAAATATATTGTACATGCTATTTCTATATATTTTATAAAAAAGGATAAAACCTATACAATACAGAACTAAACAAATATTATTTATTATTATAAATTTACATTTTTAATTTAAATTTTACATATCATATTTTTTTATTTTACTTTTAAAGTTGATTAAATATTATTAAATTAACTAAATTAATACGTAACCCTTACGTCATGACAAGTCACTATAGCGATGTTATATTACATAACACATTTACCGTTAAAGAAAATTATTCAAACATTACATTGAAATTACCTCTAAGTGACGATGAAAACAACTGATAGAATTTACCGCCATGTTTGGTTTCGGAAATCTTTCTGACAAACCTTCAGTTTACTTAAATCTGACGCCAAATTTCTACAGTTTAACTTTTATCGCAAAAAGTGCTAACCGTCAAAGAAGATTACACTTTAAGCAATAATAACAATTTTTTCTGTACGATATTGTTTTCAAAATTACAAATTAAGACTGGAATAGAAAGATCCAGTAGGTAAAAAAAACTATAGCAATCAACATACATTGATCGATTGACTAACGGTGAACAAATTTTTAAACTAACAATTTATTTTAGAATGAATCGATTTTAGTAAATTAACATTATGTAGTCAAATAAAAAAACATTTGAATTTTTAAATTTTATTAGGTAAAATAATGGTTTTCAATCTTCAAAAGCATTTTCTTCAACACCTCAGAACCAAATACAAAACCTTCAACTTAAATCATTTAGGACTCAAACAACTTAAATAACTTACAAACATGATTTGTAAGTTTGAAACAAAACTTCTCGTAGCAATAGTTACGCATAAATAATAATACACATAATTGCTGTCAATAATTATTTATTTTAATTTATTCTTATAATTTATTTGAAGCTAATTTATTTTCCTACTTATTATTCTCAAAGACAATGTTTTGTTTTGTTGTTACCATTAACAATTACTTGCATTATTTTTACATCATTGCCAATAAATCTTCGTTACGTAACTACAAACCGGATTGTGGCTCTACGTATAGTCATATGTTTATTCATTTCATGCCGTAATAATACAAGAGAAATGTAGTTTCTATATATGTTATTCTTATGACTATAATTTTAAAATGTCGTAAAATAACTTTATCAAAAACTTAGTCGACCTTCATTTAATTGCTTGCATTGCAGCTTTTTTTAAAATTATATTCAGTGCATTGAATTTTTGTTATATATTTAACTATTCTATTTCCATGTTTCGATTATATTTTTATTATTATTTAGTGATACCCAGACAATAATATTAATAATAACTCATTTTAAACTATCAAATGAGTTTATAAAAACCTGATACAGCAGCCTTATTTGGGGCATACGGTATTCGAAGGAAGGCAATATGGCCAGCACTATGCTTTAACCTCCCATAGTTACATGGCAGAAATATTAGTCTATTTCAAATGCCATTTTATTTCGCAGATATATTCGGAGATGAATCTAATACGATTTATAAAGATCTTACACCTTTTACAACGTTAACATGACAGGATAGGCAGAACAGAGCTGCCTTATTTGAGGCATACGGTATTCGAAGGAAGGCAATATGGCCAGCACTATGCTTTAACCTCCCATAGTTACATGGCATGAATGTTAGTCTATTTCAAATGCCATTTTATTTCGCAGATATATTCGGAGATGAATCTAATACGATTTATAAAGATCTTACACCTTTTACAACGTTAACATGACAGGATAGGCAGAACAGAGCTGCCTTATTTGGGGTATACGGTATTCGAATGAAGGCAATATGGCCAGCACTATGCTTTAACCTCCCATAGTTACATGGCAGGAATGTTAGTCTATTTCAAATGCCATTTTATTTCGCAGATATATTCGGAGATGAATCTAATACGATTTATAAAGATCTTACACCTTTTACAACGTTAACATGACAGGATAGGCAGAACAGAGCTGCCTTATTTGAGGCATACGGTATTCGAAGGAAGGCAATATGGCCAGCACTATGCTTTAACCTCCCATAGTTACATGGCAGAAATATTAGTCTATTTCAAATGCCATTTTATTTCGCAGATATATTCGGAGATGAATCTAATACGATTTATAAAGATCTTACACCTTTTACAACATTAACATGACAGGATAGGCAGACCAGAGCTGCCTTATTTGAGGCATACGGTATTCGAAGGAAGGCAATATGGCCAGCACTATGCTTTAACCTCCCATAGTTACATGGCAGGAATGTTAGTCTATTTCAAATGCCATTTTATTTCGCAGATATATTCGGAGATGAATCTAATACGATTTATAAAGATCTTACACCTTTTACAACGTTAACATGATAGGATAGGCAGAACAGAGCTGCCTTATTTGAGGCATACGGTATTCGAAGGAAGGCAATATGGCCAGCACCATGCTTTAACCTCCCATAGTTACATGGCAGGAATGTTAGTCTATTTCAAATGCCATTTTATTTCGCAGATATATTCGGAGATGAATCTAATACGATTTATAAAGATCTTACACCTTTTACAACGTTATCATGACAGGATAGGCAGAACAGAGCTGCCTTATTTGAGGCATACGGTATTCGAAGGAAGGCAATATGGCCAGCACTATGCTTTAACCTCCCATAGTTACATGGCAGGAATATTAGTCTATTTCAAATGCCATTTTATTTCGCAGATATATTCGGAGATGAATCTAATACGATTTATAAAGATCTTACACCTTTTACAACGTTAACATGACAGGATAGGCAGAACAGAGCTGCCTTATTTGAGGCATACGGTATTCGAAGGAAGGCAATATGGCCAGCACTATGCTTTAACCTCCCATAGTTACATGGCAGGAATGTTAGTCTATTTCAAATGCCATTTTATTTCGCAGATATATTCGGAGATGAATCTAATACGATTTATAAAGATCTTACACCTTTTACAACGTTAACATGACAGGATAGGCAGAACAGAGCTGCCTTATATGGGGTATACGGTATTCGAATGAAGGCAATATGGCCAGCACTATGCTTTAACCTCCCATAGTTACATGGCAGGAATGTTAGTCTATTTCAAATGCCATTTTATTTCGCAGATATATTCGGAGATGAATCTAATACGATTTATAAAGATCTTACACCTTTTACAACGTTAACATGACAGGATAGGCAGAACAGAGCTGCCTTATTTGAGGCATACGGTATTCGAAGGAAGGCAATATGCTTTAACCTCCCATAGTTACATGGCAGAAATATTAGTCTATTTCAAATGCCATTTTATTTCGCAGATATATTCGGAGATGAATCTAATACGATTTATAAAGATCTTACACCTTTTACAACGTTAACATGACAGGATAGGCAGAACAGAGCTGCCTTATTTGAGGCATACGGTATTCGAAGGAAGGCAATATGGCCAGCACTATGCTTTAACCTCCCATAGTTACATGGCAGGAATGTTAGTCTATTTCAAATGCCATTTTATTTCGCAGATATATTCGGAGATGAATCTAATACGATTTATAAAGATCTTACACCTTTTACAACGTTAACATGACAGGATAGGCAGAACAGAGCTGCCTTATTTAAGGCATACGGTATTCGAAGGAAGGCAATATGGCCAGCACTATGCTTTAACCTCCCATAGTTACATGGCAGGAATGTTAGTCTATTTCAAATGCCATTTTATTTCGCAGATATATTCGGAGATGAATCTAATACGATTTATAAAGATCTTACACCTTTTACAACGTTAACATGACAGGATAGGCAGAACAGAGCTGCCTTATTTGAGGCATACGGTATTCGAAGGAAGGCAATATGGCCAGCAGTATGCTTTAACCTCCCATAGTTACATGGCAGGAATGTTAGTCTATTTCAAATGCCATTTTATTTCGCAGATATATTCGGAGATGAATCTAATACGATTTATAAAGATCTTACACCTTTTACAACGTTAACATGACAGGATAGGCAGAACAGAGCTGCCTTATTTGAGGCATACGGTATTCGAAGGAAGACAATATGGCCAGCACTATGCTTTAACCTCCCATAGTTACATGGCAGGAATATTAGTCTATTTCAAATGCCATTTTATTTCGCAGATATATTCGGAGATGAATCTAATACGATTTATAAAGATCTTACACCTTTTACAACGTTAACATGACAGGATAGGCAGAACAGAGCTGCCTTATTTGAGTCATACGGTATTCGAAGGAAGGCAATATGGCCAGCAGTATGCTTTAACCTCCCATAGTTACATGGCAGGAATGTTAGTCTATTTCAAATGCCATTTTATTTCGCAGATATATTCGGAGATGAATCTAATACGATTTATAAAGATCTTACACCTTTTACAACGTTAACATGACAGGATAGGCAGAACAGAGCTGCCTTATTTGAGGCATACGGTATTCGAAGGAAGGCAATATGGCCAGCACTATGCTTTAACCCCCCATAGTTACATGGCAGGAATGTTAGTCTATTTCAAATGCCATTTTATTTCGCAGATATATTCGGAGATGAATCTAATACGATTTATAAAGATCTTACACCTTTTACAACGTTAACATGACAGGATAGGCAGAACAGAGCTGCCTTATTTGGGGTATACGGTATTCGAAGGAAGGCAATATGGCCAGCACTATGCTTTAACCTCCCATATTTACATGGCAGGAATGTTAGTCTATTTCAAATGCCATTTTATTTCGCAGATATATTCGGAGATGAATCTAATACGATTTATAAAGATCTTACACCTTTTACAACGTTAACATGACAGGATAGGCAGAACAGAGCTGCCTTATTTGAGGCATACGGTATTCGAAGGAAGGCAATATGGCCAGCACTATGCTTTAACCCCCCATAGTTACATGGCAGGAATGTTAGTCTATTTCAAATGCCATTTTATTTCGCAGATATATTCGGGGATGAATCTAATACGATTTATAAAGATCTTACACCTTTTACAACGTTAACATGACAGGATAGGCAGAACAGAGCTGCCTTATTTGAGGCATACGGTATTCGAAGGAAGGCAATATGGCCAGCACTATGCTTTAACCTCCCATAGTTACATGGCATGAATGTTAGTCTATTTCAAATGCCATTTTATTTCGCAGATATATTCGGAGATGAATCTAATACGATTTATAAAGATCTTACACCTTTTACAACGTTAACATGACAGGATAGGCAGAACAGAGCTGCCTTATTTGGGGTATACGGTATTCGAATGAAGGCAATATGGCCAGCACTATGCTTTAACCTCCCATAGTTACATGGCAGGAATGTTAGTCTATTTCAAATGCCATTTTATTTCGCAGATATATTCGGAGATGAATCTAATACGATTTATAAAGATCTTACACCTTTTACAACGTTAACATGACAGGATAGGCAGAACAGAGCTGCCTTATTTGAGGCATACGGTATTCGAAGGAAGGCAATATGGCCAGCACTATGCTTTAACCTCCCATAGTTACATGGCAGAAATATTAGTCTATTTCAAATGCCATTTTATTTCGCAGATATATTCGGAGATGAATCTAATACGATTTATAAAGATCTTACACCTTTTACAACATTAACATGACAGGATAGGCAGACCAGAGCTGCCTTATTTGAGGCATACGGTATTCGAAGGAAGGCAATATGGCCAGCACTATGCTTTAACCTCCCATAGTTACATGGCAGGAATGTTAGTCTATTTCAAATGCCATTTTATTTCGCAGATATATTCGGAGATGAATCTAATACGATTTATAAAGATCTTACACCTTTTACAACGTTAACATGATAGGATAGGCAGAACAGAGCTGCCTTATTTGAGGCATACGGTATTCGAAGGAAGGCAATATGGCCAGCACTATGCTTTAACCTCCCATAGTTACATGGCAGGAATGTTAGTCTATTTCAAATGCCATTTTATTTCGCAGATATATTCGGAGATGAATCTAATACGATTTATAAAGATCTTACACCTTTTACAACGTTATCATGACAGGATAGGCAGAACAGAGCTGCCTTATTTGAGGCATACGGTATTCGAAGGAAGGCAATATGGCCAGCACTATGCTTTAACCTCCCATAGTTACATGGCAGGAATATTAGTCTATTTCAAATGCCATTTTATTTCGCAGATATATTCGGAGATGAATCTAATACGATTTATAAAGATCTTACACCTTTTACAACGTTAACATGACAGGATAGGCAGAACAGAGCTGCCTTATTTGAGGCATACGGTATTCGAAGGAAGGCAATATGGCCAGCACTATGCTTTAACCTCCCATAGTTACATGGCAGGAATGTTAGTCTATTTCAAATGCCATTTTATTTCGCAGATATATTCGGAGATGAATCTAATACGATTTATAAAGATCTTACACCTTTTACAACGTTAACATGACAGGATAGGCAGAACAGAGCTGCCTTATATGGGGTATACGGTATTCGAATGAAGGCAATATGGCCAGCACTATGCTTTAACCTCCCATAGTTACATGGCAGGAATGTTAGTCTATTTCAAATGCCATTTTATTTCGCAGATATATTCGGAGATGAATCTAATACGATTTATAAAGATCTTACACCTTTTACAACGTTAACATGACAGGATAGGCAGAACAGAGCTGCCTTATTTGAGGCATACGGTATTCGAAGGAAGGCAATATGCTTTAACCTCCCATAGTTACATGGCAGAAATATTAGTCTATTTCAAATGCCATTTTATTTCGCAGATATATTCGGAGATGAATCTAATACGATTTATAAAGATCTTACACCTTTTACAACGTTAACATGACAGGATAGGCAGAACAGAGCTGCCTTATTTGAGGCATACGGTATTCGAAGGAAGGCAATATGGCCAGCACTATGCTTTAACCTCCCATAGTTACATGGCAGGAATGTTAGTCTATTTCAAATGCCATTTTATTTCGCAGATATATTCGGAGATGAATCTAATACGATTTATAAAGATCTTACACCTTTTACAACGTTAACATGACAGGATAGGCAGAACAGAGCTGCCTTATTTAAGGCATACGGTATTCGAAGGAAGGCAATATGGCCAGCACTATGCTTTAACCTCCCATAGTTACATGGCAGGAATGTTAGTCTATTTCAAATGCCATTTTATTTCGCAGATATATTCGGAGATGAATCTAATACGATTTATAAAGATCTTACACCTTTTACAACGTTAACATGACAGGATAGGCAGAACAGAGCTGCCTTATTTGAAGCATACGGTATTCGAAGGAAGGCAATATGGCCAGCAGTATGCTTTAACCTCCCATAGTTACATGGCAGGAATGTTAGTCTATTTCAAATGCCATTTTATTTCGCAGATATATTCGGAGATGAATCTAATACGATTTATAAAGATCTTACACCTTTTACAACGTTAACATGACAGGATAGGCAGAACAGAGCTGCCTTATTTGAGGCATACGGTATTCGAAGGAAGGCAATATGGCCAGCACTATGCTTTAACCTCCCATAGTTACATGGCAGGAATGTTAGTCTATTTCAAATGCCATTTTATTTCGCAGATATATTCGGAGATGAATCTAATACGATTTATAAAGATCTTACACCTTTTACAACGTTAACATGACAGGATAGGCAGAACAGAGCTGCCTTATTTGGGGTATACGGTATTCGAATGAAGGCAATATGGCCAGCACTATGCTTTAACCTCCCATAGTTACATGGCAGGAATGTTAGTCTATTTCAAATGCCATTTTATTTCGCAGATATATTCGGAGATGAATCTAATACGATTTATAAAGATCTTACACCTTTTACAACGTTAACATGACAGGATAGGCAGAACAGAGCTGCCTTATTTGAGGCATACGGTATTCGAAGGAAGGCAATATGGCCAGCACTATGCTTTAACCCCCCATAGTTACATGGCAGGAATGTTAGTCTATTTCAAATGCCATTTTATTTCGCAGATATATTCGGAGATGAATCTAATACGATTTATAAAGATCTTACACCTTTTACAACGTTAACATGACAGGATAGGCAGAACAGAGCTGCCTTATTTGAGGCATACGGTATTCGAAGGAAGGCAATATGGCCAGCACTATGCTTTAACCTCCCATAGTTACATGGCATGAATGTTAGTCTATTTCAAATGCCATTTTATTTCGCAGATATATTCGGAGATGAATCTAATACGATTTATAAAGATCTTACACCTTTTACAACGTTAACATGACAGGATAGGCAGAACAGAGCTGCCTTATTTGGGGTATACGGTATTCGAATGAATTCAATATGGCCAGCACTATGCTTTAACCTCCCATAGTTACATGGCAGGAATGTTAGTCTATTTCAAATGCCATTTTATTTCGCAGATATATTCGGAGATGAATCTAATACGATTTATAAAGATCTTACACCTTTTACAACGTTAACATGACAGGATAGGCAGAACAGAGCTGCCTTATTTGAGGCATACGGTATTCGAAGGAAGGCAATATGGCCAGCACTATGCTTTAACCTCCCATAGTTACATGGCAGAAATATTAGTCTATTTCAAATGCCATTTTATTTCGCAGATATATTCGGAGATGAATCTAATACGATTTATAAAGATCTTACACCTTTTACAACATTAACATGACAGGATAGGCAGACCAGAGCTGCCTTATTTGAGGCATACGGTATTCGAAGGAAGGCAATATGGCCAGCACTATGCTTTAACCTCCCATAGTTACATGGCAGGAATGTTAGTCTATTTCAAATGCCATTTTATTTCGCAGATATATTCGGAGATGAATCTAATACGATTTATAAAGATCTTACACCTTTTACAACGTTAACATGATAGGATAGGCAGAACAGAGCTGCCTTATTTGAGGCATACGGTATTCGAAGGAAGGCAATATGGCCAGCACTATGCTTTAACCTCCCATAGTTACATGGCAGGAATGTTAGTCTATTTCAAATGCCATTTTATTTCGCAGATATATTCGGAGATGAATCTAATACGATTTATAAAGATCTTACACCTTTTACAACGTTATCATGACAGGATAGGCAGAACAGAGCTGCCTTATTTGAGGCATACGGTATTCGAAGGAAGGCAATATGGCCAGCACTATGCTTTAACCTCCCATAGTTACATGGCAGGAATATTAGTCTATTTCAAATGCCATTTTATTTCGCAGATATATTCGGAGATGAATCTAATACGATTTATAAAGATCTTACACCTTTTACAACGGTAACATGACAGGATAGGCAGAACAGAGCTGCCTTATTTGAGGCATACGGTATTCGAAGGAAGGCAATATGGCCAGCACTATGCTTTAACCTCCCATAGTTACATGGCAGGAATGTTAGTCTATTTCAAATGCCATTTTATTTCGCAGATATATTCGGAGATGAATCTAATACGATTTATAAAGATCTTACACCTTTTACAACGTTAACATGACAGGATAGGCAGAACAGAGCTGCCTTATATGGGGTATACGGTATTCGAATGAAGGCAATATGGCCAGCACTATGCTTTAACCTCCCATAGTTACATGGCAGGAATGTTAGTCTATTTCAAATGCCATTTTATTTCGCAGATATATTCGGAGATGAATCTAATACGATTTATAAAGATCTTACACCTTTTACAACGTTAACATGACAGGATAGGCAGAACAGAGCTACCTTATTTGAGGCATACGGTATTCGAAGGAAGGCAATATGCTTTAACCTCCCATAGTTACATGGCAGAAATATTAGTCTATTTCAAATGCCATTTTATTTCGCAGATATATTCGGAGATGAATCTAATACGATTTATAAAGATCTTACACCTTTTACAACGTTAACATGACAGGATAGGCAGAACAGAGCTGCCTTATTTGAGGCATACGGTATTCGAAGGAAGGCAATATGGCCAGCACTATGCTTTAACCTCCCATAGTTACATGGCAGGAATGTTAGTCTATTTCAAATGCCATTTTATTTCGCAGATATATTCGGAGATGAATCTAATACGATTTATAAAGATCTTACACCTTTTACAACGTTAACATGACAGGATAGGCAGAACAGAGCTGCCTTATTTAAGGCATACGGAATTCGAAGGAAGGCAATATGGCCAGCACTATGCTTTAACCTCCCATAGTTACATGGCAGGAATGTTAGTCTATTTCAAATGCCATTTTATTTCGCAGATATATTCGGAGATGAATCTAATACGATTTATAAAGATCTTACACCTTTTACAACGTTAACATGACAGGATAGGCAGAACAGAGCTGCCTTATTTGAGGCATACGGTATTCGAAGGAAGGCAATATGGCCAGCAGTATGCTTTAACCTCCCATAGTTACATGGCAGGAATGTTAGTCTATTTCAAATGCCATTTTATTTCGCAGATATATTCGGAGATGAATCTAATACGATTTATAAAGATCTTACACCTTTTACAACGTTAACATGACAGGATAGGCAGAACAGAGCTGCCTTATTTGAGGCATACGGTATTCGAAGGAAGGCAATATGGCCAGCACTATGCTTTAACCTCCCATAGTTACATGGCAGGAATGTTAGTCTATTTCAAATGCCATTTTATTTCGCAGATATATTCGGAGATGAATGTAATACGATTTATAAAGATCTTACACCTTTTACAACGTTAACATGACAGGATAGGCAGAACAGAGCTGCCTTATTTGAGGCATACGGTATTCGAAGGAAGGCAATATGGCCAGCACTATGCTTTAACCCCCCATAGTTACATGGCAGGAATGTTAGTCTATTTCAAATGCCATTTTATTTCGCAGATATATTCGGAGATGAATCTAATACGATTTATAAAGATCTTACACCTTTTACAACGTTAACATGACAGGATAGGCAGAACAGAGCTGCCTTATTTGGGGTATACGGTATTCGAATGAAGGCAATATGGCCAGCACTATGCTTTAACCTCCCATAGTTACATGGCAGGAATGTTAGTCTATTTCAAATGCCATTTTATTTCGCAGATATATTCGGAGATGAATCTAATACGATTTATAAAGATCTTACACCTTTTACAACGTTAATATGACAGGATAGGCAGAACAGAGCTGCCTTATTTGGGGTATACGGTATTCGAATGAAGGCAATATGGCCAGCACTATGCTTTAACCTCCCATAGTTACATGGCAGGAATGTTAGTCTATTTCAAATGCCATTTTATTTCGCAGATATATTCGGAGATGAATCTAATACGATTTATAAAGATCTTACACCTTTTACAACGTTAACATGACAGGATAGGCAGAACAGAGCTGCCTTATTTGAGGCATACGGTATTCGAAGGAAGGCAATATGGCCAGCACTATGCTTTAACCTCCCATAGTTACATGGCAGAAATATTAGTCTATTTCAAATGCCATTTTATTTCGCAGATATATTCGGAGATGAATCTAAAACGATTTATAAAGATCTTACACCTTTTACAACATTAACATGACAGGATAGGCAGACCAGAGCTGACTTATTTGAGGCATACGGTATTCGAAGGAAGGCAATATGGCCAGCACTATGCTTTAACCTAACATAGTTACATGGCAGGAATGTTAGTCTATTTCAAATGCCATTTTATTTCGCAGATATATTCGGAGATGAATCTAATACGATTTATAAAGATCTTACACCTTTTACAACGTTATCATGACAGGATAGGCAGAACAGAGCTGCCTTATTTGAGGCATACGGTATTCGAAGGAAGGCAATATGGCCAGCACTATGCTTTAACCTCCCATAGTTACATGGCAGGAATATTAGTCTATTTCAAATGCCATTTTATTTCGCAGATATATTCGGAGATGAATCTAATACGATTTATAAAGATCTTACACCTTTTACAACGTTAACATGACAGGATAGGCAGAACAGAGCTGCCTTATTTGAGGCATACGGTATTCGAAGGAAGGCAATATGGCCAGCACTATGCTTTAACCTCCCATAGTTACATGGCAGGAATGTTAGTCTATTTCAAATGCCATTTTATTTCGCAGATATATTCGGAGATGAATCTAATACGATTTATAAAGATCTTACACCTTTTACAACGTTAACATGACAGGATAGGCAGAACAGAGCTGCCTTATATGGGGTATACGGTATTCGAATGAAGGCAATATGGCCAGCACTATGCTTTAACCTCCCATAGTTACATGGCAGGAATGTTAGTCTATTTCAAATGCCATTTTATTTCGCAGATATATTCGGAGATGAATCTAATACGATTTATAAAGATCTTACACCTTTTACAACGTTAACATGACAGGATAGGCAGAACAGAGCTGCCTTATTTGAGGCATACGGTATTCGAAGGAAGGCAATATGCTTTAACCTCCCATAGTTACATGGCAGAAATATTAGTCTATTTCAAATGCCATTTTATTTCGCAGATATATTCGGAGATGAATCTAATACGATTTATAAAGATCTTACACCTTTTACAACGTTAACATGACAGGATAGGCAGAACAGAGCTGCCTTATTTGAGGCATACGGTATTCGAAGGAAGGCAATATGGCCAGCACTATGCTTTAACCTCCCATAGTTACATGGCAGGAATGTTAGTCTATTTCAAATGCCATTTTATTTCGCAGATATATTCGGAGATGAATCTAATACGATTTATAAAGATCTTACACCTTTTACAACGTTAACATGACAGGATAGGCAGAACAGAGCTGCCTTATTTAAGGCATACGGTATTCGAAGGAAGGCAATATGGCCAGCACTATGCTTTAACCTCCCATAGTTACATGGCAGGAATGTTAGTCTATTTCAAATGCCATTTTATTTCGCAGATATATTCGGAGATGAATCTAATACGATTTAATAAGATCTTACACCTTTTACAACGTTAACATGACAGGATAGGCAGAACAGAGCTGCCTTATTTGAGGCATACGGTATTCGAAGGAAGGCAATATGGCCAGCACTATGCTTTAACCTCCCATAGTTACATGGCAGGAATGTTAGTCTATTTCAAATGCCATTTTATTTCGCAGATATATTCGGAGATGAATCTAATACGATTTATAAAGATCTTACACCTTTTACAACGTTAACATGACAGGATAGGCAGAACAGAGCTGCCTTATTTGAGGCATACGGTATTCGAAGGAAGGCAATATGGCCAGCACTATGCTTTAACCTCCCATAGTTACATGGCAGAAATATTAGTCTATTTCAAATGCCATTTTATTTCGCAGATATATTCGGAGATGAATCTAATACGATTTATAAAGATCTTACACCTTTTACAACGTTAACATGACAGGATAGGCAGAACAGAGCTGCCTTATTTGAGGCATACGGTATTCGAAGGAAGGCAATATGGCCAGCACTATGCTTTAACCTCCCATAGTTACATGGCAGGAATGTTAGTCTATTTCAAATGCCATTTTATTTCGCAGATATATTCGGAGATGAATCTAATACGATTTATAAAGATCTTATACCTTTTACAACGTTAACATGACAGGATAGGCAGAACAGAGCTGCCTTATTTGGGGTATACGGTATTCGAATGAAGGCAATATGGCCAGCACTATGCTTTAACCTCCCATAGTTACATGGCAGGAATGTTAGTCTATTTCAAATGCCATTTTATTTCGCAGATATATTCGGAGATGAATCTAATACGATTTATAAAGATCTTACACCTTTTACAACGTTAACAGGATAGGATAGGCAGAACAGAGCTGCCTTATTTGAGGCATACGGTATTCGAAGGAAGGCAATATGGCCAGCACTATGCTTTAACCTCCCATAGTTACATGGCAGGAATGTTAGTCTATTTCAAATGCCATTTTATTTCGCAGATATATTCGGAGATGAATCTAATACGATTTATAAAGATCTTACACCTTTTACAACGTTAACATGACAGGATAGGCAGAACAGAGCTGCCTTATTTGAGGCATACGGTATTCGAAGGAAGGCAATATGGCCAGCACTATGCTTTAACCTCCCATAGTTACATGGCAGGAATGTTAGTCTATTTCAAACGCCATTTTATTTCGCAGATATATTCGGAGATGAATCTAATACGATTTATAAAGATCTTACACCTTTTACAACGTTAACATGACAGGATAGGCAGAACAGAGCTGCCTTATTTGAGGCATACGGTATTCGAAGGAAGGCAATATGGCCAGCACTATGCTTTAACCTCCCATAGTTACATGGCAGAAATATTAGTCTATTTCAAATGCCATTTTATTTCGCAGATATATTCGGAGATGAATCTAATACGATTTATAAAGATATTACACCTTTTACAACGTTAACATGACAGGATAGGCAGAACAGAGCTGCCTTATTTGAGGCATACGGTATTCGAAGGAAGGCAATATGGCCAGCACTATGCTTTAACCTCCCATAGTTACATGGCAGGAATGTTAGTCTATTTCAAATGCCATTTTATTTCGCAGATATATTCGGAGATGAATCTAATACGATTTATAAAGATCTTACACCTTTTACAACGTTAACATGACAGGATAGGCAGAACAGAGCTGCCTTATTTGAGGCATACGGTATTCGAAGGAAGGCAATATGGCCAGCACTATGCTTTAACCTCCCATAGTTACATGGCAGAAATATTAGTCTATTTCAAATGCCATTTTATTTCGCAGATATATTCGGAGATGAATGTAATACGATTTATAAAGATCTTACACCTTTTACAACGTTAACATGACAGGATAGGCAGAACAGAGCTGCCTTATTTGAGGCATACGGTTTTCGAAGGAAGGCAATATGGCCAGCACTATGCTTTAACCCCCCATAGTTACATGGCAGGAATGTTAGTCTATTTCAAATGCCATTTTATTTCGCAGATATATTCGGAGATGAATCTAATACGATTTATAAAGATCTTACACCTTTTACAACGTTAACATGACAGGATAGGCAGAACAGAGCTGCCTTATTTGGGGTATACGGTATTCGAATGAAGGCAATATGGCCAGCACTATGCTTTAACCTCCCATAGTTACATGGCAGGAATGTTAGTCTATTTCAAATGCCATTTTATTTCGCAGATATATTCGGAGATGAATCTAATACGATTTATAAAGATCTTACACCTTTTACAACGTTAATATGACAGGATAGGCAGAACAGAGCTGCCTTATTTGGGGTATACGGTATTCGAATGAAGGCAATATGGCCAGCACTATGCTTTAACCTCCCATAGTTACATGGCAGGAATGTTAGTCTATTTCAAATGCCATTTTATTTCGCAGATATATTCGGAGATGAATCTAATACGATTTATAAAGATCTTACACCTTTTACAACGTTAACATGACAGGATAGGCAGAACAGAGCTGCCTTATTTGAGGCATACGGTATTCGAAGGAAGGCAATATGGCCAGCAGTATGCTTTAACCTCCCATAGTTACATGGCAGGAATGTTAGTCTATTTCAAATGCCATTTTATTTCGCAGATATATTCGGAGATGAATCTAATACGATTTATAAAGATCTTACACCTTTTACAACGTTAACATGACAGGATAGGCAGAACAGAGCTGCCTTATTTGAGGCATACGGTATTCGAAGGAAGGCAATATGGCCAGCACTATGCTTTAACCTCCCATAGTTACATGGCAGGAATGTTAGTCTATTTCAAATGCCATTTTATTTCGCAGATATATTCGGAGATGAATGTAATACGATTTATAAAGATCTTACACCTTTTACAACGTTAACATGACAGGATAGGCAGAACAGAGCTGCCTTATTTGAGGCATACGGTATTCGAAGGAAGGCAATATGGCCAGCACTATGCTTTAACCCCCCATAGTTACATGGCAGGAATGTTAGTCTATTTCAAATGCCATTTTATTTCGCAGATATATTCGGAGATGAATCTAATACGATTTATAAAGATCTTACACCTTTTACAACGTTAACATGACAGGATAGGCAGAACAGAGCTGCCTTATTTGGGGTATACGGTATTCGAATGAAGGCAATATGGCCAGCACTATGCTTTAACCTCCCATAGTTACATGGCAGGAATGTTAGTCTATTTCAAATGCCATTTTATTTCGCAGATATATTCGGAGATGAATCTAATACGATTTATAAAGATCTTACACCTTTTACAACGTTAATATGACAGGATAGGCAGAACAGAGCTGCCTTATTTGGGGTATACGGTATTCGAATGAAGGCAATATGGCCAGCACTATGCTTTAACCTCCCATAGTTACATGGCAGGAATGTTAGTCTATTTCAAATGCCATTTTATTTCGCAGATATATTCGGAGATGAATCTAATACGATTTATAAAGATCTTACACCTTTTACAACGTTAACATGACAGGATAGGCAGAACAGAGCTGCCTTATTTGAGGCATACGGTATTCGAAGGAAGGCAATATGGCCAGCACTATGCTTTAACCTCCCATAGTTACATGGCAGAAATATTAGTCTATTTCAAATGCCATTTTATTTCGCAGATATATTCGGAGATGAATCTAAAACGATTTATAAAGATCTTACACCTTTTACAACATTAACATGACAGGATAGGCAGACCAGAGCTGCCTTATTTGAGGCATACGGTATTCGAAGGAAGGCAATATGGCCAGCACTATGCTTTAACCTAACATAGTTACATGGCAGGAATGTTAGTCTATTTCAAATGCCATTTTATTTCGCAGATATATTCGGAGATGAATCTAATACGATTTATAAAGATCTTACACCTTTTACAACGTTATCATGACAGGATAGGCAGAACAGAGCTGCCTTATTTGAGGCATACGGTATTCGAAGGAAGGCAATATGGCCAGCACTATGCTTTAACCTCCCATAGTTACATGGCAGGAATATTAGTCTATTTCAAATGCCATTTTATTTCGCAGATATATTCGGAGATGAATCTAATACGATTTATAAAGATCTTACACCTTTTACAACGTTAACATGACAGGATAGGCAGAACAGAGCTGCCTTATTTGAGGCATACGGTATTCGAAGGAAGGCAATATGGCCAGCACTATGCTTTAACCTCCCATAGTTACATGGCAGGAATGTTAGTCTATTTCAAATGCCATTTTATTTCGCAGATATATTCGGAGATGAATCTAATACGATTTATAAAGATCTTACACCTTTTACAACGTTAACATGACAGGATAGGCAGAACAGAGCTGCCTTATATGGGGTATACGGTATTCGAATGAAGGCAATATGGCCAGCACTATGCTTTAACCTCCCATAGTTACATGGCAGGAATGTTAGTCTATTTCAAATGCCATTTTATTTCGCAGATATATTCGGAGATGAATCTAATACGATTTATAAAGATCTTACACCTTTTACAACGTTAACATGACAGGATAGGCAGAACAGAGCTGCCTTATTTGAGGCATACGGTATTCGAAGGAAGGCAATATGCTTTAACCTCCCATAGTTACATGGCAGAAATATTAGTCTATTTCAAATGCCATTTTATTTCGCAGATATATTCGGAGATGAATCTAATACGATTTATAAAGATCTTACACCTTTTACAACGTTAACATGACAGGATAGGCAGAACAGAGCTGCCTTATTTGAGGCATACGGTATTCGAAGGAAGGCAATATGGCCAGCACTATGCTTTAACCTCCCATAGTTACATGGCAGGAATGTTAGTCTATTTCAAATGCCATTTTATTTCGCAGATATATTCGGAGATGAATCTAATACGATTTAATAAGATCTTACACCTTTTACAACGTTAACATGACAGGATAGGCAGAACAGAGCTGCCTTATTTGAGGCATACGGTATTCGAAGGAAGGCAATATGGCCAGCACTATGCTTTAACCTCCCATAGTTACATGGCAGGAATGTTAGTCTATTTCAAATGCCATTTTATTTCGCAGATATATTCGGAGATGAATCTAATACGATTTATAAAGATCTTACACCTTTTACAACGTTAACATGACAGGATAGGCAGAACAGAGCTGCCTTATTTGAGGCATACGGTATTCGAAGGAAGGCAATATGGCCAGCACTATGCTTTAACCTCCCATAGTTACATGGCAGAAATATTAGTCTATTTCAAATGCCATTTTATTTCGCAGATATATTCGGAGATGAATCTAATACGATTTATAAAGATCTTACACCTTTTACAACGTTAACATGACAGGATAGGCAGAACAGAGCTGCCTTATTTGAGGCATACGGTATTCGAAGGAAGGCAATATGGCCAGCACTATGCTTTAACCTCCCATAGTTACATGGCAGGAATGTTAGTCTATTTCAAATGCCATTTTATTTCGCAGATATATTCGGAGATGAATCTAATACGATTTATAAAGATCTTATACCTTTTACAACGTTAACATGACAGGATAGGCAGAACAGAGCTGCCTTATTTGGGGTATACGGTATTCGAATGAAGGCAATATGGCCAGCACTATGCTTTAACCTCCCATAGTTACATGGCAGGAATGTTAGTCTATTTCAAATGCCATTTTATTTCGCAGATATATTCGGAGATGAATCTAATACGATTTATAAAGATCTTACACCTTTTACAACGTTAACATGACAGGATAGGCAGAACAGAGCTGCCTTATTTGAGGCATACGGTATTCGAAGGAAGGCAATATGGCCAGCACTATGCTTTAACCTCCCATAGTTACATGGCAGAAATATTAGTCTATTTCAAATGCCATTTTATTTCGCAGATATATTCGGAGATGAATCTAAAACGATTTATAAAGATCTTACACCTTTTACAACATTAACATGACAGGATAGGCAGACCAGAGCTGACTTATTTGAGGCATACGGTATTCGAAGGAAGGCAATATGGCCAGCACTATGCTTTAACCTAACATAGTTACATGGCAGGAATGTTAGTCTATTTCAAATGCCATTTTATTTCGCAGATATATTCGGAGATGAATCTAATACGATTTATAAAGATCTTACACCTTTTACAACGTTATCATGACAGGATAGGCAGAACAGAGCTGCCTTATTTGAGGCATACGGTATTCGAAGGAAGGCAATATGGCCAGCACTATGCTTTAACCTCCCATAGTTACATGGCAGGAATATTAGTCTATTTCAAATGCCATTTTATTTCGCAGATATATTCGGAGATGAATCTAATACGATTTATAAAGATCTTACACCTTTTACAACGTTAACATGACAGGATAGGCAGAACAGAGCTGCCTTATTTGAGGCATACGGTATTCGAAGGAAGGCAATATGGCCAGCACTATGCTTTAACCTCCCATAGTTACATGGCAGGAATGTTAGTCTATTTCAAATGCCATTTTATTTCGCAGATATATTCGGAGATGAATCTAATACGATTTATAAAGATCTTACACCTTTTACAACGTTAACATGACAGGATAGGCAGAACAGAGCTGCCTTATATGGGGTATACGGTATTCGAATGAAGGCAATATGGCCAGCACTATGCTTTAACCTCCCATAGTTACATGGCAGGAATGTTAGTCTATTTCAAATGCCATTTTATTTCGCAGATATATTCGGAGATGAATCTAATACGATTTATAAAGATCTTACACCTTTTACAACGTTAACATGACAGGATAGGCAGAACAGAGCTGCCTTATTTGAGGCATACGGTATTCGAAGGAAGGCAATATGCTTTAACCTCCCATAGTTACATGGCAGAAATATTAGTCTATTTCAAATGCCATTTTATTTCGCAGATATATTCGGAGATGAATCTAATACGATTTATAAAGATCTTACACCTTTTACAACGTTAACATGACAGGATAGGCAGAACAGAGCTGCCTTATTTGAGGCATACGGTATTCGAAGGAAGGCAATATGGCCAGCACTATGCTTTAACCTCCCATAGTTACATGGCAGGAATGTTAGTCTATTTCAAATGCCATTTTATTTCGCAGATATATTCGGAGATGAATCTAATACGATTTATAAAGATCTTACACCTTTTACAACGTTAACATGACAGGATAGGCAGAACAGAGCTGCCTTATTTAAGGCATACGGTATTCGAAGGAAGGCAATATGGCCAGCACTATGCTTTAACCTCCCATAGTTACATGGCAGGAATGTTAGTCTATTTCAAATGCCATTTTATTTCGCAGATATATTCGGAGATGAATCTAATACGATTTAATAAGATCTTACACCTTTTACAACGTTAACATGACAGGATAGGCAGAACAGAGCTGCCTTATTTGAGGCATACGGTATTCGAAGGAAGGCAATATGGCCAGCACTATGCTTTAACCTCCCATAGTTACATGGCAGGAATGTTAGTCTATTTCAAATGCCATTTTATTTCGCAGATATATTCGGAGATGAATCTAATACGATTTATAAAGATCTTACACCTTTTACAACGTTAACATGACAGGATAGGCAGAACAGAGCTGCCTTATTTGAGGCATACGGTATTCGAAGGAAGGCAATATGGCCAGCACTATGCTTTAACCTCCCATAGTTACATGGCAGAAATATTAGTCTATTTCAAATGCCATTTTATTTCGCAGATATATTCGGAGATGAATCTAATACGATTTATAAAGATCTTACACCTTTTACAACGTTAACATGACAGGATAGGCAGAACAGAGCTGCCTTATTTGAGGCATACGGTATTCGAAGGAAGGCAATATGGCCAGCACTATGCTTTAACCTCCCATAGTTACATGGCAGGAATGTTAGTCTATTTCAAATGCCATTTTATTTCGCAGATATATTCGGAGATGAATCTAATACGATTTATAAAGATCTTATACCTTTTACAACGTTAACATGACAGGATAGGCAGAACAGAGCTGCCTTATTTGGGGTATACGGTATTCGAATGAAGGCAATATGGCCAGCACTATGCTTTAACCTCCCATAGTTACATGGCAGGAATGTTAGTCTATTTCAAATGCCATTTTATTTCGCAGATATATTCGGAGATGAATCTAATACGATTTATAAAGATCTTACACCTTTTACAACGTTAACAGGATAGGATAGGCAGAACAGAGCTGCCTTATTTGAGGCATACGGTATTCGAAGGAAGGCAATATGGCCAGCACTATGCTTTAACCTCCCATAGTTACATGGCAGGAATGTTAGTCTATTTCAAATGCCATTTTATTTCGCAGATATATTCGGAGATGAATCTAATACGATTTATAAAGATCTTACACCTTTTACAACGTTAACATGACAGGATAGGCAGAACAGAGCTGCCTTATTTGAGGCATACGGTATTCGAAGGAAGGCAATATGGCCAGCACTATGCTTTAACCTCCCATAGTTACATGGCAGGAATGTTAGTCTATTTCAAACGCCATTTTATTTCGCAGATATATTCGGAGATGAATCTAATACGATTTATAAAGATCTTACACCTTTTACAACGTTAACATGACAGGATAGGCAGAACAGAGCTGCCTTATTTGAGGCATACGGTATTCGAAGGAAGGCAATATGGCCAGCACTATGCTTTAACCTCCCATAGTTACATGGCAGAAATATTAGTCTATTTCAAATGCCATTTTATTTCGCAGATATATTCGGAGATGAATCTAATACGATTTATAAAGATATTACACCTTTTACAACGTTAACATGACAGGATAGGCAGAACAGAGCTGCCTTATTTGAGGCATACGGTATTCGAAGGAAGGCAATATGGCCAGCACTATGCTTTAACCTCCCATAGTTACATGGCAGGAATGTTAGTCTATTTCAAATGCCATTTTATTTCGCAGATATATTCGGAGATGAATCTAATACGATTTATAAAGATCTTACACCTTTTACAACGTTAACATGACAGGATAGGCAGAACAGAGCTGCCTTATTTGAGGCATACGGTATTCGAAGGAAGGCAATATGGCCAGCACTATGCTTTAACCTCCCATAGTTACATGGCAGGAATGTTAGTCTATTTCAAATGCCATTTTATTTCGCAGATATATTCGGAGATGAATGTAATACGATTTATAAAGATCTTACACCTTTTACAACGTTAACATGACAGGATAGGCAGAACAGAGCTGCCTTATTTGAGGCATACGGTTTTCGAAGGAAGGCAATATGGCCAGCACTATGCTTTAACCCCCCATAGTTACATGGCAGGAATGTTAGTCTATTTCAAATGCCATTTTATTTCGCAGATATATTCGGAGATGAATCTAATACGATTTATAAAGATCTTACACCTTTTACAACGTTAACATGACAGGATAGGCAGAACAGAGCTGCCTTATTTGGGGTATACGGTATTCGAATGAAGGCAATATGGCCAGCACTATGCTTTAACCTCCCATAGTTACATGGCAGGAATGTTAGTCTATTTCAAATGCCATTTTATTTCGCAGATATATTCGGAGATGAATCTAATACGATTTATAAAGATCTTACACCTTTTACAACGTTAATATGACAGGATAGGCAGAACAGAGCTGCCTTATTTGGGGTATACGGTATTCGAATGAAGGCAATATGGCCAGCACTATGCTTTAACCTCCCATAGTTACATGGCAGGAATGTTAGTCTATTTCAAATGCCATTTTATTTCGCAGATATATTCGGAGATGAATCTAATACGATTTATAAAGATCTTACACCTTTTACAACGTTAACATGACAGGATAGGCAGAACAGAGCTGCCTTATTTGAGGCATACGGTATTCGAAGGAAGGCAATATGGCCAGCAGTATGCTTTAACCTCCCATAGTTACATGGCAGGAATGTTAGTCTATTTCAAATGCCATTTTATTTCGCAGATATATTCGGAGATGAATCTAATACGATTTATAAAGATCTTACACCTTTTACAACGTTAACATGACAGGATAGGCAGAACAGAGCTGCCTTATTTGAGGCATACGGTATTCGAAGGAAGGCAATATGGCCAGCACTATGCTTTAACCTCCCATAGTTACATGGCAGGAATGTTAGTCTATTTCAAATGCCATTTTATTTCGCAGATATATTCGGAGATGAATGTAATACGATTTATAAAGATCTTACACCTTTTACAACGTTAACATGACAGGATAGGCAGAACAGAGCTGCCTTATTTGAGGCATACGGTATTCGAAGGAAGGCAATATGGCCAGCACTATGCTTTAACCCCCCATAGTTACATGGCAGGAATGTTAGTCTATTTCAAATGCCATTTTATTTCGCAGATATATTCGGAGATGAATCTAATACGATTTATAAAGATCTTACACCTTTTACAACGTTAACATGACAGGATAGGCAGAACAGAGCTGCCTTATTTGGGGTATACGGTATTCGAATGAAGGCAATATGGCCAGCACTATGCTTTAACCTCCCATAGTTACATGGCAGGAATGTTAGTCTATTTCAAATGCCATTTTATTTCGCAGATATATTCGGAGATGAATCTAATACGATTTATAAAGATCTTACACCTTTTACAACGTTAATATGACAGGATAGGCAGAACAGAGCTGCCTTATTTGGGGTATACGGTATTCGAATGAAGGCAATATGGCCAGCACTATGCTTTAACCTCCCATAGTTACATGGCAGGAATGTTAGTCTATTTCAAATGCCATTTTATTTCGCAGATATATTCGGAGATGAATCTAATACGATTTATAAAGATCTTACACCTTTTACAACGTTAACATGACAGGATAGGCAGAACAGAGCTGCCTTATTTGAGGCATACGGTATTCGAAGGAAGGCAATATGGCCAGCACTATGCTTTAACCTCCCATAGTTACATGGCAGAAATATTAGTCTATTTCAAATGCCATTTTATTTCGCAGATATATTCGGAGATGAATCTAAAACGATTTATAAAGATCTTACACCTTTTACAACATTAACATGACAGGATAGGCAGACCAGAGCTGCCTTATTTGAGGCATACGGTATTCGAAGGAAGGCAATATGGCCAGCACTATGCTTTAACCTAACATAGTTACATGGCAGGAATGTTAGTCTATTTCAAATGCCATTTTATTTCGCAGATATATTCGGAGATGAATCTAATACGATTTATAAAGATCTTACACCTTTTACAACGTTATCATGACAGGATAGGCAGAACAGAGCTGCCTTATTTGAGGCATACGGTATTCGAAGGAAGGCAATATGGCCAGCACTATGCTTTAACCTCCCATAGTTACATGGCAGGAATATTAGTCTATTTCAAATGCCATTTTATTTCGCAGATATATTCGGAGATGAATCTAATACGATTTATAAAGATCTTACACCTTTTACAACGTTAACATGACAGGATAGGCAGAACAGAGCTGCCTTATTTGAGGCATACGGTATTCGAAGGAAGGCAATATGGCCAGCACTATGCTTTAACCTCCCATAGTTACATGGCAGGAATGTTAGTCTATTTCAAATGCCATTTTATTTCGCAGATATATTCGGAGATGAATCTAATACGATTTATAAAGATCTTACACCTTTTACAACGTTAACATGACAGGATAGGCAGAACAGAGCTGCCTTATATGGGGTATACGGTATTCGAATGAAGGCAATATGGCCAGCACTATGCTTTAACCTCCCATAGTTACATGGCAGGAATGTTAGTCTATTTCAAATGCCATTTTATTTCGCAGATATATTCGGAGATGAATCTAATACGATTTATAAAGATCTTACACCTTTTACAACGTTAACATGACAGGATAGGCAGAACAGAGCTGCCTTATTTGAGGCATACGGTATTCGAAGGAAGGCAATATGCTTTAACCTCCCATAGTTACATGGCAGAAATATTAGTCTATTTCAAATGCCATTTTATTTCGCAGATATATTCGGAGATGAATCTAATACGATTTATAAAGATCTTACACCTTTTACAACGTTAACATGACAGGATAGGCAGAACAGAGCTGCCTTATTTGAGGCATACGGTATTCGAAAGAAGGCAATATGGCCAGCACTATGCTTTAACCTCCCATAGTTACATGGCAGGAATGTTAGTCTATTTCAAATGCCATTTTATTTCGCAGATATATTCGGAGATGAATCTAATACGATTTATAAAGATCTTACACCTTTTACAACGTTAACATGACAGGATAGGCAGAACAGAGCTGCCTTATTTAAGGCATACGGTATTCGAAGGAAGGCAATATGGCCAGCACTATGCTTTAACCTCCCATAGTTACATGGCAGGAATGTTAGTCTATTTCAAATGCCATTTTATTTCGCAGATATATTCGGAGATGAATCTAATACGATTTAATAAGATCTTACACCTTTTACAACGTTAACATGACAGGATAGGCAGAACAGAGCTGCCTTATTTGAGGCATACGGTATTCGAAGGAAGGCAATATGGCCAGCACTATGCTTTAACCTCCCATAGTTACATGGCAGGAATGTTAGTCTATTTCAAATGCCATTTTATTTCGCAGATATATTCGGAGATGAATCTAATGCGATTTATAAAGATCTTACACCTTTTACAACGTTAACATGACAGGATAGGCAGAACAGAGCTGCCTTATTTGAGGCATACGGTATTCGAAGGAAGGCAATATGGCCAGCACTATGCTTTAACCTCCCATAGTTACATGGCAGAAATATTAGTCTATTTCAAATGCCATTTTATTTCGCAGATATATTCGGAGATGAATCTAATACGATTTATAAAGATCTTACACCTTTTACAACGTTAACATGACAGGATAGGCAGAACAGAGCTGCCTTATTTGAGGCATACGGTATTCGAAGGAAGGCAATATGGCCAGCACTATGCTTTAACCTCCCATAGTTACATGGCAGGAATGTTAGTCTATTTCAAATGCCATTTTATTTCGCAGATATATTCGGAGATGAATCTAATACGATTTATAAAGATCTTATACCTTTTACAACGTTAACATGACAGGATAGGCAGAACAGAGCTGCCTTATTTGGGGTATACGGTATTCGAATGAAGGCAATATGGCCAGCACTATGCTTTAACCTCCCATAGTTACATGGCAGGAATGTTAGTCTATTTCAAATGCCATTTTATTTCGCAGATATATTCGGAGATGAATCTAATACGATTTATAAAGATCTTACACCTTTTACAACGTTAACAGGATAGGATAGGCAGAACAGAGCTGCCTTATTTGAGGCATACGGTATTCGAAGGAAGGCAATATGGCCAGCACTATGCTTTAACCTCCCATAGTTACATGGCAGGAATGTTAGTCTATTTCAAATGCCATTTTATTTCGCAGATATATTCGGAGATGAATCTAATACGATTTATAAAGATCTTACACCTTTTACAACGTTAACATGACAGGATAGGCAGAACAGAGCTGCCTTATTTGAGGCATACGGTATTCGAAGGAAGGCAATATGGCCAGCACTATGCTTTAACCTCCCATAGTTACATGGCAGGAATGTTAGTCTATTTCAAACGCCATTTTATTTCGCAGATATATTCGGAGATGAATCTAATACGATTTATAAAGATCTTACACCTTTTACAACGTTAACATGACAGGATAGGCAGAACAGAGCTGCCTTATTTGAGGCATACGGTATTCGAAGGAAGGCAATATGGCCAGCACTATGCTTTAACCTCCCATAGTTACATGGCAGAAATATTAGTCTATTTCAAATGCCATTTTATTTCGCAGATATATTCGGAGATGAATCTAATACGATTTATAAAGATATTACACCTTTTACAACGTTAACATGACAGGATAGGCAGAACAGAGCTGCCTTATTTGAGGCATACGGTATTCGAAGGAAGGCAATATGGCCAGCACTATGCTTTAACCTCCCATAGTTACATGGCAGGAATGTTAGTCTATTTCAAATGCCATTTTATTTCGCAGATATATTCGGAGATGAATCTAATACGATTTATAAAGATCTTACACCTTTTACAACGTTAACATGACAGGATAGGCAGAACAGAGCTGCCTTATTTGAGGCATACGGTATTCGAAGGAAGGCAATATGGCCAGCACTATGCTTTAACCTCCCATAGTTACATGGCAGGAATGTTAGTCTATTTCAAATGCCATTTTATTTCGCAGATATATTCGGAGATGAATCTAATACGATTTATAAAGATCTTACACCTTTTACAACGTTAACATGACAGGATAGGCAGAACAGAGCTGCCTTATTTGAGGCATACGGTATTCGAAGGAAGGCAATATGGCCAGCACTATGCTTTAACCTCCCATAGTTACATGGCAGGAATGTTAGTCTATTTCAAATGCCATTTTATTTCGCAGATATATTCGGAGATGAATTTAATACGATTTATAAAGATCTTACACCTTTTACAACGTTAACATGACAGGATAGGCAGAACAGAGCTGCCTTATTTGAGGCATACGGTATTCGAAGGAAGGCAATATGGCCAGCACTATGCTTTAAACTCCCATAGTTACATGGCAGGAATGTTAGTCTATTTCAAATGCCATTTTATTTCGCAGATATATTCGGAGATGAATCTAATACGATTTATAAAGATCTTACACCTTTTACAACGTTAACATGACAGGATAGGCAGAACAGAGCTGCCTTATTTGAGGCATACGGTATTCGAAGGAAGGCAATATGGCCAGCACTATGCTTTAACCTCCCATAGTTACATGGCAGGAATGTTAGTCTATTTCAAATGCCATTTTATTTCGCAGATATATTCGGAGATGAATCTAATACGATTTATAAAGATCTTACACCTTTTACAACGTTAACATGACAGGATAGGCAGAACAGAGCTGCCTTATTTGAGGCATACGGTATTCGAAGGAAGGCAATATGGCCAGCACTATGCTTTAACCTCCCATAGTTACATGGCAGGAATGTTAGTCTATTTCAAATGCCATTTTATTTCGCAGATATATTCGGAGATGAATCTAATACGATTTATAAAGATCTTACACCTTTTACAACGTTAACATGACAGGATAGGCAGAACAGAGCTGCCTTATTTGGGGTATACGGTATTCGAATGAACGCAATATGGCCAGCACTATGCTTTAACCTCCCATAGTTACATGGCAGGAATGTTAGTCTATTTCAAATACCATTTTATTTCGCAGATATATTCGGAGATGAATCTAATACGATTTATAAAGATCTTACACCTTTTACAACGTTAACATGACAGGATAGGCAGAACAGAGCTGCCTTATTTGAGGCATACGGTATTCGAAGGAAGGCAATATGGCCAGCACTATGCTTTAACCTCCCATAGTTACATGGCAGAAATATTAGTCTATTTCAAATGCCATTTTATTTCGCAGATATATTCGGAGATGAATCTAATACGATTTATAAAGATCTTACACCTTTTACAACGTTAACATGACAGGATAGGCAGAACAGAGCTGCCTTATTTGAGGCATACGGTATTCGAAGGAAGGCAATATGGCCAGCACTATGCTTTAACCTCCCATAGTTACATGGCAGGAATGTTAGTCTATTTCAAATGCCATTTTATTTCGCAGATATATTCGGAGATGAATCTAATACGATTTATAAAGATCTTACACCTTTTACAACGTTAACATGACAGGATAGGCAGAACAGAGCTGCCTTATTTGAGGCATACGGTATTCGAAGGAAGGCAATATGGCCAGCACTATGCTTTAACCTCCCATAGTTACATGGCAGGAATGTTAGTCTATTTCAAATGCCATTTTATTTCGCAGATATATTCGGAGATGAATCTAATACGATTTATAAAGATCTTACACCTTTTACAACGTTAACATGATAGGATAGGCAGAACAGAGCTGCCTTATTTGAGGCATACGGTATTCGAAGGAAGGCAATATGGCCAGCACTATGCTTTAACCTCCCATAGTTACATGGCAGGAATGTTAGTCTATTTCAAATGCCATTTTATTTCGCAGATATATTCGGAGATGAATCTAATACGATTTATAAAGATCTTACACCTTTTACAACGTTAACATGACAGGATAGGCAGAACAGAGCTGCCTTATTTGAGGCATACGGTATTCGAAGGAAGGCAATATGGCCAGCACTATGCTTTAACCTCCCATAGTTACATGGCAGGAATGTTAGTCTATTTCAAATGCCATTTTATTTCGCAGATATATTCGGAGATGAATCTAATACGATTTATAAAGATCTTACACCTTTTACAACGTTAACATGACAGGATAGGCAGAACAGAGCTGCCTTATTTGAGGCATACTGTATTCGAAGGAAGGCAATATGGCCCGCACTATGCTTTAACCTCCCATAGTTACATGGCAGGAATGTTAGTCTATTTCAAATGCCATTTTATTTCGCAGATATATTCGGAGATGAATCTAATACGATTTATAAAGATCTTACACCTTTTACAACGTTAACATGACAGGATAGGCAGAACAGAGCTGCCTTATTTGGGGTATACGGTATTCGAATGAAGGCAATATGGCCAGCACTATGCTTTAACCTCCCATAGTTACATGGCAGGAATGTTAGTCTATTTCAAATGCCATTTTATTTCGCAGATATATTCGGAGATGAATCTAATACGATTTATAAAGATCTTACACCTTTTACAACGTTAACATGACAGGATAGGCAGAACAGAGCTGCCTTATTTGAGGCATACGGTATTTGAAGGAAGGCAATATGGCCAGCACTATGCTTTAACCTCCCATAGTTACATGGCAGAAATATTAGTCTATTTCAAATGCCATTTTATTTCGCAGATATATTCGGAGATGAATCTAATACGATTTATAAAGATCTTACACCTTTTACAACGTTAACATGACAGGATAGGCAGAACAGAGCTGCCTTATTTGAGGCATACGGTATTCGAAGGAAGGCAATATGGCCAGCACTATGCTTTAACCTCCCATAGTTACATGGCAGGAATGTTAGTCTATTTCAAATGCCATTTTATTTCGCAGATATATTCGGAGATGAATCTAATACGATTTATAAAGATCTTACACCTTTTACAACGTTAACATGACAGGATAGGCAGAACAGAGCTGCCTTTTTTGAGGCATACGGTATTCGAAGGAAGGCAATGGGGCAGCACTACGCTTTAACCTCCCATAGTTACATGGCAGGAATGTTAGTCTATTTCAAATGCCATTTTATTTCGCAGATATATTCGGAGATGAATCTAATACGATTTATAAAGATCTTACACCTTTTACAACGTTAACATGACAGGATAGGCAGAACAGAGCTGCCTTATTTGAGGCATACGGTATTCGAAGGAAGGCAATGGGGCAGCACTACGCTTTAACCTCCCATTAGTATCCTAGGGATGGCCATAGTTACAAGGCAGGAATATTAGTCTATTTCAGATGCCATTTTATTTCGCAGACATGTTCAAAGATAGGTCTAATGCGATTATAACAATATGATACCTTTTACAACGTCAACATGGCTTAGGATAGACAGAACAGAGCTGCCTTATTTGGGGAATACGGTATTCAAAGGAAGGCAATGTGGCAAGCACTACGCTTTAACCTTCCATTAGTATCCCAATGCTGGTCATAGTTACGTGTCAGGAATATTAGTCTATTTCAGATGTTATTTTATTCCTCAGATATGTTCGGTGATGACTCTAATACGATAATAATAATAATAATGAAAACCTTACAACATCTACATGACTTAGTGTAGAGCTACCTTATTTGGGCCGTACGGTATTCAAGTAACGACCGTATGACACCTCTTTGTGTATCGTGACATCTCGTGACCTCAATACACATTATGTTTATTTCAGGTACACGACTCCGCCTACGAGATACCATTATTTTCCTTTATTCGCAGAACTTGGAAATCATTTTTCTCCTTAATCTCACTTAATTCAATTATTCCCTGTTATTCATCTATCTTAGTATAGTATGTAACGGATTCACACCTCTTTAAGGCCCATTAAAGAGTAACTATCTCTCAGGTACACGACTCCGCTCACGAGATACCATCATTTTCCTTTATTCGCAGAACTTTGGAATCATTTTTCTCCTTAATCTTACTTAATTCAATTATTCCCTGTTATGCATCTATCTTAGTATAGTATGTAACAGATTCACACCTCTTTAAGGTCCTTTAAAGAGTAGCTATCTCTCAGGTACACGACTCCGCCCACGAGATACCATTATTTTCCTTTATTCGCAGAACTTGGGAATCATTTTTCTACTAATTCGTACTTAATTAGTCCTTATTATTCTACTTTCTTACAAGAGAGTGTAACGTGTTCACACCTCTTTATAGCCCCGTTAGAGAATAGGTCTAATCAGATACGCAGCTCTACTCATGAGACATCGTTATTTTCCTCTTTATTTTCTCTCATCATTAGGAGATTATTAGGTTTCCCCTTAATCCTACCTCATTCTATCGGCCTTTTTATCCTTTTTCCTTACAAGAGAATGTAACGCGTTAGCACCTCTGTATGGCCCCTTTTTGTCAGTAAGTCTAATTCTAGGTACTCTATCCTGCTACACATGCTATCATCTGTCCTATATGACCTATCTGGGGATACCTGCATGCCTGATACAACCCTTTCCTTTGTAGACAATAAAGAATCATACTTCCTGATACCCTTAAAGCTACAAACAAATTTAACTTATTAACCTAGATTATCCAATGGGTTCTTGAACTTCAAATAAACTTGCGAGCGACATACTCATCTGCGAAAATTGTCGAAACTTTACGAAGACTTTCAAAGCTAAACGAGCTACTCCTAAAACCTGCTCAAAGCGCATTCCCTATTAAATCTCTTTCACACTGTTACTCTAAACGGAAAGGAATGGGCACACTGTCACAGTTGTTGTTAGTTATACTCTTTTGTTTTACAAGAAAGAAACCGTTATCGCCTCGTAGAGTGACAGGGATTTGAACGGTCGTGGTTCTCAGACTCGCTTCCTCCAGATGAAACTACTGTTTTACTGGTTTTCATGACCAAGTATCTATGTATCAAGTCCAGCACCACCTATATACTATTAATGATGCCATTTAAAGGGAAAACACTTGTAAACACCAAGGGCTGTTAGTATGGGCTTACTTCACACATTTTCAAATCTAAAACTCTTTTAAAGATGTTCGCCTTAAAATAGATTATGCCAATGTTCTACTTTCATGCACGCTTCGTAAAGTTAAGTACATTCACGAAAACTTGGTTTCCCTCGTGAGTTCCTGGCAGCAATTTTTTATATTTCTTATTCTTGAGCTTTACACTTATATGTTAATACAGTTGTGTACAATTACAAATTATATATTATTATATAATTATATTTTTACTGCAGTAAATAAAAGTGTTGTTTGTAAAACAAAATATTTTTAACTTTTATTGAAAACAATAAGGAATGGAGACTGTAAATGTCGAATTGTCCTACATTCATTTACCCATATTGAATTCTTCAACGCAATTCCGTTACCTATCCTCGACTGTTGCAGGCTTGAAGATAAATAACAAAAACACTATACTTTAACAAAATATGCAGACATTCTTTATCGCACAAGAACATACCACAGTTAATCTTTAGCTTATCCAGTGTCGGTCGTCTACTAGAGAACCAGTTTTAAATAGGTAGTAAATTAAGCAAGACTGAGTTAGAGGTTAGGAAATGTTTTCAGTCAGATTAGTAGGATATCCTGCGGCGGTGTAGGTGGAGGCCTTAGGGCGGTACCTGCCTGTTGTGGATAATTGCTCCGAGCTGGCCAGCATAGTTCAACAAGGCCGCAACACTCAAAATTAGTTTAAATGCGGTTCACTTACATCATCCGTTGGAGTTACGGCCCGGATATGGGTAATAATTACAGTGTGTGAAAAGGATTTCTATACATGCACGTGCGGTTCCGCGTCATTCACGCATCGTACGAGTTATAGTGCGTTTAAATATTGTAATTTCATAACTTTATTAATCTATTTTGTTAACGCATACGTTTAAACCAATGGTTTTTCGTTTTCGGTTTTCATTAGTCTAACAGGAAGGAAACACAATGCATTAAAATAATTAAATATGCGTTTTTATACTTAGCCTTTTAAATATTAAAATTTTGCGCTGAATTCAAGAGGTTTTCATACTGGCCTTGTTGTACGAAAGGTTTATTGTACCCACTTACGGTTTGAAAGGTTTACAAATACAGTATTATCACATATTACACCTCAGAGCTAAAGACCTATTCAACATTAAAATCTTTTAATGCTGTATTAACAATGATAAGAGATCTTATTTTATTCACTTTTTATTTTACAAATCCGTTACCTTACAAAATTCTACAAATCCGTGGTCATTAGGTAATTATAAATTTATATAAGTAACAAAACTTTTAAAGTGTCACACTGTTATCTCTTAAGCTATAGGAGATATTTCTAGGCCATCATTCAACGTTAATCATTCTGTGAAGTAGCATTAAAAAGAACACTCTCTACCAAAACTGTTAATCATACAATACTAAACAAACTATCACAAGAGTATCCTGCTTGATAATTCGCCTTATCCAATACAATTACTCACTGTAAAAACTGTGGTTCACACTTTTTTCCTTTTACTACACATTTTACGTTAATAAAAAATATCTTGTGGAAAATCCCACACAGAGGACATTTTAACCGTAGTACGAGCAGAGGTTATTTAAATGTTAAGAGGTAAATTGACCCAACTGTTGTTATAAATTCCTGGATTAATATTTTGTGTAATAAAAGCGATGATGTAACACAAAGCTCCACACTAAAGAATCAAAGTTTACACTCAACACATGCAATATTTTATATATAATATTTGTTTATATATTTCAATGTATTGTTACAATGTATGAATATGAAACAAATGCTCTTACACTACAAGTGTCAGACTCCGAATACAAGCCGCACACCTGGCTGACTGATGCGAATACATGCAGTGCTGGAACGTTGGCAACTAGGAATTACATAGAATATTTCTTACCATAAATAACTGTTATGATTGTTAAGTAAGCCCTGGAGGTAAGGTCATTTAGCCGACAACGAGGAATTACATAAAATATTTCTCCCCAAACATTTGTTAAGGAACTCTAGAGATGAGAATGGCATTTAGCCGACAGCGATTAATTATATTTCTCCAACAAACAATTGTTGTGATTTTATATAAATAAAACACCATTGATACCCAAGTCAAGACTTTTTTATTTCCTCCTTATTTACTCTCTAAATAAGGAAATTTATTTACTCTTTAAGGACACAAAGGAAGAAATAAAACTGTCTTGAATTACACAACGACTGTATTTTATGTATATAGTATAGTTGTAGATGGGTGTGAAGTGAGAAGGTCATTTAAGCAGAATAGAAGTATTTGATTACGATTTCAAAACATTAACGAAAAATATGAGCAAAACAAATACAATTAACGCCATCATCAACAGAGTACAAAATATTGTTAGGATTGATACTGGAGAGGATTAGAAGATTTTTTCAATTTACTGGTCACAGAACATCGAAAAAATAGATACAGCCTCCTTTCTGTACACTAGAGAACATGCTCCTTAATGAACATTAGAGAATAAATAATCAGAACTCTAATGAAAATAATTGGAAAACTATTTAATAATATTTCAACCCGCTTTTCATTTATTCACGATTGGCTTTGTTTGTTTGGTTAGTATTTACTTTTATAGTAGTAATATTTTTTAGTTTTGATAATACAGTAATCGTGTGTTATGTTGTAAATGTTTGAAACGATTGTACCAGTAAAGACACGAGGTATGAACACTTATTTACGTAGAAATATTGGTCACGTTTATAAAAACAAAATACCCTTCAATCTAACCATGCTTTTTAGTTCTTAATCGTTTACCTGATTTTGATATTTTAACGCCGTTATAATTTAAATTTGTAATATTAGAATTATTTTTTGGAACTATATAAATAAATTGGTATGTGACACTCGGGGCAGAGCTAACAGAAGTGAAAACATTTACAGCCACGTCTACAAAGAAGTTAAATTGAGAAAAACACTAAGATTTGCTTCAGATATAACCTAAACATTTGTTATCAGGCGCAACTAAGAAGGTTTTCATTTTAAAAAATGGATTAAAAATACATAACTTATTACTATCGTTGTATTGAATTATTTGTATTGAGATTTATCAAAATTTAAATAAATTCATATATATTTATTAACTGTTCAAAACTATTTAACAATGACAGTTTTTCTTAACAATGTTCAATAAATACTGTAACATAACCTACGTGTAAAACAGGTGCTCTACAACATAACCTATAACTCAAAATCAGGTGTTGCATGAAATCATATGTTATCATTTAATTCACTACGAAGTGACTAATAGCGTAACCTGACGAAAAATATACTGTCGCGAAATTGTATGTTTATGTCTATCCAATATGTTTTTGTAGGCGTCGCTATAAGAGTTTTCACTTCACAAACTGAAACATAAATTAAAATATGTTCATAAAATTTTTGTTTAGAATTTCATAAATATGAACAGTAGATTCCTTTCATTACCAGAAGCAGTGATAATGAATATTCAATGGTGGCAACCTTTATTACAATATTTATATAATTAAATACGTGCTTCTGTACACTTCAGAAGTCTGGCCGTGAAAATGTTTATCTTGGTTAGTACAATATACACTATGAAGTGGTACGCTGAAGTCTAAGTATTCAGTTTAAATCGGTTTATAAGCAAACACTAAGCATTGCATACTCACCCAAGCTACACCCATTTTTATGCTGATGGGACTATACAAACGTTGATCCAAAGCGAAATGCATTACCTGCCAATACTACCAACATAGCCTGTACAGTTTTACCATTACCGATAACAGTTGATCTGCCAGCGCCGTATCCGTAAGTTTACAAACGATCATAATATTATCGCCACTGCCATCTCAATATGCTAATTATACGGCTGGAAAATAATGACGTAATACTGATTCTAATTGGTGCTCGTTACGCCTGCCGATTGGTTTTCTGTCAGTGTTCGATTCCAAGCGAGTAATTTTCCATTGTCTGGCTACAGGATTGTTGGGAAAATAAAATGATCTCTCGGCAATGAACAGCGGCCTTTATCGGTAGTGTGATCTGTGCCGTAGCAAAAGAAGCTGTGCCGGGCAGAGGTTGGTTCACACGTTACGTAAAGTGGCGTGGCTCGTAGAACGTTTCGAAACTTGGGACATTTTAAACACTCGAAAACATAACTAAAGAGGATTTTAGTGTCGTTTGTATAACTATCCTTCAGAAAATGATTCCTTCCGGCAGACGTACGATTGATAAAAAATGTTCACTTTGGCAATTTGTACAGCGCTTCTGGATTTGTGTCAAACACTGCGACACTTACATCAACCAGCTTTAAATAACTTCGATTGAACCTTTCTGCTCGTTTGGTTTTAAATTATTTTCCGTAACTTACCAATAATTTACTTTGTGTTTTCTATAACCTTCTTAATTTTTGGTATCATCAAGTTCTTCCTGCAAGTTTTTCTTTCTGTTTAGAGCTTTTTTAGAAGAGCCGAATTTCAGAAAGTAGTCACAGATTACTTTGGCAAATATATCTTGATCTATGCTCATAAACAAACTTACTACTTAGAAACAAGTTATTGTTGTCTTTTACAGATGTTTAAACAATTTGTGATTGTAACGTTTCAAACCATCACTATATTTTCCGAACCAGAAATTTGTGTTTTACTCTAGATTTTTTTCAAAACTTCAGTATTTTATTTTTTTACGCCATCAGTTAGTAATATTATTACTGTCAACGAAGAATAGGATAAGATTGTAAATATAGGTAAGATTAGGGCAAGGACGTGCTATCGCCTGATATAAGATGATATTAAGGATCATGAAATCACGTGTAGTTCAAGTGGACCTGCTTTCTACAGGAGTAACAACGAGGTTACACCCTCTTTTAAGAACTAGTTTGAGAAAGGATGGATAGGGTTGTGTAGGATTAAGGTAGGGAAGTGCTATCGCCTGATATAGGATGCTATGGAGGATCATGAAATCACGTGTAGTTCAAGTGGTCCTGCTCTCTACAGGAGTAACAACGAGGTTACACCCTCTTTTAAGAACTAGTTTCAGAAAGGATGGATGGAATTAGGTAGGATTAAAGAAAATATAATGATCCTCTGGAATTGAGTTTAAGAGAAATTTAAATGGACCAAGACCCTATTTGAACAATAAGGGTTTACCCGCTATCCAGTAATTCTACTTTAGTGAATAAAATCCCAGTCACAGGTTATTTTGATAAATCTAACCGCTGATAAAAAACCCACATTATCGAAAGTAGTTCTTGGCTTTTACATATCATATAGTTTGAGATTGTGAAGTTTTTAAACATCATTTTTCCGAACCAAGATTTTCTTGTCGTAGTTTGTATCTGTTTTTCGTAAACGTTTTTATTCTTTAAGGGATTTATCGCATTACACGTAACGTCTGTACGAACGGGTGGAAGAGGCGCCTCTTTTAATGCTTCTCTCCAGAAGTCATCTCCAACTTGTCTCAAGTTCTTTGTCAACGATGTTCTACACTATTCACTCCCAAAAATATTCAAGGCCATACGTTTCCGCTTTGAATGTTTTGAAGTTCCACCTCTAACTTCTAACAACCAGGATTTTTCTAAATGTAGCTGAAGACACGATTTTACTGCTTTGAGCTCGTCTTTTTTGTTTTAACAGACTGTAAAAGTACTAAGCTCCTCTTTAAAAGCAAGTTAGTGTTACTAGCTCCCCTCGAAACCTTCTGAACCATTTCAAAAGATCTGCACGTCTCTAAAATAAATTAAACTATAAGAAAACTTAAGTCTTACTGTTTTGTAAGGAAACCGACATTTTTATTCTAAATATAATGTCGGGAACAGACAAAAGTTCTTCTAAATTTTGTTTAATGACTCTTTTATGTTATTCTTCAGGCGTGTTTATTAATGTTATTTCAATTGTTTAAAAATTTAATCAGAATGATGCAATGATTGGGAGTCAATTAATAAATCGTCTAAGTAAAAATAGGTGTTTATCAAATAATTTTATAGCTTGCATTCATTTAATGTTACTTAATTATAAACTTCAAAAAAGGGCTGAATTTTAAAAATTTACTTGTATTAATAATTATTATTTATTGCTATGTATACAAAATTTAATATTTTCTCTTTATAATATAATTTTTTTATTTATAGAAACATGAATACATTACTCCACTCATATTTTACCTTCAGCTTTGGTTACTGTTTCTGCTTTCTTTCCACCGCATTTATCAGCTCGGAATACTGCTGTAAAGCCGACGAGGTTTGCCGGTGTGTTAGAATACAGTAATAAAAAAAAACAAATCGATCCATTTGTAACGAAAGGCCATCAATAATTGAACGATTTAAGTTTGTGGTTTTAATGAGGTAAAATAAAAGAAGACCTTGGAGGCGGTTCGGTACATATATTGTTCGGCGTTTCCCTAATATTAATAGTGCTTGCGGGGGGGCGCCCAGCTGATTATAGTGAAATGCAAATGCCTTATTAAACTGTGCCATGCTGTGCGCTAACTCAGCGCCTGTGTAATCAGAATATACACTTTTCCGTCTCGCTGAGCCACAGCCTTCAATCTACTACCCGTCATCGAAAGAGAGACGTATGACCAGTTAGCCTAATAACTACTGGGAAACAATTTAGGTGAATACAAATTAGGTGGTTTAAACATAAGTATTTAACATTATTATTAAGTACTAGAATATATGTCCAATTGTCATTTTACATAGCTACAGTTTTTATCTCTCTTCAATAATATATAAGAAATTATATTACACATTTTAATTAATATATAATAAATTACTAACGTACAAATTTCTAATTTTAATTGAATTTATAATTCCCAATTTTATAAGTTATAGAAACCTTACTTCAATTTTTGTTCTTTAGATCGCGATTAGATACTCGGGTTGGATACGGTTTAGTAGACAGAGTTATTAACTGTGGCATCGGTATCGGGAAATCCCTCAAAGGCATTAAGCGAAACACATCCTCCTACCTTGAAAACTGTCATACCCGATCAAAATAATTAGTGTGTCTTACCCCACCTTTCCCCACACAATAAGACACCGTTTGCACAGAGTATTAACTCTGACATCGGTATCGGGAAATCCCTAAAAGGCATTAAGCGAAACACATCCTCCTACCTTGAAAACTATCATACCCAATCAAAACAACTAGTGTGCCTTACCACACCTTTCCCCACACACTAGTAGACCTTTGCACAGAGTACTATCTGTGACATCGGTATCGGGAAATCCCTTAAAGGCATTAAGCGAAACACATCCTCCTACCTTGAAAACTATCATACCCGATCAAAATAACTAGTGTGCCTTACCACACCTTTTTCCTCACTAAGAGACCTTTGCACAGAGTATTAACTGTGACATCGGTATCGGGAAATCCCACAAAGTCATCAAGCGAAACACATCCTCCTACCTTGAAAACTATCATACCCAAACAAAATAACTAGTGTGCCTTACCTCACCTTTCCCCACACACTAGTAGACCTTTGCACAGAGTATTAACTGTGACATCGGTATCGGGAAATCCCTTAAAGGCATCAATCGAAACATATCCTCCTACCTTGAAAACTGTCATACAATATCAAAATAACTAGTGTGCCTTACCACACCTTTCCCAACACACTAGGAGACCGTTTACACTGAGTATTAGCTGTGTTAACGGTACCGTGGAAGGGCCCCAAAAGCGTTCAGCGCATTACGTCCTCCTATTTTGAAAATTGTTATACCCGATCAAACCAACTAGTGTGCCTTACCATACCTTTCCCAACACACTAGGAGACCGTTTACACTGAGTATTAGCTGTGTTAACGGTACCGTGGAAGGGCCCCAAAAGCGTTCAGCGCATCACGTCCTCCTATTTTGAAAATTGTCATACCCGATCAAAACAACTAGTGTGCTCTACCATACCTTTCCCAACACACTAGGAGACCATTTACACTGAGTATTAGGTGTGTTAACGGTACCGTGGAAGGGCCCCAAAAGCGTAAAGCGCATCACGTCCTCCTATTTTGAAAATTGTCATATCCGATGAAAATAACTAGTGTGCTTTACCACAACTTCAACCACAGACTAGAACACTATTTTCACAGAGTAATAACTTGCAACGGCTAAACTGACCACTGCAAAAATCTTGGTAATTGGAGAGAATACGTATTTTCACCAAAGTGCCTGGATTTGTAAGCATTTTAAATGAATAGAATAAATAAGGTAAAATAGAACAAAGTGAATGAAAATAAGGTAGACTACGCTTTAATGTAATTACTTATAATTTTAAAATATGTTAAAACACCAAAATTAACCTAATACTCATAACCTACAATCCAGGGTATTAAAGTATAGAGCAATATTTACATTAACAAAACCGCGGGAATCAAGGAGTGTATAAAATCTTCCAACAGGGCCAAAAAGGCTTTGCAATCAAAAAGAGATGTTGAAATAAAACAAGAAAGTAAATGAATTTGAAGAAAAATAAATAAATAAATTGTTTCAACAAAATTGTAAATTCAAAGCAGAAATCAGGTAAAATAAAAGGCTCTAATAAAAGTAAAAATAAAAATTTTGAAAGAAATACTACCAGAGTGTGTTGGAAATCATACATAGCTCTTAACGAAGAAAGGCTCCAATTGGTTGATTAAGAGAATGGGTTTCACTAACGGACTATCACGCTCCGGAAAGAGGAAGCATAAGTAAGCGTGGAGAGTCGTACTACAACCACAAAGAAACAACATGTGTGTATTCCGTTCCTGAAATAATAATGCCAAATATGGAGTAAAAAACTTTAATAGTGCAAGGTATGATGCGGGAGTGTTGCGGTATTTGAGCTATATGCTCAAACTACCAAATATAAACCCCCTCGACCTGTGAGAAATACGAAAGTGTAAAACGCCTAATAAGTGAAGCTGGAGAAGACGCCGTCCATTAGAACAAGTTTAAAAACATTATGAATTGTATTGAGGAAAGATTCTACCAATCACCCCATTTAGTAATACATTTAACCAAAACAACAAGAGAGTTACCAAAGCAGACTAGATGTGAGGAACCCATTTCACACAACGAAGTCATTCGTATTAGGATTCATAAACAAGAATGTTTATTTAAAATAGCCTTTATTTTGATATATATTATTTTAAATTTAATTAAAAGATACAAAATAAACCACACCTAGGCTAACTAAATTAATTTAATTTTTCAAAATTGTCTCTTCAATTAACAGTTTCTAAGAGATGAAGAGAGGTTATGTAAGTGAATAAAACATTTTCAATTCGGCTTTATTTCTTAACAAATGATATAAATTCTCTTTGGTAATACATATAGAACATAATTATTGTAATTTGGTTACGTAAAAGTCTTTTAATATGTAAAACAAATGCTAATGTATTAATTAACAAAACTTTTGGGTAAATCTTTGCCAGATCTACATTCTGTTGTGTAGATTTAGGAAACATATTATAAATGAATCGAAATTCTTAAATAGAACTGTAACAGATATAATGATACGTAATGTAGGCTTTCAGTGTATCAACAATGAGAGTCGAAAGTGTAAATTAAAAACTTGGATAAATGGAAAGTATATAGCATATACAAAATGTAGGGACAATTACCCAGAAATATTAATGAGGTAATAGTAGAAAAAATAAATAATCATTATTGTGAAATGAGATGTACATGTTTTTGTAATGTACTTTCAAAAACAATGGGTCATAAATTTAAATTATTTGCTATCTGTATACAATAAGAAAAGGATTAAGTTAAATTGCTTTAAACAGAGTTTTGGCCATATTTTAAATAGAATACATAATACTTGTAAATAAAAAGAAATAAATAATTAAAAAATTAAGTAGAATAATAAAAAAATTGTTGTTTTCTAATTAGCTTTTTATTTTATTTTATATAAAGTACGTTTCACAAATGTCCAAATATAGTCTATAAGTCAGAAGTGTCTCTCAAAGAATCCATAACCCTGATTAAAGCCTAAAAGGCCTTATAGGAAGCTAATTGGATTTGATACAAATTCAGGAGTTGGTTCTTCTGAGAGGTTATTCCTTGAACTACAGGTATCGGAGCAGATTTCGAATTCAAGGAATAAACCATTAATTTCTTGCGGACAAGGAGTGTGGTAACAACATAGTAAAGAGCAGGAAGAAGATAAGCTTGCAAGATGTATGATATTAAAAGAAAAGGGTTTGTGAGGTAAAAGAGGGTGAAGGAGAAAGGTCCGTAGGAAACTGTGTAAAGGGTACCGAGGAAGACCTCCCCCCCAATGCCTTCAGCGGATCACGTCCTATTACCTTGAATATTGCCATACCCGGTCAGAATAGGTACTGAGCCTTAGCATAACTTTAACCACACACTAGTAGAATGTTTGCACAGAGTAGTAACTGTGTAAACGGTACCGAGGAAGACCCCCAAAAAACTCCAGCGGATCTTGTCCTCCTACCTTGAATATTGTCATACCTGGTCAAAATAGGTACTGAGCCGTACCATAACTTAAACAACACACTATCAGACCGTTTGCACAGAGTAGTAACTGTGTAAACGGTACCGAGGAAGACCCCCAAAAGCGTCCAGCGGATCTTGTCCTCCTACCTTGAATATTGTCATACCTGGTCAAAATAGGTACTGAGCCGTACCATAACTTAAACAACACACTATCCGACCGTTTGCACAGAGTAGTAACTGTGTAAACGGTACCGAGGAAGACCCCCAAAAGCGTCCAGCGGATCTTGTCCTCCTACCTTGAATATTGTCATACCCGGTCAAAATAGGTACTGAGCCGTACCATAACTTTAACCACACACTAGTAGAATGTTTGCACAAAATAGTAACTGTGTAAACGGTACCGAGGAAGACCCCCAAAAGCCTCCAGCGGATCTTGTCCTCCTACCTTGAATATTGTCATACCTGGTCAAAATTTGTACTGAGCCGTACCATAACTTAAACAACACACTATCAGACCGTTTGCACAGAGTAGTAACTGTGTAAACGGTACCGAGGAAGACCCCCAAAAGCGTCCAGCGGATCTTGTCCTCCTACCTTGAATATTGTCATACCTGGTCAAAATAGGTACTGAGCCGTACCATAACTTAAACAACACACTATCAGACCGTTTGCACAGAGTAGTAACTGTGTAAACGGTACCGAGGAAGACCCCCAAAAGCGTCCAGCGGATCTTGTCCTCCTACCTTGAATATTGTCATACCTGGTCAAAATAGGTACTGAGCCGTACCATAACTTAAGCAACACACTATCAGACCGTTTGCACAGAGTAGTAACTGTGTAAACGGTACCGAGGATGACCCCCAAAAGCGTCCAGGGGATCACGTCCTCCTACCTTGAATATTTTCATACCCGGTCAGAATAGGTACTGAGCCTTACCATAACTTTAACCACACACTAGTAGAATGTTTGCACAGAGTAGTAACTGTGTAAACGGTACCGAGGAAGACCCCCAAAAGCGTCCAGGGGATCACGTCCTATTACCTAGAATATTGTCATACCCGGTCATAATAGGTACTGAGCCTTACCATAACTTTAACCACGCACTAGTAGAATGTTTGCACAGAGTAGTAACTGTGTAAACGGTACCGAGGAAGACCCCCAAGAGCGTCCAGGGGATCTCGTCCTATTACCCTGAATATTGTCATACCCGGTCAGAATAGGTACTGAGCCGTACCATAACTTTAACCACACACTAGTAGAATGTTTGCACAGAGTAGTAACTGTGTAAACGGTATGGAAGAAGACCCCCAAAAGCGTCCAGGGGATCACGTCCTCCTACCTTGAATATTGTCATACCCGGTCAGAATAGATACTGAGCCTTAGCATAACTTTAACCACACACTAGTAGATTGTTTGCACAGAGTAGTAACTGTGTAAACGGTACCGAGGAAGACCCTAAAAAGCGTCCAGGGGATCACGTCCTATTACCTTGAATATTGTCATACCCGGTCAGAATAGGTACTGAGCCGTACCATAACTTTAACCACACACTAGTAGAATGTTTGCACAGAGTAGTAACTGTGTAAACGGTACCGAGGAAGACCCCAAAAGCGTCCAGGGGATCACGTCCTCCTACCTTGAATATTGCCATACCCGGTCAGAATAGGTACTGAGCCTTACCATAACTTTAACCACACACTAGTAGAATGTTTGCACAGAGTAGTAACTGTGTAAACGGTACCGAGGAAGACCCCAAAAGCGTCCAGGGGATCACGTCCTATTACCTTGAATATTGCCATACCCGGTCAGAATAGGTACTGAGCCTTACCATAACTTTAACCACACACTAGTAGAATGTTTGCACAGAGTAGTAACTGTGTAAGCGGTACCGAGGAAGACCCCAAAAGCGTCCAGGGGATCACGTCCTCCTACCTTGAATATTGTCATACCCGGTCAGAATAGGTACTGACCCTTACCATAACTTTAACCACACACTATCAGACCGTTTGCACAGAGTAGTAATGGTGTAAACGGTACCGAGGAAGACCCCCAAAAGCGTCCAGGGGATCACGTGCTATTACCTTGAATATTGTCATACCCGGTCCGAATAGGTACTGAGCCTTACCATAACTTTAACCACACACTAGTAGAGTGTTTGCACAGAATAGTAACTGTGTAAACGGTACCGAGGAAGACCCCCAAAAGCGTCCAGCGGATCACGTCCTCCTACCTTGAATATTGTCATACCCGGTCAAAATAAGTAGTGTGCATCGACGGGTGTAATAACGCCTAATTACGGCTAATAATAATTGTATATACATGTCCTGGGACAAGGGAATTATATTTAATAACAAGTTGTATGTTGTGCGCGCAATTTTGATTGGAAATTATAGTGGGGGGGGAGGAAGGAGGGTTAATTGAAAGGCCGCTGAACAGTGCTGGCCGCTCATCGCCCACAGATAAATCTTAGAGACAGTGTGTAAATCATTTCTACTAGTTACATCTGTGATCCATCATAAAGTGCAATGAGTAGATAAATTACTATACGTTACGTCGAGTCCAATCGTAAGATCTGTTTCTTTGCTGTCGGCCAAGGTAATATGACTCCCCTTCGGCATTAAAGCACACGCTGTATTTGTTATCTTTAGTTTAACTTTTAATATATCATTTAATGATTAACCAATAACGAGGATTTTGTCTGAGTTTAAACTCAGCAAACTGGCTATTGTGGACTGTACCATACGCTACACAAATTTGTTCATCCTATAAACGAAATCATTGTGCATAAGATGTCATGCGTAAGGACAAGTCTGACACCTATTTAAAATTCATTATAACAATTTGGTCGTGTCGGATTTCATTTAATAACGGGCTACATCTTTGAAACTGAATGCTCTTTAGTTTTATTTCCCATTTTACAACATTTGTAAATAAATTGATTAACCTCAAAATTATTCCTTCTTTTAAACGTCTATTAAAAACTGTAGACTGTTTCTTACACATCTACAAAATGACTATTCTACACATTAAACTTTAAAAATACACATGGTTATGGAATTTTTAAATCAAGGTTAATTTTTCAATCTAAAAAATTATTTTTTTAAAATATTCTCTTAAAAAGAAAATTAAAAAGCAAAATGAAAGACTAGATTTTAAAAAGGGGGTTTATAACTAAAAAAACATGGCTTTCAATAACTTTGTATTAATTAATTTACTCAAATTTTTAAGACTGAATCGAATTCTACTGATACAAAACATTTCAAATAGCATACTATTTCATAGAAAGAGGTTTTATTAAATTGTGCAGTGTTTTGTTTTATAATAAAGGCAACACGTATTCAAAATAAATTTATACGTTTTTACAAGATAACCTACTGGTTGAAGCCGCTAGGTCGATAACATCAGTAATTTGAACTACACTTTATAAATAAAATGGAACTAATAAATAGGAACTAATAAAATGTGAAAATGAGTTATATTTTAATATTACTTGATCAAATGACTAGCAGTGACGACTCAGTTACTTAAAAATAGTACAGGTTAGTCTGACTTATTTCTGATAAATTGACTACTATTTTTGTTTTACAAGGTTTTACCAGCATTTTAAAGCACCTTAGGCAATAATTTTGAAATCGTGTTTACCTTAGCAGTAATATTGATAACGACAATTAACTATACTCAACGAAGGTTTTCTCCATTTTAAAACCGTAATTTCAACATTTTTTGTAACATAGTCTCACCAAATTGTCAAATTTTGTAGGTGCGAAAAATAGACAACTCTAAACACAATAGACAGATCAACATCAGGTAAACTAACCTATATAAGTAATGTAATTATCCCTTTTCTGTCTTATCTATGATTAGGCAGTGTATTTATGTAAGTTTGTAAGAAGAAAGATATATTTTGAAGAGGATAAGCGTTATGACTTAGTACCTAAATTCTCGGCTCTCACATCTAGAACACAAAGTTGAATGCACAATGAGAAACATCTACTGTCCAATATTTGAATCCACGCTACCACGAACAAAACCTATAACTTGTGACTGTAGCCTAGGTGACTTGCATCAGGCCCGATATGGAGGGTTGGTGGCACGACGCGGTGTGCAAGAGTCTACCTCACTGTAAGGGCAGGACTGGTGACTTGTCCTCGCCTGTGACAAGTCACTTCTTCCAGAACTCCTTCCAGAACTACTCTAGGACCAATAGAATCTTCCGAAAGGCCAGATTTTCCATACCTTCAATACCTCGTCTGATTAGTTCGCCTAGGTAGTGGAATCGAACCTTCATCAACTCTCGGTTGGCCTTATTTAAGGGCCAGATGCTTATATTAGGGATTGGTTCTGGGCAGACATAAACCCATCTCGTTAGACCTCGCGAGATGCATGTTCTCTCAGAGGATTTTATGGCCCTACCCTAATCCTACCGAAATTTACAACCTTTTTCTATATCCTCTGTGACCCATAAGTCATATTGGATCATCCACTTTAAACTGGTAAAAATTGTATAAATACATTCAGAAAAAATTGTACCTCAACGTTGAGAATAGGTTAATTAGCCATAACATCTTTTAAATGTCAAAAATATAACTTCCTTGGCGGTACAACTGCAAACATAGAGGACAAATGTACTCCTTTATCTGAGAATTGTTGGCGGAATACGCCACTAAATGGCCATGTTTTGAAACGATATTAATTGATCACGGATCAATATGTCATTAAAGCAATATAAAATCAACTCACTTTGTCAAGAGAGATTACGGGCAGAGTTCGAACTTGCACGCTGGATTCCCTCCTTAAACATTCCAGTGTCTGGATCTCAGTGAACCCTCCGTCTCGGAGACTGCAACATGTTTTCTGGACCTGCTCAATACACGGAGAGAAAGAACAGAACCTGCCGCCTGAAACAAAAGCATTACGTAGACTTTTTTTTAATATCTGACAAGGTGTCATTCTAAATAACAAAAGTAAAATAAATAGCAGAGGTAAAATAAATTACAGTTGTAAAATAAGTGACAGTAATGAAATACATAACATTAGTAAAATAGTTAGCAATAATTACATAGAAATAAAACTAGTGGTTTGCGAGTCAAGTATTGTCATTTATTTATTTAGCGGTGACGTTTTGCTAACGGATTCGTTAATATCTGCAGGCATTAGTATGGGATTGGTTAACGTTAAGGGGTCGTGGTGCTCGACGTGGTAAGTGCATTGCAGGCGTTGGTGTTCTTCCACACTTGTAGTAAGCTGCATTGAAGCATATTGCATTGGGACCATTATGCGTTCTGGCGAGTTGACTACAGTGTAATAAATGATACTGCATCCAGAAGAGATGAGTACACGGGTTAACCGCATTCTCTAAACGTCATTATAGGAGAAAAACTATATTGTTGACAAATACCGGCTGTAAATATATATAAATTACACACACACACACACACACACACACACACATATATATATATATATATATATATATATATATATATATATATATATATATATATATATATATATATATATATATTATATATATAAAACAGCAGCTAATGTATTGTATTAATCCAAAGACACTACTGCGAGTCTCTTGGCCGATTATATATACTACTATTTCATAGTAACTAGTAGAGTACCCGCCCTTCGTACGGAGTTCACTTATCTTATATTTGTTTTTATTTAATTTGTATTTAGGTTGAATTTAATTTACTGAAATTAAATCCCAATAAATATATCAAATTATAGTTTATAAGCTTACCAATTACTGTCTTGAATAGTCAAGAGAAGAAAAAGATTTTACTTGTAACATGACATTTCTAAAATATAACTAACCTTGAAAGATGAATAACAAACATTTACTATCACCTATTTGATTGTGTTTAAAAGTGACTTTTACAGGTAATTACAAACACATTTACTATTAGCTATTAAACCAAGTATATAATTGAGTATAGATAATTGAGTGTCAACGGGGTTTTCAAGGCCTAAATGGGGCGGTGGCCTGATGGAATTTCTTAATAAAAATAGGCCTAAGTATTAACCAGGGACCCTAAGAATGTCCATGTAAAATTTCAGCTGGGTGGTCCAGTAGTTTTTGCGTGACTGAGTAACACACACATACACACATCATTACATTTTTATATAATAGTAAGGATATATTAAAATGTAAAATAGTTATTTCTTAAACATAAGATCTTGACATTTCACCCCGTCTACTACAGCTCCTGTGGCAGAATTATTCGTTTTTGTTTACTCTACGCCAGTTTTTAATTAAGATTTCAACAACCTGTCCACAATTTCTCCACAAAAATGTCTCCCAAATAAAATAGTGTTGTAGAGTAATTAAATACTAACTTTCTAATACAATTTAAGAAGCATTATAGAGAAGACTGGCGAAATAATATTTTTTTTTAAAATTTATATTTAAATAAATGTTTCCACCTTTATTCAACTTTAACTCTAAACGTTTTTTTACAATATAGAGTGTGCTGTCGATATATTGCTCTCCGGTGCGGCGGATTGACACACGCTCTCTCGTACTGAAATCGCCGCTGAATACTAATCCCCGTGTTACGGCAACGGTTCGCCGCGGATAACGAGGGGGTACACAGCGCACATCTAATTACTGCTGAGGACCTTTTAAGGTCTTCCTGGCGCGTTCGCGTGTCCGATCCAGGAAATGGAGCTTTTGTCTAATCATTTAGAAGGATTAAACTTACTGTTGACAAGGCCTGACTGTCGGGTTCGTAGCGAGGCTTCTGATGTTACCGCTAGTGTTCAGCACAATGCACGGCTAGTTGTAAGGAAATAATTAAGACCTCGGTTAATAAAGTAACATATAAATTTAAACCAAGATATTTCTGTCCTTTTTCTCCACAAAAAGATAAATATTTTCCGCCTGTCCATGATATTGGTGAACAGAAAATTTAGACGTTTTTCAAAACATCTAGGTGGAAAGGTTCTAAACATAGCGGATATTTTATTCATGACCTTTTTGTTATACAAATTTGTTCATCCTATGAACGAAAACACTTTGCATAAGATGGCGCCTACCACGCGTAATCACATATAGGGAAACTATTTACAATTGAACTACAGTATAACAATTTGGTCAAGTTTGGTTTCATTAAATAACACATCTGTTGAAAATTATTTTCAAAACTGGTACTAATAAATTTATACAGTTTGTAGACGTAGATGATATTGCAAAAAAAATGAAATTATCTCGCGAATTAGAAAATTCTAAGAAACTTTACACCAAAAGCTGTTGTCAGTTCGATTCGCATGGTAACTAGAAGATGCTGACACTGGATTAATCGAATAAATGCTATATATTAAATAAATATAATCAAACTTAATCTTGTTATGAAGACGTTTGTATTCAATAAACACACACACACACACACACACACCCAAATATATATATATATATATATATATATATATATATATATATATATATATATATATATATATATATGTATATGTATATATATAGTGCAAAAGCCGCATTAGTGGCGACTGTTGAATGGAGGTGTAAAAAAAAGTATGTCTTTAAAACTTATTTCCTTTACTTATAATACTTCCTACTCATATACTTCCTATACTTGGGTACGCGTGTCTGGTATAGGGAGGTTTTGCCGAAACCTTGCCAGTCCAGCCAATACGTCGTCTTTCCCTAAATACTCTGTATCTCGGTAGCTGATACGTTTAGCCCAACAGATGTAGGATAAAAAGTTATTAGAAATTATTTTCACATAATGAAAGCATTTTAAGGGTTCTCAATAGTAAAATGTTTACAAAAACGTTGTCAATGAAAAAAATGTTATAGCGTAACATTAACGTTGCCTGACACTTTAATAGCGTAATTCATATTATTTGTTTATTATATAATTTGAAATACGTGATTATATTTATGTTATTCTATAACTACTTAATCCGGGAGGCTGCCAAGATGACCGCCCGGCCAATAGTAAAATACTCTAAACTTCGTAACTATTGCGTTTCGTTTAAAATTCAAATGCGCAAAGTTGATCAGTATAATATTTTTAAGTAGATACATCATGATTGACTGTCCAACTCCACATTTTATATTGTTATTGTATGGTATTTATTTAATTTTAACTTCTTTATTATTTAACTTGAAAACTATTGAAATCACTTATATTGATCGTTTTATTCTGCGTAGCAAGACTAAATATATAAATAAATAATATGGAAATAATACAAAGTATTACTCCAGCCTCAAAGCGAAGGAAGAAAAAAAACATCATTTGAAATTTGTGACAATGGCGAAAGAGGCAAAATTACTCATGGGACTAAAAATAGTAGAGGCAAATTAATCGAAACCTCTATATGTAGTGACGACACCAAATTGAGACATAGATTAGAAGAAGACGTTGTGTGTCATTATCTTGAATGTTATGAAATTTATCGTTTGAGTGCAGAAAGAGCAGTGAAGACAAAGAAAAGTTCTCCCATTAGTGACAAAAAACTAAGTGAGGGTGTTAATAAAAAGGCATTGCAAAAGGCAAGTACATGATGAAGACAAACTATCTATCATATGTGCAAACAAAAACTATAAAGGCGATGTTAAACTATACCGATTCTGTGAAAAAAAAGGCTGAACTTTTTTGTTAGCTACACAATACTTCCAAGATCAGGTTTTTCCAAAACAAGTTTGCCAGATGAAGTTAATAGTTTCCAGCAGATATTATGTACAACTCTTCCTGTATGAACTGTTATGTATTAAAATACAGTAGATCTGCAATTTTAAAGTGTACCTAACAACAGCTGTATTGCAGAGGGGATGCAGAAATTAACAGGCAGACTAAACCTTTCACAAAATGGTTACGAACTGTCAGAAATTACGTATTTTGTGAATTCAGAATATCAGTTGAGAACGAAACTTTCAAACAGGCAAATGAAAACCATTCTCATTAGGCATTTTGGTAAAGGTATAATATTCGCATATCCAAAAGAACAATCAAATTCGAGAGATCATTTTCTCTTAAACAATAAATACCACAAAACCGGTTGAGAAATTGTTTTCTACCAACAGTTTGAACGTTACTGAGTATAAATTAGCCAATGAGCTCAGACACTGTGAATTTAGTCTTGTAAATACATTTTGTATGTGAAGGACAGAGAAAAGAGCCTTTTGCATCTTACAAGTAACAGACCCACAGTTTGGGATGGGTTTTTTATACATATGATACGATTTTCAGCAAATTACGTTTACAAGGACTGGAAAAAAAAGTGCTCCAGATACAGTAAACACCCGATTATCCGTGGACTAGGGTGGCCCGGCAACGCCGGATAACGAATTCCCCGGATAATCCGCTATGAACAAAGAATACGCAAAACGATCGATAATCGATTTATATAACATAAGTTACACAAATAATGACCCCGGTTAGTGCAATTCACAAATAATCTTCAAAGGACAAAATAAATACAGGAAATAATTTAAAATGTTGATGTATTTGACGGATTATAGCATGTACATTTATATGTCGAACTATTTACAATACGTACATAAGTATATGTCAAACGTAAGTATGTATGTACATACGTAATTTCCTTTACACACAATACTTTTACTTTTTAACAAAAAAATCTGTCACTTTCTACTGTTTTTTTTTTTGTGAGCATTGATTTAGCTTTAATGTGTGATCTAAGTTTCTTGAGAACCATTTTGTCGCACAGTGTTCACGTGTGTCACAAAGCCATAAAGATCGATAATGTATATGACAGACATGGATAATGCATATGTCACGTCTTAGACTATTTATAGCCGAGATTAGCTGACATTTGTTTATAATCTTATGATACACATTAGGTTTTCGGGCAGACAAGCATTTTGTCGTTGTCTCTTATATACAGTCGTCTGCTCGCCCCTTTTATTTCGCTGGCCCGCGTCGGGATGCTTCCCTTTCAATGTAAAAATTAGTACGTATATATTTACATATCTATTCCCTTCATCTTATCTTCTATTAAGCCTTATATGTATTTACATTGTAATTCACCATTTGGAAATTTAAACACGTGAATCTGATTGGAATAAAAATTGGATATTTGTAAAACAATAGCAGACCCCGGATAATCCGCAAACCGGTTAATCCGCCCACGGATAATCGGGAGTGTACTGTAATGTACTACATATTTCACAGATGCCGAAAGAAGACTCCGGTTCATATATGTACTATAATAGAATCAACAGACACAGATGTGTTTGTATATGCTGTGTATAATTTTCATAGAGTTTAAGGCAAATGGTTTGACCGAACCTTAGACGTTTTCTGGGAAAGGACAATCTACACGTTACATTCCAGTACAGGATGTATGTCAAGCTGTTTCAAATCGCGTTATTGATTAACTTCTTATTATTCATTCCTTGAGCGGATGTGACACTACAAGTGAATTTGGTTATAAACAAGCGGCCTTAAAGTTGGCTAAAGATCAGGCTTACTAGCTCAAAGGCTTTGGAAAAGAGTCAAGTACAATAATTTAAAATGTTGAACAAAGAGAGTTTTTAAAAAAACCGTTATGTAAAGACTTTAAGGCATCTAATGACTTTAGAATCATGAAATACCCTCGAATGCAAACTATAGACTTTACAAAGCCTCCCATATCCAGAATGCACATTTACAATTCATTTTATTAGAAAATCTAAAATATGCCTATAACCATAGTGAAATTGAGTGTGTGGAAATTGAAAAGAGGCGGTTCCTCAGGTTATCACGGAAAAACTTCCTTCTGATTGCTCTTAACATTTGCACATGTCAGGCTTGTGCTTGGCCAAACATCTGTATATGTAGAACGAATATAAATAGCTTGATCCAGATTTTGTGCATGTGGACTTTTAAAATGTCACAATGACTGAAAGAAGTATTCCTTGGATTAAATAATTAAGCGGTTACAGATTATAATCACGTATTTCAAATTATATAATTTACTTAATGAACAAATGACTGAATGACCCTTGTAAAGTTTCAGATAATATTGTTTTTTCATTGACAACCCCTTTTTTGTAAACATTTTACTACTGTCTACCTATAAAATGCTTTTATTATATGCATACATAGTTTCTTGTAACTTCTTGTTTGCCAGGTTAAAATTTTGTAATAAGACCTTCTGATGATGACGACATGGTCATCGATATGTACATAAGGGTTTAATCTTGAGTAGCTTGTGATAATAGTTTGATTGATTTTGTGGTATTGGGGTTTTCCAATATTTTTATTATAACAAATAATGGTGTTAAATAATAAACACCCTTTGGGTCCCTCAGCAAGAAATAATAATCCCGATTAAAAAACTCTATCACTTGCTATTAATTACTAGCTGTACACCAGAACACTGATATTGTAACTAACACTTCTTAAACATGTGACAACCTAACTCAAAACTAAATTGAGAAATCAAAATATTTTCAGTAAGATGGTTGAAAATAATATTGTGCCCCGCCTCAGAATGCATACCGTTAAAACTACTATTCAAAACACCTCTGCTTTTTTCAAAGGTCACTGCTTACATTCACTTTTTTTGTAAATTTGAAGTACGTCATAATAAAAGAAATTCATTTTTAAACAGAACAATGTCAACAAGTTATTTCCAGTTTTTTAAACGAAATTTTAACATAATCAATTTCAATTTGTTTTTAATTTATTGAATTCATTTAATTTGTATTCCTATATGAGGGCGCTAAAAAAGTAGGTCGGGGGCACCATGGCGCCTGCGTGAGCCTTGTGGGGCAAACGTGATCCTATTTCGCCTTCACAAGTTATACGATAGTTTAAAACAAACTTGCGAGATTAATATTGCTATTTATCTCTCACAATAATTGTTTCTGCAATTAGATTGCCATCATCAGGAATAATTATAATTCAGTTATCACTAACAGTGCACATTTATCACTTATTTGCAGAAACATCCCGATTAGAATAAACATAATTATTATGTGAATTACTAAAAGTGATAGTATTAGCGTTTCTCCAGAATGACTTTCGCTTAAAGACTTTAATAATGAGACCAACAACAGAGTTATACAAAAATATTTGTACATTTTGTTTTATGTTTTAACTTTAAATAATATATTTAATCTAAATACTTATACGGAGTAAAAGATTGTAATCAAACTTTATAAACAAACTACAGTCTAATCAATGTATACAACATTGTTTTGAATAAATTTCATGGATGATCACCCCTTCGTTTTTATGTACGTAACTCAAAAATACATTATAAACATTGATAAAGTCACTTTAAATATCGCAAATCACGAATAGCCCATGCAATTTACAAAACAAAATCGAGCATGAGCTCGATAACACAAGCAAAAGCCGTAAAATTGCGGTTCTCAAGTTTTCAGACTGTGCCCCTCTTTTATAACATTGGCATGTGGTCGCGCCCCCTTTGATTATATTTGGTGAAGAATTACAAACCAAGTATGAAAGTGAAGCTGGTTAGGTCATTTAGGCATCAGATAATTTTATTTGAATTTTAATATAAATATTTATATAATATATAAATATATTTTAACCTACAACTGATAATGCTTCAATCCTGTAGTGATAAGACTTGATTCTGGCTTTGAAAAACATATATTTCAAGAAATTAAGGATGCATAACATAGACAAAAATATAATGTATGATATATATATATATATATATATATATATATATATATATATATATATATATCACAGTTTTCGCAATTAAATGGAAAACGACTTTATAATAAATTACGACCCTTACCTATGCTGCTCAGATGTTATCCTTGAGCACAGAGACCATAATTCAGTAACAAGAGTTTATCGGGACTAAACATTCCACAAAACAATGACGTAGTTCAGTACGCTCATGTCACGTCAGTCTACCCGCTGGTACACCTAATTAAGAACACACACTTCTAGTCTATAGGCACTTTCAGTGCAGAATAAAAGAATAGAGTCTGCGTATACTATAGTCTTGTATAGTTTAAATGTGTGTAAGGATACACTATCAGCCCAAATTCAAAAAAAGAACAATCTAAAAAGTATTTTTGTAGATTTTTTTTCGAAATAATATTTGTCACAAAATATTGAAAATAAATTGCGTAAAACAAACCTCACATACAATTTTATTGTTTTTCATTTGCTAATGTTTATTTTAAATTGTGTTTATTCTGAAATAGTTTACTTATAAAAAGCTACGATAGAAAGCAAAAAACATAACCCTGACACACAAATTTTATTAAACTTAGTAATCAAACCTTTTTTTTAACATGCATTTACATTAATATTTATCAAATATAATATTGGTATAAACTTCGTAGATAGTCTATAAATTTATAGAATACTTTCATGATATATAGAATAAAGAATTAATTAATTAACTGTTTAGATGTTTTTGCCAGTAAAATATTTTTAATCCTTCATATTCGTTCATTTTTAAATGTTTCGATTGTAATAAATTTTATTGGACAAACAGAAATTAAATTACGAGAATCATATAAAGAATACTGTCATGAATATATAAAACTTTTAGCTACATATTCTATTACACAAGAATATAATTTTTTAAACATAGGTGACACAAAAATAATTATTAAAATTGATAACGAAATAGATATTAACATATATATGTATATATATATATATATATGATGCATTAGAAATATATACATATAAAATTCAAGTTAAACTTATTAAAGAGCAATTACAGATACATTGGCGTTGAAGTAGTCCACTAACCTCCCCCCCCCCTTCCGCCCCCCGCCCCCGAAGTATATAAATTGATTATGTTTAATAAATATTTTAATAAACGTTATTGAAGATAAATACGAAATCATAGGCTACATTAAGATCTAACGTAGGGATTTAATATTAATATAATGTAGAATTTAATATTCTTTGTTTGGAGAAACCAATTAGTGCAGTCAATGAAGGCTTTCTTCTCTAAATACTTCAAACCATCGTTGATTTGAATGAAAATTGGTGAGTAGTTAGACGGTGCCTCAAGAATGAAAAGTGACCCCTTTCGGAGTAAAATATTTTTATCGAAAGAAGGAGAAATTCTAAGCACTTTTTATTCCATGACGTTTTTTATGTCAAGGCAGTTATTAATGATTGAAAATGTATGTTTTTAAAATTGTTTTTCACATATAACTCCAAAACTATGAGTATTCTAAAAAATTATATTCTTAAAATTGAGGCTCATAAAAAACTAAGAGATTGGTTTTTCAATGAATGTTGTAAGTTGAATCTAAAGTGATTTATAGGTATTTTTAAATAGCTAATTTTGTGTGTGAATACTCGAATTCAAGTATTTGAGGTTAAATAACGGGAAACCGAAACATTTTTCGCAAATATTTATAAGAGACTTTGCATAGTACTTAAAAAACCTCTCGAAACAGCTCCAAATGGAGTTTGCAGCATTCAACCAAGCAAGTTATGACGAAAATAAGATAGGACTCATGATGCTGTTAGGATAGCGTGAGAAATAAAACTTACGTCATTTCCACCTGAATTGAAATTTCTAAAAAACCCTGTAAGATTTACTTTACTTTAGTATGAGTAATGAGCGCAAAACCTTTCACCTGTTTTGAATGCTTATTTTTCAAAATAAAGTATGACTAGAAAAATCAGAATTTTCCAAATTTCTCACAAAATTTCTTTTTTTTTAAAATAACTTTCAAACTAGTTAATATACGTAAAAAATGGTTTAAAAAATCAAAATGTAGGTACTTTATTGACAAACATTTTGTTTTTTTTAAATTTCTGTAGGATAGAAAACAATCGAGATATCAACGAGCAATCAACCAATCAACAATCAGAATTGTGTAATTTTATTGTTAGGATCAAGTGACTCGAGCCCTTTAAGCCTTCAACTTGAAAAAATAATTCTTTTTAAAAATTGTAGATGTACATAATCTTATAGCCCTTGAAATTTCCTTTAAAATGGTTTTCGAATAAATCCGATAGCATAAGAAAGAAAGGAGTTATCCTAAAAAAAGGCATCACACTTTTTTAGAAACATTTTAGGAGCACATATATTTTATATGTGGAATATCAAATGTTACGTAACATTATTATTATTTATATATGCCAAGGGAAGGTAAATGCTTTTAAACTATATAAATGTGTGTCTAGGTACGTGTGTAACTATATATATATATATATATATATATATATATATATATATATATATATATATATGTATATATATATATAAAATTAATAAATTTAAAATATTTCAAAAACAAGAATACTTTTAATGAATATATTTATTCAAAGCTTTTCGCCGATAAAATAGTACCAGCATCTTCAGCTAGTAGCCTGGTAATAAATAATTAATAATTAAAGATTATTAGATAATTATTTTCCTGAAGATGCTGGTACTATTTTATCGGTGAAAAGCTTTGACTAAATATATTCATTAAAAGCATTCTTATTTTTGAAATATTATTAATTTATTAACTATATTACAAGAAAACATATCACCATATTTAATATTATATATATATATATATATATATATATATATATATATATATATATATATATGCTGATACGTATTCCTTCACGGATGGAAAAATATGATGAATAGTTACTATCTGGAGTACATCCGTTCATTCTGCAGTCCATAAATTAGCAGTTCCGACGTTTCGCTAGAATCTCATCCAGCATTGACGAGGTGAACCCAACAACAGTAGTCTCGCTCTTCTACTGTTGTTGGGTTCACCTCGTCAATGCTGGATGAGATTATAGCGAAACGTCGGAACTGCGAATTTATGGACTGCAGAATGAACGGATGTACTCCAGATAGTAACTATTCATCATATATATATATATATATATATATATATATATATATATATATATATATATATATATATATAATATCGCAATATGTTTTCTTGTGTATTAATAAAGAACAAAAGTCAAAATACAAATACAAGAATTATATTTGAATTTACAATTCAAAGCTTTTCGTTGGCTAACAGTACCAACATCATCAGGAATATTAAACAATTCTATATATATATATAGAATGCTGTGTTTAAGGTGTTGCAAAATCCAGCGAAATGGAATAAAATCGGCACTATTGTGCCGATGTAGGATCGGTGGTCCATAATGGTGCTTGGACTTCCAAGTAATCACAGTAAATTGATGTGACGATAGAATGTGATTTTAATAAATTTACAAATATATGACGCCGAGATCTACAGACACAAGTTATCCAGGTGTGGCTTGGCAATAAAACTATTTGTTCAGTTGACTGGGGATGGGTATTTATTGAATGATTTTTACAGCCAATTAAAAATGCAAATTCTTCTCAACCAGAAGACTTTCTTAAAATGATATTTTGCAACTGCAAAGAAGTGTGCCTGTCTCTTTTGTGCAGACTTTAACTCTTTTGCAATGCAACATGTGGAACATGCAGTAAGGACAATTATCAGAATCGCCTTGCAATTAACCAAGAAGAAGTTGATTCTAGCTCTGATTAAGACTAGTTTTAAAAGTACACTACGGTGATATTTATTGTAGACTATAATTTGTCAAAAAATTAATAAAAGAACGTTTATATTATCATAAATTATAAAGCTTGCTTTCATAATGCGATTCAATTCTCCACTTTACTAAATTAATAAATGAGATTTTTATGAACCACAAATACAATAGCATAATGTATGAAACTGTTAAATGATGATTTTTAATAACTTTATGTATAAAGGGCAGATTTGAGGGTTCAGAAATTAAAATAAAACATTTCATAAGTAGTGAAAAACGTTACGATCAATTAAAGCCGCAATTAATGCTAATATATATTTTTTCCATTAATTTCATGATAAGGGGTAGTTTTAAAGAATTGATAGTTCACACAAAAAAAAGAATTTTTGTATATTTAGTAGAAACTAATTTAATATTTATAAATACACAATTAAAACAATTAAAGCTGATCATTAATTTTTTTTTTTTATTTCAGAATAAGGGATGGTTTACAGGGGTTGAAAATTCACGTTATATCAATAAATTATATCGTAATCAGTAAACAAAATTTTGTGCATTGTTTATGTGCTATTTAATATTTCAGGAAGACAATTTTTACCCCATTTTTACCTGCATTAACTCTACTAAATGTAATTTGATAAAAAGAATTAATTTATTTTGTTATTATATCTAATAATTTGTATCTCAGTAACGTGTGTCTGATAATTCTACTTATTATTTACTACACTTATGTATGTATATGTATTTTGTAATATATACAAGTAACAAACTGTCCTTAAAAAATCAAAAGTAAAATGAAAACATTTTTCTTTTTTTTTGTTGTTTGGAAGAAGTGTAGACCTACCCCCAAATTCAAGTTTTATATACTCCAAAAAACAGATCAAATAAAACAAGACACAGTGTTGATTTGACCCCATTCACATAATCGGTCATGACATAATTTGTTTAAGTGATGTTTATTTGTTTAATTACTTTTCATTTATAAATTTTTCTCAATGTTACCGGTAATATTGACCGCTGAAAACGTTAAAACTGTTAATTATTCAAATTCTCATTTTCTGTATTATTTATTAAAGATTTATCACAATTATAATATTTAACAAATAAGAGAAACACGCGCTAAATAAACATGTATGAATGTGTAGTTAGCAAAATGGCGGACGTTAAAGCCAACGAATATTAAGATAATGATGGAAGGAGGAGATGGACGGATCGGGCCGAGAGTTCCCATCGATCTGAAGCGCGATAAGTCTTACTAAAACCTACAAGCTAGACTATTTCCAAATCATAATGTGCGGCGATATTGAAATCCCAAACGTATCCAAGACTGTCCAATTTGAATAATCCTCGGGCCCACTCCAGAACATAGTCATTAAGCAAACGGCCACGCCCCTTCATGACGTCACCGCACTGAGAACCCATTCTCATTTACATTAACCACTAAAGACGAACTTAGTTTTATTTTGATCTAGTTTCCATGGTTACCTGATAAACAGCGGTTCGCGTTTAATACCAACAAAATTTAATTTTCAAACTACTGACTCTAAAAACAATACCACAAATCGTACTAATAAATGATACTTTTTTAAGAAACCTATATCGTCACAAACGTTATGTTCTCAATACTAAATATAGAGCGTCAAATTATAGTTGAAAATAAAGAGCTTTTAGGGATCTAAACCTTTTTAAAATTTAATATTTCCCAAGAAGCAAAATCTAATAATATAGTTAGACAAAATCGTCTAATCTAGACGGTACTATCTCATCCTAATGCAACACAAATAAAATATTAAAAATACTAAGTAAAAAACCTTAGTAAAACTATCTCATCCAAACTCGGAAGCACCCCAGAGAATTAAGCAACTCTAGCACCTTGACGCGAACACACTCTCATACGCATTGATCTGCCTACCTGCCGCTGATGGTTTTCCAAGAATAACTTTGATCTACAGAATTAAAGTTTTTAAACTAAAACATTCAGGTAGTTTTTACTGACATTTTTGGATTATTCATATTATTCCTTGTATGTAGAGAAAAAACACGACGTATTTATGTTAGTATTTTATATAATTTATTAAACATCAAACATCGCTCTTTATTGACTTATCTTTTCTATTATTTTTATTAGTGAAATAATTAAGTCATGTTTGGGCTTTATTTTCAAAGGAAAATGTATAAACCTAAAAGTTTCAGTAAAATTGCATAAATGTAAAACTTTAAAAATGTCTAGTTCTGTAGACCAATGGGGGAGTAAGTAATTCATCGGTGCACTGAGGCGCAAGGTAGGTCACATACTGAGGGTCACCTAATAGTCTGGAGCGCTTCCTAGTATGGATGTTGTAAACGCATCTCTATTAGGAACCTGAAGATTGACTTTTTAGGTCCATAACGGATCTCTATTTAACCAATCATGTTCCAACAGAGCCTGCGTGTAGTGAGTATACATTACTCTCCACCCCGTATAAGAGCAATTCTACTTGAAGTAAGTGACCCTTCCCATGCAATGGCATAATTGTACCCCGTTCACACAACCAAGGGATCACTGTGTTTTCCCTTGCCCTTATCTACTTAATTCCATCGAGCCATTTCCTAAAACCTCTTCCTTTAAGGCGTGGTAAAGGATAGAAACCTTTATGATTTCGATGGGGAGTAGATCTACTTCAGGGTACGCGACCCTGTGCCGTGATATCTCCTACATCATCTACAAAGGCCGACAACGCCCATATTAGCTGATCGCATTAAAAATCTATCTCTTATTTTCAGTTCTTTTCTTCCCGCCTTAGCCAGTACGAGTACGTGTAGATATTTCTCAACTGTCTTCGTTTCCCTACATGACCCGTCCTATTTTAAACAACGGATATGCAATCGTTTATCAGTTTCTGGCTATAGAGATTTCCACTTACTTCTATCTGTTGATCAAAATACTCTCTCCTTATTTGTCTACGTTTCCCCTCCTGGTAATGTGACTGAGGTTGTCAGACGTAAAATATAGGAAGTAAAGTGCGTTATGGAAACGTAAGGGACCCATCATATCTGACTATCTACTTTAGATTGTCGAAAAGTCGCCTATTATTCTCTTTTTTTTACTCTTACACAACTCTTCTTTAAAATATATTTTAGGAAACTTCCAAAACATGGTGGCCCCTTTCGAATATTTAAGGAACATTCAGTCACTGATTGAATCTGTCTGATTTGATGTCGAGTAACAGATCTGTTGTAGCGTCATTGGTTTCACATTTGATAGTACGGGAATGAAGTTCATACGGAAGTACGTGTTCATACTGAACGAAGGGAGCCATCCTAACTTCAGAACTGTGTTCAGTACTAGATACTGGTAAAATAGTAACAGACTGCGTTGAGTGTAGAAGCAACACTTGGGTTAATTTTGGAAAAAGGAAAACCTAATATATGTGGGGCAAAAATATGTAGAGCTGTTACACAAATACTTCCAAGTTATAATACCGTTCAAGAGAAATATCGCCAAAAATTAATCATTTTATCTCTCAGCGTCTGCATTACATTGGAGAATTTTTTTTAAAGTACAGAGAACGGTAACATTATTTCAAAATGTTCCTTAACCAGAATAAAGGGACCAACGTTGTTGAAATATGCTAATATATTTACGAATAGAACAATAAAATGTGACAATATATGCCTTTCGACGGTCTAAAGCAGACAGTCAGGTACGATGGGCTCTTTATGTTTACATTAGAAACCGCCAAAGTTTTTGTCTTATGTATTTTTATTTTAAAATTCACAGACTGAAGAAAAACTAAGAATTCCTAAAAAAAAGACATCCATAACAAAAAAATAAGAACTTCTTAATTTAAAGCGACACATTTTTCTATTAGCCTAACTTTAGATTCTTCCTGTGATCAGTAGACCTATATCTGTCTGCTGTGAGCAAGTGTGTTACTCCCCATACGCCAGCTCTTGTATTTGGAAACGTTTATTTAGCAGTTATAAAATTGTGTTAGGTTCTGTGGGTTAGTAAAAGCAAATGAGACTTTTAAAATTATTATCAACGTATTTTTATTGTTTTGCTTAAAACAACTGATAAATATTTGTATAAATATATTTTAGAAATATAAATATTTAACTGAGTGATAATTATACTCTACTAACAAAAGATTTAAACGTTAGTTTTTATCATAACTTTAAACACGTATATTTCTCTATTATTTTCAATTTTAGTGATAAATATAAGTCTTCTGTTAGCTAAACTAACTGAATGCAAGTAACTTATACGAAATAAGTAAAGTCGTATGAAAATGACATAAATATAACCTCTAAACCTGAGATATACAAAAGTAAAGATCTTGTTGCTTGGATCATGTTTGTGAAAATCAGGTAGTGAAAGATGACGTTTTTTTGCTTGCGTACAAAACGTGAATTCATGGCTTTTCTACATCATTAAATTGCATAGTTCAACCATGAACTTGAAGAAAGTGCAAACATCTCTGCCTTAAATCTCTGATCGGTTATATTGGACAAATATACAACAAAACGCTCCTGAAGGATTTGCCATTAATTGATTTATTTAGACCGGTCACAGTTTAATCGAGTAATAAAGTTTTGATAGGTCTTAAAATTTCTTTTGCTTTAAAAAAAAAATGTAATGCATAAGGTTATACTACTTTCTACACTGGCGTGGTGTGAGTTCGACAAAAATGTATGAAATTTATCAAATACTTATAACATACTCAAATTATTTGTTTTGTTCATTTGAACAATAAAATACACATAAAATAACCAATAAAATTATTGAAATAACTTATAGAGTTTTTGAAAAACAATTAATTTCAAACTCTATTAACAATATACTTTACAATTGCATTTCATTTACAATAGTTCTTTAAAAACAAAAAACAATAGGGAACAAAAGTTATTATTACGGTAAGTTATTATTTCCTAATTTATTACTTCTTAGTAAGTTTGAATCTAATTAATTTCCGTGTAGGATATACACAAGAGTATATCATAACCATGCAATTCGAAACACAGAAATTTACTTAGAAATTTTTTGAAAATCTTTGAACACAGGGGCAATATTACAATTATTTTGAACTAACAATGCACGCAATACCGCATTTATAACAAAACTGTAAAGATTATCTACCTTCTATGTTTTACATACCTTCAAACAACTCATTTTAAACTTAGACGAACAATTTAAAAGTTTGAATACAATTGACGTAAAAAGTATGTATTCTCCTAACAGTAAGATTATAAGCAAAATGTAATTTCCTTCCTTAAAATCTGGCAATTGAAAAATGTAAGTAATATTCTCCTAATAATAGGACTATAAGTAAAATGTAATTTCCTTCCTTAATAGCTGTCAACTGAAAAATGTAAGCAATATTCTCCTAACAATAAGACTATAAGGAAAATGTAATTTCCTTCCTTAAAAGCTGTCAATTGAAAAATGTAAGCAATACTCTCCTAATATTAAAATTATAAGGAAAATATTATTATACAATGCATTTGAATTGTATTACTGTTATAAACTATTTTAATTTTGTAACACTGGAATATGACTTTGGATTGATAATTATAATAAATATATTGGTCGTTAGAAACATTTTCACTTCGAAAAAAGTAGCTGAAATTGGATTGTTGCGTTATTTTGTTTGTTTCATAAAAATAGAAATATAAACTATTTTAATTTTGTAACACTGGAATATGACTTTGGATTGATAATTATAATAAATATATTGGTCGTTAGAAACATTTTCACTTCGAAAAAAGTAGCTGAAATTGGATTGTTGCGTTATTTTGTTTGTTTCATAAAAATAGAAATATGAACTTATTTAAAACAGTGGTGCCAGGATAACAGCAACGTTCTACAAAAAATACAAACAAATGCGATTAAAGACATTTGTAATTCCATTATTAGATTTTCTGTTTCTACATGTCTTGGTGTAAACACCCTACTTAATATAAAAAATAAACAGCACAAACATCTTAGTGGGTGTTCCCCCGCAGCCTTGCCTCCAAGATGTAATCCTTATCGGCCGGCCAGCTCCATAACTCAACAGGTCTGCACCCAATTACAAGGGTGCCTCGGTTCCACAATTGTTGCAGACGTCGCGTTAATGTAGCTATCCGGGCGGAAAACATTTGACACGCGTTTGTCATACACTGTACTACAATATTTCCGATCAATTAACAGAGTTTGCGTTTATCAGTAACTGAATGTCGTCCAATTAACATCAACTAGCGGCTCATCACTGTCACAGCGTACGAAGTTGCTCCCTTGTTAAATACAACTTGCGGAATAGTGTATTAGCTTTGCATTACTGAAGCCTCCACTGTCAAAGTATTTACTATTGCCAGTTAAAGCAAAACTGAGCGCACTAGGCTAATACTTTAACAATACTTAGTAAAATCCGTAACTACTGTAACAATACTTAGTAAAAACAATACATTCAAAGAAAATATAACCATACTTAACAAGTTATTTTTAATGTCACAAGCCACAGAGTATTAAATATTTTTTTTTTTATAAAACGGCCTCAGTTTAAAAAAAACCTGAAATAATGTAAACTACTAAATATAAAACTACAAGGTGTACGGTTAGGATAAATTAGGTTAGAAAAAACAAAATTAAGTTTACTAAAGTAAGAAAATTACGAACGTTTATTTTATAGGCAAATGCCAGATCACAGACAATTAATTCGTTCTTTTTAAAACACTCATCGTTTCGAATTTCTTTCCGAAGTTCCTTTTCAAGAGCTCGTTTTTATTAAACCAATATACAACATAGCTTACAATTTATAAAATTTATAACATTACATAAATATAATAAAAATCAACAATACAAAACTCTTAATAAATATTCTACCTATATTTTATCATACGTATGCTGTTCCAAGACCGACGAAAATTAACGCACTTGCTAAATTCGGCAATCGATTAATTTACGTTAAATATTATTTTTTCTACAACCAATCTATCGAGATGCATTGTAGCTATATTTTAATAAGGCTATGAAGCAATGTAATACAACCCAGTGCGTTATTCCTGAACAATCACTTTATAAAGGAGTAGCACCTTGAACCAACTGTGGCGTAATTTTTACTTTAAAGGAAAATAACCTCTCTAACCACAAATAAAACGTTTATTTAAACCTTTATGCACTTTAAATTGCAAACCATCTTCAGTGGAAAGTATTGAAAACGTAGCTCTAGTTATTTGTGTTCAGCTTATAATTTTATGTATATACATAATAATTATTTGTGTAATAGTTTCCAATGATGATGATTATTTACCAACAAAAATGCACATAAGGGTTTGAATAAAACGCGGTTAAAGAGATTGTATTTATTAAAACTCTGATAAAAGAGTGTTTTTCACTTCAGCAATCGTTTACTTTATAACCAAACTTATCCTAAATGGATAATTATAAACTACAAAATTGTTTGGTCTCTTGAGTGCTTTATCCTGTGCTAAGGGATCTTAGCTTCTGAAAACTGTACAAAGGATTTAAATTAAATAAACACATTACTATAAATACATGAACTAATATTTTTACTTTATTCCTCTACTTAATATTAAATTATTAATAATATTAAATTAATTTTAATTTCATTTATTATTATTTAAAACATTAACAATAGTAATATTTGTAGGTAAAGTAATTTTTTATACATAAATTGTGGCTATATAAATGGTTTTAAATAGTAAAATGTTGTGGATGCGACTTATTTGTTAGTTACATTATTTTTTCTTCTTAATGGACAGCTTATTAGAACAATTCACATACGATTAAATCGCCAGTCCTGAGGTCACCACTTAGGATTTTCTACGAGAACTCATAGCTATCCGAAGATCAACGAATTATACTAAAGACTTCCATTATGACTAGGAGACGAACAAGTGGGTTTATATAACCAACGATTTTTGTATTCACGTATAGATTATTTGAAGGTTGTATTTAAACATTTTTAAGTTATATTTTATTTATATTCAAAAATATTTAAAAAAAATACTACATTATGTATTATTGTATAATTCCCAGTGACAACTGTTTTTATTATTCGTGTGCAATATACATAAATATTATGTAAGTTACATCTGTGTATAACGAAAATTATATTATATCCTAATATGCTACATATAAATATAGTTATCCTATTATGGTAATCCTAAATAAATAGTTATGCTATTATACTAACGCTGAATATAGTTGTCCTAATATGCTACCCTTATAATTATAGGACATTATAATTAAGGTAGATATTATAATTGCTAACTCTGAATATAAATATCTTAATGTACTTACGCTGAATATCGTTATGCTATTATGGTTACACTGAATATCCTAATATGCTAATCTTAAATATAGTTGTTCTAATACTTTATTACTAAATATAACTAACCTACTATGCTAACGCGGTATATAGTTATCCTAACACACTAACACCGAATATAGTTATCTTAATATACTTACGCTGAATATCGTTATCCTATTATGCTTACACTGAATATCCTAATATGCTAATCTTAAATATAGTTGTTCTAATACTCAATTGCTAAATATAACTAACCTACTATGCGAACGCGGAATATAGTTTTCCTAACACACTAACACTGAATATAGTTATCTTAATATACTTACACTGAATAGCGTTATCCTATTATGCTTACACTGAATATCCTAATATGCTAATCTTAAATATAGTTGTTCTAATACTCAATTGCTAAATATAACTAACCTACTATGCTAACGCGGAATATAGTTATCCTAACACACTAACACTGAATATAGTTATCTTAATATACTTACACTGAATAGCGTTATCCTATTATGCTTACACTGAATATCCTAATATGCTAATCTTAAATATAGTTGTTCTAATACTCTATTGCTAAATATAACTAACCTAATATGCTAACGCGGAATATAGTTATCCTAACACACTAACACCGAATATAGTTATCTTAATATACTTACGCTGAATATCGTTATCCTATTATGCTTACACTGAATATCCTAATATGCTAATCTTAAATATAGTTGTTCTAATACTTTATTACTAAATATAACTAACCTACTATGCTAACGCGGTATATAGTTATCCTAACACACTAACACCGAATATAGTTATCTTAATATACTTACGCTGAATATCGTTATCCCATTATGCTTACACTGAATATCCTAATATGCTAATCTTAAATATAGTTGTTCTAATACTCAATTGCTAAATATAACTAACCTACTATGCGAACGCGGAATATAGTTTTCCTAACACACTAACACTGAATATAGTTATCTTAATATACTTACACTGAATAGCGTTATCCTATTATGCTTACACTGAATATCCTAATATGCTAATCTTAAATATAGTTGTTCTAATACTCAATTGCTAAATATAACTAACCTACTATGCTAACGCGGAATATAGTTATCCTAACACACTAACACTGAATATAGTTATCTTAATATACTTACACTGAATAGCGTTATCCTATTATGCTTACACTGAATATCCTAATATGCTAATCTTAAATATAGTTGTTCTAATACTCTATTGCTAAATATAACTAACCTACTATGCTAACGCGGTATATAGTTATCCTAACACACTAACACTGAATATAGTTATCTTAATATACTTACGATGAATATCGTTATCCTATTATGCTTACACTGAATATCCTAATATGCTAATCTTAAATATAGTTGTTCTAATACTCAATTGCTAAATATAACTAACCTAATATGCTAACGCGGAATATAGTTATCCTAACACACCAACACCGAATATAGTTATCTTAATATACTTACACTGAATAGCGTTATCCTATTATGCTTACACTGTATATCCTAATATGCTAATCTCAAATATAGGTTTTCTAATATTATAACGCCATATATAGTTATCCTAACATGAAAAAGCTAAAGAAAGTTGTTCTAATACTCTATTGATAAATATAGCTAACCTACTATGCTAACGCGGAATATAGTTATCCTAACACACCAACACCGAATATAATTATCTTAATATACTTACACTGAATAGCGTTATCCTATTATGCTTACACTGTATATCCTAATATGCTAATCTCAAATATAGGTTTTCTAATATTATAACGCCATATATAGTTATCCTAACATGAAAAAGCTAAAGAAAGTTATTCTAATACTCTATTGATAAATATAGCTAACCTACTATGCTAACGCGGAATATAGTTATCCTAACACACCAACACCGAATATAGTTATCTTAATATACTTACACTGAATAGCGTTATCCTATTATGCTTACACTGTATATCCTAATATGCTAATCTCAAATATAGGTTTTCTAATATTATAACGCCATATATAGTTATCCTAACATGAAAAAGCTAAAGAAAGTTGTTCTAATACTCTATTGATAAATATAGCTAACCTACTATGCTAACGCGGAATATAGTTATCCTAATATGATAACGCCAAATGTCGTTTTCCTAGTATCCTAAAGCTAAATATATCGATCCCAATATACCAAAGATAATTATATTCATCCTAATATACTAACACAAAATATAGTAAACTTAATATGCTAACGCTCAATATAATTGTCCTAATTAGGTTACCCCTAAATACAATCATCCTAATGTACTGACGCTAAATATAGTTGTCCTAATATGGTAACCCTAAATATAACTATCATAATTCCTAACTATAAATATAGTTATACTAATATACTAACCCTAAATAAAGTTATAGACTAATATGTTTACGCTAGATATAGATGTAAAAAAATGCTAGAGCTAAATTTTTACTTTTCCTAATATTCTACCACTAAATATGATTGTCCTACTATGTTAAAGCTAAATATAGTTGCCCTAATAAACATTGTTGCTAATAATATTGTTGTTAGTATTATAGCTAACCTACTACGATAAAGCTGAATATCGTTATCCTAATATGCTAAAGCTAAATGTAGTTTTCCTAGTATCCTAAAGCTACATATATCTATCCTTAAACACCAAAGATAATTAAATTTATCATAATATACTAACACGAAATATAGTCATCTTAATATGCTAACGCTAAATTAATATAGATGTCCTAATACACTGAAGATAAATATAGGTTTCTACTCGTAATATGCTAACTCTAAATATGGTTGTCCTACTATGCTGAAGCTAAATATAGTTGTCCTAATACACGAAAGATAATTATTTATTCTAATACACTAAAGCTAATCATATCTATCCTAATATAATAGCACGAAATATAGTAATCTTCATATGCTAACGCTAAATTAATATAGATGGCCTAATATGCTAAAACTAATTATAGGTTTCCTTATATGCTAACACTAAATATAGGTTTCCTAATATACTAACACTAAATATAAGTTTCCTAATATGCTAACAATAAATATAGGTTTCCCAATATGCTAACACTAAATATAGGTTTCCTAATATTCTAACACTAAATATAGGTTTCCTAATATGCCGACGCTAAATATGGTTGGCGTACTATGCTAAAAATAAATATAGTTGCCCTAATACTCTATTGCTACAAATAGCTAACCTACTATGCTAGCGCAGAATATAGTTATGATAATATGTTAAAGCTTAATGTAAATTTCCTAATATCCTAAAGCTAAATATGTTAATCCTAATTTACTAAAGCTATTTATGTTTATTCTAATATACTAAAGCTATTTATATCTATCCTAATATACTTACGCTAAATATAGTAACTTTAAAATGCTAACCCTAAATATAGTTATCCTAATATGCTAACCATAAATATAGTTTTCCTAATATCCTAACGCTCAATATAGTTATCCTAATATGCTAACGCTAAATATAGCTATCCTAGTATGCTAAAAATAAATATAGTTATCATCAAAAGCTAACACTAAACATAGTTTCTTAATAGATTTGCTAAATATAGCTAACTCTATATGCTAACTTCGTTTTATAGCTTTCCTACCTAACAGTCATACTTCGAGAAAAATTTGTTAATTAATAAATAAAAATCAAACGATATAAAATACCTAACATGCCTAATTGCTTGTTTTTTATAACTCTGTTTTATAAATTTTTGTATGCTTCAAGTTTTTTAAAGTAAAATATATTATATATACTATATATATATATATATATATATATATATATATATATATATATATATATATATATATAGGTATACATATGTATATATATACTAGTAACATATATAGGCCTAAGTACGCATAAAAGTAAAAACTTTTATTTGAAAATACTTATAAATTTCAAAACTCAAAGCGAATGCATGGAGGATTGTAAAGTTGTAGCAAGCATGTTGAGAACCATCTGACAGTTCGTATCATGTGCATTACAGTGATCCCTCATAATTCGCTCGTGTTACGTTCCACGAACTTGCCGCGAATACTGAAACCAACTGTAGAGGCCTATATAGGGAAATAGGAGCTTTACGTTCCACATCAAAAATTTTAACATTAATAACAGCTATGCTGTATACTTATAATTCAGTTTGGTATATTTACGTACTAAATAATTAAATACATATTTTTATTGTTTATTTACGTTTTACTACAATCCGAACTAAACCTTCTCAAGTATACGCTATGTTTCCAAAACTAGCAGACACGACAAGTGAATGGGACAACTGAATAATAACTGACGGGAAAAACAAAATCCGAGTTAGTTACGAATGATACTATTATCGATGTTCGAATTTCAAAGTATTTGAATTAACAGTAAGTAAAAAGCAATGATGCCAAACTTATGTATGGAGTTGGATGCGGGCTCCGGATTGACTCAAGAGTTGTTTGTCAATAACGATAACTCCACTTGTTATAAATAAGGAATGTTTATCTTTTGAGCAATGGGCCTAGTAGTGTAGAGTATAACGTATGTTTGGAGGATACCCACATTTCCTTGGGATAAATAACTACAGAAGTGTATAAAATAAATAAGGCGAGAACACATTATCCTACAATCTGCACAGTAACTATACTGTCTTTATTGTCTTTTATTAATGTCTTCTATTAGCTCACACTCTCCTGATATATATCTTGTACACATTTTCAAACTTTAATAAAATACATTTTTATTCATCCAATCAAGTTCAAATACATTTTTATAATCCTATGGTGGATGACAATCGATGGTAATAAAGTTTTTTGAAATATTTCTTCAATAACTCAATTATAAAAATTTGGGGGACTATTGGGATTTGAACTGTGAATCTTAATGTTGAGATTCTAGCGCGCTTTGACTGTGCCAACTTTCCAAAACCAAGAAATTAATTTCTCAAAAATGTATATGATTTTCCCCCTTATGGTTGTCGTCGAAACCTCCATTGTGAAACCTAAAACTGTTGCCATGGTTACCACGAAATGAACCCATAAATAGTGCTGTAGATTAAAAATGAATGAAACTAATAAAATAAACAAACAAACTGGAAATAAGCAAACAATGATAAAAATATTTTTTTAACCTAATTAGGAATTTACTTATAAAAGTTTTTTTTACTTGTTTTTAAATTACGATATATATTAGCGGGATATCCTGTAATTTTGCTAACCGCGAATGCTGACCCGCGAACAGCGACGGTCTACTGTATAATAAAATGTTAATGATTATTCATGCTTCAATTACAAATGCCCCAAGATTATTTTGAGTTTTAGAGGAATATTCATATTTATTAAAATTTACGTACTTATTCAAATATTATAATTCACCTATATTAAAATATTATGACGATTCGTGTAGATATATGAATCTGCATAAGCTTATGTTTCTGTATGGGTATAGAAAAATTTATTTTATACTTTTAGTTCTCCTAATTTAGTTAAATTGATAATTAAAAAGCTGTCAACATTTTAATATTCAATATTATACTAATTTTATTTTAAGTAGGAAAATATTTTTTGTTTTATTTCTACATAAATTATTTTTAATTTGTGGGAAAGTGAAATTTAAATAAAAGTTAAATATTTCATTTTTATTAAAACATTTAACGACCAGGCGAACATATAATGTAAATAAACTTAAAGAGTTTACTATATAGTTTCGTTTTCTATACAGTTTTATCCCCCTCTCTTCCGGAAACTTTGACGAATGCTACTACTATAATTCCTACACAACCCCAGATCATAATCATTTTAGTTTGTTTTGGTTTAATCTTCCATAACTTTCAAGATTAGTTTTTTTTTTAATTAATATTCTTGTGTTGTAATCTTGAATTATTGCAAACTGTGTCAATTACCGGAATAATATCAACTTATAAATTTCGTCAAATTTCATACGTCAAACGCTGACCACTTCACTTCCAGTTGTGTCTAAAAATAAAGCCACCACCGCTTACCGCCACGTGACACACAATCAACGCTTGTCTATCCGTGTAAGCTGCAGCTTGTCTACTTCTTTTGATTACATCGCTTTACAGTTGGAAGCAATTTTCTGGCCCCCTGGTTGAGTCAAGGCTCTCTATGATTACCCCCTTTGTTCCAAGACGCCGACGACATTTGAATATGTCACGTTGATTGTAACGCAGGACAGAATATTATAACCTTAAATGAAAATAAATGTCGACCTGTTCCCGCGTTTTACACTTAATTGTTTATAACGATTTTTTTGTTTTGTATGAATTATACCTACATAAATCGGATTATCCGTAGTGCAGTCCATTACCTGTCTCATTGTGTCCATCTATCACATTGCATAACAAAAGCTGTGTACAAAATTAATTCCACTCGACCTGTATTTAGGCCTGAAATTCAAAATCCTCTAAAACTAACAATTGAATTTAAACACGTTGTATTCATTTGGTACAAATATTCAACCTATTTTAAAATCCAAATTTTAGAACTCATGAGCCGAAAAATACGATTGTAACTTTAAACTAACATTACATTGTGTTCAGTATAAACTTCGCATTATTGACTGAAAGTTTCTAAATTCTGAGTATATGTACTATTGGCTATATATTAGACGGCATATTGGACTATATGTCAAAGAGAGAGTATAAACTATGAAATATAAGTGTCAGTAAAAAAGAAACTCTTTCTTCATACTATCGACACTGAATTTTAAACTATAATATAAATGGCGATACGACAAAAAATTGATGGGGAGGTGGCAGCAATACAAGCTTCAGCTGAGGAGCTCATATTGACCCCTGCAGAGAGAACTGTGTTCCTTGTTGATTCCCAAACCGCCATTCAGAACTTGACTCGGAGATGGACTGAAGAAGAACATTGAATTGCAGACAGTTACTCGGGGAGAGGTAGAGAGAGAATGGCAACTGGAATTTCAGTGAATTCCAAGCCAGGAGGACATTAGAGGCAATGAAATGCAGACAAACTTGCCAAAGAGGTTATAATGATGCAACAGCCCAAATCTCCATCGCCCCTCAAGTTATCAAAAGCATTGATTGGCTCATGGAAAGGCAGAGCCTCCTTCAACAATCATAATGCAAAAGATGGGAAGACCTTGTTACTTAACCAGAACCGTGCGTGAAGACGGGACGTGACTTGGTTTCTCATCTACACCGGATCAAGATCCAACCAATCCCTAAATGCCGACTGTGTGGGTTATGCAGAACATATCAAAGACTGATCGCTCTCGATCACTCCATCCAGGAAGAAGACGGTCTGTATAAAGAGGCTCGGATATACTGGTCAGCGCGTCACCTAATGACTGTAAAGCCAAGGCTGGGCGTTGGCTAGTAATTGAGTAACTAAGAAACAATGATTTTAGATAAATTCTGGTTAACATCAATAGAGTGCATTATAAAAATAGCAGGTATAAATGTAGCTAAAATACTCCCACGTTGTTTTCTATATAATAAAAACGTTGGAACAAACACTTCGACTCTATATATTTGCCACCGTCTTGATTGATTATCGAGTGTCGGGTTAAATAAAAGAGCAAAAAACTAGTTTTTATGAATTTTTTTAGCCTTGGCAACCAACACACTTGACCGACCACTGCCAGTTGCAGCGATATTGATCAAGTTATTTCGGTTAATGTGCATTATCTGTTCGGCAGCGGCTGTGGGTGTATAAACGTAATGGCAAGCATTTATTAAAAGTAACAACTTTTTCACTTAACGTATATCGCAACAGCGGCGCGACCGTTACACAACCGCACAGTAAACAAGAGTTACGCATATCTCTTACTAATAAGTTACATTAATTCACCGCCAGGCTAATAAGGTTATCTGGAACACATGTGCTGCAAACCGCGTAGATTAGATATTTGGCACCAGCATATATGAACGATTTAATTACGCTAAACGGGGCCTGGGGGCGACACGAGCTGACCTCTCACCTGGGGCCAGCGGATATTACACACAAAAAACGTATTTCAATTGTCCACCCACTACGATCGAAACTTTCATCAGTTGCGATACGGAACCCAAATTACGCTGTCTACCGCATGCTCCGGTATCGAACGGGCGCGCCACATTTCCCCTTCCCTATTTACTAAAACATTAATTTGTAATATCGAGATTGAGGTTAGGAGAATGTGCAATACGGTTAAAATACAGAATTATTTTTTTTATACTAATCATGAAAATTTGAAGCTTTAAATTTATTTTTACACCAAATATATTTTTAAATTTCCTCACTTACTCTCTCTCTCTCTCTCTCTCGCTCTCTCTCTCTACCCCCTCCCTCCTTACCTCCCTCCCTGCCGTTTGAACCCAGGATTAAAATTTAATGTATGTTTCACATTATTTAACATAAAACTTTTACTTCGTATGTGAAACATTTACCGTTTCACTCTTTTGCAATTTACAACATTGTTTTAACGTAGCGCACTGTATGAAAGATATTTTGAAGCGCCTAAACTCCTGATAAAAACATATGGACCTAAAACATTGTGTGAGATTATGCCGGCTAATAAAGTTTAATGCGTTTCCCATTATTAAATAAAAAATGCATTCCTTTTATAAGCATATAATTCCTTGGAACTTTTTCTTTTTCCTAGTAGGCTATCACTTTCTGAAATGCAATAAGAGTAAAGTGAGATGTACGAATTGTTCCGAAAACTTTTGAAAACCAAACATGACGGAGGTTATCACAAACAGTTGTTTTCGTCCTCACTTAAATTTTATTTGGGGGCTTCATTTAAACCATTTTCAAACGCATTGTCTATACATATATTAATTTAATATTTCTCATTATAAGACTTTACACTTTTATAGTCGATTCCAGGATAAGGAAAAGTTCGAAGTACTTCAATGATTGTATGAGAATATCGATTTCGTTCTAATATAATCGAATTTGTGTATTATTTTATTGGCCCTCTTTCTTTTTGGTGTAGAATATCCTCATTACATCAAAGAACACAAAGTGCTTGTAAATGTGAATGTAAATAAAATGTGCTACGCTGTTCAAATAAAGTGGATTCTATTCGGTAAATATAGCGAACCTGCGTAGGGGAAGCTAGGCAACGAGGCTAGGCCTTAACACGGACAAGTCCTGTACTACTTTGACTACATATTCTCTCTGCAAAAGGTTACCTCTTGTTAACACTCTACACAAACCGAACAAGATTACCCTTCAGTTTCCGCGTTACTCGGTTTCTCTATCCTGCTTCTAGGTTTTGACTCGACAAATTTATTTTAGTATACGTACTCGAAGGCATAATTTTACTACAAACCCTGTCATGTCAACCCTGCCCATATCAAAACTCTTCTATCAAACACTATTCTGTAATCCACCACACATCAACACTCTCTTTAAGCCCTGCTCCAAAAACCTGATTAACGTCTATCCCTGCTCTGTAAATCCTATTCACATGAAACCCTGTCCAAATAAAACTTCGTCCTATTATTCTCTTCTTTGTTGACCCTACTCATATCAAACCTTTATATCAAACATTATTCTCTAACCCCCCTTACATCAACATTCTTTGTAAAACCTGCTCCACAAACCCTCTAACATCTAACTCAGCTCTATAAACCGTGTTGAAATGAAACCCTGTTCCATAAACCCTGCCCAAATAAAACTTCGTCATATTATTCTGTTCTTTGTTAACCTTGCCCAAATCAAACTTTGATCTTTAAATCCTACTCACATCAAACTTTTTCAACATCAATTCCTGATTTTCAAACCCTGTATACATAAAACCTTGTTCTGTATACCCTTTATAAGTTTAATCCTAATTTGTAAACCATGATCATATCAAAACCTGCTCTGGAAATCTTGCTCGTATCAAACATTGCTCTATGAATTCTAAACATCAAATTCTGCAGTAAACCCTCTTAACATAAACTCTTGCTCTCCAAACGCTATCATCAAATCCTAACATCAAATCCTCCAGTAAACCCTGTTAACATAAACTCTTAGAGACCCTATAAGCCCTGTCCGCATCAAACCCTCCTCTGTAAACCCTCCATACATAATATCTTCCTCTGTAAACCCTGCCCATATCAAAACCTGCTCTGGAAAACTTGCTCGTATTAAACCTGCAGCAAACCCTCTCAACATAAACTATTGCTCTGTAAACCCTGTCCACAGTAAACCCTCCTCTGTAAACATTGCATACATAAAATTCCCGCTCTATAAACCCTGCCCATATCAAACCCTGATCTGTAAAACATCAAATCCTCCAGTAAACACTCTTGACATAAAATCTTTTTCTGTAAACCCTATCTATATCAAAACCTGCTCTGGAAATCTTGTTCGTATCAAACCCTGCTCTGTGAATCCCTAACATCAAATCCTCCAGTAAACCCTGTTAACTTGAACTCTAGCCCTATAAGCCCTGTCTACATCAAACCCTCCTCTGTAAACCCTCATCACATAAAATCTTGCTCTGTAAACCCTGCCCATATCAAAACCTGCTCTGGAAATCTTGCTCGTATTAAACCTTGCTATGTGAATTCCAAACATCAAATCCTGCAGCAAACCCTCTTACCATACAAGCTCTGTAAACCCTGCCCATAGCAAACCTTCTTCTGTAAACCTTGCATACACAAAAACCCGCACTCTTAACCCTTTTAACATCAAATCCTTCTCTGTCATTCGTGTTAATATCAAACCCTCCTCTTCAAACTTTGCCTACATCAAACCCTGGTCCGCAAAACGTGTTTAAATCAAACCCTGTTCAATGAAAACTCTGATGTGTAAACCTTGTTCATATCCAAACCCTGCTCTAAATCCCAACACGTAACAAATCCTAATATATATATATATATATATATATATATATATATATATATATATATATATATATATATATATATATATATATACCCTGTCCATAGCAAAACCTGCTCTTCAAACACATCAAATTCGACTTACTACATAACCTGCTCTGAAAACCCGACAAACATTAAACTCTGTTCAGTAAAAATAAATTTCATAAGGGTACAGGAATGTTGAGACTTCCATAACAATTTTGTTAGTTCATCGACCATGAACTGTGAACATCAGAAATAAAATCGAATTCTACTTTTTACGTTTCTTGAGTAAATAACAATATTTTACATTTTGCGCCAACATGAGATTCGTTGCGGCAATGCACTTGAATACAGGTTGCATCATCAACACGGCCGACTTTAGACTGCATGCAAATCGTTCCCGCGGTTTAGGAATGTACGATCTAGTCATTTAACTTTCGACCACAGAGTACACACAAAACTTGTTCTTATACAAGTCGATACGCACAGATTCGCTAATTGCATGTGCAATTCAAAATCAGTTGTTTACTATTTGAAACTGCAATTTTAAAGCGGCGTTTCGCGCACTGGAGCGCGGGAAACTCGATGCGTGACGAAATTCAACACACGTAAATTAGACTTTAAAACTGGTTAAGATCTGATTTTACTGGGAGGCGGCCAGATAAGCTGCATTCACTGTCACCTAAACTTGAATTAAAACAACATATTCTATGTTAACAAGTCAAACTGGAAACATAGGTTTGATGTGAAGCCATGTCCAATACAAACAACGATAAATATATGTTGCAGAAGAAAGGTCTAGCACTAGCAGATAGATACAGCAAAATAGAAAATCAAATCCAAGTTTCAAATATGATATTCCAACAATAAGCTAACAGTGACCCATTAATAGAACAGTCGTTATTAAAGTTAAAATATTCACTTAAAAATTAAATATTTTATTGATGCCAATTTTATTCAAAAATGCATTCTAAATGAGAAACAAGCTATTTTAAAAGCACCAAATCCTAAATACTAGTTAAAACTTATACTAATTACTGTCTAGCAAACATATCCTCACTTTACATAGTCTTTATTAAAATAATTCTTTAGGAAACCCTGCAATGTGTTGTACTACATTACTACTAGTATACTGTATATCTAAATGAATATATATATCTATAAAGTATCTGGTGAAAATTGACTTTGTTATAAGCATATAATATTTAAAAAAAGTTTTTTAAAATAATTCCTACTAAGAAAAACTCAACTTTATTTTAGTTACTTTTTATTTTATAATTACAATTCATATACATATGTTTTGGCCTATACATATGATAAAATCACAATACTAAGTGAAAAATTTTAAGCGAATTTTCTTGAACTTTTCCATTTCCCTCCTCTATACAGTAGTAAAGTTTTTCTCTTTTTTTATATAAAAACCCCATTTCTGTTATAATTATTTGTCAATTTACTTGTGAATTTATTACTTTATTGAACCTTATAAACGAGAAGTATTTTTAAATTAATTTTCACTTGCTTTCAATTTTCACATCGTCATTAAATCATATTTTCACATGTAAAAAAGCAAGACAAATTTATTTCACGTTGGATCGTAAAGTTCAATTATTTTACGTATAGGCCCTATAAACCGTTTGCCAATACCCGTGTGTGAGTTGTAGTTTGTTTTTAACCAAATTTATTCTGATCGAATTTTTCCTTTGTTATATATATATATATATATATATATATATATATATATTAAAAAATGTTAAAAGTGTTATATATATATATATATATATATATATATATATATATATATATATTAAAAAATGTACCTAAACCAAATATATATATATATATATATATATATATATATATATATATATATATATATATATATATATATATATATATATTAAAGAAAATTTAAGATTATACTTTTGTGTGAGATTAAGTTTAAGTACATTTTTTTAATTTTATCAACATTTAATGGTTCGCTACAAGTAAAATTGCTTTTTATAAGGAAAAATCGCAGTAGGCTAGCAGTCTGTCAAGTTCTACCAATTTTTCTTTAATGCTATACTTACAAGTGTTATACGAATATTGCTGGCGAACTTGTGACAGATAAAACGATTGCTTTTTATATATGTTTACGTGTATGGAAACTAACGATGTAAACAAAATTGTTTATATTTATCTTTCAGTAAAAATTAGAAGCAAAATAAAAATTCTGGCAAGCAGTTTTTGATGAAATCCTTTCAACAGCAATACCGGGTCGCAAAGCATAATAAATATTGAAATACAGTGAGTCTGCACTCTAGAGTAACGGGATACCTGTATAGCTTAGATATTGAGAGAGATAACCGATTGTGGGAGATAACGGGAGAAAAAATCCCACACCAGATCCTTTACCTTTCTTCTTTCCTCCCCCTCACAACATCTGTCTTTAAATTTAATTTTCCTTGAAACATTTTGTTTCCGTTATGTTTTTACCTTGCATTTCTTACATCCAGAAAATTGACTAAAACCATTAATTTACTTCTATGCACACAATTCACCGGTCAGTGGACATTGTGTTATGGTGGCGTTTTGGTGTTTGTGAGTCTCTATTATAGTCAAGATAAAGTGTGTTATCCCTTAAGAAAACTAACATAGCCTGATTTACGAAAGATATTACAAAAACGGACCCAAATATACTAGCCGAATATTATTACAGATAATGTTTTATTATACAGATTTAAATGACATTCGAAATTCTGGTATGTAAAAAGTGTAGAAGCAAAAATATGTTGAAAAAGAAGAGTGGTGACAAGGAGTATCCGGTTCTAACTACTTTCCTTATCAAAGGACACATAGTTCCATATATGGAGAATCATATGAATCTCATAGTTCAATGTGCGGAGAATCATATGAATCTCATAGTTCAGTGTGCGGAGAATCATATAATCGCATAGTTCCATGTGCAGAGAATCATATGAATCTCATAGTTCCATGTGCGGAGAATCATATGATTCTCATCGTTCCATTTGTGGAGAATCATATGAATCGCAAAATTCCATGTGCAGAGAATCATATGAATCTCATAGTTCCATGTGCGGAGAATCATATGCATCTCATAGTTCCATGTGCGGAGAATCATATGAATCGCATAGTTCGATGTGCAGAGAATTATATGAATCTCATAGTTCCATGTGCGGAGAATCATATGAATCTCATAGTTCAATGTGCGGAGAATCATATGAATCTCATAGTTCCATGTGAGGAGAACCATATGAATCTCATCGTTCCATGTGTGGAGAATCATATGAATCTCATAGTTCCATGTGCAGAGAATCATATGAATCTCATAGTTCTATGTGCGGAGAATCATATGAATCTCATAGTTCTATGTGCGGAAAATCATATGAATCTCATAGTTCCATGTGCGGAGAATCATATGAATCTCATAGTTCCATGTATGGATAATCATATGAATCTCATAGTTTAATGTGCGGAGAATCATATGAATCTCATAGTTCCATGTGAGGAGAATCATATGAATCTCATCGTTCCATGTGTGGAGAATCATATGAATCTCATAGTTCCGTGTGTGGAGAATCATATGAATCTCATAGTTCCATGTGTGGAGAATCATATGAATCTCATAGTTCCATGAATCATAGTTCTAGCATATAAAACCACTACCCCCAAACTTGTCAATCCCGTCCGAGTGACTAGACAGGGGGGGGTCTTGGTGCCACGCCACTTGGTATCAGTCTCCAAGAACCTTTAGGCCTTACTGTAATGCCTGGCCCATCCGGGTGACTAGCGTTAGCCCAGTGGCTCGACACGTGGTACAAGTCTGGAAGAATCCACCTCACTGTAACTAAAGTGCTGGGGACCCCCCTCGCCCTTAAGACGAGACGACACTCCAGCTAGACATTATGGCTTCGAGGACTAATAGAACTTTTCTAAAACCCAGGTTTTTCGTACCTTCTGAGCCCCGTCTGATTAGTTCGGTCCAGGTAGGGCAATCAGACCAATATCCACTCTCGGTTGGCCTTACTTAAGGACCGGACCTTCAAACTCTGGACTTGGTCCTAAGTAGGCATAAACCCATCCCGTTATACTTTGAGAACAAATTTATATGACATTAATAATAAAGTCTCTTATATACCATTAAGGTGGCTTAGAGAGACAAGACAGAGATCTCTACTTCCTTGGCCCATACGCTTTAACCACCCAATATTTAAGCCTAACTAGGTTTAGCCACAGGTACGTGGCCAAATATAACAAAATAAATTTTATTGCACAAATGTGGATGATATTTTAATTTTATATTATTAATAAAGACTCGTGTTGTGCCTTTAGGGTATCTTAGACACACACTAGATTGAACAACACACTCATCTAATGAGAAACCCGTCAGCTGAGAAGTGCCAATAAATGTGTAGTTTCTTTTTATATTTTAAATATTAAAATAACTTAAAATTGTACTTTTTGGGTGGATGTTTAACACGGTTAAATTCAGTCCCGGTAGATTATCGTTCTGCTACTGCAAAAATTAAAACTATGTACTATTGCTTTAATAACTGGACGACAAATATATAAATAAAATATTTGGCTAATACTTGACCAAATACTTTTCAACTTCGATTTTTTATCATTACACATGTTATACATAAATTCATTATAAACAACAAAAAAAACAGGGGATTTGAAATGACGAAAAACACCACTGGTATAAATTTCAGAATTTGAGATTCTCAGTATAGCCACACACAAAACAGTATAAACAGTATGTGGTATTTTATTTGACTACATTACCATAAATACAAAGAGAACATTGCAATACAATAAATACTACATTACCATATACCTAGAAAGTAAAATATCCGGTTAGGAAAGAATTGGTTACAAAAAAATAGTAACTCAAAGACTAGTAACACTGAAATTAGTAAAGTTCAATTGGCATAAAATAATATAGGTTTACGCAGATAGTACAGGCGCTCGTCACTGCTATCTTGACTATGTGACATTTTATGGATGAAGTGTCTAGCGTAGCAAATTATTAATTTTACATACAGAATATTATTTATATATTTTAGTTTTGTTTATAACCAGATATTTTGTATCTTTATTTTATTATAAGTATATAATAATGTTGTGTAACAATTATTCATACACAATTACAGTTATTCGTGAGCAATTATTTCATAAAGGAAATACAGCTATGTTTGTAAATGTTATTATGTCTCCAACAAGATTATTTAAGTACGTTTTAACCAATATTTATGTTTCTTATACTAAAAATCATATGTTGATTGTTGTTAGAATGTATATTTTAGTTAGTACCATAAGTGAAAGGAAAAATTGAAGTTAAATTGTATTTTGTAAAGCATTATACAATTCGAAAAAACGTTGATATTTTTCTTTTAAGAGTATATTGTTTCTGTACATAATGTAATAGGTAGCATTAGAGTTGTTAAAATAGTACGGCAGTATTCCTTCAAGTATCGTACTACGGTACACAGCCGTTGCGAGGGAGTGATGATTCAGAGGTGTTCCAGATATGGTTAACTTGTCGAAACCACTCCAAATTACTTGATACTGTCGTGTTTATGTTCAACTCATTACTGTGTACAACTGATGTTAGTGTAAACAGCCAATGTCATTCCTCATACACAGAACATCTGTTTATCCACTGCCTTTCTGATCTCTATCTACCAAGATTAACTATGGCTGTGTTCGTTATTTATGTTAATCTGTGCTTTGTTTCTCACGCGTTCCTTTGGAGTGAAAGTGTTGGAACCGATCACAGATTTACTCCACTTCATGTCTACCGAACTTGGTTACAAACGTTCCTGTGAAAAAATTACAATACGTCCTCTGTGCGTAGTTTTTAAAACCTGTGACCATGGTTAAATTTGGAATAATCTGTTTGAGTAGGAGCCTTTTCAGATTAAAACGATTTTATCCAACTCCGAAATTAAATTAAAGCAACAGAGACAATAACTACTATTTATTAGGAATATACTGTGGTTGAATTTAATAATAAATACACAAAAACCCCTTAACCACAAACTTTCTTTATTTTACCCTTATGTAGGCCTACATTTCAGTTACCAAGTAACCATCCTCAGAGGGATAACATACAAAGACTGATTAACTCTACAAAAATACCTTATTTAATGTGCTGATGTATTGATTTACCTTAAAGCACTGAATCTTCATTTCATTTTTGTGTGCTGGAAAGGTTTGTGGTTATAAATTACTTATACAGTATTGCAGAGATAACTGAATAAAATATATATGACTTACATTCTGGTGTCATTTTGCACTACACAAACAACACTTTCTAGTGACACAACTTAATGATACTAATTACGTACAATAATCATGCATTTGCATCTCTATAACTTTGACTGACTAGCTGGCTATCTATCTGTCTCTACGATTTAACTGCCTGGCTGTCTATTTGGCTCCTAAAAGCCTAAACATGATATTTTATATGGGTTTTCCCGCTTGTTTATGTCCATCCCCATATGTGAGTTTTGACAGTCCATGTGGATTCTAACTCTAATATGATTGGTTGGAATTTATCTGATTACATATAACAGACAACCCTTTTCCAATCAAAAGTTATACATAGTTCCTGTGAAAAGTCACCAAGTGTTTATTGAAAGATATTTTGCTTTGATAAATAATTTAATTTGTGGTTGAATGTGGTGCATGTGGTTACTTCAAGATTATGATACAGGAAATTTAACAAATCACTAATCTAACCACCATAAGCAAGATTACATGGCACTATACCTTAACTACACTTCGATGACCTTCATCAGAGGGTGAGCCTAGTTTGTAATTTTATTGCAAAACGCTTTCTAGATTGTATTTTTATTGTAATAGGAATCTCTAATAATGATTGCATGGTCGCGAAATGTGCATAAGGGTTTGATTTTGTTAACTTTTGTATTATTCATTTTTCATTAATTTTGGTGGTGTTGGGATTATTGTAAATTTTATTGTAATATTGTCACTGTGTGCATTACGTTGTACTTTACCGAAACTAAACTTGTATAGCGTGCATTTAATCAGATAGGTTATTACGCATAGAGTACTTGTATTAGGCCTACGAGCGGCGATATCTCTCTTCGCTCTTAATCCCTTCACCCTGCGACCCTCCCACACGATTAAATCTTTTTTTTTTTTTTGAATGCATATCTTGAGGCTTTTGTTATTAATGTAATTATCACTAGGCAAATAAACCACTACTTACTGATTAACTTCAACAGACGCGTTTCGCTCTAGATCAATACATTGCTCAGTGCTGTAAGTCTTGACCGTGATTCAGTTTGCCAAACGGTATCAATAAGTACACATTTCTATTTATTCCTCATGCCAGAGGATTATTATGTCCTTCCCTTGATCCTACTTAATTCCATCTGCCCTTGATAAAATCTCTATCTCTAATGTTTTATGAACATGTAATGTTATATAACCATATTGTAATGTTTTATCTATTTAATGAACGTATTATAGTGTTATACAAACATAATGTAATGATTTTTCTGTTTTATAAAAGTATAGTGCTGTTTTGTAAATATATTATACTATTTTATAAATATATTGTAATGTTTTATCTGTTTTAAGAACGTATAGTACTGTAACATAAGTATATTGTAATGTGTATTCTGTTTTACGAATATATTGTACTATTTTATGAACGTATTGTAATGTTTCATGAACATATTGTAATCTTTTATCTGTGCCATGAACATATTCTAATGTTTTATCTGTTTTATGAATATACGTAATGTTTCATGAATGTACTGTAATGTTTTATGAACGTATAGGCTACATTTTACAAATTCACTAAGTTACTTATGCCTATCAATACAAAAAACTGAATATTTCGAACAAAGTTTCTGTTCAGTAACGAGTTCCGGTATCGATAGCAAAGCAAAGCTTTTAATTGGTCGCCCAATGCGAGCCATGACAGCCGAAATGAAGGATTGCTCTACATCTACCATTAACTGATGTGATCTTCTCTGTAAACCCATTATTTGCTTTCTACAAACCCAGGAAGAATTGCTTTTGGAAATTACAACTCTTGTTCGGTCGCCGATGACCCGGTTCGATACACTCATAGCTTTACATAGAAAGATTTATAATGCCGGCGAGAAATGAGTTCAGAAATAACACGCTGCAATTACATCATTCATTAAAACCGATTAGTGCTTGGCTGGCCCCGAAAGGTCTGTTCAGAAAATTCGAATTAACTCATGACTACCATTGTATAAAATACCAAATTCACACTAAAACTAACTATAATAGAACTATCGCAAAATCTTAAAGGTCTCGAAAAATTAACAATGATTATAATTTTATGTGATAAAAGCAATACTTTTAATTTGACAAAGGAAGAAATTAACGTTACATTTGAAACATAATCAAAGTAAAAAAAAGCTATTATTGTCAAAACATTTTATCATACTGTATAGTACAACAATTTATTATAAAGACTCAAAAAGGCGTTATTTGTACTATTTTAAACGTATTTTAGACCTTTACATGTGTTTTATATAAAACAGACCTCTATTCCAGTAGCTTTCTATAACCACAATAGCAAGTCTATTTCATAAAACAACCCTGCCCACGTGAGCCATGGTTCCCTACATCTATTAAACTAAGGGTTTCTGTTCTAATCCCTCTCCACATCCAATAATAACCATCTGTCTGTATCTTCAGTATACGGTAGAAGAGCGATGCGTGTCTCCACATATTGGTCATGATTTCCAACCCAACTCCTAAGTACGACATTTTACACCCTTTTCTTATTCCGCCTATTTTCCACCTATCCTAGCCCTGCACTGATGCGTAGAGTAATACGGCCTTGACAACTCAGAGAACGATTCTGACAATACGTTATGTTTCTCGCCAATCTCTTAGACTAGGAAATTTACGTTTAACTCACCTAATCCTACCTACAACCTACTTAATATTTACAAACTACTTCTACGTGAGCCTATACTCACTAATCTTACCTAAAACCTAACTAATACTACTCGTAACTCACCAAATAATACTTGCAGCTCACCTAAACCTACCCAAAACTAACCTAATCCTACCTATAACTCACCTAATCTTACAATAAACTCACTTAATCTTACATGCAACTAATGCTGCCTTTAACTCACCTAGTCCTTCGTAGAATGCACTAAATCCTACCCACAACTCATATAATCATTTCTCTAACTTAAATAATTTTACCTAAAACTCATATTATCTTATTAATAATTCCCCAGATCCTGTGTACAACTGATTTAATCTTACGTACTACTCACCTAATTCTACCTGAAACCCAACCGACTCAATATACAACTCACCTAAACCTACGCATAAGCCACCTAATATTACCTAAAACTCACCTACTCCTTGACAGCCCTTAATCCTACCTACAACTCAGCAAGTCTAAGCTACAACTCACCTAATCCTTCGTATAAGCCACTTAATATTACCTAAAACTCACCTACTCCTTGATAGGCCTTAATCCTACCTACAACACATAATTCATGCCTGCAACACAAGTCTAAGCTACAACTCACCTAATCCTTCGCATAAGCCACCTAATATTACCTAAAACTCGCCTACTCCTTGATAACCCTTAATCCTACCTACGACACATAATTCATGCCTGCAATACAGCAAGTCTAAGCTACAACTCACCTAATCATACGTATAAGCCACTTAATATTACCTAAAACTCACCTACTCCTTGACAGCCCTTAATCCTACCTACAACACATAATTCATGCCTGCAACACAGCAAGTCTAAGCTACTACTCATTTAATATTACCTAAAACTCGCCTACTCCTTGATAGCCTTTAATCCTACCTGCAACACATAATTAATGCCTGCAACTCAGCAAGTCTAAGCTACAACTCACTTAATCCTACGTATAAGACACTTAATATAACCTAAAACTCACCTACTCCTTGATAGGCCTTAATTCTACCTACAACACATAATTTATGCCTTCAACACAGCAAGTTTAAGCTACAACTTACCTAATGCTTCGTATAAGCCACTTAATATTACTTAAATCTCACCTACTCCTTGATAGGCCTTAATCCTAACTACAACACATAATTTATGCCTGCAACTCAGCAAGTCTAAGCTACAACTCACCTTATCCCACGTATAACTCATCCCACTTAAACTATAAGTCACCTAATCCTGCCTGTAACTCATTAAAACCTGCCAACAACTCCTCTGATCCTACCAAAAACTAACCTAATTCTACCTATAAATCACCTAATCCTACCACAACTCACCCAGTGCTACTCAGAAACTCACCTAATCTTACGTACAACACACCTAAATTGACCTAAAATTCACCAAACCCTACTGTTAACCTGCCTATTGTGAATAACTCTCTCAATTATACTTATATTTCGTCTAATCCTACGTATAACTCACCAACCTTTAGACAACCTTAAAGGCCAAGAATGTGTTTACTATGCTCTGTATCAAAACACACAATAAATAATAATAAACCTGTAATCTTGAGGAATAATTAATTAAAATAATATTTTATAAAACATCTATTTTTAACAAACGTTTTTAAGTGTGGCGATGCAGTTATTTACATGGTAGTTAATAAAGTAGAACAATCTGTATGCATATAAAATGGATAGGAGAAAGGAGTTAACGCTATGGCTTGTGTAGGGACGATCTGGTTAACTGGGTGTAAGTATCGTTACATTTATCTTATCTGTGCTTTATAGTTCAGCCTCACAAGTATTAATAGACCGACTATACTTCCCATTACTTCGTCATAACGGCAAATTATAAAACAGATAATATTCTATAGATAAACGTGTTTTCCAAAGCATAGTACGCCGCTAGGCGTCATATAAGGCGGTATAGCAATGTTTACTGTAAAACGCAGGACTATCGTGTACCCGCTTGTTTCACGTTTGAGTTTACTTCCACAGCTGACTTGCACTTCTAGTGCACCCACTGTTGTTTAATGCAAAAACTACTCTTTGTAAGGCCTTTCTTTTTTTTGCTTGGAGAGGAAGGACCTTTTAGTCTATATATTACTCAAATAAAAATCCAAAGTTTAAGTACACATAGAAAAAACCCTGTCACGTTTAGAGAATTGAAAAATGTGTACATTGTTTACTTGAACCTTTTTGAACAATGTTCACAATTTTTAACTAACCATATAATATTATTCTAATATAATAAAAAAAAGTAAAAGCTTTCAATTTTTTAATTTATTTTACATATAATTTTATTTGTTTTAAACTTAAACTTAATGGTCAAAACCAAAAACGTTAAAACTTGCAGTTTTTGTGTTGTAGGCCTACATCTTGAGGTTTTTCATATAAATTACACTTTTTTTATCAACTTGGCAAAAAAAACACTACTTACTGATTTATTCAGCAGACGCGTCCGTACTAGGTCAGCGCATTATTCCTGCATTCCAGCGTGATACACAGCATTGAATAATGCGCTGACCTAGTGCGAAATGAATAAATCAGTAAATAGTGGTTATTTTGCCAAGTTAATATAAAAAGTGTAAACAAAAACGTTAGTTAACATTGCAATATATAAAACACAATTTTACTTCTTCTTTTTTCTTCTTCCTTGTACTAGGTCTTACTTTTCAGTTCTCTTTTCTGACTTCTTTTTATTTTTGTGGTTTTTAAATCTGCTTTTTAGCATCTAAAAACTTTTTTGTCTATTTTTTTAAGCCTACTGCACAACTACCACCCGCATCATTATACAGTTTCAGTATCACGTACTTTACACAAAGCTCCACAGTTGAATAAAATTATGGCATCCAAATTATAAACTTTCAATGTTTTTGTTCTAACAGTGGTTTTGGGGGGTTCTTGTCCAGATAACTTTTAAAGAACTCATTCGGGTCTTGTGTTAGCCGGTGAAGATACTTTCGGAACAAACTTGGTTTTAGCAGCTTCGAAAAAGTAGGTTTTAATTCTATCGTAATAGGCTCAGGTGCTGCATGTTTATGAATATACTTCTCACCTGAAATCAAGGATATTTAGTATTGACACTAAGACAGTTCACCTTTCGGACAGAGTTCACACTGAGAAAGATCATCGGTAAAAAGTAATTGGAAATACGTTCCCCACACCGCCTTTTTTCATTTTTCCATCTTAGAACTTGTCTCTGCTTGCTTTACAGTAGTACGATTGTATATTTTCATTAAAACATCAGTAAGACTACCATGTCCTGGAATAGGTTTGTCGTCAAATAGTTTATGGTCTCGTAGTTTAGCTTTCAACATGTTTTCGACTATCCATTCTTTTTTGAACGTGTCCAATACAATCTAACTTGCTGATTTGGTCACTATCACCATAAGGCTTTGCCTGTTTAACTGATGAAAAAGCAGAGCTGCCATCTAAATATTCAACATTCATAACGCCTAGTTTTTCCTCTGATTGCTTGAAAACATCTTTTGCAGCTACTTCCATACCTCCGCTTACACAGTCATAGTTTTTTGTGCACTTTTTCTCAAGGGAAGTAGTTATTTTTGTAATCTTATTACAAGAGCAATAGCTAGACAACGCATTCCATCTAAAACCTTCTCTGTTTTCGTATTTGTGACAGAAAACACGCCATTCAAGGATGTGCCCACGTATCATTAATACTACCCACATATCATTTTCCCCTTATTTTCCATAATAGCTTCGCGAGTCGCCATAATGTTTCATTGTACCATCTGCTGGTTGGCTTTGGTAGATCCATAACTGAGCCAGCACATGCTCTGCAGCCTTGTCTTTCCTTAACAGAATCCGTAAACACCGAGCGTAAGTTAACATACAAACCATTTCAGTTTTATTACTGCTGTATATTTTTTTCAGAATGAAAATATGCACTAAATATACATGTTACATATCAAAATCCTCAGAATTAATTGCAAAATTAAATAAAAATAAAAACCAAAAATATTTATTTTTTATTTTCGGACTACAAGGTCAAAAAAATCAAAAGGGACAACTTATGAAGTTAAAGCACTAAGCGAAAGATATATAAATTTAACAAAATACCTTAAAGCCGAATCCAGCAATAGAGACTCTAAGATACCATACATTTTTTTAACATGTAAGACTACTGTCGCCTATGAAGAATGAAAGAGATTTGCGAATATTGATAGGATTAAGGTATTGACATAAATACTCCTGGTAAGGTCTTTAAGTACCAGATCTCGAACCTGAAGTAGACCGTTCTATCGACGTCTTAAAGATGTGTCTACTTGTTATTCTCTCTTCTAAAACTAATAAGGAAGGGTAGATAGAATTATAAGGATTGACATATAATGCCCCTGGTACTAGTGATAAGAACAAATTCAGAGAACCCGTTACCACTGTATTCTCTGGTGAAGAAAAGTGACTACCCGAAACAGGCTTGAGATCATTGGGTTTTAAAAAAATCCAAGGTTATAGGTAGAAATTATAAATCCAGGAGAGATGACATGCTTGCCACAATATACTCACAAGATGAAAGCATTCCAACAATTAATTGTTTTATGGTAGGCCTACTCATGAATAGCTTCAGGCTTGGTTTGTGAGACTGTTCGGTCTATTTAATTGTGTCATACACAATGTGTGTGAATGTATGTGCTACTTGTTATTCTAATATACGTAATTTTAAAGTTTAGGAATAGCGGATTGACAAATATAACTTTTAATTAACGGCTCCGAATACGTAAGTCATACCTCTCTATTTTCATTTACACAAAATATTTCTGCAGAACATTATTTTCAGGCCCGATAGAGAGTAGCTCTGCCCTTGAGAATTCTTTCTCCCTTAGCTGTCTTTGTTTGAGGCGATGCGTGTCCCTGCATCAAAACTACACTTTTTACATGTCAATAAGAAAAAAATTAAAAATTTTCTTCTCCTTATTACGCATTAATAATCTATTGAAAAGCATTATATACCTCTCTTCATACCTATTGAAAGTAAGTCTCCGTCAGACAAGCTCATTCCACACACGATGCCATAATTTTCCCCAAGTCATATCTATTTATGTAGGTATCACCTATTTATGACACCATCAAGAGGCCGGTCTACATCAAGTAAGTTATCCAGAAATTTTATCCAGAGCACAGTAGCGTAATTATGATAAATAAATAACAATAACCCTTCCTAAAAATATTTAAACACCCTTGATGTACATTTCGCCAACACTGTAGCATCATCAGAAGGTTACAAACATTCTGGGACTAAAAAAGATATTTGTAGCAAGGGTTATTGTTATTTATTTATCAAAGATTATCCAGGTCACACGATAGCACTATTTCCCCCCCATTTACAGTAACAGATAATGGTAACTCTCAATGCCTTTTCGTAATTGAATCTTCCTTGCCTTATCCTTCTTCTTAAGGTGTAGATGGTGTATAAGGTGAAGAAGGTGTATATATGACACCAAAATGAAGCAGGTTTACATCAAGTAAGGTACCCAGGTCTCACGTTGGCCCAATTTTCCAACATTCTCAGTAACAGAGAATAGTAACTCTCAATACCTTTTCGTAATTGAATCGTTCTTTCCTTATCCTTCTTCTTACGAAAAAGGTGTAGATGGTATATAAGGTGAAGAAGGTGTATAAATGGCACCAAAATGAAGCAGGTCTACATCAAGTAAGTTATCTAGGTCGTAAGATGGCACAATTTTCCCCCATTTTCAGTAACAGATAATAGTAACTCTCAATGCCTTTTCGTAATTGAATCATTCCTTCCTTATCCTTCTTACGAAAAGGTGTAGATGATGTATAAGGTGAAGAAGGTGTATAAATTGCACCAAAAAGAAGCAGGTCTACATCAAGTAAGTTATCCAGGTCACACAATAGTACTATTTCCCCCCATTTACAGTAACAGATAACAGTAACTTTCAATGCCTTTTCGTAATTGAATCTTCCTTGCCTTATCCTTCTTCTTAAGGTGTAGATGGTATATAAGGTGAAGAAGGCGTATATATTACACCAAAATGAAGCAGGTTTACATCAAGTAAGTTACCCAGGTCTCACGGTTGCCCAATTTTCCCCCATTCTTAGTAACAGAGAATAGTAACTCTCAATGCCTTATCCTAATTGAATCTTTCTTTCCTTATCCTACTTCTTATGAAAGGGGGTGTAGATGGTATATAAGGTGAAGAAGGTGTTAAATTGCACCAATAGGAGGCAGGTCTACATCAAGTAAGTACCCAGGTCTCACGATTGCAAAATTTTCTCCCCACACTCAGTAACAGAGAATAGTAACTTTCAATGCCTTTTCGTAATTGAATCTTTCTTTCCTTATCCTTCATCTTTTAAAAAGGTGTGTATGGTGTATATGGCGAAGAAGGTGTATAATGGTACCAATAGGAGGCAGATCTACATCAAGTATGTTACCCTGGTCACATGATAGAACAATTTTCCCCTATTCTCAGTAACAGAGAGTAGTAACTCTCAATACCTTTAAGTATTTGAATCATTTCCTTATCCTTCTTCTCATAAAAAGGTGTAGATGGTATATAAGGTGAAGCAAGTGTATAATGGCACGAATAGGATTCAGATCTACATCAAGAAAGTTACTCCGCTCACATTGGAATTTTACCCTATTCCCAATAATAGAGGATCATTATGTACCTAATTTCATCTACACATCCTTTACCTTTATTCTTACATTGGGAAGTTATAACTAATTAAATATTTCTAATCCTTATAGGCTTCCTTGTATACGCTACCATGTACCGTCATACCATATTCTCTACCAGAGTTTGTTTCTACCTTAACCCTACCTATAATCACAATCATTTCCTAACCTTCCTAGGTGATAATACCTCAATTCCCGGTGTACCTTGAAACTACAAACATCAATAATAATTCCATCTATTGACAGTCGGAAATACTAAAACATACTTCGAAAAACATACGACATTCAAATACACAATTCAACTTCATTTCCAGGCCTTTATGTCGACATAACGTATATTTTCTTCTCGGTTAATAGATCTCTGGAAGATTGCGTTTCTGCGTCGTGTCGCGGCTGCGCTACAAGCTCACTGAAACCGGTAATGGTCGCGTAAATACATGTGGCCTATTTACACTTCTGCAGCTTCAGTTGCGTCTGATCCTTAACCACTCTAACCTCAGCTTACGTAATAAAGAAATGCTGTAAAACCGAGTAGATTTACACAAACAAACGACCCATGGAATATAGGCCCTACAAACTTTTAACCTCTTTTAAATACTGACGCAATAATCATACTACAGAATTATTATTTTCTGACCAATATTTCGAGGTATATATGACTATTTGGTATTACTTGAAAAAGATTGCACATCGATTCTGTTTTTTTCGTTTTTGCATATGTAACTTACAAATAATATGTAAACATTAAACAGTTATTTCAAGTGTTGCAAATCTTAAAAGGATGTACGCTATTCTACGCCAATAAAATATCGAGCTCGACTCCGTGAGAAATTATTGTAAATTTCTAAACTAAAAAAACCTCACAGGTATCACAAAACATACTTTATCCAATGAAAACGTTTCCGCTGCTAAAGTCATTAACATCAGAGGTAATATTGCTTGAGATATGCAATTGAGCTGAGCATGGACTTTATTACTTGTAGCCGTATTATGACTAAGGATTAATTTATTCGTGGACCGTGTTTATTAAATAAAGTAAAAGGCAATCTTGTACAAACCTATTTTGTGGGGGCTAATTTTTTTATTGTTTAGTTACTTTTAAAAAGTACTTTTTATAGTAAAACAAAAGCATGACACCAATAGACCAAATATCAATAGCCCAAAAATAATTACGGAAGAATAATTTACTGCTCTTATAACTACAGTGCGTGAGTGCGTGTGTGCGTACGTGAGTGTGTGTGAGTGTGTGTGTGTGTGTGTGTGTGTGTGTGTGTGTGTGTGTGTGTGTGTGTGTGTGTGTGTGTGTGTGTGTGTGTGTGTGTGTGTGTGTGTGTGTGTGTGTTTGCGTGTGCGCTTGTGTGTGTTTGCCTGCGTGCGAAGAACAAAATATTTTTTTACAGTAATGGGTAGCCTATTGTTTTATTACAGTATTCCTTCGTAAAACAACTTGTCAAGTCACAATTTTCTACGTTTTTTTAGTATCAACTGTATTTATAAAACACACACATTTCCAATTTTTTAGTTAAATTATTATTTTTCTAATATATTGTTATATACTTTGATTCTTAACAACCCAAGCAGAACATCGTCTACTCCAGGTGGGCCCTCTAGAACGTTGATTTTGGTAAAACGTGTCAAGTACAGTCTTAATGAAGCACATTCAATTACTCACACCTTATTAAATTAACAGAAACTTTAAAATGTTATTAAAGAAATTGTTTTTAGGTAGTTTTACGTAAATAACACAAAATATCAACTCTGTAAAACATTAGCATAGCCCTGATGAATAACATAAATTAAATAACAAACAGTTTAATATTTTTGACAACGCCTTAGCGATTTTTTGCAACCGCAATTAGTTGAATTGTAAATGATTGAAATGTTCAGTGTATTATTAGGCTGATTGTTTAATTATTTTTTTTTTTTTTTTTTTTTGTCTTGTGCCATTCATAGGAATTTTTATTATAGTTGATACAAATATATGAATAATGATTCATATTCCTATTGTAAAGCATTGATGGCGATAATTAACAAATCTCATGCTTCACTCGGGCACTTTTTAAAACTATTGCTAAGCGGCGAACCCACCCCCAGACTCATAAGAGAAAAGTTCAAACGGTATACAACATTAATGGCTATTATCGACGAAGCTTATGTTTCGCTCAGGCACGCTTTAAAACAAAAATTCGACAGCGCAAATCATCCACCGCCAGACCCAGAGGAGCAAAACGTTAACTGTATACAACATTGATGGCAGATATAAAAAAACCTTATGTTTCACTCAGGCACGCCTTAAAACAAAAGCTCGGCAACGATAAAGTCTATATTATAAACGTAGCTATTTAAGCTTATGTTTCACTCAGACAAGCTTTAAAACAAAAGCTCGGCGGCAACCCCCCCCCCCCCCAAATGTGCTACAAGTAACTGTAAACATCGTTAATGGTAATTATCGACGAAGTTTATATTCCACTCAGGCACGTTTTAAAATAAAAGCTCGGCAACGATAACTTCTATATTATAGTCGTAGCTATTTAAGCTTATGTTTCACTCAGACACGTTTTAAAACAAAAGCTCGGCGACAACCCCCCCCCCCCAAATGTGCTACAAGTAACTGTAAACATCGTTAATGGTAATTATCGACAAAGTTTATATTCCACTCAGGCACGTTTTAAAATAAAAGCTCGGCAACGATAACTTCTATATTATAGTTGTAGCTATTTAAGCTTATATTTCACTCAGACACGTTTTAAAACAAAAGCTCGGCATGGATAACCTCTATATAATAGATGTAGCTATTTAAGCTTATGTTTCACTCGGACAAGCTTTAAAACAAAAGCTCGGCGACGATAACCTCTATATTATAGACGTAGCTATTTAAGCTTATGTTTCACTCAGGCAAGCTTTAAAACAAAAGCTCGGCGACACCCCCCCCCCAAATGTACTACAAGTAACTGTAAACAACGTTAATGGTAATTATCGACGAAGTTTATATTCCACTCAGGCACGTTTTAAAATAAAAGCTCGGCAACGATAACTTCTATATTATAGTCGTAGCTATTTAAGCTTATATTTCACTCAGACACGTTTTAAAACAAAAGCTCGGCATGGATAACCTCTATATAATAGACGTAGCTATTTAGGCTTATGTTTCACTCAGACAAGTTTTAAAACAAAAGCTCGGCGAACCCCCCCCCAAATGTGCTACAAGTAACTGTAAACAACGTTAATGGTAATTATCGACGAAGTTTATATTCCAATCAGGCCCGTTTTAAAATAAAAGCTCGGCAACGATAACTTCTATATTATAGTCGTAGCTATTTAAGCTTATATTCCACTCAGACACGTTTTAAAACAAAAGCTCGGCATGGATAACCTCTATATTATAGACGTAGCTATTTAAGCTTATGTTTCACTCAGACAAGCTTTAAAACAAAAGCTCGGCGACAACCCCCCCCCCCCAATGTGCTACAAGTAACTGTAAACAACGTTAATGGTAATTATCGACGAAGTTTATATTCCACTCAGACACGTTTTAAAATAAAAGCTCGGCAACAATAACTTCTATATTATAGTCGTAGCTATTTAAGCTTATATTTCACTCAGACACGTTTTAAAACAAAAGCTCGGCATGGATAACCTCTATATTATAGACGTAGCTATTTAAGCTTATGTTTCACTCAGACAAGCTTTAAAACAAAAGCTCGGCGACAACCCCCCCCCCCCCCAATGTGCTACAAGTAACTGTAAACAACGTTAATGGTAATTATCGACGAAGTTTATATTCCACTCAGACACGTTTTAAAATAAAAGCTCGGCAACAATAACTTCTATATTATAGACGTAGCTATTTAAGCTTATGTTTCACTCAGACAAGCTTTAAAACAAAAGCTCGGCGAACCCCCCCCCCCCCAAATGTGCTACAAGTAACTGTAAACATCGTTAATGGTAATTATCGACGAAGTTTATATTCCACTCAGGCCCGTTTTAAAATAAAAGCTAAATTGCATAATACCTTTCAGCCCTTTTAATGAATTTCTTACTTGTTTTAAAAGTTAAAATAAAATGTAAAATGTATTCTTTTATCAATTTCTATATCAATGCTAGTTATGCAGTTCATTTTAAAACAAAAACTCAGTGGCGCAAACCTCCCACAGCCAGACCCATGTTTTCAGTCTGACTGATTACTTCATCCACAAATTTATGCGGTATCGCTTTACACGGAGAACTCGCCGCTCGCGGCAACGGTCTCGAGAACCATTTAACATCAAACTGACATAATTAACTAGCAATCGAAAATTCCGAACCGACCGCAAAACCGTTTAAACTCTTCAACAATTTCTTTTTAAAGATAGAAATTAACAGTTCTGAAGATCCGATAAGAAACATTCCGTAAGATATTGTTTTCACATGGTTGCTCGTGTAATGATATGCCCGACCAACTACTGAATAATGACGACGTTATCTAATTGCGGGGTCCAAGCGAACGCTATCAAGTGTAACGAACGCTTTCCAGAAGCTGGACAATAATCATACAGATCGAACTGATAAGCCCAGAGATTCTGCCTTCCAAATGTACATCTAATTAGAACCCGCGTCGGGGGTTAAGGGGGTGTGTCGCAAAGTGAATATCTAAACGATCCTTTGCCTAAAATTTAAAAAAGCGTTTGTCAGTAAATATTGTTTTAATTTAAAAAATCTACAAAAGCTTTTTAATAACTTAGAACAATTACGTATGCGTTACTTGAAAGCAATAATTAAACACATTTTTTTAATCTATTTTATAACTTTAAAAAATATATAATTAATTTCATTATCCATCTTTGAATTATTTACGATACATGTTTATAGAGTGGAACAAGAAATAATCCAAACGTGTCAGTTTTTTTGCTATTGCCTGATGTTAATTAGAAACGAGCTTCTTCGCCAAGATTAAACAGTAAACTATTAGTGTATTGGGGTTATTGACTATGCAAACGCAACTGCCCAGAATGCCCCGCAGAGTACTCACTAAAGGTCCAAGGACCACTGGATCGCAAAGAAAGCAATATGAGGATGGTCATTGTGCAACACACAGAGCACAAACATGTACACTCTGTTCGGCGAAGTTCAGAGTTTATCAGGCCTACATTCTGCCAGAACAGAGGCGGTGACCAATAAAGGGACCCTCACTTTTCACGTAATGAGTGGGTGGAGTATAGGTATTGAAGAAATGGTACCGGACAGAAGCATTGACTGGTATCGTAAGCATTGAAGCATTGACTGGTACCGCGACAGAAGCATTGACTGGGTGAAAATCCTGGTAGGACAGAAATTATCATCGGTGTGTATAACACCCTGGTGGCTCACTTCAAATGTTCAGCCTAATACTTAGGAATAATTTCGAACAGAACCATTGAGTGGTATCGTAGGCATTGAAGCATTGACTGGTATCGGACAGAAGCATTGACAGGATGAACATCCTGGTAGGACAGAAATTATCATCGGTGTGTATAACATCCTGGTGGCTCACTTCAAATGTTCACCCTAATAATTACGAATTGTTGCTGACAAATAGTGCAGTCAATGAAACCTTTCCCCTCTAAAAACATTAAACCTTCAACGACTTGCATGAAAATCGGTGAGTAATTAGAGGGTGTCTAAAGAATCAAAAGTGACCCAGTGCCGACTTGCGCTTTCATCGTGGAGGTGAAACCCTTTTCACATTATTTTATTCTAGATTACAATTTTGTAATAAGATCCTCCTCTGATGATGATGATGATGATGATTATGACATAGTCATCGAAATATACAAGGGTTTAATCTAAGGTAACTTGTAATATTAGTTATTTTTGTGGTATTGGGGTTTATTCCAATATTTTTATCCTAATAAATATTAATAATTAATACCCAAAACATATAATATATCAACTACTTTCAGACCATTAAGTAGGCATTGTAGGCAAGCCAAGGTGGAGCTGTCTTACTTGGACTAAAAGGTATTCAAGGAAGTTAATGTGACCAGTACTACACTTTAACCGCTTAGGTTCGATCTTGGGTAGGCTACTCATTTTCACTAGCGGAGTCGACCTGGGACTGAAAAATCATGCAGACATTCTTAGGCAATATTCTTGAGAATCGACCTCAGGATCTTTAAGTTAATGCTCCAGTGGGTACTTACTATCCACTAGACAACTCAGCCGTCTAAAAATAAAAATTGTGGAATCAGATAAGAGAATGTATAGAAGAAAAACATGGAGACATGTAGTCTTAATCCAAAGATTTATATTGGGGTCTAATGAACTAATCTACTGAAGAATTTTTCAAGACAGTAGAAATAACTTTGAAGAAGAAGTTTCCGAGGTGAAGGGAGAAATAACTACCAGAATTGAATCAGATTCTCAAGATATAGAGCATAAAAACAGAACTAAGTTATAAACATTAAGTAGCACTAATAAATTCCAATAAAACTGAACAGAAATAACTAACGTCTAGGTAAATTTACAAGTTTACATTTTACGTAAAAGTTTTAAAACATTTGAAACGTCAACTTTATAACGAAATCACGCTAAATACTGTTTGAACCATACAACTCATCAGACTGTGACTGACAAAAGTATTTGATAATACAAGGTTAGGTGTCTGACTGCAGTAGCCGAGGCCTATGGTTAACGTATGTGTGACAATGTGGATTGCTAAGTCATGTATACAATTCTCACGTGAACCCTTGCTTACACCTGACGCAAACAGTATAATTATATAGCTGTCAGCCCCTCCCACCTGCCTAAAGTGTGATTGGGGGCTAGGCCTTACTAATAGCTACAGAATATCTTGGACAATTCATCACATCCTATCAACAATGAGGCCATCATTCCTTGACAGATGTAATGGCTAAAATGTTCACGAGAAAAAAGGCTCACCTCTTCCTTATCTCTTTATTGAGGAACAGTAACAAAAACAAAATTAAGATCGAAATAGTTCCAGATATTTGACAGCCTTTAATCAATTACGACGGTATGAACACATTTTCTTATTTTCTAGAACTTTTTATTGAATTTATACGATTTAGGTTCTACGTTAAATTCTCTCAAGGACTTAAATATTTAAAGACGCTTTAAGTAGTGAAATTTACGTCACGCATATTCAATTATAGTAGCAGTGAACGCCTGTAAATACATTTATACTTTAAGCAGAAAACTATTTTGTTTCTGCATTACAATAATAGTGTGGCGTGAGTGCTTGCGCGCACACACACAGACGCGCGCGCACGCACGAAAACACACTATTTTCATTTTGCTAATATTTGTTCAAACTAACAACAGTTTTTAGATATAAGACAGTGCCATGAATGTCTAAGAAAAGCATAAATCATGTATACAGAGAGTACCACCTACTCTATGCAGCCATAGAGAGCGGCCTACCTAAAACGGCATTTTATAGGATGGGCCGAGCAGAGATTAGACACATTCCTTTCATGTTAGAGACTCTTTGTACACAGCGTTTTAAATGTCCTCTATCTAATTCCCGTTTAAAGTTTAGTTGGTAGTACGTGACATACAGAGGTTTTCTGTGCTACTACACGGACTGAAAATATCTCATTTTAAAAATAAGGGTATTTTCTTCTGTAAATTGTTACTTAATGAATCATTTATGCTATAAATTATTAATGTGACCACTTTTTACTTTACGGAACAAGGCTTGTTATGAAAAAGGATTCATAAAAGAAGAATAGTGTTTTACGTAAAACTAGAACGAGGATCGTTACGATGAAATGGAAGAGAACAAATTCGAAATTCAGCTAAAATCAAATCTCATACCAAGTAGAGTGATTACCACACAATTTCGCTCTAGTCTTAGTAAAGGTTGAAAAAAAAACACCCATCATACAAAAGAGAAAAAAACCAAATTAGAAACTGATAAAGGAATAAAAATACATATATCTTTTCTTTAAAGTCATTTTAAAGCGAAAACTACTGAGTAAAATAATCTGTGACTGACGGGTTTGAATGAGCAATTATTTCTCAAGGCCCAATGAAATTTCATGTAAATAATGTTAGTAGAACGGCTAGTAGTGCGGAGACTGCTTTTCAAGTACACTAGCAGGCGGTACTGTGCCTGTCTCGTAACTGCGACTAAACTGTGAACGCAATATAGTCCTTTTTTATTCCACTCTTTCCTTTTCCTCCCTTCTACGGAGTTACAGGTAAATACTTTTCTGTGAAGCCGATAGAGTAGAACTAATTCAGGAATACCCTTTTGTCATAATTCCTATCTATGTCCCAAGATTTTATAAGATTTATGTCCCTACTTCTTGCTAATTAATCAAACTCACAGGAGATAATAGTCAAAATGAGTGAACGCCCTAAAACTCAAAAAGATCGTGTTGGATAGGATTACTTAAAAATATTACTTATTTTCAGTACAATCAAATACTAAACACTACCAACTCCAAGCAGTCCGAGTGTTTAAATAATTAGGTAAACTGAAAGGAAAAAACAAAAATAATTTAAATATGATTGAGTCAAAACAAGGCATTTTATAAAACTTATAAATTTAACAAATGAATATATAGATAAAATTAATATATGGATAAATGAAGTCATTTGTGTTTCATCAACAAAATGTTTAAGAAAGTAAATCACATCTAAACTTCACATTTAACGATAACGTTAAAGAAACCACGTTGGAAAATCTTACTTTTCGGATATTGTAATAGCATTTGGGTCTAAGAACGAAAAGAGATGTGACCCAACTTAGGATTAGGTGAGGAAACGTAATAAATTCAGCTGGAATATATTACCACCGTCAGTCGCCTTGCTACAACCGTATCCAGAAGGCATCAATCCCCTAAATCATTGGTTCCCAAACTGGGAGGCGCGCCCCCCTTGGGGGGCGTGAAAGCAAGTTAGGGGGCGCGAAACCAGTTGGAAAGTAATGAGATAAATTAAATATATTTAATAATATAGGAACAAACTTGATGTTGCTAATGACTTGGGCTGTGCCTTTACTAAAATACAACCTCAAGTAGGCATGCTAGTGTAATAAATGCTGTCTGAAGCATCTCACTAACAGATTTTTTTTACATCGCAAATTAAAGCTTGAAAGGTTGTATCATGTTTCTTTGGAAATTATAAATAAATTGTTTTTAATATATATAATATTTGATTCTTTTTCAAATGCCCATACCATTTACTTATAGTGTAAATTTAAGGGGGGCATGGGAGGATTTCATCTCAAGAGGAGGGGGGCGTGGACCCAAAAAATTTGGAAACCCCTGCCGTAGACGATTCCGAAAGATCGTTTGTGCGAAAAACGTGTAAATTATTTGCAATTATATAACAACCGTGTATGTAGTCGCACTATTACTGCGGTGTGCTGTTATTTATTTTTTTTAATTGTAGCTAACATCCTCAATCCGCAAATTAGTGTTAACTCCAATTTTGTGTTTTGTATTAATTACTGTTGTTTTAGAGTTTTCCTACACATTAATAAGAAATTAATTTAATTCCTACATTTTTGTTCAATGGAACTATATAAATTAAAAAACAATACAGTAGAATACTTTCCATCGTTTTTTAAGTGCATACTTCTTTTGACTGGATATGACTGTATGTTTTACATGGGAATCATGTATCTGTCTCAAAATCATCTCATCTGTCTCTTCATGGGATACTCTTCATATTTTATCTTAAAATAAGTTATATGATTTCATACTGCAGCTAATCTTTTGTTATAGGTTATGTTGTAGAATAGCTATTTTACCACGTAGATTATTATATTTTGTACATTATTAAGTTAAAATGTTATTATTGAATATTTTTATCAATTAATTAATTAATATATCAATTTATTTATATTTCGATAAATCATGATATAAATAGTTCAATATAATAATAGTAAGATATATTTTTAATCCAGATTTTTAAATAACTTTCTTAGTCTGACACTTTGGCTTAAGAACATATTTCAATTAAATTCTTTAAATAAAAATGTTTACAGTAAATTTTTCAACATTAATATAGATATGTATATTTTTTATCATTATCTAAATTAACTAAATTGTATTGAAAGCTTTCTTAAGTACACTTTAGAACTGAAGTATATATATACACTTCTGTCAGCCAGTCCAACTGACTAACCCTCTGTAATTTTTTTTTCAGTTTTATATTGCAAATAATATTCTAATGATCATAGTTTTTCATCTCTATCTGTGCTCATTTATTTCGGAGATGCTTCATTTACAAAACACCACTGCACCATAAACTACACCGGATAAGGGTTTTTAAATTTAAGGATCTCTTATAGGATGTAGGGGGGGTCTCTGTACCTGATGAGACTCTATTGGTGAACTAAACAGGCAATTCATTACATCTCCCAGTAATAAGAAAGATAAAGTAGCCTAGATGGAAAAAGGGAAAATTATGGCAAAGCGGTATCATTGTCTTTACTTAAAGTAGACCTTCTCACACCCAGGGTGCAATGTGTTTCCCTGCTACCTGGTCATTGAAACTAATCAAGTATAATGAAATTTAGTTTAATCTCTTAATTATGTTAAATAATAAAATTAAAAATGTGTAATAATAAATTAAATAAACAATCCAATTAAGTTCCCTAAACATAAACAACGGTCAGTTTCACTAAAAATATGCTAGCTTTTCAAATTTTTATAATTTTTTACCAAATACCTAAACTTTGTTATTTATCATATCAGAAATTTTACTCACAAAGTAACGGATATTTACCACTTAATTTTTGTTATTATTAGAATTCATCATTAGCTGTTCTCAAACATTAGCTGTTCTCAAACATTAGCTGTTCTCAAACATTAGCTGTTCTCAAACATTAGCTATTCTCAAACATTAGCTGTTCTCAAACATTAGCTGCTTTGTAGCCATTTTATTGTAAAGAGCATAACAAAGCTATTACCCATGATAGATCTGTAAAGGTCATTGGTTAATGTGCATGGGTATATTAAGGGAGTAAGTTATGTATTCCATATGGGGAAAGATCTAAGCTTACCTATGCAGAGCAGCATACGAGATACACCTACATACTATCAGGGTCATACAAAGATGTCTAACTGCCACACCTCTATGTGTTCTAAGACATTAGTTGCTTTGTAGCTGTTTTATTTTAAAGAGCATAATAAAGCTATTACCAATGAGAAATTTGTAAAGGTCATTGGGTAATGTGCATGGGTATATTACGGGCGTGAGTAAGTTATGGATTACTTATGGGGAAAGATCTAAGCTTACCTATGCAGAGCAGCATACGAGATACACCTACATACTATCAGGGTCATACAAAGATGTCTAACTGCCACACCTCTATGTGTTCTAAGACATTAGTTGCTTTGTAGGTGTTTTATTTTAAAGGGCATAATAAAGCTATTACCAATGAGAAATTTGTAAAGGTCATTGGGTAATGTGCATGGGTATATTACGGGCGTGAGTAAGTTATGGATTACTTATGGGGAAAGATCTAAGCTTACCTATGCAGAGCAGCATACGAGATACACCTACATACTATCAGGGTCATACAAAGATGTCTAACTGCCACACCTCTATGTGTTCTAAGACATTAGTTGCTTTGTAGGTGTTTTATTTTAAAGGGCATAATAAAGCTATTACCAATGAGAAATTTGTAAAGGTCATTGGGTAATGTGCATGGGTATATTACGGGCGTGAGTAAGTTATGGATTACTTATGGGGAAAGATCTAAGCTTACCTATGCAGAGCAGCATACGAGATACACCTACATACTATCAGGGTCATACAAAGATGTCTAACTGCCACACCTCTATGTGTTCTAAGACATTAGTTGCTTTGTAGGTGTTTTATTTTAAAGGGCATAATAAAGCTATTACCAATGAGAAATTTGTAAAGGTCATTGGGTAATGTGCATGGGTATATTACGGGCGTGAGTAAGTTATGGATTACTTATGGGGAAAGATCTAAGCTTACCTATGCAGAGCAGCATACGAGATACACCTACATACTATCAGGGTCATACAAAGATGTCTAACTGCCACACCTCTATGTGTTCTAAGACATTAGTTGCTTTGTAGGTGTTTTATTTTAAAGGGCATAATAAAGCTATTACCAATGAGAAATTTGTAAAGGTCATTGGGTAATGTGCATGGATATATTACGGGCGTGAGTAAGTTATGGATTCCATATGGGGAAAGATCTAAGCTTACCTATGCAGAGCAGCATAAAGAGATATACCTACATACTATCAGGGTCATACATAGATGTCTAACTGCAACACCTCCAAGATGGAGAAACATAGGTGCAATATGATAGAGTAGAACACAATACAATTAAAGACAGAAAATTAAACTCCTTTAGTACAGGGAGTAGCCAAAAATTATAACGTTTATCTCGTCTGACCTTAAGAATTGGTTTGTTCTGTATACAATTCTTGTTTAATTTTGTTCTTAGCTTCTACGGCTATTTTGAAAAACACATTTTTTGCATTCATTTCATGCAATTTGAAGGCTGTTCACTTTTCTTGCAAATCTAAAACTCACTATTTATAACAAGTACAATTTTTGTTAACTAAAAATAATTGTATTTATCTTTAAATTTGGAAAAACGCGACATAGTTCTAAAGTTGCATCAGGTAAACACAAAGGAGCTACAGAATTATTTAATTTGATTCTATCTTCAGCTTGAGCTAATAGTTTACAATAAAACACTTGAATTTATAATTATAACACACTTCTCTCTAGTCCACTTATATTCAATTTCTATTGAGAACGGATGTTTCAAGAGAATCATCCCATTGACAACTAAGACTGTATCTGGCCTCTTGATTGTTTTACATTATAGTAGCTAGTTTTAGGATAGAGTAGAATAGTAGTTTTAATATGTTAAAATGTGTATGTGAATTAAATGAAATTGGGTGCTGACTATGTGTGTTTGGTTTAGCTTAAATTATTTGTATCTTTTGTGCTGTTTGGTTGTGTGTTATTGATTGTATTTATTTATTTATGTAGAATTTAAAGTATATAAAATGACCATCTTGTTTGGCCTATGGAGACTTTTGAATACAATTAAGTTTACAAATCCACCAGCATATAATATCGAACTTCTAATTCATACCTTGGTTTCTATATAGGCTACAAAAAAAAGGGCGTTCTAGGTTACTAAGAACACATAAAAGTAATCTCAAACAAAAACACACCCACACTTTGCTGAACACTTATATACACAAACCACAACTACACAAACATAACACCAAACCTAGAAATTCTACATAAACTAAATAAAAGTACCCCAATGACACACATCCGAAAAATATGAAATATACAAACATTTCAAACTACGCACAATTACACATACTCAACTCCCAATTACATTACAATTCCCATACACTTTTTGACATCATAAACCTCCAAAACTCTCTGAAAAAATCCCCTGAATCCCTATTCTAACCTACTCCCAACCCCACCTAACCCAAAAACAACTAAGAGGTCAATTACAGTCTGAGTTGAAAATGTGATAAATCTCCCAAAACAGTGTTTTCATTAAACAAAGAAAGTAAGTATGATACTGTATGTAAGTGTGACTTATTAATATAAGTTAAATTGTTTTAGTGTACAGGTTTACTATTTATTGCTTCTTTTTACATTTGCTAAAGAGTAAACAAACTATCGACTTCATCCAAAGTGATCACTGAAGGAAGAAAAAAACAGTAATTCAAAATATGTAGCATAAATATGTGAGAGGCTATAACTCAACACGGAATTCCATTAAAATATAGGAAAGTATTCTAACATAAATAAGTGTGTGAGTAATACAGAAGTTGAAACCTGGAGAGCAGTGTTTACATGATTCTGGAAAGAGATGAGTGAACCATTTGCAAGCAGAGAAACATAATCTGAGAATGTCATTTTTAATTAACAGCTCTTCACCTTTATTAAAAAGTATGAGCTGTTGCTTTCTGTATCAAATTCCCTAAAATAATTTATGCCATTTTCAATTTCATCATTCCAAAAAACACATATTTGGGAAATTTGTTTTAAATGCAAATAGGCAATTAAATGCATTATAATACCTACACAAACATTCTCCAAAGATGCATTAAGCCAATGCCATTGCAACGGATGACAATTTGGGTTATGCTAATCTATTTCCAGCTGAATATATAAATAACAATTATTCGCTCCTCCGCTAATTTAATTAACTGTTTCTTTGTCATGTATTTAAATTTTAAAGAAAATGATTTTAAGCAGGTTTAATATTTTAAGCAGTAAGTTACAACCCACCCATATATAGAAAGTTTTTTGAAGTTTATATTTAATGAATATTTTTCTAATGAAAAGTAAGATTTAAAAAAATTTAGATAGAATATAGTTAAATTCAACTACAAAAAGTTTCCAAATTGATAAATGAAACTACGTCATATTGTAATATTATTGATATTATTTTTACTAAAATTTATTTAATCTGTTTCTTAACTCAGTGGTGGTTTAGATACAGAAAAATGTAAATAATCATTATTAGGAACATAATTGGCTACAGAACTTCCTGGGAGCTGGAACAGTCTAAAAAAACCTAACCGTAAAATAATTTTATATGTTACAAAATTCCTCCTTTGTAACTAGTGCCTTTATCTAGTGTTAAGCACATACCGTACTGAATTTCTTGCAAGTAAACCCACTGCACTGTAGCATTATACTTCAAGGAAAACCCAACTGACACAGTTAGTTCAAGATCCATGGCTTTGCAAAGACAATTAGTATGACTGGGAGTCACAAAAATTAAGATATTCTACTATAGCTATATTAGCAACAGAGATATCTTATATTGCCATGAAGCAGAGATTTACAATGCCTATCATTATTGGATTTTTGTTCCAGAGATATCGTAGCAAGAGTCTATTGGCAGTGTAAAGTATGGAAGTGAAGTAGTTTTCATATGTTTACCTCAAGTCAACAACATATTAGTAAAGACTTAAGCTTTTCATGAAGACTGCAAAAAAAAATGTAATAATATCTTTTACCTTTAATACATTTATTTTTCCTTTTTTATTCATGAATATATATATAAGGTCTGTTCAAAAAATACGTGGACTGTTTGAATTTCGTGGCTCAAGTTAGTTTCAGGAGAATCCGCTTGGTGTCTCCTTCAAAGTACTCTCTTCCCCAACGCACACACTTATCCCAACGGTGTTTCCACTTGTTAAAACAGTCCTGGTATGCTTCTTTTGTGATGGCGTTCAGCTCCTTCATCGCATTTGCCTTAATCTCCGAAATCGTTTCAAATCTTCTTCCTTTGAGGGGTTTTTTGAGTTTTGGGAATAAGAAAAAGTCACAAGGAGCGAGGTGAGTAGGGGGGGTGGGAAAGAACAGTGATCGAGTGTTTGGCCAAAAAGTCACGAGTTCTGAGTGCTGAGTGAGCTGGAGCGTTGTCGTGATGGAAAAACCAGTTATCACTTCTCCACAGTTCTGGCCTTTTGCATAGGACGGCGTCCGTCAGACATTTCAGTACTTCAATGTACGTAATCTGGTTGACTATAGAGCCTTCAGGGAGGTACTCATAGTGAACAACACCCTTAGAATCAAAAAAAACTGTCAGCATCATCTTGACATTCGACCGAACTTGGCGAGCTTTTTTGGGTCTTGGAGACGTTTGACTCACCCATTGGGATGATTGAACCTTCGTTTCAATGTCGTAACCATACACCCATGATTCATCATCGGTTATAATTCTTGACAAAAAGTTCTCTTCTTCATTTGAACGGTCAAGCAGTTCCCGACAAACCCAGCCGCGATTAGCTTTTTGGTCGTCAGTCATCAGACGTGGCACAAATTTTGCAGCGATGCGGTGCATCTTTAATTTTTCGGTCAAAATCTCGTAACAAGATCCAACTGATATCCCACACTCTTCGGATAACTCCCTAATTGTCAGATGTCGATTTTCGTGCACCAGAGTGTTGATTTTATCAACGTGTGGGTCGTCAGTTGACGTTGAAGGACGTCCAGGACGCTCATTGTCATCAATCAACTATTGGCCACCCTTGAAACATTCATGCCACTTGAAACATGCAGTAGCTTCATGGCAACATCGCAATAGGCCGTGTTAGGCATGGCAAATGTTTCTGTTGCAGATTTCCCTAGTTTTACACAAAATTTCAGAGCAATTTGTTGCTCCTTCAGGCTATCCATTTTACTATCAAACAAACGAAAAAAACACTCTTTACTAAACTGCGTGTAACTCATCAACAAATGATGATATCTACGACTGAAATACCGCGTTTTAATCAGCTGATGTATACAAACCTAGCGACACCAAGCGGATTCTCCTGAAACTAACGTGAGCCACGAAATTCAAACAGTCCTCGTATTTTTTAACAGATCTTGTGTGTATATATATATATATATATATATATATATATATATATATATATATATATATATATATATATATATACCATCATTTTACCACCAATTTTACATCAATTTACCAACAGAATCATCCATCTACTTAACTGAAAACTTAGGATACTCCATGTTGTTCCTATCGGTTTTTTATTTATAAATGTGTTTTCTGAAGAGTTTTTATCCTGCACTATTACTCATGTAAGAGAAGGTGGAACATACAACTCCTATCCAATGATTATTTTGAAAGACGCTTTTAGTTATAAGGAGTTTTTTTAGCCCTTCTCTTAGATAAGAGTCAGTTGAGTCTCATATCAATTTATGTTATCAGTTGAGTGGTCTACATATATTATCGCTGAAAGTTTGTTTTAAGCAAGGAATGGAGAAGAGAAGAGCGGTTACAACCTATTTATAAAGCACTTAAATACTTATTAAACCCAAAACATTAAAATTATCAAAACTATAATTACATAAACCTTTTTATTTAATATCACAAATTATGAAAGGAAAGGCTTAACAAGATTTCCGCTTGCATGGGAAATGCAGTAATAGCCTTAGTTTCCATTTTAACATGGCACGTGGCTTACAGAAAAAAACTGGAACCTCATCTGCATTAAAAAGTTAACATCGTCTTCCTGGACTAGGTCAATAGTGTAAAAGGAAGTTTTTTTCAAAAGTCCCACCAATTTCAATTGGTTTTGTTTCTCTTTGGTTAAATTTTTAAATGTTGCTTGAACTTTTTCAAAATTAAATTAAATATAAATCTATAAAAATTGCATAAAGCAATTTTAAGCATTTTCAATAAAGATTTTAATACAACATTTTTTTATGTTGATAAAATCTAGTCTCAATTGAATATACATAGTAGCTAAATGGTGGTTTTGTAAACAAGACTAGACAATATTCAAATATAATTCAATGGTTTTTAAATGTTCAATTGTTTTTCCCTTAGAGAATGAATAAGCTAATATGACATATTTTAAGAGTTATAGGAAAAATATTAAAATCTAATGAGTAATTAAATTTATATTTGTGAATGAAGCTTAAGAATTCAGCTTCTTTCTAATAAGAAAAGAAAATACATAGAAAAAAAAAAAAAAATATATATATATATATATATATATATCAACAAAAAACATACAAATACTTCTTGAAACGTACCTTGATTACCATGCAAGGGCCATTTAATTTTGTTTTTTGCAACCTTAGGTTTTTCATAAATACAATTTTTAATTTGTTTACATAATACAGCATATCAAATGCAGGAAAAATCAAAAACAAATTAATTTTCCAAAAAATTCTCTTACTTAATCAGTTCATATAAAATGTCAAAAATAGGATAGGAAAACTTGCTCCCCCAAACACCTAACAATTTGTTCACATTTGTCATGGACAATAAAAAGATACACAAATGTTTTCAGAAATGTACTCTAAACTCAGCAGCTGTACAAATAAAACAGCTATTACTTAGAATTTGGTATCTGTAAATGTCATGATACAGTGTAAAACTGTCATCTGAGAGTGGGTGTAGTGACTACCCACTCTAATAGAACAACCTATATCTAAATTATTATTCCTACGTGTTCTTTGGTAATATCAAACCACTTTGTTGTAATGGCACTTTCTTGTTACCAACCATTACACTTTCTTTATTAATTCATTTGATGACATACTTGAAGGAAAAAGATACAAATCCAATGGACTTTTAAACCAGTACTAATTTCAGTATTAAAAAAATTCATTTATTCCAGCATTGTTTTAAAACATGTTAAATTTCTAATTTTTTTTCTAATAAAAGAGGAAGGTTGTGAAAATGTAGCAGAATGTTACCAAGGAACTAGGGTGTGGGGTTCTATTTTTATTAACTCCAGTTAAGCAAATGATAAAATTATTTGAAAACATTTTGTTTCAAGAACTAAAAACTGTTTAGCTCAACTGATAGGATATAAAACGTATTCATATAAACTGTACATGACAAAATAAACAAATTAAATAAATGCAAAAGTTTAATATGAATGAATTGAGGCCAACTACTTATTTAATTTTCTTTAGCTTATCACACAGCTTTTGAAAAACACCAAAAGCATAGAATTAACTTTTTTTTTAATTACACTATCTCTATGTTTCCAAGCTACTAATTGACTCAAAACACTGAAATGATATTTTAAACTAGATCAGTGATATTTGCTGACATTAATAAATGCTTTGAGATCCAAGAGAGACATTCAAGATAAAACCATTAAGATAAACAAAGTATAATACTTCCTACAGTGTCATTTTTGCAGATGATCTAGAAAAAAGAAACAAGATGCTAGCAACTCCCCTAATTATTTTAAGAAATTTTAATGTAACTCAAGAAACAAATTTTAAATACGAATGGAGGGAGGTTAAGGGTATTATGAAAATTGTAAATGTAATTTAAGGTGAAGATGAGAAATATTTAAAACCTTAGAAATTGAATCAATAATAAATATACATTTGGTAAGAGATTATAAGAGTATTACCTCAGTAAAACAAACAATTCAGAATAAGAAACCAAACACACATTTAGCAATGAATTTATGTTGAGTATAACATACATAACTATTAGACTTATTATTAATCAATTGACAAGAGGAAAATAAATAGTATCCATGAAAAAATTGTTTCTAGATGAAACTGGTATTTTTTAATTCTGTTTAAAAATTGATTGGAAATATTTAACCTAAAAATTAGGAGTTGTAAAAAAAATGTTTAAACAAATTTAATAACATATACAGATATAAAATTTTATTTTTAAATTAAATCTTCAACTTATATTTTGTCTATGAGAAGAATGGGTACAAAACAATTTAGGTGTAATATAATTTTTAGTTTCCTTCAAAAACCCCCAGAAATTAAATGCACCCAATTGCCCCACTACTTGATTAGAAACTAATTAATTGTGCCTCCACTTCCAGAGTTAGTAAAAAATCACAAGAATATTGTGCTACAAGGATAAAAATATAACATTAAAAACAAACAGATAATTTTTAGTAGCTTAATTTTTTATTTGCACTGAAAATCTAACGTAATTTGGACAAGAATCTTGAACATTTTGGTAGCATTTGTCTTTACATATTCCCAAATGTAAAACTTTTTCGACATTCAACATGTCAAGTAGTAACTTATGAGTTTTATTGTCCATAACAATTGAAAAAACTTTAGCTTACTAATTTAATTTTTTTGGCAAAATTAACTTTATTTACATGAGTGAGAAAAAACGGCAGAGATAGTATTACCTTAATAATAATGTTAAAATAATAATAATATTTCATTAATTCAATTCTATTACAAATTGGATTTTCTAAAATGTTTTAAACTAAGCTGTCAATGAATATTATGGCTAATTAGCAGAAGATTCTTTAAAAAACATATGAAAATAATGTGAAGAAAAAATATACAAATACGTAGGCAGTTCCCTTAAGAGTCCAATGAGCCAGGCCCCATTAACATAAGAGAAAACCAGAACTTAAGGAATTAAGAAAGAGCGAAAGAAGTTTCAACTGAAATGGTATTTTGTGGTTAGTATACAATAATCGTGGAAATGCAAGCACAACTAAACAAGGATAGAGAATTACCCCACTATTTACGGGCCCAATGTTAAAGGATTGTTTTTGCACACCCTTAGCATTCCCTTGGTTGTAGAGGTTATTCACTATCTGCTAAGCAATTCTACATCACAATATATAACATGAATGGGCCAATTTCATCTGACTCTTTAGCCACTATTTAACTTCGTTCTGTGTTGCGCTTGTAAACTCTTGTATTATGAAGTACTATACATGTGAGTTGTATGATGAAATACTATTTGATAATACATGATATTTCAAAAACAAATAAGGACCTTATCTTAACACACTAAAACAATATTAAATTTACAAACACACAAAAACACAAAATATATAACATATTAAACAAACAAACCCAATACGAATCACACATACTCTTTTATACTATCGAAAACCTCCCTTTAAAACCGTCCCTGCTTAACCTAACAACAACTCCAAGTGGAAAATTTAGCCACTGATAAAGATCGCCACGGAGCGATCGAAAATGTTCTGTCTTAGTAAGTCATTACAAATTTACAAAATAAATTAAAGTATAAAGGCTTGACCCAACATCTCCAAACAGAAGACTCTGATGAAGATCGGCACATAGCGATCGAAAACGTTCTGTCTCAATAAGTTTTAACAAATTTACTAAATTCAAAGTTCGGATAGTCATAAACTATTGTTTAAGTGATTAATAAGATTTACCAAATGTAATGGACTATAAAATTCAAGAAATTAAAGTAGTCGCCCTTTATTAAGAGTAGTAGCAATGCCGTTCTGAGTAGGGTATATGATCTGATTAATCATAAGTCAGGAAACTGCATAGAGTTAGCTAGTAGGTTGTGTCATGTCTCTAAGGATGGTTACCTGGTAACCAAAATGTATATCAGACTAGAATAAAAATATTTGTTGTTAGAAGTTTTTGTATGGACAAAATATTTTCCACAAATACACACACACAAATTTCTATAACGTAACACCTTAGGTACCAGTACACTCATATCACTAGTGCATAAACAAAGGCGAAGTGCTTGACTTTAGCAATTTTATAATTTACATTTGAAAAGACAACTTTTTCTGTTTTTTATGGCCAAGTTTCTATTAACAAGATAGTTTCTAGTTATATTTTAATATAGCTTTATATTAATGTGATATAATATTTTGGAGAAATTCCTGAAAAGGATGTGTTGGTAAAATGAGTTTTTATGGTAATAACTAATGCAGGTTTTTTCCACTACTTATCATTTGTAATAATTAAATCGCTTGTTTCTTGTTTAGAATGTCTTTTTAAGAAACATTAGGTATTTTTTTTTTAAATTGGAGTTGGAATCTCTTTATCAAGTAATACCTAATTTTAAAACCCTAACTAATATTAAAATAGGCTATATACCTCCTGAAGAGTTATTTTCAATAAGTTATACTTTCTAGTGCATACTTGTTAACTTACGACCTAACATATTTATGTCACATGCATTATAGTAGTTGATAAAAGTTGGTTAAATTGCTCAACATATTTCAATACCATAAAGTTAAAACTAATATATTTATTTAATGTCTGTTAATAACTATTAATTTTTTTATATAGGCTAATGACAGATCACAGACAATTTTGCTTTTTTAAACGATAGGGCAACTGCTGTGGCTGACTTTCTACTCCTGATGGGACACGACTATCTCCAGGCACACCTGTACCGTTTTGGCCTAGCAGAATCTGATATGTGCCCGCTCTGTCTCGATGGTGTCATGAATGGGGACCACATTTCAACCTGTCCTAAGCTGGACCATCAGCTATCCTGAATCGGTCAATACTGGGAGGCTCGACGCCGAATGGCTCAAAAGCCAAGTGCGGGCATTGGCTGAAGTAAAGTAAGTAAGTATTCAAGTCAAAGATGTAGTTAATTATAAGTGTAGTAAAATCAAATGTATCTTCAGAGGAATGAAAACAACCTAAAAATTAAAACCAATTCCAACTCCACAAACTGTCCTCGCAGACAGTTTTATTTTTACTATGCCTGTAAATAGCTTAACACTTCGAAGGAAGGATATACACTGAAATTCTGACAGCAAAACATTATATAATGGTAAATTTATTTTACGCAATACTGTTAATGAAAGATCATTACAGTAAAATGTTTACTAAAAGAAATGCTGCCCAAACACGGATATCTTAATTCATTGTATTTAATTATTTGAAATCGCAAAATAATTCTGCACCAAAATTTTTAAAATATATTTTAATGACTTTTTATTTTTTCAATTCTATTTAATTTTTATTGAAGAAGAGCTATATTACTACATTACCATTTCATTATACGATACCACATATCTTGACTTACAAACAACTATGTTTATGCCTTAGTGTTGAACAATAAAAATACCAACACCTAATCCTAAAAATAGAATTATTAAACTTAATGTCTAATTTAATGCAACCAAAATTTTGTTATTAATATAAAACCTTTTCTTAAACCACTCAGAACATTTAATAAATATAACGGAAAGGTTTAATATTAACATTTAATAATAAAGTTTTAACCCATTATGATATTGATAATGTAAAATATCATACGGTCATTTTTATTAAGAGTTAATAGGAATTCCGCTTTAGGTAGAAAGCAAAATATAAAAAATGCTATGCATTACCAGGTTGGTCAAGCTTGTGCTACTGTGTGATATGCTTTCACAAACCTTGAAAACATTGTGAATCATGGTAAATGGCTTGGTATAGCTGGTCACTCATAAGCTGAGAGCGATTGATCAATAGAAAACAAAAAGCTAGCCCTATTCAAAAACATTGGTGTTTGTAGTCCGTGTTGCACTAAGAAATTACAGGTATTATGGTTGTTTAGAAAACTGATATAAGTAAATTTGTTCAAAACTTTATGTAAATGATCTGGTTATTATGACAAATCAAATAAAATAATATTTAAACTGGCCTTTCGACCTTGTCAAATCTACATTATTGTAATATAAATACTACACCTCATATTATTATGTCTATGGAATGGTCTTTTGCTTCCCTTCATCTATGCTCGCCCTTCGAGGTCACATGCCAGCTTACGAGTTACCAGCTAAACATGATTTCCAAGTCCAACACAAAATTTGAGATCATACTCCTCTTCAATTATTCACTACATTTTGTACTTGTTCTGGTAGGGATGGTCGATTCAGTAACTAATGGATGGGTGATTTTAGTGACAGCGGCAGGCTTTGATCAGTGACTTTTACCGGTGATTTTAGTACCAGTGACAAGGGATACTGAGGCACCTCTGTACATGCCTTTAACAGGCAGGCATACCACACTGGTGAAGTGACTCCAAAACTCGCTTTTTTCTGTTTTTAGAAGGCTTATTTTATTTAAAAATTAACTCCTACGAACTTAAGAACAAACTACCGAGTGCAAAATTGCGTCTACTGTAGGCAACACTGTCACTGTCGTGAAACCTGACACAAATCATCCACTCAGACATGATGTAAATGAGTAGAACTAGTGGCAGCGACAAATCAACCCATGACAGCTGTGATAAAATATCAGTAACTTTTCCGTCAGCTATGGTGACATTTTGCCCAATCATAACAGACAAACCCTTCTCCCCTCCAGTCAATGACACTGCACGATTATCAGTGCTGTGAGCAGAATGGTGAGAGCAGAGCCAGTGACAGCGACAAATCAACAAATGACACTCACTGTTATATATTAGTAACGTTTCATCCAGTGACTGTGTCTTTTTGACCAATTACAACAGAGACGACTTCCAATCGGATCACAACTGGCATTTTCCATATTTTGTCACTGGTACCACCAGCGACAAACCGACATTAGTGACAAGTCACCATGACAGAAAATATCGACCATACCTACGTTCTGGGTCATTCAACAGAGGTCAACTAAAAACATGAACTAGCCTGAACAAATGCTTACATGCAATTGACTCTGAGCAGCTCCTCCTCACTGACTCTATTCATTTAGAGGAAAAATTCTCACTAATAAGTTTTTGTACAGACCCTATAGGTTCTCCATCCCTCATATACAACCTAAGTGTCAATTTCAGTTTAAGTTGACACTGCGATATATTTACTATTGTTGTCAATATAACATTAAAAGTGTGTATATGTATTTATATATTGCAAGAAATTAAAAATTACTTACGTATAAAAAATATACGAAATGAATAAAAACATAAAACTTTAGTCCTACCTGATATTTTCAGGACTTTAGCTGCATGAGGAACCACTAACCAAGGGTGAGGAAGGTCCAAAAAAACAGCATCTGCACAATTATCTAACTTATTACCAAATCCATCATGGCACACATCTCTATGTTGAACTTTAATAACACTAGATAAACCATGAGCTTCAAACTCATCTTTGGCTATAGTCGCACGTTGTTCATGAAAATCAAAAGTATAAATAAGGCCATTTGGACGGACACTGCGTGCTAATGCATGAGTAAGTGAACCACTTCCTGTTCCTGTCAATATAAGATACATCAAATTATTTAACTTTTAATATTCCTTAGTTTTTCAACTACATCATGGCTAAAATTCAATTTTATATAAATTGTAAAAGTCTATGTAAAGCAGGAAAACTATATATCTTATAATTTAATATATCTTATAATAAATTTTAGTTGTATATTCAATCTTATAAAAACTTAACAAATATACTACTTACTGATACTTTCAGCATATATAAACCATCTTGGTGACTGTATTGCTCAATGTTGTGAGTTAGAGACACAAATATGTGTGTGTCTTGTGTATGTGTTTGTGTGTGTGTGTCTTGTGTATGTGTGTGTGTATGTGTATGTGTGTGTATGAGAGAGAGAGAGAGAGAGTGTGTGTGTGTGTGTGTGTGTGTGTGTGTGTGTGTTTGTATGTGTATGTGTGTGTACATACAATATTTTTTATTATAGCGATACTGTTCTCTTATATTCACTTATCACTTACACATTAATGTACTTCAACAAGAAATTTACTAGAATAAATAATACAATAAAAATATTGGAAACAACCCCAATACGACAAAAATAACTGATAATACAAGTTAGTTTAAATTAAACCCTTATATACATTTCGATGACCGTATCATCATCATCAGAGGATTTTATTACAAATTACAATCTAAAAAACAATAAGTTACAAACTAGACTGACAACCACCATCTCTATATATAGGCATGAGTTAAGCTCCGCTCCCTTTCCACTCTCGACCAACAAACAACAATCAGTCATATTGAACCATATAGGCTACGTCAAAAAAGACTAAACAATAATAATAAATAAGTGATATAAACTACAACTAATAACTATAAATTAAATTAAGACTAATTAAAATAATGCATCCTATTTCAAAAATGACTAATACATCAAAGAATATAGACATGAGTTAGGGATAGGCCCTTTATCTGCATTCATTAATTTACTATATGATGTGACTATAAAAATACTTTCATAACTATTTAATAATTTTTTGGAATTAATACTTCTAGCTAATATAACATTTGGATCTAATAAATGCTCATTATGAAAGATATGTTCTGCTACACTTATAGCGAAGTCTAGTTTGTTGACGTCAGTCTAGTTTGTAACTTTTGGTTTTCTAGATCATAATTTGTAAGAAGACCCTCTGATAATAATGGCATGGTCATCGAAATGTACATAAGGGTTTAATCTTCAAGTAACTTCTATTACTAGTGATTGTTTATTATTGTTGTAGTATTGTGGTTGTTTTCAATATTTTTATTGTAATATATTGTACCCCTGTGCTCTTGATATTGTATATTGAGTTATAAATGTTTAGATTAATATATGCTCCAATGAGTTCTCTTCCTTAAATCTTGTTTGATAGATGTATATCTTTTGATATATGAAAAAGTTATTTATGGTATAGAGGTTTTATTCACTAAAATTATGACATTATATGTTAATAGTTACTTCAAATAATAGTTCAATAATTAAGTGTAATTAATTAATTTTAATAATTTCCCGTTCTATTTTGCCACTTAATATTGTGATTTTGCCATATGTATATATATATATATATATATATATATATATATATATATATATATATATATATATATATATATACATATTAATATTATTTGTAATTATTTAATAAAAAATTTATATATATATATACATATTTATATTATTTGTAATTATTTAATAAAAAATTAATCAAATTTTTTAAAAAAATTTATTGAGTTTAACGTTTTTATGTAATATTACTTGTTATTTTAGAGCTTAACGTGGATTTGAACTCTTGAACTAACCCCGGTATCAGTTGTAAAACAAGAAAATATATATCTAATATTAATTTTTAAAGTTATTAAAATTTAAATACCTGATTCTATTACAGTGCTTCCTGGTTTAATTTCTAATTGCAATATAATCATGCTGATGTCTGGAGTATATATAATCTGAGTTCTGTGAGGTAGAGTTAATGTCCACAATTCAGGAGTTGGATGTAAAACATATGCCCATCCTCGTGATAACGAAACTTTTGTGCCAAATTTTTTACCAATCAAATCTTTAACTTTCAAAGCTCCAAAGGTAGTTTGGAAAACATTGTCAACTACTTTGCCCAATTTATCAACAAGTGTTGTAGATACTTTGATAGCATGCATTGTGTTTGGATTTAAATACAGTATGACAGTATCCCCTTCTTCAATTAAATCTTTATACTTAGCAAAACTCATGATTAATGCTGTCTCTTTAGTAATGGATTTTTTCTGAAACAATGACAAAGTGGTTTTAACACTTTTTTTCCAAAAGGATAAATTTCTTCTCCTATCAAAGGATTGCATACCTTGTTATTAAAAATACCACAAAATTCTGGATTGATGCAAGAACTTGAGAAATAATGTTCTAAAATTTACAATAGTTTTATTTATATATATATATATATATATATATATATATATATATATATATATATATATATATATATATACAGTATACATACAACTTTGCAATACTGTTTTCTTGTATTCACTTATCACTTAGACTTTAATGTACTTAAACAAGAATCTTATTTGGTATATACAGTATGTGAGTCGACTTTCAAGAACTATTAATTACGTGTTTTGATTTTCGAGCTTATTAGAATCAGAATAATGAATTAGTAGTTCTCAAAAGTCAACATGCATATATACCCAGCAAGATTCTTGTTTAAGTATATTAAAGTGTAAGTGATATATATGCTCAAGTTTTATGCATTTAAATTGACACATTTAGGTTGTTCATTCAATTCTCTAAAAACTTTATTATGAACTTTAATGTAACTTTATTATGAACTTTATTGTAACTTTATTATGAACTTTATTGTAACTTTATTATGAACTTTATTGTAACTTTATTATGAACTTTATTGTAACTTTATTTATGATCGAACAAAACAATTTATTTACCCCTCTGAAAATCAAAATGTATATTTAAGAAATATTAACTTACAATTACTTTACATCTCATATTTCAAACGAAAATAAGATGGATTTTAATAAAATTTGGTTATTGTTATCATCTTGAACACTCTATAACGAATGTCATATTAAAGGAGTCACAAATGTTAAAATTAGTCCCTCTCTTTGCAAGTTCATCTGTGGCCTTATTCCCCTGTATTCCCATGTGAGACGAAATCCACTGCATTACAATATTGATTACATTGTGTTTTACAATTTTATAATTCTTTTTTATATTCTGTACAGTTGCACTACCTGTATTATCATTATTAGCCATTGCTTGTAATGAGGATTTAGAGTAAACCAATAACACAATATTGGTAATAAGCCATGGTCTTAGAATCAGCTGTTGAAGAGCCTTGTTCAAACAGTTCTGCCTCAAAAACAGTTGAGTTATTGCTCAGTAAAAAATATTGTGAGAAGTAATCACTGTATATTTCCGCTCCCGTCTCCCATTGGGTAGCAAAGTTGATCTAGTAAGGAGCATACTTTAAGCTGTATGTGTCACCTGGGTAGTGCTAAATGATCAACAATGCTGGCGAAAGCCTCCCAAAGTCACAATAAGCAAATGAAAGAGAATAGGAGAGAAAAAAGAAAAACTGCACTTTTTAGAGCAAAGCCTGACAAACCTCTGAATCGAAATCCAAAAGTATTTTCATGCATATTTATCATTTTAATATAACAAACATGGGGAAAATGTTGAAAAATTTTTTGTCATTGTATTTTGGTAATTATGGTACATCTGACACACATTCAGACTACGTGAGGATCTGCATGTAAATCCAAAGATTATTCCACTTTAATGCAGAAAAGTTGACAAGTGTTTTAAATAATAATTTATGCTTATAGATTAAAATAGGTGAATATAAGGGAAATCCATTTTGTTAAAAATATATATTTATTTATACATGCAGTTACAATGTGTTGATAAATATTTTAAAACTGCAATGAAAACTTTATTCCAGGACATATAGTTTATGATACAAATTTGCTAACTTAATAACAGGAACTCTTGAACAAACATATTAAATAAATAAACCCAATACAAATCACACATACTCTTTGATACTATCGAAAACCTGCCTTTAAAACCGTCAATGCTTAACCTAACAACAACTCCAAGCAGAAAATTTAGACATTGATGAAGATCACCACGGAGCGATCAAAAACGTTCTGTCTAAGTAAGTGTTTACAAATTTACAAAAATAAAGTTCAGATAGTCATAAACTAATATAAAAGTGATTAATTAATAACAGAAGTTATTACATGAGTAAGTGTTACTTCCCAAAAGTCCTTCTTACTGTGATTCTGTTGGAACCACTTAGGATAAAGTCCAACTTGATACATCGTGCATATGAATTTTCCTGTACAGTTTGCACTACACTATTTTGTGACATTGGTCGCTGGTTATTGACTGGTGTTTTCATAGCAAGCACCTTCTAGAAGTCTTGCTATTCGTCTCTGGTATGGTGGTTTTCCATGTCTCTTCAGTAAAGTAATAGCTAAGTTACTTCTGAAGTTCAAAAACTGTTGACTTGCCGAAGCTCCAGACAATAATTCATGATTGAGTAACCATGATTTTACTAAGCAAATACATAAAAATGGAGAACCACCATTTTCAAAGTCTTATTTTAGTTCAATAAGCCTTAATATAGATCGACATCCCTCATTTCCTTATTTTGTTTACCAAATTCAGTTTGTTGGGGTGCCTGTAAATACATTTTTGTTCTTTTGACTATCAGGTTGTTTTCCCGACAGAAAAATTCTCAGTTCCTTGCTATAGTGGACACACTATTGTCGTGCCAATGTACTAATATAATTTTATCAGTTGTGCGACGGTCATACGATTCTTGTTCTTCTTCTTTTAACTATTTGACAGTTTTGAGGGAACAGTGTTCAATTATATCAGCTCTAATTGTCCCTGTTGCACAAATCTCTATTTCTGCTAAGTATTATAGGAAAAACTGAGGTATAGTAATTATCACTACCAGTATATATAAAACAAATAGACATAACTTATAATTATTTCGGACAATGTATGTTGTGCTATTGCATGGCGTCCAATATATCAGACGCTAATGTTTATGTATTAGCAGAGAATGAAACTTACCTTTCATTCATGATAGTAAAAGCATTCATGACGATTCGACATAACTGCATCTAATGATGTGAGGTTATGTCAACAAAGGTAAATCATATGTCCAGTTTAGTAAACTGTCTCTGAACCTTAAATAGCCAACATAACCATCAGAAATAAAAATTGTATATGGTAGAAGTTAAAATTCCCGTGTCCGACTAATCTAACACTATGCACTAATGGGTTGGCTGTGAAACTAAACATTTTTAATTATTAAACATTATTATACTACTTCTACCAATTCAATGTTTTAAAAAAATAACTTTAACCTATACTTAAATTTTAAAGAAATACAGTTGCCCATGTTTGAGTATATGCATTGCATACATTCTGATTGCAAACTTTATTCTTAATAACCCAGCAATATGAATATAAATATTATGATAATAATACGTTTAATCACAAATTGGCTAAGATATGAAAAGTGTGGCAAGATGGGTTACATTTTTAATAGGTTATACTTACCAATGTACCTAAACAACAAAATTATACAGTAATAAAATGTAGTTTAGGGATAAATTAAACATGCCACCACTAATGCACAGTTTATGTTCCAACTCCTCGATTTCATTCTCTATTCTCACTTGTTTCTTTTTATGTTATAACAACTTTGATTATATTTATATACATAAATATTAAATCTAATATTTGGATCCCGCCACATGTATTAACAGCTGTTTGTTACACAGAACCAGCAAAGGTGCGAAGTGGAGGGGTATCACACAAATCAGTAATCGATTTTAAAAATGATTTGTTTTTAGGCATTATATTTTAGGGATACTGTTAGTAAACTTTAAATACATTATTTAGCCATAGTATACAAATTGTGTTATAAATATTGTGATGAAAATTAAATTATTATTGTTTTAGTCTTTAAGCCTATAATAATAGTTTTATTTATTAATAAATGGAAATACAGTTTTATATGTATATATTGTGAAATGATAAAAATGTGGTTTTGGGGGAGAAATATTACCCGTAATAATTAAAGGTAGAGACGTGAGAAGACTAACAATAAGCCAAAAGACGGATAAACTAGTAATCTAAATACATCATTTTTCTATTGATTATTTATTTTAAAATGATACATAAACACGTTTACATATATTATTTACACTTTTTTAAAAAATGTTTCAACTTGCCTATAGTAGCACTTACTTTGCTTGTTGACGGCCGTTTCGGGAGATGTGTCCCTTTGTCAACTCGGACATTAACTGATCTCAAGGTTTAGGTAGGTTAGGGTGGGGGTGGGATATTTTGGTGGTGTGGGTGTATTTTGTGTGTATTAGGAGTTATGATGTCAAAAAGTGCGTGTGAGTTGTAATGTAATTGTGTATTGAGTATGTGTGTGTAGGGTGTAGTTTGAAGTGCCTATATATTTCGTATTGTTCGGTTGTGTAGCGTTGGTTATTTCTGTGTTGTTTATGAAGAATTTGTAGGTTAGATGTTATGTCTATGTAGTCGTGTTTAGTGGAGTTGAGATGATCTGCGAAGTTTGATTGGTAGTTATTGTTTTTTAGTGCTTTTATATGTTCTTGGTAACGTGTGTAGAATGACCTCCCTGTCTGGCCTATGTAAAAACTAGGGCATGAACTGCAAGTTAGTTTGTAAACTCCAGTGGTGTTGTAAATGTCGTTGATTTTGCTGTTGGGTTTAAATTGTTTGTTGAGAGTGTTGTGTGTGGAGTAAGCTATTTTGTAGTTGTATTTTCGTAATGTGTTGGTTAGATTGTGGGTTTTGGATGATCTGTATGGTATTGATAAGTATTTTATGGGATTGTCATCTTGTGTGTTTGTATTTGGGTTATTATGTTTATTTTTTGGGCGGTTGTATAATTTGTCAATCATTGTTGGGTTGTATCCGTTTGTTTGTGCTATATATTTTATGGTGTTTAACTCCTGGTAGTGTTCATCTTTGTCTAGTGAGGTTTTAAGGTGCCGATATATCATGGTGTTGTAAGCAGCTAGTTTATGTTGTTGTGGGTGGTTTGAGGAACTGTGTATGGTCGTATTGGTGCTGGTGGGTTTTCGGTATATGTTGAATTTATGTGTTTGTTTGTCTGTCCGTTTAATTGTGAGGTCTAAGAAGTTAAGGGAGTTTTGTTGTTCTGTTTCGATGGTGTATGTTAGTTTAGGGTGTATGGAATTTAGGTGTTTTAGAAATATGTGTGCTCTGCGTGTGTTGCCTTTATATAATGTTATGATGTCGTCGACGTATCTGTACCAGTAAATTATGTTATCTGAGTATTTGTTGTTGTGTAAAATGTGGTTTTGTTCGATATGGTGTATGAATATTTCTGCTAAGATGCTAGCTATAGGGGACACCATAGGTAGTCCATCTTTCTGGTTGTAGTATGTGTTATTGTAGGTGAAGTAATTTTGAGTTGTGATTAATCTTGTGAGGTGGATGATTTCGTCAATGTGTGTATGTGGTGTATTTGTGTCTATTAGCATGTTTTTGAGGATGTCGATGGTTTCTGGAATGGGGATACAATCTAACCAACACATTACGAAAATACAACTACAAAATAGCTTACTCCACACACAACACTCTCAACAAACAATTTAAACCCAACAGCAAAATCAACGACATTTACAACACCACTGGAGTTTACAAACTAACTTGCAGTTCATGCCCTAGTTTTTACATAGGCCAGAAATGGAGGTCATTCTACACACGTTACCAAGAACATATAAAAGCACTAAAAAACAATAACTACCAATCAAACTTCGCAGATCATCTCAACTCCACTAAACACGACTACATAGACAAAACATCTAACCTACAAATTTAGTAACCTGCCTTTAGTAACACTTACTTCTTTTTAATCATTTAAACAATAGTCTATGATTATCCGAACTTTAAATTTTGTAAATTTGTTAAAACTTACTGAGACAGAACGTTTTCGATCGCTATCTGGCGATCTTCATTAGTGTCTTCTGATTGGAGATGATGGTTTAAAGGCAGGTTTTCGATAGTATCAAAGAGTATGTGTGATTTGTATTGTGTTTGTTTGTTTAATATGTTTATACTTTGTGTTTTTGTGTCTGTATATTTTATATTGTTCTAGTGTGTTGACATGTGGTCTTTTTTTGTTGATTTCTAGGATTTTTTTGTGTAGGATTTCTAGGTTATGGTAAATATCTGTGTATTTATGTCCTGTTTCGTTTATGTAATTGTAAAATGTTGAGTTGGTGTTCTGTTTGTGTTCCTCGACTCTTTGTTTAAAGCTGCGACCTGTTTGTCCAATATACAATTTGTTACATTCGTCTCAGTTAAGTTTGTATACGCCTGGTTCTCGTATTTTATCTTTGTTGGATTCGTGTTGTATTTTGTATTGCAACTTGTTATTACTTTTGTATGCTATTTTGTATCGTATTATTTTAAATTTGCAGGCTATTTTGTATCGTATTATTTTAAATTTGCGGGCTATTTTGCTTGTTGTTTGGTTTATGTATGGTAATGTGAGGTATTTGTTTTTCCTGTCTGTAGTTTAATTTTAGTGTTTTTTTGGTATTTTGTACCATAGTTTGTCTATTATTGTGGTGTTGTATCCATTTGTGTATGCTAAATATTTAATTGTGTCTAGTTCTTTGTTTATGCTTTCTTTGGTCATTGGGACTTGTCTATGGGGCATGGATCTGAAGGCAGTGTGTTTGTGTTGGATAGGGTGGTTTGAGGTGTTGTGGATAAGAGTGTCTGTCGTTATGGGTTTCCTGTAAATGTTAAAGCTGTGTTTTTGTGTGTGGCTTTTTTGTTATGCTTAGGTCAAGGAAGTTTAGGGATCGGTTGGTTTCAATTTCTGAAGTGAAGTGGAGTTTTGGGTGTATTTTATTAGTGTAGGTGAGGAGTTATTCACTTTGTCGGGAATTGCCTCTGTCTAGTGTTATGATATCATCGAGGCATCGGTGCCAGTAAATGATTTTGTGTGCGTGTGTATTGTTTGTGAGTATCTTGGTGTTTTCTACGTGTTGTAGAAAAATTTTGTTTAGGACACTACTGATAGGACTTCCCATGGGTAGGCCATCTGGTTGTGAATAGAAGTTTATAAGTTGGGGTGAAATAGTTTTGTTTGGTGATGGTTTAGAGAATGTTTATGACTTCGGTAACGTAGGTTTTAGGTATGTTGTTCTGTATTAATTGGGCTTCTAAGATGTTGAGCTTTTCGGGTATGGGTATGTTGGTGTACATATTTGTTATGTCGAATGATAGTAGTGTTGAATTGTGTGGTATGTTTATCTCTTTTATGTTATTTATGAGGTTTCTTCTGTTTTTTATGTGTGTTTCTGTGTTCAAGTTTATGGATTGTCTGATTATTTTGTCCATGTATTTTGCTAGTTTATATGCAGGGGGATTCTGGTAGTTGATGATGGCTCGGATGGGCACATTGGGTTTGTGAATTTTGGGAGAGCGTGGAGGGTAGGTGCTTTAGGGTGGATTTGATTTAGGTGGTATTTTTTGTTTTTGTTGATGATTTATTTAGATGTATTAATTAGGTGTTTGATGACTCTGTGATATTGCTCTGTTAGGTCTGTATGTACTTGTACTATATTATTATTATTATGTAATCATTGATTTTGTCATTTAGGCTGTTTGTATTAATAATTACTCTGGTGTTGCCTTTGTCTACTGTGGTAAGTGTGATGCTGTTTAATTGGGCTTTTTGTTTTATGCTTGCAGCGATTTTAATTTCATTGTTCATGTTTTTGTTAGTAATGTTTTTCTGTTTAGGTTAGGTTTTTAATGTCATTTCAAAGTTAGTCTTAGGCTTTGCTTTTGGTTTTTGTATGGATGTTTCAGTTTTGTAGTATAATGTTTCTGTTTGTTATGTTATTTGATTTATAATGTAGGTTGTTTTTAGGCCCTTGTTTATTAATTTCATTTCTTGTTGTGTTAATTTGGTATTTGTGATGTTAACTGTACGGGGGTAGAATGTTTGTGTAGGTTTAGAGTATGTAGTGTTTTTGTTTTACATAATAGTTGATAAATCTTTTTCTTGTTGTTATTTTTTATGTTCATTATTTTATTAGTTGCCCAATTATTAGTGTCTGTTATCAATAGTAATGTGATATCGTGTCCGATTGTGTTTGCGAGATTCAAGTGGAGTTGGTATAATCTATAATTTAGAAAGTCTTTTATTTGTATAGGTTTTTGATACTTTGTTTTATGTAAATTATTTTTGCTTTTTTGGTATTTGTAGCTGCTTTAGTGTTGCTTATGTTTATTTTCGCGTATGTGGGTGTTATGTTGTGAGTTAGGCATATTTTGTTGAATTGTATGTGGGCGTGTATTTTCCTAACCTTTCAAACCGTACCCCTGTATTCTTGGACTGCAGCCTGTCTTGCTGTGTTGAACTCTTGAATTTTGTAGTCCTTTTTTGTCAAATAGAACGCGAGATATACCATGCATTTTTTCGGTTTTTGTAGTTTTAATGTGGAATATGCGGTAAGTGTAGGAGGTTAATAGGAGCTATTTATTCTGTGTAGAAAGCACATAAATACAGAGCGACGCTTCAGAAACGGAATTTCAAAACGAACAGCTGTACACGTTTTACTTACGCTGGGGGTAGAGTCAGATAGCACAGTCTGGAGTCTTGGCGGGATCCGTAGTACGCAGAATGGCTAGTAGCGGCCAAGCCAGGGGGAACTTACTGTGCGCCAGTAATAATTTGAGTGACGTTATATGTCGTGTGCTTCGCTACTCATGTGGAGTTGTAATCTTTATAACCCATACCAGTTTGTTATAAGGTCCTGCCATAATTTTATTTGTTATTAACAATCAAATACGAAATGCTTTATGCTTTACAAACAATAAGTAGCTGATCGCCTTTCAAACCACAAACTAAAATAAAATTTAAAATTTTGAAAGATTTATTGGTTAAACTAATGCCTGATTATTATACTTAATATTTTTTAATATTAGCTAATTCCATGTTATAAAAATTCAGGATTGAAGTATATAAATATGTAAATCAGGTTTTTACAAATAGAAATTTAAATCTGTTATCATTGGTAATTATTAAATAACTGAGTGAAAACGTCCAACTTACTTGCTGACTCGTTTAAAAAAATCGTTCCATTGACGAATTTAACCCGTTTGCGTTTAAACGTGTTTCAAACCCGCTCCTCAAAGTAAGTTGAAAATGTTCACTCATTTGCATGATTTATTACACTTTAAATTTATTTTCAAGATTTGTTATTGACGATGAAATAAAATATTTTACAGACATAAAAAATACATTGCAAGCAATTCTAGATTTATAATGTTTACGTAGTGTGTAATTAAATTCAAACAATGTAATTAATTATTTTTGTATTAACAGCTGTTTATGTTTTTTCACTACATAAAGTAGCCTATACCACATTCATTAGATGATATTATAGTAGATTAAAATATTTTAAAACAAAACTAAAAATATGCAATAAATGTTATATACTCAAACTGACGTAAAACACCTTTAAATAGTATTGACATATAAACGTTCATTCGAATGTTTGTGTTTGTATACTTTTGATAGATCTTAATACTTTGAGATCTACTCTAATAGTTTTAGATATTCGAAGATCTCCACTCCTCTCATAGAGTACTGAAAATGTCGCACTTATTATCTGTCATTAATAATTTTTGGAAGGCGGTTTTCAAAGAAGGGTGACTAATCTTCCTAAATATTGCTGATTTATTTTGATTAGATTTGTTTACGCTTTGTTGTTGATGGAGTTGAAAGATCAAATGTTTATAGTTTATATTTATTGAAAGTAAGCTATACCACATGAATATTTCAATTTGTTGGATTTTATTTTTTCTCAATGTCTATAGTCACACACATTGTGAAGAAGGTAATAATGCAGAAAACCTGAAGAAAAAACTTCAAATTGGCATTAAGCGGAGAGTTGATAATTGTAAAATTAAATCGAAAAAAGGAGATTTTCTGCACATGCATTATATTGTAAGTAACTCGTTCTTACGGAAAATGTTGTAGTGAATATTAAATTGTGAACAAAATTATGGAAGTTTATTTGGTAATTGGGAGTTTATCGGCCACCTGAGATATATATTGAAAATGTTCAAAACCACAAAATAGGACCATATGCACAAGAAATTTTTAAAAAATTTCAATCGGAAAGTTATTTTTCATCAATTTGTAGTTGGGTAGTTATTAAGATCAGCGATTACCGCTCCGATCGGCGAAATTTTTTTCAGATCAATTTGACCTTGCTGAACACGAATCTGAAGTTTTTTACTACAAACATATTTACATTTAAAAAAAATAACCCAACCTGACCTGACTTTGATGCTTACTAACGCTCCGATCGGCGAAATTGTTTTTCATGATAGATTTCACATTGCTAACATTAGAACACGAATATTAATTTTTTTCCGCGGAAAATACGAAAAGTTAATTTTTTTGCACATTTTTAATGTTATTCTGTAATAGCATGTATAGCGTGAACCGCTATAGCGCAGTAGCTACAGCGCACTACACTACCTCAAAGTCATTTTATTTTAATACTAAACTAAAAATGTTATTTAACTTTTAGTTATAATTTTTTACAACATTACTATATATTTACATTAAAATATACCTATGAAGTATCCAGTCAGGATAGATTTGGCTATAATTTTATTCAACATTACTTTCTACCAATATTAAAATATACCTACGAAGTATCCAGTCAGGATAGATTTGGATATAATTTTATTCAACATTACTATCTACCTATATTAAAGTATACCTAGAAAGTATTCAGTCAGGGTCAGGATAGATTTGGATGTAATTTTGGTAAATATTTAGACTTATTGCCGATGCAGAAAATTACAAGCAAATCTATCCTAACTGGATATTCATAGTTATATTTTAATATAGGTAGATAGTAATGTTGTATAAAATTATAATTGAATCCACCCTGACTGGATACTTCGTAGATATACTTTAATATAGGTAGATAGCAATATTGAATAAAATTATAACCAAATCTATCCTGACTGGATACTTCGTAGGTATATTTTAATATAGGTATATAGTAATGTTGTACAAAATTACAACCAAATCTAGACATAGTGCAGTGCGCTGTACCTACTGTGCGCCTGGTTCACGCTATAGGCCTACATGCCATTATAGCCTAACATTTAAAATGTGAAAAAAGTAACTTTCCGTATTTTCCGTGGAAAAAAAGTTGATATTTGTGTTCTACACATTAAAGCGAGTAATATTTTTAAAAAATTAAAAAAACAACGTCATTAAGACTTTTATTTTCACCAAGTTAGGTTATATATATATATATATATATATATATATATATATATATATATATATATATATATATATATATATGAAGTTAATATATTACTATGTAAGTAATTTTATCCACCATTAAGTGCAATAATTTTACCTTGAGTGATGAGGCACCTTTCGGTCAATTGACCATTGTCGAATCACTGATGTTTTTCTGTTGTGGATGTTCGGTCTGTGAAGTTGGTGTTTGTTGACGTTACGCGCACTTTTTCAGAAGACATACTATATAGATACAGAAGACATACTATATAGAAATATCATACACACAGATCAAGAAAAAGTGCGCGTAACGTCAACAAACACCAACTTCACAGACCGAACATCCACAACAGAAAAACATCAGTGATTCGACAATGGTCAATTGACCGAAAGGTGCCTCATCACTCAAGGTAAAATTATTGCACTTAATGGTGGATAAAATACTTACATAGTAATATATTATCTTCATAAAGTCAGTGCAACGGAAAAACAATGGATAACGTTAAATATCAAGAATATATATATATATATATACATATATATATATATATATATATTTAAATATTTGCAGAAAAAAACCTTCAGATTCGTGTTCAGCAAGGTCAAATTTAGAGGAAAAAAACATTTCGCCGATCGAAGCGGTAGTCGTTGATCTTAATAATTACCTACAGTTGAATAAAATATTCGTTAATTATTAAGGTAATTATTTAGTTTGCTAAACCGGGCCTATATTTTCATGAAACATTCAGAAACATGTAAAAAGGCTATTTTCATTGAAATTATTTTTTTCGGTGCCTATAAACATTATTTTTTTTAAAATTAAAGTTGGGTAAAATTTACAGCGCGGATGTAGAAGTTGTGAATGGGTGCGGAGTGATACAAATGTTTGTTACGTCACAGTGCTGCGCATAAGGTTGTACACATCGGCCTTGGTATGTCACGCAACCTTACGTGTGTAGATATTTGAGAAACAATGTTTTGGCTTAATTTTTATACATATATTTAAATATACTTATAAAGTCTCCAGTTAGGATAGATTTGGTTTTAAATTTGTACATTACTGTACACCTATATTAAAATATACCTAAAAAGTGTCCAGTCAGGTTAGAATTGGTTGTAATTGTATACATTACCTAAATGGTTACATTTATACAATTAGAACCAAATCTATCCTGACTGGATACTTCATATTTTATACTTTTATTTTGTTAAATTCATTAAAATTATGCCAAAACGTAATGCTACCATTATCCAAGTGTAACGGTTAGTACATTTGTGATGTCGTGTATCCCTCCGGGAGGCAGGCAGCCTATTCACAACTGCTACATCCGCACTGAAAATTGTACCCAACTTTAATTTAAGAAAACATAGTGTTTCTAGGCACAGAAAAAAATAATTTCAATGAAAATAGCCTTTTTACATATTTCTGAATGTTTCATGAAAATATAGGCCCGGTTTAGCAAACTAAACAATTACCATTATTAAGACCAGCGACTACCGCTCTGATCAGGGAAATATTTTAAATCCTTGTCAATTTGACGATGCCGAACACGAATCTGAAATTTAATTTTAATTGCAAACATAAAATAAACTAACCTATCCTGGCCTGACCTAACCTAGGTGCTTACCTTGAAGGTATTTTGGTGGGTACAAAGTTGATATTGCACCAAGTTGGTTTATGTTCACTTTGGTTTGCTTTAAAAACGAACCTACCTTGGCCGAAACCTTAAACCGACACTTTTCCGGCCTATCTTTGGCAATGAAAAAACCTTCCCACACTTAAACTTAATGTCGTCCATGATCTTCACTGTGTTATCGCACTTCAAACAGTTGCCTTCGTCAGGAGCACTTTTTGCGAACATAAAGCCTCAATAACCCGCTTTTCATTGAACAAGCTTCAAAAAATAATGTGGCAAGATTGGTCACAGTCCATCGTTACATACACACTCACTAACTACGAGCTTTTTCAGTAGAAAAGTTAGGCAGCATCGGTCGGCCAATTAGAAAGCATCTTTCAGGTCCCATTACTACCACCAAAATGGTTGATTTTGGTTTGTCGCAAAGAATAACAGAGATTTGTGCCCTTTTCATTTGAAAAGTTACTTGGTATCAGTCAGCCAATCAGAAACGGGTCATGTTTCTTAAGTTTGCCACTAAAATTTGTGCCTTTTTCACGAGAATAGAAAATTTTGCACGATCAGAGCATTAGTAAGCACCTAGGTCAGGTTAGGTTATTTATTAAAATATACCTAAAAAGTGTCCAGTCAGGATAGATTTGGTTGTAATTTCATACATTACCTAAATGGTTAAATGTATAAAATTAGAACCAAATCTATCCTGACTGGACACTTCATAGGTATATTTCTATATAGGTTTATAAAATTAACCTTCCCTGGCAATAACAAAAATAATAGTTATCAATATAGCTTCAGGACATGGTTTTAGCTTTGCCAAAATAAACTTTGACATTAACATTAACATTATGAAAAGGTTTATGAATTATAAAACTATGGTGGTATGATAATATATCTAACTAGTTTGGGATATTTATGTACGTCCAATTGTTTTCAATAATGGTCATATGGATTTTCCTGAAAATTGATATGTAAGAGTTTTAGGGCTTATGAGTAGTTTGCATTAGCTCTCGTGTTTGAGAACAAAAATAACAAATTTAATTAGAACAAGGGCATATGGCAAGTTGCTTAGCATAGCTAGTTTAAAAGTGCTATGAAACCTATAATATTAAATGAGAACTTGGTGTAATATGTTTGTAAATCCAAATTTTCTTGAATACAGCTCTACAGATTTTTCTTGGAAGTGGAGGCGGTATTATCAATATTGTAATATTAATAATGCATATTTATTTCAATGTTAGGACAAAAACAAGTTTCAGATTTTCTTGAATATATGGAATTTTAATCATTCATCATACTTCTGTGTGGAACAGCTTACACATTTTGTAAAACCCTCTATGTAACATGTTTATTTCTTATGCCATCATTTTTTTAATATCGAAATTCTTCTTTATAAACAACAATGATATAACTCCATATTTTTAAAAAGGTTCAGATATAAAGGTACAATGTGATATAGAGTAGTATTTTTAGGGTTAAAATATTTTTTTAGATTTGAGAAGTACTACTATGTATTTGGTGAATGCTTAGTATGTGGTAGATTTGAAAATATGAGATAACATTATAAATGGTAGGGATTCTTTAATTAACATTAGATATACTGGGTAGAACGGATCTGGATGGGGGGCAAAAAAGGTATTACAGAGAACAATAACCATTTACGACGACACCGACTACAACATCAGTTGAATTTAAAACACCAACTCCAACTGTCAACCCTTGTCATCAGTCAACAAAAGGTAAGTTTTAGCCCCCATTCAAATACTTTTAGTCACATATACGAAATTTATAGATACATACATTAAAAAATTAACACATTTATTTCAAAAATCATTGCTATCTGTGCTCTGGGCCGCAAAACACATAAATTTATTGACATATCTTTAACGAAACTGCCCAACTAATTCATGAAACCAGCGGAACATAGAGCCTTGTCTTCTTAAGAAAACTATATATTTTTACAATCTATTTATTTATAAACACATTATACTTTGATTTAAATTAGAATAGGAATGGGTCTGTGGCAGGGTAGGGATGTGATGTTGTCAGTTCGAACGCTGTGACTCTCAACCCGCCATCGCCAGCGGGAAAACGAAGCAAGCTACAGCACTAGTAAATTACTCCACCACAGCTACGATGAAACTGAGCGACGAACAGAAGTTTAACGTCGAATTGGCAACAAGACTCACCCATGCAGCAATATGTGAACTTCCTATTCACTCAGATGGCGATATCCCTCACTCCCTCTGGCCAATTTCACCTACGTAAAATTCTATTCTGTTTTAAATCAAACTATAAACGGCGTAAAAATTGTTGACGGCATTCATAAAATCGATGAATAGCTCTTCAGTTGCTGGATGAAAACTTCTCCAATTATATTCTGATAAATATGCTTCTACATTTGTAGAAGTTATTTTACCAGTTTGCTGCCTCATAACTTTTTATTTTAGCACAGTTTGATTTAATTCCTACTGTGTGTATGCTGCGATAATTTGGATTAAAGAATTTATACGTATGACTCACGGTAAAATGCTGAAAACCAGCCAAATTTAATGCTCTTGTATTATATCTTTCCAGCTATCAGTAATTATTGTTGTACTGAGCTCAACATATTCCGTAATCACGATTTTGTAATGTGTGTACATCTTGTTTTTCGACTACTTTCGGAAAACATTTTTCTTTGTGTTCCTCTCAATACCTCCTACAACCCATCTTGTTTTTGTTATACGCCCTCTGTTATATTTTTGTCGTTTGAAAGCACTTTCATCAATTTCAACGTCTATGTTGACGCCACTCAACTTACAATTTATGGAATTTCCTAAGTGAAAGTTCCTAAAAGCATCTCGATGGGGGCTAACGGTTATTACACAAAGGTCAGCAACAGTGTTGTATTAAGTGAGAAAGGGCCTTACAGTTGTATTGTTCTCTGTAAAACCTTTTCCCCCCATCCAGATCCTTTCTGCCCGATGTACTAATCACTTGAATAAAACATAGTTTTGTCAAACAAACAGGTATATTTCTAGAAAGATGATAAAAAATGTTTATTACAAATTTATAGAAAATGTTAAATTCTGGTTCACATTTTGTTGCTTTGCTAATAATAGCCAGTGTTATTCCGAGCTTCATTTCACCACTATTCTCTGATTTTTCAGAATCTCTGATTTTCTTCTATCTCTTAATATTCCATATCAATAAAGTCAGAATGATTATGGTATGTCATTTATTTCTTCTTGTTCAAGCCCCCAAAAATTAAAATAATACAGGTTCTCTTAGATTTTTCTTCTATTTCTGTTTGTTACAGAAAAATACAATCTGATCACAAAAGAAATAATTTTAAGCGTTGATGAAAACAAATAGTGCTTGAAATTCAAAAAATCTGTCATAAAACCTAAAGTTTTGTTGTTGATTTTACTGAGATTGTTTTATAGAATATTAGCTACATAGCGATTTTGGCTGAAAATTTTACCAGCCGTTGCAGACTCATAATAAATATTTTAAAAAAAATAACACTTTCGCTAACATCCCAAATAATTACAATTTTGGACAAAATTTATGTTCCCCCTGCCTCCTCCACGATCACCTAAAACCGTTTGTTATATGATTACTTTTCCTTCATTGTCATGTTATGTAGACATGACTGTCTTCTCATTTTATGCCAGCAATACATATCTTATACACTCTTCTTGTTGCTCTCATACCATTCCATCTTCCTTGTTTTGAACACAGTTGTCTATTAATGATTGAGGTAGCTATTTTCTGTAATGCTGTTTTGGATTTCTTCCAGGTCTCTCCAACTATAGAGATGTTGTATAATTTGCCTCGGGCATCTGCCGAGTCCAAAATACCAATCCTTGCGAGATGTGCTGCAAGTTAGTCGTGTCCCATGGGAGTGCGAAAGTATGCCACTCCAACTAAACAGGAAAATGTGTGGCTAAGTGGACCATTTTTGATAAGCGGTTTCCAGCTTTTCCCGCCGCGATTAGAGTGGAGGAGTCGTGATTGAGTTCTTTTGTTTTCCTTTCCATTTGCACATTGGCAGAAAGAAGAGAAACAGACACTCGGGATTTCTGCACTCGACCCTCTGCATGAGGTCTTGAAGAGCTAGGCTATAGGAACGCTCACAGACAGTATCACTGTTAGATGAAACTGCATAAATCACAGCTTTTCTATCAATAAAGAAGACAGCTCAGAGGGGTTTTGATATAGCAGCTAACTTTACAGCTGCCTCATGGATTGCACACACCTCACCATTGTACTTGCTAAGCGAGGATCCCACATACCGAAACTCGGTATCCAGTGACAATTCCTTTGATGCACAGTGCTTCAAAAGAGCTGCACCTGCATAAGGGGTGAAGTGCCTGTGACATACTGAAAATTGTTGTGCAGGATTATCCATTTGTAATCCCAAACCCTCCATCAGATCTTATGACTTTATCAGGGGTGTTGTTTAGGTTTTCAGCCTACCTGTCGCTGGTCAATATGTCATCCAGTAGTGATGTATTCTCTTGTTTCTTTCCCAGAATTTAAGCGTGGTTTTACATCTTCGGACTTCTATTTTTTCAACCCCTGCTTGGATTTCCATTGCTGCGATGGGACACGATTTTGCACTGCCAGTTATGGATCTAAGGGCTATAATTTGAATCAAATCAAGCTTTACATCACCTGTTATTAGAACCTCGTCATACTCCAAAACATGCCTGATGTAGATGTTGTATGCTATAGCCAAGACATCCTGAGATGCTCCCCATTTTGTTGCTGACAAGCGCTTCATTAGTCTGCATTTTTTCAATCCTTTAGGCACTAAATATTCAGCATGTGCGCTGAAGCTAAGTTTGTTATCCAAGGTCACTCCCAGATATTTAGTTATGTCTAGCTTTCCAAACTCTTTGGCTATATAAAATAATTTTGCTGGGGGAGGTTTTACAGACAGTGTATAGAGTTGAAATCAGTTTTTGATTCGCTTACTGTCATTGAGTTTGAGTATGCCCAAATAGCTACTTGTTATAGGGCTTGGTTGAGGAGAGACTCCAGTCCACCAATAGTACTACTGGTGCCACATATTATCAGGTCGTCAGCGTATAGTAGTGCTCCAACATTTGGTATCTCCTTGATGGATGGGATAACAACGTTAATCATAATGTTGAACAGGGTGCCGATAAGAACAACCCTCTGCGGAAGGCCTTGCTTTTGCACTCTATATCTTGATGCGATGTTATTGTAGCAGACTAATGATTTGTTGTGACAGAAATGACTGCAGTCACTTTTCCTTGTACTCTGCAGTTCACAAGCTGGTGCAAAATCATTCTTTTCCATACCCAATCATAGGCGGCTTTGAAATGAACTAGTACAGCAAGTGTTGACATCTTTCTTTGAAACTCATCTTTTATGTTGGGTAAATCTAGTAACCTAGTCCACTGTGCACATATGACTTCAAAAACCAGCTTGAGCAGTGTCTATGATGTAATGGCCTTCGAGGAAGCTATTGAGCCTGTTTACCATTTTCTCAGGGATTTTTTCACATTCTCAAGTGAGTGCAATCGGTCTGTAGCTCTTGCATTCATCAGTCTGTTTTCCAGGTTTCAGAATGGGAACAATTTTAGCTCTTCGCCATTGGGTTGGCACATGGGTGTTCCAAGAATTAGCAATGTCACCATCATCTGTATGATGTTTGCTACTCACAGTAAAGAGTCCTTGTTATAAACACACTTCATTGTAAGATGAAGTGATGTGCCTCTTTCCTGTTTTTACGGAATTCCATTTTGTAAGGAAATGTCCTGTAGGCTGCTCTCTTTCCTTTAACGATGTGTTGTGTCGGGGTTAATTGACATCTTTTGACATTAGTGTGGTCTGCTGGCAAGCCCAATCTTTCCTGGCTAATTTCTGTGATGTTAGCGTTCCAAATATAGACCAAAAAGTTCTATATTTTTTTACTTGACCTCTAGGAATGTTCCTCGAAGCGCATTCTAGAATGCATGGCATCACAGAATGATTGAACATTGTCTCGGGAATTCCTTCAGAATTCTTCCTGTTGGGAGGGTTGTTTTATAGTCGGTCGAAGGAGCATTGAAATCTCCCAACATTAAACTGTGTTGTATCACAGTGTTCGACAGAACTTGCAAGTTTGGTTTGTTCCTCGGTAAGTTGTACAGACCAGTAACCTTGAATGGTGTCTTAGCTTTCCACACCTCAATCAAAACTGCCTCGATCTTGTCTTGGACATGCATCTCATGTATAATCTGACTTGTGGCTTTTAATCTCTGGTTGACTCCTACAAAAATGCTAGAGGCAATTTGCCGTCCTTTCTTGATGTGTGTAGTTTAAGAAACCAGAATAACGGTAAATATCATGGGACTCGGAGGCGAATATAAATACTTCATATTTCAGAACTAAAAGTTGAAACTCTAAAAATTTGCTACTGTTCAAGCCTCCAGCGTTCCAGGGTAGAACGTTGAAGCGGTCGTTCAGGCCCTGAAAAGAGCCGTTGAGGTTATAGTTGTGTCTATTCATTATTATTTCGCTCTATTATGCATACTAAAGGCGAGAACCTCTTGTTGATCGTTTAGTTATTTCAGGCTGGGGAGCACCACGAGCAGGTGATCAGCATCATGCCGTGTTCTGAAAATGGAAATTGTATGGAACCTAAGTAGGAAGATGACAAAATTCAAACTAGGAATATTAAGATACAAAAGAAAGAAGATTTTATTGATTTTATTATTTTTTTATATCTAAAGAATGTATCAGTTATATTTTTTTAACTGAAGGTATAAGTAATTTTTTAGGAAAAAGTAGGCATTTTGAGAAAATGAGCACAGATGTATGTATTTTAATATTATGGAAATATTGTAATTTTTCTAATGTTTTAGGGAACATTAGAAGATGGAACACAATTTGACAACAGTTATGATAGAGGACAACCTTTAACATTCACATTAGGGTCAAGTCAAGTTATTAAAGGCTGGGATCAAGGCCTAATGGGGTATGTTTAATTTTAAAGTAATAAGTAAGATCCATACGTGGATATGTCATATTTTTACTGAGTGGTCTGATGTAATTCTCCATATATAAAAATTCTGTTTAGTTATCATGTTTAAAAATATAAGTTTTTATTTGGCCTTTTTTTACATTTAACAGGGTTTTTTAAACTTTAGAGATTTATCAATACAGTAAACTCCCAATTATCCGTGGGCGGATTAACCGGTTTCCGGATTATCCGGGGTCTGCCATGTTTTACAAATATCAAATTTTTATTCCAATCAGATTAATTATTGTTTTTTTTTAACCACTCAACGCGGCACAATATCCGGGAAAAACGACATAAAAATAAACTAAGCTTTCTAAAATAATGCAAGGATAAACGATAACTGTCCTGTTAGAGTGAATGAACCGACTCGAGGTGGGAACAGACTACTATATATAAGAGAAAATGTCAAAATGTTGACGCCCGAAAACCTAATGTGTATCATAAGATTGTAACAATTGTCAGCTAATCTATAAATATTGTAGGACTTGACATATGCATTATTCATGTCTGTCATATACATTATCGATCTTTATGGCTTTGTGACTCAAATAGAAACAAACATTCCGAGTTGAAAGTTGAGTGATTATTTTAGTAGTAGGTAGTTTGAATTTGTATGCGTTATTTTTATTTCTCTGTCTTTTTTATTGCATTTTATTTTTTGTCATGCAGTATTTTATCATTTGTATTAGTTGATATTTTATGTAAATTTCCTTTTTTTTTATTGTAAACCAATAAATAAAACAACATTTTAATGTCTAATACACTGTTTTAATGTCCCAAATAAACCTGTATATGGTAGAAATAAAATAAAAACAACGGACACAATAATTAGAGCAAGACGACTCTTCACTGTGCAACAAAATGGTTCTCAAGAAACTTAGATCGCACATTAAAGCTAAATCAATGCTCACAAAAAAACAGACAAAAGTGACAGATTTTTTTGTTAAAGTGAAAGTATTATGTGTAAAGGAAATTAGATATGTACATACATATTTACTTTTTACATATACTTATTGTAAATAGTTGGAAATATAAATGTACATGTTATAATCTGTCAAATACATCGACATTTTAAATTATTTTCTGTATTTATTTTGTCCTCTGAAGATTATTTGTGAATTGCATTAACCGGGCTCATTATTTGTGTAACTTATGGTATAATAATCGATTATCGATCGTTTTGCGTATTCTCTGTTCATAGCGGATTATCCGGGGAATTCGGTTATCCGGCGTTGCCGGGCCACCCTATTCCACAGGTAATCGGGAGTTTACTGTAGTTTTTTTAGAAAAAAATTTTTTTAAAGGTCTATTTTGTTTGTTTAGTCACTTTGCCATGTTATTTTAAAAAACTACGACAATCATTGTTATAAATTTACAAAAAATAACTTATTTTATTATTTTCAAATAACTTATAGAATATTATTTTGCTTGTGTGGTCATAAAAACATTTTTTCTATACTGAAGATTGGATTGGTAATGTGTGTTTTTGCTAAAAACTACTTAATATCCGGCACCTAGTATTAAAATTGATTAATTTGATTATTTCAATATAAAATTATATAAATAATTGTTTAAAAATAAATTTGTTAGTTTTTAACGAGAAAGAGGAAGTCACAGCTTATAAAGTGATATTTTTACATTTTACTATTGTTTTTATTTTAAGTGGAAATATACGATTACGTGATAGCAGAGTTATTTTAAATTAATTTAATGAAATATCATTTGAATTAATTTAAAAACCATAAGATGGGATATCACAATGATTTTAATAATATATTCACATTACAACCAGCTTAACCCTCTTGTTCAAGGTGATTTCCCGATTATGGTTTTTTTTCTTACTCCCTAAAACTTAACATCATAAATCATACTATTTTTCATAGATGACATGCTTTGTTGATATGACTTTTATTACACAGTAGCAGATTGAAAAAGTAATAATGTATTTTTATGCAGTTTAGCAGTTATGGTATTGTATTATATCAATTGATATGAAAAATATAGATATCATGGAATCCAATAGGAAACGGAATAGAATGTTGATAAAGAGGTCCAAAATGATTCAGCAGGATGTTTACATCAATGATATAGAGCCAGTTATCATGGAATCCAATAGGAAGCGGAATAGAATGTTGATAAAGAGGTCCAAAATGATTCAGCAGGATGTTTACATCAATGATATAGAGCCAGTTATCATGGAATCCAATAGGAAACGGAATAGAATGTTGATAAAGAGGTCCAAAATGATTCAGCAGGATGTTTACATCAATGATATAGAGCCAGTTATCATGGAATCCAATAGGAAGCGGAATAGAATGTTGATAAAGAGGTCCAAAATGATTCAGCAGGATGTTTACATCAATGATATAGAGCCAGTTATCATGGAATCCAATAGGAAGCGGAATAGAATGTTGATAAAGAGGTCCAAAATGATTCAGCAGGATGTTTACATCAATGATATAGAGCCAGTTATCATGGAATCCAATAGGAAACGGAATAGAATGTTGATAAAGAGGTCCAAAATGATTCAGCAGGATGTTTACATCAATGATATAGAGCCAGTTATCATGGAATCCAATAGGAAGCGGAATAGAATGTTGATAAAGAGGTCCAAAATGATTCAGCAGGATGTTTACATCAATGATATAGAGCCAGTTATCATGGAATCCAATAGGAAACGGAATAGAATGTTGATAAAGAGGTCCAAAATGATTCAGCAGGATGTTTACATCAATGATATAGAGCCAGTTATCATGGAATCCAATAGGAAACAGAAAAGAACGTTGATAAAGACGGTCTAAAATGATTCAGCAGGATGTTTACATCAATGATATAGAGCTCTGAGTTTACACAGCATAAGATGACAATAGCACATATACAAAAAAAATATACTTTCTACCATTTCCTAATTCCTCCTTTTCACCCTTCTTCACTTTTCCTATATCCTCTAAACACGGATGTCATACAAAACGTTAAGTTAGTAGAGGCTAGTCAGTCACATTGGAGATTTTGTACAAGTACATAACTCTATATGCCATGAGATCATTTGTTATTACCATGTATAGTTATTATCAAGCATAAAATGGTGTTTTTTAGTCTTGTGAGATGAATGGGATAAAAAGAAAGGCTTTTTCAGTCGATGATAAATTGAAAACTTTGAAGTATTATGCTGAAAATTCATATATGAGGATAGAAAAGATGACAGGAGAACAATTTGTGTTATTGGTCAAAAAGTTTAATACGATTTTTCAAAAAAAAGAATCGTAAGATTCATCTACCTATTGATAACTGCCCAGCACATCAAAAAAATATTGAACTAACCAACATAAAGTTGTTTGTCTATTCTCGAAAGGCACAAGGAAGCTTTAACTCATGGATCAGGGTGTAGAAGTTATTTAACATCAAGATGTTTTACATCTTAACAGAAAAAACCAAGATGGATTTCTTCCATTTATATTAAAATTACTTCTTTAAATTTATATATACAGTAGAGTCGATTATCCGAACCAATTGCGACCAGAGGGTGTTCGTATAGTCAAAAATTTGGAACATCAATCAGTGTTTACAAAATATGATACTGTATGAAGGATGGAAAATATAACTAACACAAATTTAAATCACATACACTATCTTTACTAATGAAAAAGTCAACAAAGTACTATAATTTCATAATTTAAAATGTTTACACATACAATTGTCCTAAAATGTTACTGTTCTGATATGTTTTAAACTAAGGAAAGATAGTAATTAATGTTTTCTTGTTTTACATTTGATCTTTTCTTGGTGGCCAATTCACACATTTGTTTCAATAACATGAGCTGCAGAGTATCATTCTCCTCTTGCTCTCCAAAATCAGGACATTTCTGTGGCCAAAGCCTTCATTGAAGCTTCATGAATAACTTGATTTTCACTGTTTTCTCCGTCAACCTCCTCTTCACTAGCAGCACTTTCTTCTTGGCGTAAGAGAAACACGATTTCGTCATAATTTAAAATTTGGATTCCTTGGTCTTTGCTCACTCATTCAAATCTGTCACAATAACAAAACCCTTGAATTTCCTGGCACGGCTTTACAATATTTGTATGTCTCCAATGTTATTTCTTGCATTGGAGTTTTACCTGTTTTCTCAGTCAATTTATTCCAGACTTTGCTCAGGTTTTCCCTAGTTGAAGACGCCCAACTAGCATATAGTACCAGTCACCATATTGTAACAGTATTTAATGCTGTTTTTATTTGAAAATTCCACAACACTTTCTTTGCCTTCTTGAAGTACAAGTAACATCTGATGCAGGTCTTCTATTTGTACACCCTTTTTTAGTTTCTCAATTACACCTTGATCCATCAGTTGGAGTTATGCTGTCACATTGGGAGGTAAATAAACAACATAAAAATTGTCATCAACTGAATTCAGTGAAGTAAGCAGTTTCTAGATGGGTAGGTGCATTATCAATCAAAGATAGGACCTTTTTAGTTTTTTCTCCTCTTTTCAGAATTTTCAAGTGAGTATTTATAACAATTTTTTGATGTAATCCATACATTTTTTTTGGTTCAATAATTGATTCTCTACCGTATAAACCGCCAATCAATATTTTTTAAAATTCGTTTATACTATGAAAATTTCTATTAATGACATTCTTTTCTTTTCTCAGAACTTCAAATCTATACATGTTATATACAAGTTACATGAGTCTTTAGAATTTCCACCTCATACAACAGTCCTTAGAAGAGGTTCATTCGTGCAAAATTAAAACTAGTATAGAAAGGCCAAATGCAGTGCAGTAAGAATTTCCATTCAATAAAATTCGAGTAACCGATTAATTTCAATGATTATGTAATTCAGTGATTATGATCAATTTAACAAAGCATATTTTCTATGGTTTTCAAAAGCAATTAAAAGGAACTCTTGATGGCACCCTTTTTTACAAAAAGGCTTTACAATTCAATAAGAGGCTTTTTTCATTGTTAGTGGTCTTTTTTTTATTCATATTAACCTATTGGGTTTGACGAATGAAATATGCTTGTCACAACATATCAGTGGTATTGATCATACAGATGTTAGTTTGTTTGCTTCAAGAGAGTTTATTTTTTGATGTGTCATGTGCAAGACTAGATGATTGTGAATTCTAAGGGAAATTTATCGGCTCATAAAACTTGCTTAGCATTCATAGCCCATAAGTTGTCCTTTTATGTCAAGTGAACTTTCTTGCTCAGTTTAGTTGCTATTTGGTGCCAGTCAGTACCTGATGTTTCTTTTTGTACTGCGTCTATACAGAAACCTAGTTTATTTTTGTGTACATCCAAAATGAACAGTAACAGGAGTCTAGAATCTAACGTATACTTCAAACTGTAACTATTATATGTAAAAATAATCTCTTGAACGAGAATCATGACGAGAAACTGATGTCTGTATGATAATACCAATGTCTCGTGACAAACGTTTTAAGATGTGAAATAATGAATAAAAAATTGCACCTTATGAATATACAATATTTAAGTGCATTGTAAGCAAAAATATTTTTGTAGAGATATAAAACCATATGTGTCATGAGGAACTAAATTTGTACTTGCTGAGCTTAATCTGGAATAGGTATTCAGTGTATTCAAATAATTGACCTTTCAAGTATTATTGGAGACATTTTAAAATTAAAGGTCAAAATAGGTCTTTAGTTAAAACTTTTGTAATTTGTTTGTTTAGTTTATTTTTTCAATAATTGACTACATCTGCTTTTCAGAATGTGTGAAGGAGAAAAACGTAAACTAGTCATACCTCCAGATTTGGGTTATGGTTCACAAGGAGCACCACCTAAAATTCCTGGTGAAGCAACTTTAATATTTGAAGTTGATCTTATAAAAATAGAGGGCAGGAATGAGTTGTAATTGTTTTTAGTCAGCTTTAAGAACATTATTAACATTTCCTAAATGTCGAGTATGTGTTTTTTTAGTCCTAAAAACCCTTAAATGAAGTTGAAAGTTAGAATTTCTATTATAATACACCATCACAGCCAAATCATTTTTGTTCAAAGGTGTTTTAAACTGAGTAATTCTTTTTCAAGGATAGATTTAGTTTTGTAATCAGTAGGGGTATATTTTAGCAAAATCATTATGTCTAGAAGACTTTATTTTTCTGTAAAAATCCTACAATTTGTGTTGAGCTAAAAGTACAATTTTATTCATCTCAATTTTTCTACAATATGTCAAGTGTCTGAATAAACAGTTTTTTTTCATTAATTAGTATTGACTATTGATTATTATCAGAGTATACTTACTTCTTGCTGTGGACATCCAGGATTATGTGACCCCGATGTCCATAATAAGTTGCTGCAGCCAAGGTCCGAAACTGTTTATTGGTCAATATTATTCTTATTTTATTCTGACCTCCTAGTGCAGACAGCAGAGCTGCTCTTGATGGAATTGGTGAGGAGTATCGCAGGAAGATATACTCCAGGGTCTCCTCTTCTGTTCTACAGTTGGGGTAGAGAGGAAATTCACTTAAATTAAATTTGAAGAGGTAGGCCTCAATCACAATATGTTTGATCCCTGCTGGGGCTGCAAAGGAGCCTGCGGATCTGGGAACTCCATGATACATCTATAGGTAATTTGTTTCTTTTTGTATGGCATAGAGGTTTCTACCTTTGGTATCCTCTCTCCAACTGTAGATCCATTTTCCTCTGTCTGATGCTTTCCCAGCACTCGGGCATTTCTTCAGGGAGTACAGTGGTAAGAAAACCAGGCCCATTTTTGCTGGTCGCCTGGCGGTTCTGTCTGCTTTTTCATTGCGTTATTATCAGATTATAAAACCTTGTACTGTTATTCAACCTATTCCTATTAGTTAATCACTCTTGTTTCCACATTGTCATTGTTAACATAGACAAAAAGTTTTCTTTGCGTATAGTAAATTATGACAAAGTGGCAATAATTTTTTGAATCAATTACAATTGTGAGAATACTAATTATAGAAATATACCTGTTATAATACTCTAATAAAAGACCAATTCAAAGTGGTGATCTTTTTATTTCATACAAATCTGAATATTTTCTACAAAATATTATTACACAAAAAGAGTAATATACATTTGATAAAACAGCATTAAAAATAAAATTAATCAAATGTAACTACACTGGAATTGGTTTTCCTACTTGGGGATTCTCAAGTTAAAACAAAAGTAATCAAGACCAGTAAGAATCTAAACACATCTAACAGGACCTAGAAGCAGGAGGGGAGGACAAAAAAAGGAACATTATACCAAACAGCTTTAATCAAATAAAAATTTATATTGCTTTTAACCCTTTACACTCCGACAATGAGAGCGCTTGTTTGGGGTGGCACTCCGAACCCGAGTATGAACCTGTTTACGACTTAGCTATGTCTACTCCAATACTAGCAACAAGTTGCCCGTGCTACCGCTTCGATGGCTTGTAACACATTTTTTCTCTATGTTATGTTGTCGTTTATAAAGGCTTTAAATAATTCAAATTTAGCAATTATACAATTTTTTCTAATAAAAGAAATATGAAGCTATAGGTTTAGGTTTTACATGTAAGCAAACCACATATTTAATTACAAAATTATTGTTTTTATTTATATTTCACTTTCGTGTGGAATTACATAAATTATTAAGTCAAAAGTCATTACTTTTGTCATTGTCTGCTTCAATATCGGACTCATCATTTTCTAAATCCAAAAATTTACCATAAAGAACCATATGCATTAGTTCCTTCATTGCCAGATTATTCTGATAGCATACCTTCTTTCTTGTCCAACAGCTGCATAACATTAACTTCTTCCATTGTAAAATAAAACCCACTTTTAAACCACAAAACTTTAGTAAAATGAAACAAAACAAATTAATAATGAATTCACTAAAGAGTGGCTTTAAAACAAACTTCAAAACTATTAACCTTTAAAAAATTAAACAAAAACCAATCGAACAATATATTCTGCAAAAAGGGATTACTTAGTATTTACATAAGAGAAACCAGGACACTTTATGAAAATGTAAAACAGCGGAATGTTGTTCAATTAATGTTTTACCTGAACCACCATGTTTTGTACAAAGGTAATACAAAGATTGTCCCATAATGATTTTAAAATGCCAAACTATATTTGTTTAGGAGTGGAATGCCAGAAAAATAAAGCTGGGTTCTGAGTAAACATGACAAAAGACATAGCCAGGTATTGACCGGCTTCGGAGAACTACAGCAAGGTTGTATACCGTCATTGCCGATTTATACCCGGCAGTGGAGTGCAAAGGGTTAAGAGTTGAGGAGATCGGCTCCTTGACCCTATTAGGTGTGACGAAGACTTTTATTTATTTTAGCTTGAGAATAATTATAAAATTTTGTGAATTTGTTTTTTTCATATGTCCTTTTCTAAAAACATAACCTCTATATTATATTGGAGGAATGAAAATATCCTTTCTTCCCTCAAAACCTCATCTTTTCCCTCTTTCAGATTTGTAAACATTTTTTTTTTTTTTTAACAAAATTGGTCAGGTTTATTTTTTTTACCTGGTTTATTTTAATGCCTGTATATGGCACATCTATCAGTGCTGCAAAAATCCCAAAACTATGTTAATTCTACCTGGTTTATTTTAATGCCTGTATATGGCACATCTATCAGTGCTGCAAAAATCCCAAAACTATGTTAAGATTGTGACAAATGGATGTAAGCAGACATAATTGTCAGCAGGTACACATCACTTAGATTTTTATTTTTTGAATGTGGAAGATTTTTTGTGGAGAGTGGTCAAATTTTTATAGCTGTTATTTAAAAAAAAATACAATCGTGTATCGTCTGATAATGGTGAAGGTTTCTCTACGTTATAATTGCTCATATAGAATTTTATTTATTTCTTAATTATATTACTGAAAAAAAAATACAAAAATTGATTGGTTATCTGTACCTAAGCTCGTTACTATATAAGTGTTATTTTTTTTCTATTATACTGTAATCTTAATATTTTAATACATAAATATTGAAATCTTGTTGCTGTTCATGACGAGCTGGTTGTAAATTACTTATCACACTTTTGCTATTACTTGTGACCAGACATTTTCTTAACTAAAGTTGTTAAATTGTTAACTTACACTTGGAGGAAATGTTTTCGTCTTACAACTTCTTCAGCCTCATATTTTTGCTGCTAGGAATGCTGCAGTTGCGCTTCCTCGGTACCATTATTTTGAAAGTTAGAAGTGATGTGATCGAAGAGTATGTGTGATCTGTGCTGTGTTTGTTCATTTAAGATGTCATTTTTATGTGTGTTGCTATGTCTATAAATTTTATACTGTTCTAGTGTGTTTAATTTATGGCCTTTGTTGCATGTGTGGAGGATGCTCATGTTATTTTCCATACTTTTGCATGAGTTAGTGTCCATGAGGTGATTTGCAAAGGTGGATTCAATAGTAGTGTGCAGTGCCCTTTTGTGTTCTTTATATCTTTCGGCAAAAGGTCTGCCCGTTTGTCCAATATAGAACTTATTGCAGTTGTTGCATTTTAGTTTGTATACTCCTGGGTTATTGTATCTGTTGGTATTGTTATTAATGCTATGTCTGATAGCCGTTTGGCTTTTATTTGTTGTTCTGTAAGCTACATTGTATTCTGCTTTTTTGAATTGCTCTACATTAGAGCATTCAAAAACAAAAATTCTAAAGTATCAAATGTTGCAGCACACCTAATATCCCATAAACACGAAATAACAAATTACGAAAATAACCTAACCATACTTGAAATAAATAACAACCCAATAGAACTAAACTCACTAGAAAAATACCACATTTATAAAAACATACACAACAATTTAATGAATCTACAAACAACATATACAGAAGACATACTATATAGAAACATCATACACACAGATCAAGAAAAAGTGCGCGTAACGTCAACAAACACCAACTTCACAGACCGAACATCTACAACAGAAAAACATCAGTGATTCGACAATGGTCAATTGACCGAAAGGTGCCTCATCACTCAAGGTAAAATTATTGCACTTAATGGTGGAAAAATTACTTACAATAGTAATATATTAACTTCATAAAGTCAGTGCAACGGAAAAACAATGGATAACGTTAAATATCAAGAATTAATAATTATATATAAGATTAAGCTGATATAACAGTTATTACATTATCTACAAAATTACTCAATAGTTATGAAAGTATTTTTATATTCACAACAATTAATAAATGAAGATAAAGGGCCTATCCATACTCACCTCTATATACTTTGATTTATCAGTCATTTTTGAAAAACAATGCATTATTTTAATCAGTTTTATTTAATTTATTGTTATTAGCTTAAGTTTATATTACATATTTATTATTGCAGTTTGGTATTTTTTGACATAGCCACTATGGGTCAAGATGGCTGAAAAACGTTGCATTATTTTAATCAGTTTTATTTAATTTATTGTTATTACATATTTATTATTGCAGTGTGGTCTTTTCTGACATAGCCACTATGGGTCAAGATGGCTGATCGTTGTTTGTGGGTCGAGGACGGAGCTTACTTCACGCATATATATATATATATATATATATATATATATATATATATATATATATATCACTTTCACTTATGTACTTAAACAAGAATCTTGTTTAAGTGAAAGTGATAAGTGTATACAAGAAAACAGTGTTGCATAATCTACAAATATATATATATATATATATATATATATATATATATATATATATTCTTGATATTTTACGTTATCCATTGTTTTTCCATTGCACTGACTTTATGAAGTTAATATATTACTATTGTAGTAATTTTTACTACAATAGTAATATATTAACTTCGTATATATATATATATTTATATATATATATCGCAATATGTATATATATATATATATATATATATATATCGCAATATGTATATATATATATATATATATCGCAATATGTATTCTTGTGTATTAATAAAGAACTAAGTCAAAATATAAATACAAAAATTATAATTGAGTTTACAATTCAAACCTTTTCGTTGGCTAACAGTATCAACATCATCAGGAATATTAAACAATTAAAATTAACATATGTGCAAATTAGATCAAATAAATAGCTATGCCAAATCAATTACAATGTTGTTAAACTTTTATTTTGCTGCTCTAACATTACAAACACTGAATATATTATCAAATTTAGATTTTACTTGTATTTGTTCATTTATCAACTCATTATTAGTATTATATTTATGTATTTCTAAAGCTTCATAAATATTCATTCTCAGGCCTTTGTTAATTTCTTTTACAAGTATCATATTATCTATATTAGGAAATATGTGATTATTATTAATACAATGACTAGCAAAATGTGATTTATAAATTTCGGGTTTTTTAGATGCATTAAAATGCTCTTTATATCTATCTTTAAGTTTTTTCTTAGTTTGTCCTATATAAACTTTATTACAATAATCACATTCTAATTTATATACACTGTTTTATTAATAATAATATTATTAATATGCATGAAAAAAACGGTGTAAATAAATTAGAATGTGATTATTGTAATAAACTCAATTATAATTCTTGTATTTGTATTTTGACTTAGTGAATACTAGAAAAATACCACATTTATAAAAACATACACAACAATCTAATGAATCTACAAACAACATATACAGAAGACATACTATATAGAAATATCATACACACAGATCAAGAAAAAGTGCGCGTAACGTCAACAAACACCAACTTCACAGACCGAACATCTACAACCGAAAAACATCAGTGATTCGACAATGGTCAATTGACCGAAAGGTGCCTCATCACTCAAGCTAATATTATTGCACTTAATGGTGGACAAAATTACTTACAACAGTAATATATTAACTTCATATATATATATATATATATATATATATATATATATATATATATATTACAAAAATAGCACTAAAATTATTGCACTTAGTGGTGGATAAAAGTATTTACAATAGTAATATATCAACTTCATATATATATACATATATATATATATATATATATATATATATATATATATATATATATATATATATATATTTAATAAATTTAAAATATTTCAAAAACAAGAATACTTTTAATGAATATATTCATTATATATTCTTGTTTTTGAAAAATTTTAAATTTATTAACTATATATACAAGAAAACATATCACCATATTTAATATATATATATATATATATATATATATATATATATATAGATTTTTTGGACTAGGAGACTGACAGACTTACCTTGGTAAGAGTCCACACTGTAGTCTTGAAATAGAAACACATAAAAGCACTTAAACAATGATATATTTCAACCACACAGTGGTCTTTGTCAATCAAAGAGAAAACATAAAAAGAAATATGAGAGAATGAAATAAAATAAATATAAGTTGTAATCACAGATTGTGTACAGTAGATACAGAGAAACCACACAAACTTCCTCATGGCTCCTTCCCATGCAATAGACCTAGATGCAAGACGTGTCCAATACACCCCTCAGCAAATAGTTTCAACAGCCAAACAACAAAAATGGTCTTCAAAATACAGGGTCATCATAATTGTACATCGAAAAATGTCATATACCAGCTACAATGTAAACTTTGCTCAGCACAGTACATAGGCCTGACCACGGATGGTCTGAATATCAGAATGAATGGCCACAGACATGATGTTAAAATTATGAATATGGATAGACCAACAGCTCAACATGCTGTGAGTCACAACACCACAACTTTTGATGACTGCTATACCACAAAAATAATTAAATCACTCCCCCCTGATTGCAATCCCTCAGAACTGAGAAGGTGGGACCTATCATACCAGTGGTATACCAAGTCCAGAGAATCCCCTAACCTCAACATCAGATAAATCCATTCATTTTTTATTTATTTTTTATTTTTTTTTCCTAATAGCCTTATCTCTTTTCCCCTGACAGACTTATATAAACTATAATCACTCATATGCTCATGGAAACAATATATATATATATATATATATATAGGAATTTTTGGACTTGATAGGAGACTGACAGACTTACCTAAAGGCAATAGTCCAAAACTGCAATCTCTTTGGAAATAAGCACATATAAAACACTTAATACACTTTTGCAGCAAATATGCTGCGACTTTTGCAGCAACACCAACACTTTTGCATTCCAATAGCAACCACCCCATGAATATAAAAAGGTCCATACCATACAGTCAGGCAGTCAGGGGCAAGAGAATTTGTTCCAACGATATAGCATTGGAAGACTTTAATAGAAAGACCTTACTAGCTTTCCAAAAAAGAGGATACCCTAAACAACTCGTTGAGGATCAAATCCGCTTGGCTCAGTCATCTGATGTACCCAGACCACCTATGGAGAACAAACTGTTTTTAGTTACAGATTACCATCCAGGCCTAACGAAGCTGAACAAAATATTAAAGGATGGCTTCAAGATTCTTCAAGCTTCCGCCCACACCAAAGATCTTTTCTCAAATCCACCACATATTTGGTTCAGACAACCGTTCAATTTAAAAAGTATTTTAGTACATCCAAAATTACCAGATCCAAGTACTGAAAAACCGCCCAAACTTCCTCACGGCTCCTTTCCGTGCAATAGACCAAGATGCAAGACATGTCCAATACACATCCCAACAAATAGTTTCCATAGCCTAGCAACCAATGTGGACTTCAAGATTCAGGGTCATCATACTTGTACATCCAGTAATGTAATATACCAGTTACAATGTAAATTTTGCCCGGCACAGTACATAGGCCTTACCACGGATAGTCTGAGCATCAGAATGAATGGCCACAGACATGACGTTGGAACCATGAACATAGACAGGCCAACCGCTCAACACGCTGCTAGTCACAACATCATCTCTTTCAATGATTGCTATACCACCAAAATAATTAAAGCCCTCCCCCGATTGCAACTCTTCAGAATTAAGAAGATGGGAGTTATCATACCAGTGGTATACCAAATCTAGAGAGCCTCCTAACCTCAACATCAGATAAAACTCCTTTAACTTCCCCCTAATTTCTACCATTTTTAACAGCTCCATTACCTTCCTTCTGACAGACTTTTAATATCTAGTTTCAAGAAACCAATCTTTACACGATTCACATATAACAATTTCTACACATATCACATATAGCACTATATCATATACTATAAATCTGTGAATCTGTGACTTTTGGATGTTTATACACATCTGTGGTTCACTTCAATCTTTTGTTTTTCTCTTTCTTGACTGAAGAAGATCATGTTGATCGAAATATTTCAAAAAAAGTGTATTAAGTGTTTTATATGTGCTTATTTCCAAAGAGATTGCAGTTTTGGACTATTGCCTTTAGGTAAGTCTGTCAGTCTCCTATCAAGTCCAAAAATTCCTAAATAAGCTTTAAGCTCTACTAGAACTAACCTAAATATATATATATATATATATATATATATATATATATATATCTTTAATCTGTGCATCTGTGTCATCTGATTTCTACTGTACACAATCTGTGATTACAACTTATATTTATTTTATTTCATTCTCTCATATTTCTTTTTGTGTTTTCTCTTCGATTGACAAAGACCACTGTGTGGTTGAAATATATCATTGTTTAAGTGCTTTTATGTGTTTCTATTTCAAGACTACAGTGTGGACTCTTACCAAGGTAAGTCTGTCAGTCTCCTAGTCCAAAAAATCTAAATAATCTTTACCAACCAAAACTAACCTAAAAATTATATATATATATATATAAACGCCTGTTTCTAGACACATCAGCACTTTAAACTGCGTAGTTAAAAAAATTATTAAGGGAAAAGTCAAGTAATGGTATCTAAAGAAAACTACGACTTTACTTCATGTGAACAATTTAGTTTTAAATTGTATTGAATACTACGATATAGATGTTTCTGAATTAATAATAGTACCATTTATAATAATAATATAACATAACAATTATATTATACAATATCAAGAGCACAGTGGTAAAATACATTACAATAAAAATATTGGAAACAACCTCAATACATGGGGTCGATGATATGGTCACCGAAACGGTTTAAATGGGAATAAATAAGGGTTTAAGTTTACATAACTTGTATTATCAGTTACTTTTAACCTGGCAGGGGTAGCGTCATGGTCTTTTCTACCGGGCTACTACAATTTTCATAAGCTTTTACCATTTTAGGACCATCAAATAGACTTGTCTACTGTTGAATGCAATGCTTGTCTTACCGCTACCCCTAGCGTAAGTCGTAGTGTGCGAGCTTAAAGAGACATCAGTGTCGAATCCACTGTGTGCAGCCCATTGCATGTGCTGATATGTGACGTACATATTGCAATTTGCATTTGTATGTTTAGTGTGCTGTGTGTTAAATTTATTGTCTTATGCAATATGAGGTGAGAAAGAAAAACATGCCAAACAGTTAGATAGTGTAGAAAGACGTGAAAAAGAAAAGGATAGAAAATCCTGGTAGTGTCTAAAGTTTGCGTTAGATTCTAGGATCCCATTATTATTATTGTTTATTTCGGATGTACACAAAAATACAAGAGCTTTCCATGTTGACAAAGCAAATATCAGCTTCTGACTGACACCGAGTAACAACTACACTGAGCAATATAATCCACTTGACATAAAAACCAGACAAACTATCATGTCTAAAACATCTGCTAAAAGGACAACTTATGGAGTATAAATATCCCTTGGCAATTCAGATGTCTAGTCTTGTTGTATCAAAAAAAAACTCTCTTGAAGCAAAAAAAAAAAAAAAAAAAAAAAAAAAAAAAAAACAATAACAGTCTGAGTGATCTCTACAATTGTATGTTGTGAGAAATATATTTCGTCCATAGAATGCAAGTGCTTAATACATGTAGAACAGGTTTTCATAAATTTTATGATAAATTTTTATAAACTTATAGTTTTGAAAGTAAAGTAATCTTTTTTTGTAATAAATATTATTATACAATCAAGTATAGTTTTTTGATACATTCAGTATTTCAGACTTAGCTTTTATGTTGAATTTTTCTTTCAGATTTTTAAATCAATGGTGATATGTTTGTTTAAATATATAGAGCATGGTTTTTATTTTGTAATAAAATAAAAGGGAGTTTATTTTTTGATATATTATAAACAAGACTAGACGTTCATATAGATGTCTATAAAAGGGAATTTATCGCCTCTGGAAACATGCAGCATAGATGAGAATAGATATTTATTGTCTTCAAGTTGTCCTCTTAACAGACAAGATAGATCTGTCATCACTTTTTATGTCAAATTGACTTGCGTGCACAGTATGGATTCTGGTCAGTAGCTGATGTTTAAATCAATGTGAACTTCAAACTGTAAGTAAATTTGAATTTCTTTTGACTAATTATAATTACTAATAATAAACTAAGGTACAAATTAATTAATAAAAAATTGCACCTATAAAAAGTATATAATATTCAGTGCTTTCTAACCAAGCAAAAATATTTTTTCAGCAAAATACAACTTAATTAAAGTATACCTGTTGAATTCTCAGAGAGCAAATCATTTATTCCATAATGGGTTAACAGGTTACAATTGAACAAGCTTTATGTATACTGCCACAAGTTTATGTAAAACATTGTTCACATTAAATACAGGTTTTACAACTAAAGCAAATAAATTGAGTCTATTATATTTTTTGTATAGTTTTAAGCCAGAGTGACATATCTTTTATGAAAGAGTTAACCTATTATACTAAGGATTGGAAAAAAATTGTTGTAACAAAAAGGATTATAGTATACCAATACAAAAATAGCTTTTAAAAGTAGTAATGTGAGACTGTATAACTATCACAGTATTTTTTTTTAATCATAGTTATACACAAAATTAGTACCATCTATTAGCAGCAGATATTTTTCTTACACTAACAGTGATTTTAAGTATTGTAAAGTTAAAGTATGGATTATTTAAAATAAGTTTTAATATCCAACATAATTAATTACTTTTGTAACTAATATGTATTATAAGATAGTTTAATATGGTAAAATTATTGCTAGAAATTTTGTAACAAATATTTTGAAAGTAAGTATCTTCTTATATTTTAGATTTATTTCAATATTTACAATGGTAATAACATAAATAGGCTTCTGAAAAGAATTAAATGAGAATGTTTATTTTATCAACAATATAAAGTTTAGAGGTAAAAAATATATATATATATTTATAATAAATTAATATTTTTTTAGAGTTTTACGTATAAGCGCAAGTCTCTGTTTATGTGCCTCCGTGACAGATGATCTCTTATATGGACGAAGTTCATCTGTTCCGAATCCAGGAATCCACATATTCCAGTTTCGCTCTATAACATAAATTTCAAATTTATTAGTTTATGGTGTTGCACAAATTCTTTAGAAATATAAGGTTAAACTCACATCTACAATATAAACCCTTCTGTCCGAACTGATTGAAATTGAAGTATGTATAGGTTGGCCAAATTTTGAAATATCACAGCAGAAGTAATGGGCCTGAAACCTTCTAAAATGGTAGTGGAAATTGCAATGTAGGACCTGAATCCATCATAGCCGTAATATTTTATTTTAATATGCTCTCAAGCTCATGTGTAACCAGTTGATGCTTCCTAGTTTATTTCTGTAAAGTGATAAGTGTTTTGACAATGTTGCTTGATGTTATCACTATTTGTTCATATTTTTATCTATCATGAAATGTAATACTTTATGAAGAGAGTTGATCAATCAGACCAAATGACCCTTAAAGAGATTAAACGTTAAGTTGCTACTAAAATATTTACCTATATCCTTCAAAAGTTTATAATTAATACTCATTTATTTATATTTAGAATTAGTTTAATTTAATTCTTTAATTGTAACTTTTAGCATTTATCTTTTATACAAGTAATCTAGGTGTTAAGTACTAAGTTTATCAGTAGTTTTGTTTGTGATATTGTTAATATTTAGTTATAAGAACTTCTCAGCAATGACAACCTTATTGGTTTTTTACAAAAAATATATATACATATGATACTTGTTCAATGAAGAACAGGTGAAGAAAATGAATCTATGACTTTACTAATGCTACGGTAGATTTTTCATCTTGAGATATGTTGTCTTGCCTACCTACATACAATTCATTAGAAATGAAAAACAATGTAGAGAATAGTGATAAGCCCTTCAAAAAAATTTCCAGTGTTGAAATTCCCTGTGTCCAAATTACGAAGATGTCATCTATATATCTGTACCAACATAATGTTTGGTGTGTTCCGGGTTTTTAGGAATTCTGCTTCGATATTACCCATGTACAGGTTTTCGTACGACGGGGCCATCCCAGTACCCATTGCTGTTCCTTTTATTTGCAAGTAATTTTTTCCCTCAAACTGGATATCCTAAACAACTTGTTGAGGATCAAATCCACTTAGCTCAATCATCTGATGAACCCAGACCACCTATGGAAGACAACAAACTGTCTTTAATTACAGATTACCATCCAGGCCTACAGAAGATGAACAAAATATTAAAGGATGGCTTCAAGATTATTCAAGCTTCCACCCACACCAAAGATCTTTTCTCAAATCCACCACATATTTGGTTTAGGCAACCAAATATTTTAGTACATCCAAAATTACCAAATCTCGCCTAAACTTCTTCATGGCTCCTGCAATAGACCTAGATGCAAGATATGTCCAATACACATCCAACAAATAGCTTCCATACCCTATTAACCAATGTGAACTTCAACATTCAGGGTCATCATACTTGTACATCCAAAAATGTAATATACCAGTTGCAATGTAAATTTTGCCCGGCACAGTACATAGGCCTTACTACGGATGATCTGAGCATCAGAATGAATGGTCACAGACATGACGTTGGGACCATGAACATAGACAGGCGAATTGCTCAACAAGCTGCTAGTCACAACATCATATCTTTCAATGATTGTTATACTACCAAAATATTTAAAGCCCTCCCCCTGATTGCAACCTTTCAGAGTTGAGAAGATGGGAGTTGTCATACCAGTGGTACACCAAATCTAGAGAACCTCAACATCAGATAACTCCTTTTACCTTCCCCCTAGTTTCTACCATTTTTAACAACTCCATTTACCTTCCTTCTGGCAGACTATTAATATCTAGTTTCAAATAATCAATATTTATACAAATAACATATAAGTACTATATCATAAACTATAAATCTGTCTATCTGTGACATTTTGATATTTATACTGTGTGGGTCCAAGCTCCGTGTGTTTGCGGGGTGAGGTGCGGGGGAAGAGGGGCTACGGCCTTGTAACTGTTATGTGCGTGTATTCCTTTTCAAATAACATTCGGCCAGTTAAGCTAGTGTACGTGTGTGTTTTAATAGAATTGTGCGTGTTTCTTCTATCGTCTAGCCTAGTGTTTTTGTTTAGTGTTGATAATTATACAACACCAATTTTAATTTTTAATTAGTGTTGATGTTTTAATTTTTTAATTTAGTGTTGATTATAGTTAGTCATGTCTCAAAGTTCGTCAAGTGGAAGTAGCCGTAAAAGAAGTTTTGTTGTACATAGTGAAGCTCGAACATTAATTAGTAAAATAATTGAAAAATGTGACGAAGAAGCAAAAACTAATTCATTGCGTTTCCCATTAAAACAGGCCACAAAAAGAGCAGCAGATTATTGTGGAAAGTCAGATAATTTTATTCTGAAAGTCCGTAAAGAGGCTAGGCACTTGAAAGAACAAGGTTCAAGCAGTAAGCTCTCCTCGCCTGGTAAAAAACGAAAAACCAGGTTCAATGTCAGAAAAGTTTCTGTTGATGACTTCGATAAGTGTGTCATTAGAAATATAATTCAAGACTTTTATAAAAGTGAAAAGGTTGTACCGACAGCACGAAAACTGCTACCCATAGTGAAAAAAAGAATTCACTTTCCATGGGGAAAGAAATCTTTGATAAGAATTATAAGGGGAATGGGTTTCAAATGGAGAAAGTGTAGTAGTAGGAGAAAAATTCTTATAGAAAAATCGGAAATTCGGGAATGGCGACACAGATATTTAGTGCAAATAAAAGCCTTACGTCAATCTGGAAGGGATATTTTTTACGTGGACGAGACATGGGTAGACAGTAATATAACTGTTAAAAAATGTTGGCAGTCAGATGATGTTTTCGGTGTATCAGAAAACTATAGAGCAGGATGCCGCCTGATACTTCTACATGCTGGTGGCAAAAATGGATTTGTGAAAAGAGCCAAGCTTCTTTATAAGGCAGGAACCACTTCCGGTGACTATCACTGTCAAATGAACCAAAATAATTTTGAGAAGTGGCTCAAAGAGATGCTTTTGCCAAACATTCCACCCGCCTCTGTAATTATAATGGACAATGCACCATATCATTCTGCTCTAGCAGAAAAGTTTCCGTAATACGTAAGTACATGTTATCAGTATTTGAATAGATGTTTTTTTTATGGGTAGTAGCTTTACCCTCACTTAGCCTGTGTTTACGCATTCCTCGAATTCCTAGCAAACACACGGAGGTTGGACCCGCACAGTACACATTTGTGGTTCACTTCAGTCTTTTCTTTTTTGATTGATAAAGATCATTGTGTGATCAAAATATTTGAATAGTGTGATAAGTTTTTATATGTGTCTATTTTTTTATTTCCAAGAGATTGCAGTTTTGGTCTATTGCCACTAGGTAAGTCTGTCAGTCTCCTATCTGGTCCAAAAACTCCTAAATAAGCTTTAAGCTCTGTTAGAACTAACCTAAAAAATATATAAAGTAATACCCTGTACTTACGCGATAGGTGGGACTGAACGATAACTGTGTAAGTCGAATTTGCGTAAGTCGGGGTATAATTTTACATACAATCACATAGGAATCATGATTAATTCGGACCAAATAAACTAATAATTTAGAAGAAAAATATGTACGTAATAAATTCTTAAATACATAATACAATAAAATAGTGTATTATATACATACATATTGCAAAGAAGTAAGTAAAAAGAAGTTATTTTGAGATAAATGACTTCATAAAAACTAGTAAATTTATTTGAAGAATTGAAGATTTTTTATTCTCACGCAAGATTTCATTGTAACTAGCTACTTTTTTTTTGTTTTGTGGCAGAAATACGCACATCGTTATAGTCTATGATTTCCAAAACTTGCTCCATTAAAAACTAAGGCCTTTTTTCAAGTTTCCACCCGTCATTTCATCTTCTACGTCTAAAGAATCTGCGTTTATAAGTTCTTGCTCTTACGCACACATTTCCATGAACTCATCAATTAGTTGTCAGCTCCTGGTTGCGTAAATCCAGCAGTTCTTGAACGTTATCATTATCCACTTCTAAATTTAGTTGTCTGGCAAAACCGACAACTTCTTCAATTTCATCAGACTCTGACATTGATTCCGCTTGAGTTTTAGAGGCGAAAAAAATAGACACACCTTTTTCCAAATGCCATTCAAAGTTTTTTTGTGAGATTTCATTCCAAGATTGACCAATGATTCTCAAAGCATATAAAACATTGAATTATTTCCATAAATCTTCAACAGAGAGCTCGTTGCTCTGTCTCAGCTCCATGCAGATGTGTAAACGATCTTCTTGTGTAATAAGCTTTAAATGTTTTGATGACTCCGTGATCCATCGGTTGAAGCAAACTAGTTGTGTTTGGTGGCAAAAATATCACTTTCACGCGTGTGTTGAAATTATAAAGTAGTAGGAGGATGGCCAGGTGCAATGTCAATATATAGGAATTATTCTAAAAGGAATTAGTTTAGACCGACAATAACGATCGACTTAAGGTATGAAATGGTGATCATACCAGTCTTCAAAAAAAAGCTGTTACCCAAGCCTTCCGATTCGACTTCCAAATCACGGACAAGCTAGCTTTAGAAATATTTTTTAATGCCCTTGAATTTTCTGAGCGATAAACTATGAGAGGTTCATAAACTATGAAAGTCACCAGATTTATTTGCGCCAACCATCACTGTCAATCAGTCTTTGGCGGCCTTAAAACTTGAAAATATTTTTTCTTCATGAGCTATAAAAGTTCTCTAGTTATTTTCTTCCAGAACAGGCCAGTTTCTGCATATCTCGGACTGCTTGGGAATCGCGTAAGACAGGGTAGTGTAAGTCGAGGTATTACTGTGTGTGTGTGTGTGTGTGTGAGTGCGTGCGTGCGTTTAGCAGGCATACGGATGTTGGGTTTTTAACATCTATTTTCATCAATGATTTAAGAAATGTCATCTTTATTTTGTTGTTGAATGTTTAGTCTGCTCGACTCTTGTTATCATCTCTCCATTCTTTAGGTCAGCACATTTCTTGTGTCTAAGCAATTGTTTTTAGCGCAAAAATTCTGTTCCAGTGGTAACGACATGATGAATTAATTTGATCTGTTGGATCGCAAATAATTTAATCCTCAAGGCGTTAACAGTAAAATTTAACTCATTGTTTATGATGGTTGATGAAACGTTTACTTTAAACATCATAATAAACAACTTGCCAAACTTATATAACTTCAGTTTACAAGTATAAGAAGGTGATTTTAAGTGTTAGAAAAACACATACAAATACTTATTGCACAACAAACAATGCATAATTCACATCATACTTACAAATGCCAAAATAAACATAAAACAATTACATAAAAGCATCATATAATTAAAAAACAAAATGCAGATATAAGTTTGGCAAATCATTACTTATATAAAGTTCAAACATAAATTTGAAAGGCTAGATCAAAGCAAAATATGTATAAAATCAGCAGCTTAATTGGAATAAAATAGTTGAACATAAAACAATTTGTTACTAAGTTGGTAATTAAGGAGGATCAAAATGAAAATACTTTAAACTCTTGACAAACTTGATGAAGCAACTTTTGTATGTTTTTGTGAAAAAGTCAATCATTCCTCTATCCAAATCAATCAAGCTGAAATAAGCTTTAGCTATATTAGAATTATTTATATATTAACAGTATCTAATTTTGAAAATATTTATGTAAAGCAGTGGCAGGAATATTGTGCTACTAGTCAGTATGACACTGAGACATACTATGATTTTCTATTTTTCTTTTTTACTATAAGATTATATACAAACCTAAATGTAACTGCACGTCTTTAACCTCTATAGTGTTGGCTTTGCGGTGTTTAGCTAGAAGGCACGCAGAATTGACAGTAGATTCAACAAAATCATCCGCAAGTTGCAACAGAATTTCTTCTACTTCTTCATCTAATTGTTCAGTTGGATCTACTTCTCTTACCAGCTCTTGTAGTCTTGATTTGGTTAACACCTGCAAGTATTAACAAATAAGACATAATGTCAAAAGCAAAAACTCTAATAGCATAGTGTGTGTGTACTTTATGCTAGTTTCTGATCTACTCACAAACCAGAAACTATCAAATAGTTTGACCATACAATATCAAATAGTTTGTACATATAAAGTTATATATAATTTTATCAAATAAAAGACCCCAAAACATAACAGATAGTGGTTTGAAGCCTCAAAATATGAACCTCTACTTCTATTTACAGTAGAGTCTCGATATTCCGAATCCTGATATTTCGAGCTTCCGTTAAATTCAAGCCTATTTCTATATGAGCCTGTTCTATCATTTTAAAAGAAAATAATGTCAGGCTTCCAAGAAATGTTTATAGTCATGCAGCATGCAAAGGCAATGAGTCAGGCTTCATAGAAATATTCATTTCAATACAGTACGCAAAGGAAATGGATCGGGCTTCCAAGAAATATTTGTAGGCATATGGTATGCTAGGAAAATGATTCGGGCTTCCAAGAAATGTTCATATAAAGTTCTATAAACTTATTCCATGCATTTTTAATTACCTATATTATTAGGGGTCATTAATACTCTTTTTTCTAATCCACAGGAACATATTTCCGTGTAATCCGAAGTGGTCTTGGTTCAATCCACCTCGAATTATTGAGACTCTACTGTATATCTTTATTAATATTATCAATGCAGTAGAACCTCATTACAATGAACTAGCCCAATTGAGGCGAAGGTTTCTCTGATTTATTGAAAACCCATTAAAAAGCAAAATGTTCTTGTAAAATGGTTAAAATGCAAATAAAATGAGGAAATATGTAAAAAGTTAGTAAAAATAAATTTAAAATATGTGTAGGTTTTATGTACAATAACTACAAAATATTAGCCATCCCGGGACTTCTGGCAGATATGGAAACATCGAAACTATTTTGTATAGAAAATGTGCATGAAAGGATGATTTATTAAAGGAGGTAAATATGACAATAAAAATAAAATATTCAATTTTTTTAAAGAAAAAATAAGTATAATTTTTATTTGAAAATTACCTATATATATATATATATATATATATATATATGTGTGTGTGTGTGTGTGTGTGTATGTTATTTATAGAGGGTGATTCAAAAAAAGAGCCGGTTTTTAAATGGCTAATAAGTATTCATTTATCCGTTGGTAACAATGTTTGATCTCGTTTATATTTCTAAGAACATTCTGATTGTTGAGACAGCTGGTCTTTCTTTCGCTCTTCCATTCTGTGTCCAACCATGGAGAAATTTACTTATGTCCAATGAGTGTTTATCTTTAAAACGTTTTATCAGAGTGGAGAGAGTTGTGCGGCTACTGTCAGGCGACTTTGCGGTACTCTAGGAAGTAATGAACCAACAGTTCCCAGACCCACAAAAACTTTTTTTTGAGATGGGTTCAACAGTTGACCTTAAAAGTCCTGGACGTCGTCATTCTGGCCGAACTTAACAGAACATTGTGTTTGTTCGTGATAGTGTGGCTGTTAGCCCAGCGAAATCAATATATCACCGTTCTCAACAACTGGGCTTAAGATGTTCTTCGGTACGGATAATTCTTCGTTACAATCTCCATTATCACCCCTATAAAATTTAGTTGATGCAACATTTGAAAGTGGGAGATCACCAGAAGAGACCACAGTTTGTTAACTGGGTATTGAAAAACACAGCAAAAGAATGACAGCTTCAGAAACAAAATCATCTTCAGTGATGAAATGCACTTCCATGGATTTGTCACCAGGCAGAACTGTCCTATCTGGGGTTTAGAAAACCCTTGCATGATTAAAGAAAGATAAATGTATGCAAGCGAGTGACAGTTTGGTGCGGCATCATCAGGCATTTGTTTTTTTAAGATCAGAAAAGACAAGCCGGGACAGTAAATGGAGACCGATACGGTACGATGATTAGGGAGTTCTTGTGGCCTCATTTGGATGGAATGGAGTGACAAGTTGTGGTTTCAGCAGGATGGGGCCACCTGTCACTCTACCTCCGAAACAATTGTATTGCTCCGTGAACGGTTCTATGATCGTGTTATTTCTCGTAATTCCAACCACTAATGGCCACCAAGATCATGTGAGTTTCATCTTTGGGGTCATCTAAAGTCATTGGTGTATGCCAATAAACCACTTACATAAATAACTTGAAGGAGGAAATTCGACTGGTTATCGGCGAATTGGAAGTGGAAACTTGTCACGCAGTAGAGGACAACACATGCATGACATCATTTTTCATACATGAAATCGGAATGTTAGATGACCATGTTGATGTATTTAATTAACGTTTTTCATTAAAATAAATCGCTTAATTTGATATACAAGCATATATCAAAACCGGCGCTATTTTTGAATCACCCTATATTTAGCACCTAGTATTACAGATGCTAATTAAAGATAATACAGTATTAATACTAGCAGGGCTGGCTTCAGGATATAAATTTTGGGCAGGCACAGTTTAGAGGAGTCATGACTATCAAGAGGTGGGGAAATTCTAGTGTCCTCCAGAAATTGTTTAAAATTTAAATGATGTGTTTGAGGCCAATTTTACTCTCAGGTCATATAGATATTTTAAGTTAATAAAAAAAGGGTTTTTTGCTCTATTTTATTGTTGCTTGGTATTTTCTAAATGCCATTATAATATTATGAGCATTTAATTTGATCTCAGATCATATAACATCTATCTTTATAAATTATTGACAATTAGGAAGAATTTTATCAGAGCAATATAAATACCTTGCGTAGGGCCAGGTCTACTCGCTGGATCCGCTACTGAATAATAAATGAAAACAATAATAACAATATAGTATTTGAAATGTTAAAGGATAGGCGTCATGAAAAAAATAGAAAAAAGTCCATATAAGAAATGTATTAATTTTACTAGAGAGAGTTTAAAGAATTTCAAATGAGTTATTTCTAAAGCTGACTTTTTTATGTTCAATGTTTAGTCCAGTACTACCACCATAAAATTCATAAGGAAGGTAAGTCTAAGAGACTTATTGTTTTCGGAATAAACTCATCTATTTACCTTCTTTCAAAAAAATTAACTATGGAATTTAACAAGCTAAATTAAAGTTGTGGGCAATTTTCCATCAAAAATAATTTAGAATTAGTAAATAGATTAAAACAGGTTGAACTTGTAAGTAGGAAAATTTTGATTTCGTAGTATAACTATATTAAAAACTCTAAAAATGTTTAAAAGAAGTTGGTTAATCAATGTAGAACCACAGAAAGCATATTAATTTTAAAAGCTTGCTGAGGTTTGCATATACAAATTTATTTTCAAATTAATAACTAGTACTATCAACAAACAGATAACACACTAATGGGAATTTGTCTAACACCATTTATGGCTGAACTTCATGAATGAATTTAAAAAGGAATTAAAAAGTTTAATAAATATCCCTAGTCTAGTTTTGGTATATTGGCAAAATATTTGCTGTTTAAAGTAAATCTAGCATTGATAATCTACTAAGTAATATTAGCAGAAAACCTCAATCCATTGAATTTACTCATGAAATAGAAGCCAATAACAGTTTATCCTTTTTCAAAATGTATGCCATTAATGTCTTCAAAAAATGTTTTTTATTCAATTGGATACAATTTTTTTAAAATCTAATTTAAACTCTACTATTTTAAAAAGTCATGTTTTAAAATTCTTTAAATTCTATCTATGAAAGGACGTAATTTTACAAATAATTCACAATATTTACCTGTGCTGATGTATCTTGAGCTTTATGTTGAGATGTAGGGCTGGCAGTAGAAGATTGAATCTGAGTTGGACTTCCTGCAGGAATGGTACCTAAAACTGACTGTAAGTTACCCAAAACTGGAGTTGGGGAAGGAGTTTCATTCTGAAACAAATATAAGAAAAGATATATAACAGTTTGTAATAAGTACTGTATAAGTAGATAACAGCTCCCTAAGTTAAGTACTTGGAACCAGATAAAACTGGTAAACTAATAAAACTGAATATAAGTACTAATAAAAAACATTATATATCTTCAATGTGTATTGTGTGTAGACTTCAGAATTTTAATCATATGAAGAGCATATGGTAGTATTACTTTCACCTAAATATTATAATTTTATTTTAGAATTTTAATTAGTTTGAATGATGTGTTAAGCAAGAGATGCACAAACCACAGCCTGTTTTTTTTGTGTGGCCCGTACACCGCGCTAAAATATGCTCTTGAATTTAGAGAAACAGAATACTATTTCATAAGGAAAGGCATGAACAAGCACAATATTGCTATACTGGTATATGTATATGTTGTACAACCAATAATATAATACTTATGTGTTTAAGTAAATATTTGATGTACTGTGTATGTGAATAACTGAGAACATTATTTGCAAGGCACGGAATGGATTCTTATTTCTTGATATTTCAAATGACAATAGATCATAGAGTGAACTCAAAGATGTAATTTACTACACATATATTCAGTGGCTGAATCCAGGGGAAGTTTTAAGACGTATTGAAAAAACAAAAATAATTATCAAGCACGAGATTGTGTAAAAAAAGCAAACATGCTATGAAGAAAACTTGAAGCAAAAAATGCAAGCGATAGAGAAGTAGGACAGAAATATAACACAGAAAACTGAGGTGGTGATGAAAAGAACTCCAAAACAGCAACAAACGTTACAATCAGTGGCGGCTCCTGCCCAATTACATTGGTGGGGCTCATGACAAGGGGTCTCCCCAGATTTACGAGGTGCGGAGAAAATTTTGAAATTTGATACCCATTTAACTCGTTTTATATTCTAAGCACCTACAACTTATACAAGTTATATTTATTGATTAATATATTAACATTGCTATAACTAATAGACGTATTACGGTGTGATTTACGAAATGTTGTAAGGTTGGGTAGTTAAGTGATTGCCTATTGGTTGCTAAAGCGTCGACGAGTAGTGTGAATCATGTTTTACTTTTAACAGTATATTAGGTCACTGTGTATGCACATCAAAGGATCTATAAATGGAAACAATACTTATCTAGTACATAAATATTATTCTTTAAAATGAGTTTAAAATAGTAGTTTCATTAAACGCATATTATTATTAAATATAAAATTTGATTTGTTTACTTTGAGTCAAATGCACCATCATTTATTTGTGAGAACATTACAAATAAGCCTACAATGCTGCTTCCTAATCAGCAGCACTGATTAGTCAATTCTCAGCGCATGCGCAAGACGACGGGACTCCATCCCAGGCCACCCGTAACAGTGACGTCACCTCATGGTTTTGGCTGTCTCAGCTTATTCCATGCACACTCAATGTACTAGTCTGGGGCTCTCTGCTGTGAGCCCTGGGCGGAGCTTGCGGCTAATTTCGTGCGTCAACTGCTAAATATTTTATGGTTTTAACATTACTTAAATAATTCTAAGCTCTTCTTAACCTAATTTAAGATAAATGAATATTAATTAAAAATTAATTTTTGTAATTGGGAGGGCTGCGCCCCAGAACCCTTTTGGACAAACCGCCACTGGTTACAATGACAGACCTCTAGATACTATAAATGATCACGAGAATGACGAACAAGAAGAACTCAAAATGAATATCATGACAAACAAATTAATTGGAAAAAGTCATACATCATCTACAAAAATAAAGCTTTTGGAGAAGAACAGATTTCAGAAATAATTTAGTGTAAATACAAAAATTAGAAATATTACATTTTAGAAACAAAATATATCACAAAGTGCAATTGGCTGAGCGATGTGACAAAATCTCTTTTTTCTATGAAAAAAAGATGCATTATGAAATGTAAAAATTATATGAACATTGCACGATATTCCAGTAAAATCTTACTAATAATAATAGATCAAACATTAAATACAGACCATGAAATACATTACACATCTCAAATGACTAAAGCCTTACATAGCCTTATATACAACCACCACTAAAACAAGTTAGATTTGTAACGATCTGAAAAAAAGGAACCAAATTGTTAAAATCAGCCAATTAAGACATCCAGAAAATATAACATGCTTCTATTACTATGCTTTGTTGACTATATAAAAGTCATTCAAATGTTCATTGTAAGAACTAAGTCAGTAATATACTCAAATAGTAATGATATAAACTCATCAATAAAAAAAGCTCATCTCTCTTGAAAATAAAGTTGAACTCTGGTAAAGTTCAGCATTTGTGGAAAGTCACAATTATCTTGACCTGATTAAGTAGTGTCATTTTTAAAATATAATGGATTTGTTTACCATCTTTGTAAATAATTCAATTATTGTCAGAGCAAGTTCACTTAAGCATCCTCGATAAGAGTTTGTCAAACACTTATCACAACCCCAGGTCAGTTCGTCAAACACTAATACTTTTTGCACAATGATTCTAACCAATCAGAAACTCTGTGTAGATTTACAGAGCATGCCAAGAAGAAACAGGGAAACTTTTAGGGCTTTTCCCCAGGTAAAACTAATGAGAATAATTATCATAAATATAGATCTGGAAATGCTTCCTTAACAAATTACAGCTAGTAAAGAATTTATAGAGCGATATTTGAGGTATAAAATTTAGTAAAACTTGTCTCACACCTGTAGCTATAGTAATTTTTAAATAATTTGATAACATACTTAAACCCTGGTATGAAAAATATGTTAAGTTTAAGTTTAAAATACAGTGACTTTGTCAAATGAGTGATAAATACTGTAATTTGTAAACAAAACTTGTAGAAAATTCAATTCTGAAGAGAATTATGTAAAATAAAATAGGCCATAATACACACACAATTTTAAAGTAATGAATTTTTAAAATTAAAAGTACACCATACTTTATTTCATGATAACTAATCCACTATGCAATTCCCCTTGGACGTTTTTTGTTGAGCCCCAACTAAATCATTTCCATAAAGAGCATCAAGTGATTCGGCATAACCAATGTAGTTCATGGACAAATACTAGGAGAAAAGCTTACTACACTGGTTTCTCATGAAACAAAAAGTGGCACATTAATTTTTTTCAAGTTTGTATACTTATGGATCTATTTTACATCATTCTCTTCAGAATTAAGACAACTATAAGATTTTTTTAAAAATTTGTTTGTATTTGTTAATCATTGAACAAAGTTAATGTGCTTAAAACCTAAACATAACATGACTTTACTGTCGAGGTTTGCATATTTTGTCACTTATATGGACCACTACTGTAGGTACAGTTTTATTTATTAGTTCATTTTATACAAAAATCTGCTAAATTTTATACCTTAACGAACACCCCATACATTTTGATATAGTGTCATTGTAATGGATATACTGGATGTAACTCAATGATCAATCATTTCCAGACCTATGTTTATTTGAACTGTTTTCATTATTTTCATAATTTATTCGTGGGTCATTCTGTATATAGTACATGAGTGTTTGAGAAAATAGAGTGGTATTTTTATGTAATTGCTTTGTGGGTGTGTGCATATAAAGTTGTAAATATAATTACAGTGAAATCGCTCCCATTTAGGACGATTTCCTGCTTATTATGATTTTTTTCAGACCCTAAAGCTTAGCATAAAAAAAACATGACAATAAAAATATTGGAAAGTTTTTCATACCCCAATACCACAAAAATAATAAAAAATAACAAATAAAACAAGTTACTCAAGCTTAAACCCTTATGTACATTTCGATGATCATGTCATCATCATCAGAGGGTCTCATTACAAAATTACAATCTAGCAAACAAGAAGTTACAAACTAGAGTGACACCAATCGTTCTCTGCTGTCGCTATATATATAAGTGTGAGGTAAGCTCCGCCCTCAACCAACAAATAATGATCGGCCATCTTGGACCATATAGGCTATGTCAAAAACTACACTATAAAAATAAGCAAGTAATATATACTACAGCTAATAACAATAAATAAAATAAAAAATTAATTAAAATTATGTGTTGTATTTGGAAAAAAGGCTATTTAAGTAAAGAATATAGAGGTGAGTTTAGGGATAGGCCCTTTATCTGTATTCATTAATTTACTATTTGATTTGATTATAAAAATACTTTCATAACTATTAAGTAACTTTATAGAGTTGATACATTCAGCCTAAAATAACATTTTGATCTAATTCATTCTGATTATGAAGGATTTATTCTACTGCACTTGATTTTTCAGGTCTATCATATTTAATATGTGCAAGATGTTCTTTATATCTAGTTACAATTTTTCTTTTGGTTTAACCTATATACATCTTGTCGCAAGTACTACAAATTATCTTATAAATACCTGAGTTTTCCAGCATTGAAATTTTATCTTTAGGGTTACATAATAAATGCGCAAGTTTATTTTTAGTTTTGAAGGCTATCTTAACATTTACCTTTTTAAAAATCGAATCTAACCCTTTTGTTAAAATATTATCAAAAGGTAAACTAATATAATTACACTTTTTATCTTCTTTTTGAAGAGTAGGAGATTTTTGCTTAAAATATATTTTAATCTTTGTTTCTTAATAATATTATCTACAATTTTGGTATCAAAATCGTAATATCTAGCCACTTCTTGGATATAATTAATTTTCTTATAAAAACGTCTAGGACCAAGTGGTAAATTAATCGCTCTGTTAATTAAACTGTTAAATGCTGCTATTTTATGTGTATTACAATGGTTGGAACTATTTAAAATATATCTATTATTGTCAGTAAGTTCCCTGTAAATATCAAATTCTATTTTTTCGTGATTTTCAATACACAGAATATCTAAAAATGGTTAACAATTATTAGTTTCTAATTCATAAGTAAACTTGATGGAAATATGGATGCTATTAAGTTGGTTTACAAAAACATCAACATTACATTTACTACTATCAAAAACCGCAAAAACATCGTCAACCAAATTCTAGGAAAATATCTAATTCTGTTCTTCAAATCTGCTCATAAAAAGCTCAGCAATGAAAGGAGACAAACTGTTACCTACATTAATTCCATCACATTGTTTATAAAATTCATTATTAAATTTAAAGAAATGTTGAAACATACATATTTCAGTTAATTTGAAATATTTCTTTATTTTAACAGGTTCGATGTTATTTTCTTTTAAAAATACTTCAACATATAATATAGTATCTTTAACAGAAATGCTGGGAAGTAACGAACTTGCATCAAAAGATACCATAATCTCAGTACTACTAAGTTTTACATTCTTAACTTTGTTAAGAAACTCTATGCTATTTTTATCAAGAAACACCACATTTTTCTTTTAAAGAAGTAAATTTATAGGTTAGCCATTTTGATAGAAGGTAAGTAGGGGAATCAATCCCAGAAACTATAGATTTCATTGCTTTTCTTTCCTTGTTGATTTTTGGAAGGCGATATAACCTAGGTATAACAGGATTAGAAATTTAGATTTTTTGGACTAGGAGACTGACAGACTTACCTTGGTAAGAGTCCACTCTGTAGTCTTGAAATAGAAACACATAAAAGCACTTAACCAATGATATATTTCAACCACACAGTGGTCTTTGTCAATCAAAAAGAAAACACGAGGGTTAGAAATTTGAAATTTATAAATATCTCTCTTAGGAATGACTAAATTACTATTCTTAATAGTATCATTTGTAACTTGAATAAACTTATTTAATGGGTTTTAAACAATTTTCTGATAAGGGCCTTCTAACATTTTAGTTACTCTACTGACATAATCCTTTTTATTTAAGGCTACAATTGTATTTCCTTATTAGCTTTTAAGTAATAACAATCTTTCTTACAAAGACCTTTAACTAAATTATTTTTAACATTAGCCGGTTTATTGGCCATATGAATACTATTTTCCATTTTAATTTTACAGGTATTTCTTATATAATTTTTATCTCTTTTAAATTAAAAATACTACTTTCTATATTAGCTGCTACATCAACTACAGTTTTGTTAGTATAATTAAAAGGTGCAAAATTTAACCCTTTAGTTAATGAATTAAATTCATTAAGGTTTGGCTAGATTCATTACGAACTAGCGGACAGGTAGGGTTCTTATTATTATTACATATTTCTTTTAAATTTAAATGTTTACTAATTCATCCAAACACATTTTGTATAAGGTTATTATAAAAATTCCAGACAAAATATTTCAAGAAAATACAAATAGAAAGGGCTCGAGATTAAAAAATAACAACGAAGCTATTAGTTAGACCAACAGGGGTCACACAAAGCACAATGCTTTTTTTTCCGAAGGAAGCTTAGGTGGACAGCATTACTTGCATCCCAACTATCAACTTAGTTGGACGTGATTTTGTCCATGGAAAGAATGAGTCCAGATATACAGTAAAGAGACTCAAAAAATTCGAAAAGGGATGCGGAAGTCTTCAGATATTTGTGCTATATGACCTAAGAGAAATCAATCCCTCTTAGGCTAGTAAAATTTTATTTTTAATTTTCGAAACTGACTCTCCGTTCAACCAGTTGCATGTACTGGAGAATATATAATTAATTAATTAAAAAGCTTCAATATGGCTTTATTTCTTGGACAAATAATCAAAAATCTTAATTGGTTATATTGTAAAGTTAATAATAATAATATTATTATTTAGATAAATATGTTTCAATATGTATAACCAAAGAAAAATAGAGAGGTTAATCCAACTTTTCAGGTAAATGTTTAGCTTACTAACATATGTTGGATCTTAACTTATTTAGGGAATATTATATGTAAATTTCATCTTGTTAATTGTAAGTTATAAGAAATAATCATATGCAAGTAATAATAATGCTTTTGTATGTGTGTGTAATAATTTGAAGATAGAAAGCATAACCTAAATTTCAAGCTAAATGTATAGCAGATGCACATCTTGTATAATTTAGTCTCAAAATATAACATAAATAATAGTATTACACTTTTGGTATTAACTGAACGTAACTGTAACTGTAACTAAAAAAACCACTACTTACAGATATTTTTCAGCAGACCCATTTCGAACATTATTCGATGTTGTGACTAGTGTGTCAGCATTGAATAATGTGCTGACCTAGTGTGAAACAGGTCTACTAAAAAATATCAGTTAGTGCTTTTTTTGCCAATTTAATACCAAAAGTGTAATTATAGAAAAATATCAAGATGTACAACACAAAAACTGCAAGTTTTTCTGTAAATAGTATCTTGTTAATGTTAAGCTATAGTAACAAATGATTAGGTCATAAATATGTTTTAACAAAGTTTTTGTAATAAATTGCTACTTGTAAAGAAAAAGAAATTTATTGATTATAATACTTTTTGGCTAAATATAGAAGACTATGGTAATTGTAAATCAAATTTAAAATGAAATATAAATTAAATAGTTAGGGTATCATAATTACTTGCCTTTCTCAGCATTGTCACGGAGTATCTCCATCAGTCAGAAATTATTATGATAAACCATTTTGTGTGATGGAGGTCCTCCGAAATGTGTCAAGGAGTAGTGTGTCAATAATAATGGGAATGGCAGGAAATTATGATACTTTAAATAAGGATATAAATCCTAGCAGAAAAGTATAAAATTATCAAAAGTAAATAGTTAGGATCTACAAGTTAATTGATCTATAATTTTAGTTTGAATTACAGCAGTGAGATTAAGCTCAATTAAAATTTAAGCAAAAAGCATGAAAAAATCTGTTCAGCAAGATAACCAGGAACTTAAATCTAAATTAAATAAAAAATTGTAATTTTCCAATTAGCGTTGAGTTTTATTTTCATATGAAGTTAGTTTCACTGGGTGTCCAATAATAGTCTTGAACTCAAAAAGTGTCTCTCAAAGAATACACAACCCCTATTAAAGTCTTAAAGGCTTATAGTTGGCTAATTCGTTTTTATTACAAATTCAGGAGTTCATTCTTCTGAGAGGTATATTCCATGAGCTACAGGTTTCGGACCAGAGTTTGAATTCATGGGATAAACCATTATTTTCCTGTGGACAAGGAAAAGTGTAACATCCTAGAGCAGGAGTTCTCAAAATTGGAGGCGAGAAGGAGGAGAAGTCAGGGAGCATGAGACCAGTTAGAAAATATATAAACATAAATTCCCATTTAGTTAAAATTCAAGTACACAATTTATCAAAATTTAAAACTAAATTTATAACTCAGATTTCTTTTACATAAGTATTTTATTGATCATCATGTTCAGAAATTTTATTGAAATATATGCATACAGTAAACTCCCGATTATCCGTGGGCGGATTAACCGGTTTGCGGATTATCCGGGGTCTGCCATTGTTTTACAAATATCCAATTTTTATTTCAATCAGATTCATTAATGTTTTTTTAACCACTCAACGCGGCACAATATCCGGTAAAAACAACGATCATAAAAATAAACTAAGCTATCTCAAAAACGCAAGGATAAACTGTAACTGTCTTGTTAGACTGAATGAACCAACTCGAGTTGGGAACAGACTACTGTATATAAGAGACAATGACAAAATGCTTGGATGCCCGAAAACCTAATGTGTGTAAGATTGTAAACAAATGTCAGCTAATCTTGGTTATAAATAGTCTAGGACGAGACATACGCATTATCCATGTCTGTCATATACATTATCGATCTTTATGGCTTTGTGACACAAGTAGAAACAAACATTCCGAGTTGAACGTTGAGTGGTTATTATACTAAAATAAGTAGTAGATAGTTTGAATTTTTATGCGTTATTTTTATTTCTCTGTCTTTTTTATTGAATTTTATTTTTTGTCATGCAGTATTTTATCATTTGTATTAGTTGATATTTTATGTAAATTTCCTTTTTTTTTGTTGTAAACCAATAAATAAAACAACATTTTAAATGTCTAATACACTGTTTTAATGTCCCAAATAAACCTGTATATGGTAGAAATAAAATTTTTGAGATGAAAACAACGAACACAATAATTAGAGCAAGACGACTCTTCACTGTGCGACAAAATGGTTCTCAAGGAACTTTGATCGCACATTAAAGCTAAATCAATGCTTAAAAAAAAGAGACGAAAATGACAGATTTTTTTGTTAAAAAGTGAAAGTATTATGTGTGAAGGAAATTACATATGTACATACATACTTACTTTTGACATATACTTATGTACGTATTGTAAATAGTTAGACATATAAATCTACATGTTGTAATCCGTCAAATACATCGACATTTTAAATTATTTTCTGTATTTATTTTGTCCTCTGAAGATTATTTGAGAATTGCATTAACCGGGGTCATTATTTGTGTAACTTATGGTATAATAATCGATTATCGATCGTTTTGCGTATTCTTTGTTCATAGCGGATTATCCGGTGAATTCGTTATCCGGCGTTGCCGGGCCACCCTATTCCACGGATAATCGGGAGTTTCCTGTATATAAAAAAAAATAATAGTAAAGGTTATGCAAATTTTTTAAACTTGAAATTAAATCAACATGACAGCTTGAAAAGAATAGTGGTGCATAAGTGTCGCAAAACAAATGTTTGCCGTTTAACATGGCAACAGCGCCACAAAGGACAAATCTTCATTTTGGATAAAACATTTAACAGTGTATTTATTACAGGCAGCTTTTCGATTATACTTGCCTTTTTCAAGCACTTACTTGTGCAAAAAAAAATCTTTACCACTTGTTGCAATAAACACAAAATATAAGAACGAACTTGATGTTGCTAAAGACTTGAGTTGTGCCATTTCTAAAATAAGACCTCAAATATATATGCTAGTAAGAAAAATTCAAGCTCATCCGTCTAACAGATTTTCCTCTTATCAGTCAAAATTTACCTTGTGAATTAAAACTTGAAATTTTATATCATGTTTCTTGAGAAAGTATGTATAAATAAATAAATTGTTTCCAATATATATATGAAGTTATTATATTACTATTGTAAGTAATCCACCATTAAGTGCAATGATTTTACCTTGTGTGATGAGGCGCCTTTCGGTCACTTGACCATTGTCGAATCACTGATTACATTTTCTCAATTTTTCTGGTGTGGATATTCGGTCTGTGGTGTTGGTACTTGTTGACGTCATACACGTTTCCTCTTGAGTCTCGTGTATAATGTTTTTGAATAGTATGTCTTCTGTATATGTTGTTTGTAGATTCATTAAATTGTTGTGTATGTTTTTATAAATGTGGTATTTTTCTAGTGAGTTTAGTTCTATTGGGTTATTATTTATTTCGAGTATGGTTAGGTTATTTTTGTAATTTGTTATTTCATGTTTATGTGATATTAGGTGTGCTGCAACATTTGATACTTTTGAATTTTTGTTTTTGAATGCTCTATAATGTTCTTCAAATCTTATTTTAAATGATCTGGTTGTTTTCCCTATGTAAAGTGCCACACCAGAAAAATTGAGAAAAAGTAATCAGTGATTTGACAATGGTCAAGTGACCGAAAGGTGCCTCATCACACAAGGTAAAATCATTGCACTTAATGGTGGATAAAATTACTTACAATAGTAATATATTAACTTCATATATATATATATATATAGATTTTTTGGACTAGGAGACTGACAGACTTACCTTGGTAAGAGTCCACACTGTAGTCTTGAAATAGAAACACACAAAATCATTATCATTGTTTAAGTGCTTTTATGTGTTTCTATTTCAAGACTACAGTGTGGACTCTTACCAAGGTAAGTCTGTCAGTCTCCTAGTCCAAAAAATCTAAATAATCTTTACCAACCAAAACTAACCTAAAAAAAAATATATATATATATATATATATATATATATATATATATATAACATTTGTTTCTTTTTCATATGCCCATATCATTTATTTATAGTGTAAAGTGGAGGGGGCGTGGGAGGCTTCCACTTCAAGAAGGGGTGTAGTAGTACAGTTTGGGAGCCCCTGTCCTAGAATAAGAAAAGTTAGAGATGAGCTGGCCACAGGTACAGGTACAAAAAGGTTAAGGACTTGAGGTAAGTGGAAGGGCCCACAAGAGTATACAAGTACAGTATACATTCTACCATAAATGCATTTACTCCTCCCTCCTTTTCACCCTTCTCCACTTTTCCTAAAACCTCTAAACACCGATGTCATACAAAACTTTTGTAGATTTTCTACTGTAAGTACATAACTGTATGTGCCAAAGGATCTTTAATAATTATGGTGTGTGCTTGTTATCAAGTATAGAGTAGTGTGTTTTTTAGTCTTACGTGAAGAGCGGGTAAAAAGAAACACAGTTGATGATAAATTGAAAATTTTGAAGTGTTATGATGAAAATTCACATTTGAGAAATCAAAATATATCCCGGCCGATCTGAACATTCTGAGTTCCACATTAATAACAATTTTAAAAAATAGTAAGGAGTTAGAAGAAAGCGCATAGAAAGGTGAAATGTTTTATGGGTAAAACAGATCAATACGATTTTTCAAAGGAATCAAAAGATTCTTCTACTTATTGATAACTGTCCAGCAAATCTGAAAAATATTGTATTAATCAACATAAAAATTGTTTTTCTACACCCAATCGGCACAAGCAAGCTTCAACCCATGAACTAGGGAAAATAAAAGTTGTAAAGCAACATAACCATAAGTGACTAATCCAAAGATACTTATGTGCCATAGAACAAGGTAATCAGCAACATTCTGTAAGCTAATAACTATGATGCCGAGGCATGGAATGAAGTCTGTCCTGAGGTCATTAAAAACTGTTTCACATTAGCGGATGCCAAATGGTCTGTGTAAACTGGCATTGAACTGTACTGACAACAAATTGAGTGGGTCAAATTTGATAACTTTCTGGACTACGTATTTGTTGACAATAATATCACGACTTGTGAAATATGAACAATACAGGATATTGTGCATTACGTTACTTCAAAAGCTTCCACTACAAATGACGGCAGTGAGAATGATTATGATAGTGAAGAAGAAGATGAGTTTCTGTCACCAGTAACTCCTGCTACAGCTTTTAATGCACTGGCTGATGTGAGACATTATATTATCAGTATGCCTGGAATTTCAGATGACAATATCGAAAAGATTAATCAGTTAGAATCATTGACTTTAAACTCTTCTTTGAATAGTTAAAACAAAATAAAATCAAAAAGTATGTTTGGAAAATATAAACACTATAAAAATATCCACTCTATACAGAAGTAATGTAATAATGTACAGTATGTAGCTTATGGCCTCCCATTAAATGTGTACATCTGTATTAGGTACATTTGTCTTTCATTATATCATGATTTTTTGTTTAAAATTGATGAAATTGTTTTGGTAAATATTATAGTATGTAGATAGTGAGTAGATACAGTCTTCTTTTGTTGGTATTACAGTATTTTCTATTCCTGCATAAGATGCTATTTTTTGATGGTACCCTTGAAAATTGTATTAGGCTGATTTTACTGTATATGAGAAAATTAAATGGCAGTAGTTATTGAAATGGAAGATACATTTTAAGGCCATAAAAACAATTATTTTGTTACAATAAATTGTACTAACCGTATATGTCATGTCAGAATCTATAGCCATAACATTTTGTTGATTGCTGTGTAAACTGCTTCCATCCATCGTAGTTATTTTTTCTTCAGTATTAAATCTGATCCTTGAACAAAAATATTTTTTAAGCTAATTTTCTTTTAAGAAAAAACAAGTGATATTGTTGATTAATTAAACAGTTCTAAACACAATATTTTCAAGAACTCCTAATGAATAAAACCTGTTTACAAAAAAAATTGTTTATCTATAATAAAAACGTATTACATATACGTGTGCACATGCACACATAGACACACACAGACAAACACAACATCTGCTTAACCTTAGATGAATTGATTAATTTTTATAAACATTGTATTTCAAACATCACATAAATTTTATAGGATTTAAATGGGTAGTATAAACTATATACCACAAAAACAAATTATGTATCAAAATAATTTTTTGTTTAACTCTAGTCAGAAAGTACTATTGTACATATAAATATAACTACAGCTATACCTCCATATCCGCGAGTAATGGAATCCAAAATTACCGCGGTAACATGAAACACCGGATAATAAGGACGAGGTGTGTTATCCACCTTCACACACAAATACTATACCTACAGGCATTTACAGTACACAGTAGTACCTGTACATAAATTGCATAAATAGATTATATACTGTATACTCTTTAAAATATTACACTATAGTGTGTAAGTATTGTTATGTAAGGTAGGCCTACTGTGAATAGGTACTGTTTGTACTTACCATTCCGTAGTATACAGTACTCCATTCTATTTCTAACTACTAACAACAAATGTTTGTTATCAAACTTTAGGCAATTATTTGACTTTGAAAACTTATTTGATAGAACTGTTCAGAGAGTAAGTACGAATAGTATACTTCACAATTTACATGTTAAGAAAAATTACTACGTAGAAAAAGAAATTAAAGTTAAGAACAAGAAATTTTTAGCCAGAAACATCATCATCTGAAAATGGTAAAGACTCGGAAAAAACTGCCTAATAAGTTTAGTGATGCTAATGATGTTGATGGAACAGATGAATCAATAGTTGGCACTTTTTTTCTACTTGAAAAAACATTGTGATAGAGGATTGTTTTTTTCTTTTCATTTCCCTGAAGAGGCTGCATGGCATCCTTAATAATTCTTTCAAATCAATTTCTTCTTTTTCCTCCTTCCTGTCTTTCTCGGAATGTGAAGTAATTAATTCTTGTAAATCATCGTTTGTCAATTTTTCTTGGCGTTCTTCTATATCAGCAGTTAGCAACCCGGGTAAGCATAAACCTTGGAGGTACATGACAAACCATTTACCAGGGGTATTCCAAAATTAATGGGGAATGGTGGACGTTGGAGAAAAATAAAAGAAATGAAATGAAAAGGACTCAATTCATTGAGTAAAATAAAATTAAATATCAAAGTTACTTGCAATGCAATAAATAATAAAAATAAAATTTTACTGGTAACTATGAATCTTGCTTACTTGACATTTTTCCGCAAATAAATAAACTCAACTCAAGTCTACAGCTCAATCACAGTATTTTATGTTTCTAACAAAATTGAGTCCATTTTGAACAAAACTGAATTTTGGAAAACCTGCATTAAGCTGAGGTTTTTGAAACATACACAGCTTCTTGAGTGACAACCCTTATCTTCCAAGGTTAAACATAACATAGCGTTGCACTTGACAAACCGCAAAGACTTTTAGTGAAGAGAACTTTAGACAGCTACTTTTTCATTCAGGAAAAGAAAAAACTTAATAAACTTTCTGCAGATTTTTCAAAACAAGAAACCTTGAAAATTTCTGGGCAAGGATTATTGATGAATATGACTTCTAAATAAAAAAGCACTTAATGTTTTAGTACTATTTACCAGCACTAAACTCACAGAGAAAGAATTCTCTTCTTATGCTTTTATAAAGAACAAATATTGAAACATGCTTAACGCAACCCCAGATTTAAGGGTTCATCTATCTACATTTGAATTGGATTTTAAACTACTAAGTGCAACAAACCAGCCTCAAGGGCTCCACTAAGAAAAGATTGTACAAATCAACAGGTTTCCAGAACTAATAATTTATTTTCCATTACTATTTTCAATGATACCTATCAGTTTTTCAAAACCATTTTGTACTCTATGTTATTCAGCTTCTGATTTTAAAACTATTTTGCCTTTCAATTACTATAATTACATTATCTCTGCCATTAGGAATTTGCTGTAAAATTCCTATTATTAATAAAACTTAGAATGGTAACCCATCCTTCTCTAAATACTTCTCCACTTCAGGGATAAAACATCCGCAAAACCATTTAGTAAACAATACTGCGGTCATCCACTGCTTGCGGTTATGTTGTCAGAAAAATGGGGGAAAAATTGTTTGAATTTTAGAGCATGAGGATTTTGTTTGGTAAATAACACCAGCTTGATCATATCTCCAGCTGCATTCCAACATAGTAACAGAGTTAGTCAAACCTTCCATGCTTTAAGTCGTGGAGCTTGTTTTGCCTTTTTATGAATATAGGTCCTATCTTTAGGTCTCATCGAAGTTGAAAACTTGCCTAGGTTCATATTCACCCTCCTTAATAATTTTCTTAAACTTGGTCGGAAACACGGCTGCAGCTTCCTCATCAGGAGATCCAGCTTTTCCTAAAATTTGGTTTTTTAAATAGTGTTCTGAAACCTATGCAACTGCCCTCAGTTCTCCTGTACCATCTTTTTCCAGAAAATATTTATATAAACTTGACACTTTTTGTTGTAACACATTTCCATCAGCTAGTACAACCTTTTCCATCCTTTTCCTATTAATATATTACACCCAGATATTCAAGGCCTTTTCCATTCTCACCATAGTTTTATCATGCACTGTAGCAGTGACCTTTGTACTTTCCCATGAAATAGAATAACTTGAACAAATTTTATTACTATTTTTGCAAATTTCACTAATACACGATTCATTTTTGTTATACAATCTTGCATTGCACGTGAACGTTTTTTCTCTTAATCTCTATCATATCTAAAATTTTCAACTTTTCACTTAATGAAAGAGCACTTTGGGTTCTCTCAGACTTAGCACTATTAGACACTTGATTACTGATATACTTCGTGGCCATTATTGCCAAAAAGAAGAATGTTTACAAGTTAATCACGCAAATAATGTACTACTAACACAAACAAGTGCAGTGAATAGGATAATGTAACCGCTAGAAACAGACTGAAGAGATTTCAGAGAAAACCAGTTAGTTTGTGAAATCTAATGACTCAACAATCAATAGCGAAATGTTATAGGCTACTGAATGTAAACAATATGGTACTGTAAACATAAAAACAAACTGACTCAGAGATGGTGTTTGTGATTGATGAATGGTTGTACATCAACTAATCTTCGAATCCTAGCGTAACAGTGTACTGCAGGCAATCGAAACCACGGATCCCCATACCATGAATACAGAGGCACAACTGTATTTGCTATATCAACATAAAAAGTATCAAGTTCTTTAATTTGCGTAAGTTCAATTTCAAATTTTATTCTGTTCACAGATATTGTAATTAATCTGTTAACCATAGCACATCTCAATTAATCTGTTAACATTCTTAGCCCATCAAGTTTGATGGACAGGGCCTTACTGTAGCACTATTGGTCGGCTGAGGTAGACCTTGCCAATACTGGTTGGATAGTGTAAGAGGAAATGTACATCAGGACATAAATAAAAAATGTTTGTGGTTTCAGAGGTTATATTTATTTATAATTAGATACATGAGTGGTTCTGTACACATTTTATCAATATAAATCTGTGAAATACACTTCAACGTCAATGATTTTGAAACATTTTAAACAAAATTGATTATAGAATAACTCATTGGATATGACAATAATATGAGCAATTACAAATAAAAATGTACTTCAAAGACTTACTTGAAGGTACAAGCAAAACATTTAGCAATCATCTGATAACAGAATACAATCCCATTGGCAATTACATCATCTGGTGTTGCAATAACACTTTTGAATTGCTGATGAATTTACAAACCCTTGAGATGCCAACAGGCAATATCAGTAAAAATTCTCTAAACATGTCATACGGGACGAATGCACAATAGCTCAAAATAAAAGCATTTCAGTTCCTAAATCGTAAACTGAAAGATTTGGGGAAAAATCTACCATTAGTAGAGCACTCATTTCATCATGTCCAAAAGAACTTGATTAAATAAATAGAATTAAACGATACTTTGTAGAATGAAACTATTTTTCAATGTAAATTAATCTATTTAGAATAAAAATAAACTAATTTTGATTATTTTTCATAAGTTTCTTTGAAATTTTATTTTTCTAATATTGCAGCATAGCAAGACGGATAAATTAGTATTTAACCCTAATAAATTTCAAGTATGACATGTTTAATTACAATAAAATAATTCAGCATTTGCTGTAACATACAGTTTTAAGTAAGAAGTAAAACTGTAAAGGGAAAAACCCAAAATATGCTGGTTTGTAAATATTATTATACTTTTTAACAGGTATTAAGTAATATGTTAAGTAATATGTACTACAAAAAGTTATCCTTCACCTGGTATTGTATCTAAAAAACTCTTTATATGAAATATATATTTCTCTCAAACCTGTCATTTATGTTGAACACACAATGGAATTGGCTGCATAATTAATGTCATTATCACCACCTGAAAGCATTTCATATATCTTTTGAACTAATCTACAAATTATTAGTAATAATATTTTTAATAAATTCAATCATTCACCAGAAATGCAACAATAATACAAAAGTAAATTTACTACAAATAAGTATATGAAGTATAAATAAGTATATCGTCTAAAAGTTTCAGAAATTGTTGTCTACAGTTAAGCAAATGTTTACTTGACATGAAATTTCTTGTTTTGTGTGCTTGGCACTACAACTACTACACTTGGAATTAATGATTGAAAATGTTTAGTTGTCTTCCTTTGTTACTAAAATGTTTTAGTTTAGAATAATCTTTAAAAATATAGGTGAATTTTTAACTTCAGCTTTATATTATTAAAGTAGTAACTTTTAATTGTTAATATTTTCATTGTTAACCAAAGGTAAATTTGGTTTGCTGTAGACCTTCTCTACAGTACCTTTGCCCCTCTCCATCCCCTACCACTTCCAATTTTTATCAGTTTCATTGGTTATGTTTGAGTGTGAAGTTGTTTTTACTGAAACCTACAGGTGTAACGTACTGGGTGGTTGGGTGTGTATGATTCTTGTGAACAGTTAATTTTAGAAAAGTGTTATAACCTACACAAATTATGCACCTTGTAATTTGTTAAAAAACATATTAACAAAAGTTTTAATGATTTTATTTCACAAGTTATATTGAATCTTTGTTTTTAGCCACATTCAGGTCTTAGTGTAAAAACTGCCTCGTGGCACAGCTTAAGGCCGGTTGCACACAGGGCACAAAATGTCGATGAACGGTTAGAAAACCCTTCCCATTGGAATCACATCGCAGGTTCCTTTCGGACGACAAACTCTAGTTTCGCCATTATATTGCGATACTTTCCACCTAAATTCAGTAATCGCCTGTTGACAAGACAATATGGATGATGAAGAATCTTTATTTTATATAATTCCGTGCTATAAGACAGCGCAGAAAAGTACATTTGCTCAATCTGTATACATTGCAGAATCAACATCCTCCCAGGCTTTGAATTCAAATGCTTGTTGAAATATTCATATAGGGGAAACCGGGGCAAGATGACTATATTAACAATTTTTGCTAATTATTCATTAGTTTTTAAGGATAGTAAAATTAATTGAACGTGAACTGTTAGACCAATCCTTTGTGGTATTAAATTTATTACCTTTTAATTTTTCAAATAAAAAAATAAAGGAGAATTTTATATTTTTCATAACCTTAACAAATTGTCTTCTTGCCCCAGTTCTGTGGCAAGATGAGTTTGGCCTTGGAGCAAGATGACAACACTGAAAAAGGTTTAACATATTTTATCGTTTGAATATGTTACATGGTTTAACAAATGATAACTGTGTTTTCACATCTTACAAAGTATCAAACTAAGCGCAATGCATTGTAACGTAATGTTGAAGTATTCAGTTGTGAAGCTAACCATAGCCAAGAGATAAAAATGCCATTTTCATAACTGGAACATTGCTCATGCCGCCACTCTTGGGATTTATAGCACTGGATCCATTATTCTGTTGGAGGGTCACAATATTCCTCTTCACAAGCAGGACATCTTATAAACCCATCCTTTGAAGTTGACGCAACTGGACTGTTTGTCTTGGAATTTATAGACTTAGGCCTACAGGAACTTAGTTTGAGTGTTTTTACTCCCTTTTTAGCTACACGAGCTTCTTTTCTCTGTTGTTTTAAACGTTTCTGTTCTTCCTTCTGCCTTTCCTTCTGTTCTAACATTTCTTTGATGGGTGTGCTTGTAAGATTGCTTGAGCTTAGTTTTTTTGCTTTTTTTTACACATGGTTTTGCTTTAGGTAATGCTTTGAAATAAAAAACACTAACAGGCTTCTTTGGTGCATCGGAATCAGCATTTGCCATAGGTTCTGGTTTTCTGGAGGGCTTATATGTTCTAAACATAAGGGGATTATGAGGCTCGATTCCACATTCTTTAAACCCGTTAACAGCATTTCCAGCTGTAGCTGCTTTGAAGTAAGCGGGGCTCCAAAGCTCATCAATATTTTTGTCTTTGATAGGTTGTCCTGGATGAGTGACCATAAAGTTGTCACATGCTTGGCTATAGTAAGTTTTTAATGGGCATAAAATGACACATGAAGAGGCTGGAGGAAATGTGATGTGTGGGGCGGCAACCTAATCATGACGATTTTTTTCTCTCTGCAATATAAGATAGCCTCCAAAGTTATCTGAGTTTTGTGATTGTCAATAATCAACAGAACAGTAGAGTCTTTGCTTGGTTTCACATGAAGGTAAAAGTGCTTCGAAAAAAAGGTCCCTACAGTGTACAGTGCCCTACAGTTTCTTGTGGAGCTCTTTATACAAGTGTAGCTTCAGGTACATTAAACGCATTTGCAGCAGCCAAGCAGCTCATAAGTCCTTCTTTAACATTTTCTAAAGTAGAGGCCATAGATTCTTTGCTCCATTCTCCTCTTGAGGATTTCTTCTCATAGAGTCTAGCCATATCTGAAATATAATTATATATATAAATACATATACATATATATATATATATATATATATATATATATATATATATATATATATATATATATATTATATGATGTTTATAGTTAACTAATACTTAATTAAGCCAACACAACAGCATCAGTATCATAATCATAGTTAGTTTTATAAGTTCCGAAACACAGGGCAAGATGGCGAGCTCGCCATCTTGCCCCGGACTGTCTGTTTAAAAATATTTGTTTTCATTGCCATGAAGAAATGCGATTAAATGACATTTATTCATGGTAATAGGTGGTGTTTAAACTATGTTACTGATAAATATTATAGATAAACAAAATATCTTACCTGTATCTGTAACAGAGCTTATTTACACATGCATTAATGCATGGCAGTGATAAACAATCAAAGCTTCACAACTAACTCAAAAATGGTGATTTCAGCGTCTCTATACTATTGTTTACCGAATGGCCGATAAGAGCCAGTAGTGTCTGGTTGATGGTGCCACCTACTTGAAAACTGAAAAATTTATACATTCGTCATCTTGCCCCGCTCTTCATCTTGCCTCAGTCTCCCCTACTCCTTGATTCCACACCACATGCCTACTCTCCACTTCGATTATGAACTGTTCAGTGTCAAAGAAGCACATTGTTTAGAGAAAAACAGCAGAAATGAAAAAAGACATCTGTATTCAAGGAGAGTCGAGACACAACAAGCGCCAGCAAATGTTAAAACTGCTGAATCCTGGGCCACTGCAAGCAGTCGTGGAGCATTTTAGCTTTAAACGCTGGAAACTGCCACTCTGTGTGAAAGCTCCAATGGCTGCCTATTGCTTACAACTCTACAACTCCAGCCAGCGAGCAGTTGGCGATTTGTGGCTGACTGAGCACAAAAAGTTACGTTTGGCGTTTAGTGGTCTGTGTGCAACCGGCCTAAAACTAAATGTTAGTTTATTATTCATGTTTTGAGTATAACCACTTTTTTTCCAAAAAAACCTGAATATCATTTTTTTTATAACATTGTATTATTCAAGTATAATACCTTGTGGAAACTTATAGTGAATGACCTTTGACCACATGGCCTCAACTTCTATACTTTGCAATTTTTTTGTTTTGGTATTGTATAGCTGTACAGTCTAAAGTTCATCAACAACAAAGTCTATAACATAAGGGCCTCTCTCATCTCTACAAGAATACTTTGCATCCAGTTTACCATCAATGAGCATAATAATCTGTGGTAACGATGGTTTGAAAAGTTCTCCCAATTCTTAGAGTAGATAGGGATATAAATAACATTCCCTAAACGATATTTCAGAATATTTTCTGATTTTTGTTGTAGTGTTAGTTCACAGATGGTTTTTGATAACTACCTTTACTTTAACAGGATACTTTATAGGTGTGTTGGAATGCATGGGTACATTAATATTGTAATTTTTAAAAAAGAAATTCACTTACATGAATTACTCTTTCGTGTGTTACTACATTTAGGCTATGTTAAATATTTTGCTTGAGCCTTTTGAAATGACACTTTGATAAATATTGCATGCTTTTAACAAGGTTTTTGTTTGCTTTTTTATTATACGTAATAATTTTTGTGTCACTAAACACTTGTAAATACTTACAAACTTGCCTATAGTAGCACTTACTTATATTTGTTGAGAACGGCTGTTTTGGGAGATGTGTCCCATTGTTAACTTAGACCGTAACTAACTGAGTTATGGTCTGAGTTGACAATGGGACAACGGCCCGAAATGAAATTTTATACAACATTACTATCTACCTTTATTAAAGTATACCAACAAAGTATTCAGTCAGGATAGATTTGGTTGTAATTTTGGTAAGTATTTAGACTTATTGCCGATGCAGAAAATTACAACCAAATCTATCCTGACTGGATACTTCATAGGTATATTTTAATATAGGTAGATAGTAGTGTTGTATAAAATTATAACCAAATCTATCCTGACTGGATACTTCGTAATTATACTTTAATATAGGTAGATAGTATAGTTGAATAAAATTATAACCAAATCTATCCGGACTTGATACTTCATAGGTATATTTTAATGTAGGTATATAGTAATGTTGTAAAAAACTATAACGAAATCTATGCTGACTGAATATTTCGTAGGTATATTTCAATATAGGTAGATAGTAAAATTGAATAAAATTTTAACCAAATCTATCCTGACTGGCTGGATTCGTAGGTTTATTTTAATGTAGGTATATAGTAATGTTGTATAAAATTACAAATCTAGAGGTAGTGCAGTGCGCTGTAGCTACTATGCGTCCAGTTCACGCTATAGGCCTACATGCCATTACAACCTAACATTTAAAATGTGAAAAAAAGTAACTTTCCATATTTTCTGCAAAAAAAAAATATTAAAACGAATAATTTAAAAACAAACATAAAAATTTTTTATAACAAACGCCATTAAAACTATATTTTTACCGTTTTTTTTAGCGACAATAAATAATGTTGGATTCGTGTCTAGGACGTAAAAATACATAAGAAAAGTAAAAACATTTCATGAAAATAGCGGTAGTCGCACGTCAATAAAAGTTAATTTAGGTTATGTTTTTTTAAGTATATTTTTAAAAAACAGCACCGGCGACAAAAAAATGTATTCGTGTCTAGGACGTAAAAATACATAAGAAAAGTAAAAATATTTCGCGAAAATAGCGGTAGGCGCACTTCAATATAATTACCCGGAAAATAAATACCCATATTTTTAATTCATAATCTGTCTCAAATCTATTTCTACCAAAATTATTTAAAAAAGCTCATTTTATGTCTAACAATAAAGGTAAATGAAAAAATTTGCCAGGAATTAGCATTAATAGATATAAAATAAGATTAATGTTAGACATTACTCCTCTTGTATTCAGTAACTGAAAAGGCTGAATTATATTAATACATGTTATGATTATACATTAGTTTCAAACCACAATCAAATAATAAAAGTGTTATTTAATAATGTAACAACAATACTTTACCAATGGTTTGTTCCTATGTACTTTTGCAGACCAATTTCGCACAGATAAAATACAGCTATTCTTTTCTTTTTAAGGCAAAAATGGTCATAAGTAACTACTACACACAAAACAGCATAAAATAAATGATATTATTTAGTTTATTAGGTACAAGAATAAATAAATTTCAATAACCTAATATCAACTACACGTACAGTTACCAGCAATTCACTGATTATAGATTATAAAATAAATATATTTGCAGTCAAGTATTGTGTTCTAGAACAGATAATTCATTTTAAGTATTTAATCTTTCGTCGCCTACACACGTAGATTCAAGTTCTAAATCAAAACGAACATATAACATCTCATTAAAACTCATCTTCCTCAGTTACGGACAATAAATATAATAATCTAATTATATAATATATATAAATTGATCTCTTTATTCATTTGTTTATTGACTGTAAATAGTTTGTAATAATATTTCAATCTTTTGCCAAATCGTGCATAAATATATTGTGTTTGATAGTATTCTTTTCAGCAGTACCTATCAATTCTTTTGAGCTTTTGAGTTTCTCCGAAAGTCGTTGACAAGAGTCAATGCGAAAATGCAACTACGAATGCCAGAAAATCTTAATACTCAATATAATTAAAGATAACCTAATATATTGTACCTTATAAAAATGTTTCGTTTTGTTTTAAATATAGAGTACACACGTAATGTTTGATACATGTTCTTAAAATCCGTATAGCTAGGTTCTGTCAAACTATTGCACATTACACATTGTGCGGGATCTACTGCAAAACATTCTCGCAATTTACCAACAGTGTGTGACCTTGTATCATTATTTTAGGCAGTAAAATAATGTTAATCTTACAGCCGCATTCGGAAATCAAATCAAAATAGTTATTAAAAAATAAATAAAGAAATTGTGAATTGTATGCCTATATTATTAATAGATGTGTACGGAAATATTGGTTGAGATACAGTATACGATTTCCACAAGCCGTTACAGTAAATCCAGAAATGTAAAGCCACAGCTGAAATTGGAAATGAGAATTGAAACTATATAAGTTTTATAATTTGTATTTTTCTTCACTTGTAACTTATGGTCAAGAAATGTAATTTGTTTTGTGTTTGAAACTATTTGTAGTCTTTTTATTGAACGTACCACTTATAAAAATCTATTTTAGAATGCTCTTGACTGCCGGTCATCCATAAACTAAGTTACATGTAACTGCAATATTTAACATTTAACTTTTTAAAATTAAATAATATATTTGTTGATTCCATCTTCACCTGAGCTACTGGTTTTCACTAAAGTGTTTAATTAAATAGTGTTACAGCCTCATCTCTCAAAAAGCTGTCGTTTCTCTCCTCATCTTGGTTTTCTGTTCGCTATTTTTGCCTCTTCTTTTACGTTCTTCATCCTTATTTAGTAAGAGCTGTGAACTACCTCAAAACAGAATTATTCATTTTATAAACATTTACTAGTTATTAATTTCTTGTCATCATGTCATTACCTATCACGTCATTACTTGATCACCTCAAAATGGAAATTCTTTTACTGGGCCGACTCTTCATATTTAAAATTCGCTCACTGGGTAATCTCTTCCCATTGAAAAAAACACTCTCTCTGCCCGCCTCACGCTGAAAGTCCTTGCTGGACCATCTCACTCTGGAAACTCTCTTATTCGGCTACCAATTCATATCGGAAATTTTTTGATGAATTTACCGCTCACTGGAGAACCTCAGCTAAGAAAGTAATTGAGCCATCAGGCTTACGAGCTAGGAAATTTAATTGTTTCTTAAATAGCGTTTCTTCTAAACGCTCTTCTTCCAAACTTCTTTCAATTTCAACCCAATATCCTCTCCTCACCATATGCAATCTCATATTCTCTTTGACCTTTTCATTACAAGTAAGGTCCTCTTAAGGTGGGTGGCAAGCTGCACCACTTTTCTCTTATCCATGGTACTAACTCTTCTCTGAGTCTACCCAAGAAATACTATCACTTTAACCTTGGAGCCGACTATTTCCCCCATCTTTCTCTTCACTTTAGACATTGTTCTACTCATACTGAAGAAGTACTGCATCCTCTCACGTCACACTCTTCCTCGATACCGCTTCCTCTTTAGCAACCTCTGCCACTCATTTCTACTCTCCATGAGGTCTATTCGCCTCTTCTACTCCTCGAAGAACTCTTTCTACAGTTTTGACACTTTCTTTTTATCATTAGTTTTCCCTCATCGCCCATTCTCTCGGTTCAACTGCCATCTCTGACTTCCCTTCTCTCTTCTTACCTATAGCTGAAAATTACTAGCTTTTAATGGGAGGTATGTTTGGTACAGTCTGCAACGGCCAAATTGACAGATGCAAGAGAACGATAATAATATGGAATATGGAACCAGGCCAAAGTACCTAATATTAAACTTAATTTAAATCAATGAAATAAAAAATAGCAAATATAGGAAAAAGGAATATAAAAAGATTTACTTAGTACTTAATTAGACAAACAGAGACAAACTTGAATCGATTATAATTAAATAAAAGTTAAATAAAATATAAATGAAATTAAAAAAGAGCTTATAATTAAAAGCATTAATTAAAGAAGAATAATTATTTAATAATCTGTATTTATCATCGAAATCATTCTGTTAATAAGTGTTGTACACTATTTCAAAACAAAGATATTTATTTTATAAACATAACTAGTTATTAATCTCACGTTGTCATTGCTTATTATTGAGCGTTATTCAATTACTAGTAGTAGTTAATATGTGGTAAACCTTTGTTGGTGAAACTATGAATTAGTGAACATTTAAAATTATCCCATTTAAAATTTATCAGTGAAACTATCAGGCTCCTTCGACTACACTTCTGAAGAACATTTATTCCACGTAACTTAATAATTTTAGTTATTTACATTATTACAACATTGTGCATAAACTCGGATAGATTATGATCTAAAGGCAATTCACAGATTTGGCCTTTAAAATTTATCTCTGTGGTCCTCCAGAAATTTATTACAGTAGAACCTCTATAATTTGTCACGTTCAGGACCCACCCGGTAGCGAATTCGAGAAAATGACGAATTACGGAAGTCATGAAATTGTGGGTAAACATAGCATATAAACACGTAAATAGGTATGTAATGCAGTTAATATTGTACTTACATAATTCAGTCGGCTGAAATACTCAACAACACTATTGAAACACGACTAACCAGCAGTATAGTCATAATTACAAATACATTACATTAATCGTACCGTATTTCGTTGCTGTGAGAACCTCGTAAAGATAGCTTTATCAAGTTAAAATTAAATGGGTGTTGTCAATCATTTGTGTTTGTTAACACCTTTATCGGAAACATCCATTTTTGCCATGAACTCTTCAATTTTATTGCTATTTTTCTTGATGACATTTACTGTCGTTCTAGGATTTCCGAACGATAGCTTAACCCCATTTTCGCTCTTTCGTAACCATTTTAGAATGTCAAACTCATCAACCAACGTAAAGTTTTATAATTACAGCCAGGGTTTTTAGACATTTAACTTTTATAACGCATATTAGATGAGTGAGAACAAAAAATGTGCTTAGAGATTTTCTCAGTAATCGAAGGATTTATGCATGGTATCGGCCGCATGTGATAGAGCTTATACTCAGTGACAGAACAGAGGATGTTTGTTATTATTGTGACGAATTAAGAAGTAAATGAATTAGAGAGGTTCTACTGTATTATTTTCTACCTTTATGTCTAACTTAAGGGCTAAACGCCACATTTAAAATCACATCAAGTGCTAGAAATCCTTTTCAGTGGGCTATTACCATTTCCAAAATTATTTTTGGTTTTTTAAATAAAGAAAAAGGACGTACTTGAAAAAACATTTTGAAAAGGATATATCAAAACCCTTTAATGGAAAAATTTTGACGATACTTTTCGAAATTTTTGTAATAAATCCACCCTTATCAAAACAAACCAATTACTTACTGACATTACCAGCAGACGCGTACCACACCTGGTAAACACGTCTGGATCGCACTTGGTAAATACGTCTGCCAAGATATATCAGTAAGTGGTGTTTTTTTGCTAAGTAAAGAAACAAAATTTAAAAACTTCAAGATATACAAGCCAAAAACTACAAGTTGTCATATTCAGCTCTGGGACTAAATATCAAATAAAGCCTATGACTTGTTTTGGTATTGCTAATGCAATATCAATAAACATATTGGGGTTTCTTGGGTAATCAGAATTCCATGGAAAACTAATCAGCTGTCACTTTGAGCGATGTTTATTAAAGACTATGACAATTTTTTGCCATGATTTTATTTATATATTTGATCATATTCTAATAACCTATGTTGTGTTATAAAAGAGCATAAATTTTTTATAACAATAAGGCCAACCTTTTCGAAGCATACGTTTTTAATATCTATAAGTAATATTATATTTCTTATAGGGATTTACTTATAATTAATATGTTAACATTTACCTACAGTAGCTCTTACTTTTGGTCTAAATGATAAATACTGATTCGATAGCGTGTCGTACAGGGATCACAGAAACACCGACGTTGTAGCTAGACACCATAAAACACATTGCTCAAACCAATGGATACAACTTAATAATGATTGACAAACTATACAACCGCCTAAAAAATAGACCCAAAAACCCAACTACAAATAAGCAAAAATATTCTTTCGAGGCCAGTAATGTATATAATGTATTTTCAATAATTGCATTAATGTATATAGCATTATATTTTATTTCATGACTTGATATTAACTCTTACTGTATAGTAGCTGTTACAAATAGTTTATATTAGAAAGATGTTTTCTCTAATACACTAACGCCAGAACCAAAAAGGTGGTCTTAATGAAATATGTTTTTCAAGAAATAAAATTTGGAATCATACCTCTAACTTTCTTTCTGACATCATTTACATGACCAAAAAATATAAAAAAGTTCACAGACTGAACTTTTTACCTCAAATTGTAATTATATTTAGAGAGGTTTTAATTTAATGTCGTTTTAAGATAAGAGAACTATTTTATAAAATTAAATTTTTTTCACCATCGTAATCTCTATCACATATTACTATGAACCATATTGTATGATTTTTTGATAATTTGAACAGATTTTAAAACGCTATTGGAGTGAAACGCTATTATACTTAGTCGCTAGCCAAGTGTTGTTTTCCCGACCAAGATGGTAAAACCAGCTTCCCAGGCGCCATGACTTGACAATACCCATGTCAACTCTAGTTGTTTCTGTGGTTGCTAGTGTTTTGTTAAAAACTCATTTCGAAACTCGAATTACTACAGACAAGGCTTTATATATCAAGATTTATTATTTTTAGCATTAAACTAACATAACTTCAAATTTTATTCTTACTGAAAATTTAAATACAGTACTGAAAACTGAACATGCGTTGGTATTTTGGTTGGTACTGTTGGTAGTTCGTAGCTGTTTTAACATGTCGAAAAATTAAATGTAAAGTTTTGCTTCTGTTTTGTAATTACGGTTTGGTTTGTTTTAATAATTGTGTTAGAAATAACACAATGGCTTCACGAATTGTGAGTATGAATTGATTTATTCTCTATTTTATCATTGGTTTTTTAAAGCAACAAAATATTTTTAACTCGATTATGTTGTCATATTGTTCAATAAAGTTGTTTTTAAATATTCTCTTAAAATTGATCAAAGAAAACATTTATCCTTAGCTGATTAACATATTATCAATTTTAATATATTTATAAGTATTAGTTTCTTTACTGTACTATTATTACTATAGCTATTATTATTATTGGTTATTACTTCCTTTATAAATTTTACTATCGTTACATTAAATTATAGCCAATCGTTTATATACATTCAATAATTTAAAAAAATGTTTTTTTTAAAAATCATTGTTGACTTTTATAGCAATAAAGATCGATACAAATCTGTCTCTTACACACTAGATATTATTTTTGTTCTAGCTTCATGGCTCATTTTTATGATAAAGATTAGTGTTATTTGGTAATTAGGAAAGTTATTTTAATTAAAAGTCTGGTAATTATTAAGATCAGCGACTACCGACTACTATTTTTTTCCTGATAGATTTCATCTTGCTGAACACGAATCTGAAGGTATTTTTAAAGGCAAACACATTAACCTAAGAAAACCAGGTCGGTCAGGCTAGGTTAGGTTCTTATGAATTTAAAAAATGTGTTTGCAGTAGCGGTAGTCGCTAATCTTAATAATTGCGAAAAGTAGTTTTTGCTTAGTAAATTTGGTAATTGTTTAGATTCCTAAACCGGGCCTATATTTTCATAAACATTCAGAAACATGTAAAAAGGCTATTTTCATTGAAATTATTATTTTTTTGCCTAGAAACATTATTTTTTAAAAAATTAAAGTTGAGTAAATTTTCAGCGCGGATGTAGCAGTTGTGAATAGACTGCTTGCCTAGCATTTTCTGATACACGACATTACAAAAATGTACTAACCGTTACACTTGGATAATGTGTAGCATTACGTTTTGGCATAATTTTAATGAATTTAACAAAATAAAAGTATAAAATATGAAGTATCCAGTCAGGATAGATTTGGTTCTAATTGTATAAATGTAACCATTTAGGTAATGTATAAAATTAAAACCAAATCTAACCTGACTGGACACTTTTTAGGTATATTTTAATATAGGTATACAGTAATTTATAAATTTAAAACCAAATCTATCCTAACTGGAGACTTTATAAGTATATTTAAATATATGTATAAAAATTAAGCCAAAACGTTGTTTCTCAAATATCTACACACCTAAGGTTGCGTGACGTACCGGGGCCGATGCATACAACCTTATGCACAGCACTGTGACGTAACAAAACATTTGTATTACGCCGTGCCCATTCACAACTTCTACATCCGCGCCGAAAATTTTACCCAACTTTAATTTAAGAAAAAATAATGTTTCTAGGCAAAAAAAAATTCAATGAAAATAGCCTCTTTACATGTTTCTGAATGTTTCATGAAAATTTAGGCCCGGTTTAGGAATCTAAACAATTACCTATTTCATTTAGTTTAATGTATTATACAATTTTAGATATTTATTTTCTCTCTCCAAGTAATCTATATTAGGGAAAACATTGTACTAGGGAATGCAGAAAGTCTTTAGGAACATGGAAAATAACAATAAACTTCCAGTCACACCCTAAAAATTACAAAATTTGAGAAAAAGTATGTAGTATCACAAGCTTAGGGGAACTTTTATTGGTGTAATCAAGTTATTATTTTTGTATATCAGAGTACTACATTATAATATAGCTATAATAAAATATGGGTATAATGTATTTGGTTAGGACAGATTGGGTTTTTATAAAAAAAAGCAATTACTTATCTAAACTCACCCCTTGTGTGAAATTTTGCCTTCTAGTTTTTTACAATGATGCAAAAACATCGGTTATACCAAAATTCACTTTTCTCCACTTGGCTGCTTTGCTTCAGAGCTGTCCTTGGAAAAAGTAGGAAAAACATATCAACATTTCATCTAAAACACGCCAATTATTTATATGATTTTTTTCATTTGCCAGGGTTGAAACGCAGCCGCTATCAAAGAATGTTTTATATTCTTCTAGTCATGATGCCGATATTTCGTTCTTATGTTTTGAAATGAATCAATAATTTAACATATTGCGCGGGTAATCAGACAAATATTTTAGGCACTTGTATCTGTACATTATTATATTATTTCTATTCAACCAAACCTTATAACTTATTTTTTAGCTTAAGTAAAGCCTTGCGATATGAGGCCTTCCTCATGGCGAGGCCAAGAGAGGTTTCTCCACTTGCTCCACTATAAGGACGGCTCTACTTTGATTGTTACTAAGTTATGTTGTGTTAAAGCTTATTTCCTGTTATTAATTACCAAGTTTTACGTAACTGGATAGTTTGTAGCTGTATTTCGCTATACCTTCATAATACAAATTGAAGGTAGTGGACTAATGTTAAACTATTAGCATCCACAGCACACTTAAAAACTTCAATCTTTGCACTGGGTTTGTGACAAACGTTTACCGTTAGCCTACCACGATTAATTTGTTTCGTATTCACGTATATATTATTTAAAAATACATTTTAAACATAGAAAACAATCTTGTTATAATCATCTTAGTTACCATTAGGAATATTGGTATACATTTGAGTCCTCTTCTGCCTTTTCTAACATTCAAACATTGTTGTTTGTTGACACGTTTTGAATTGTCTTCATTTTCAAAACCATAACTAGACTCTTACATAACTAGACTCTTACATTTATACTGTATTAAAAATACAAAATAGATTTATGATAATGTAAGAGTGCAGTTAAAATTTTGAAAGTGTAGACATTCCAAAATGCTTCGACAAAGAACATTGTTTTATTGATAGGAAAGACAGAAGATGGTGCTGAAATGTATAAAAAAAAGTATTTAATATCTTGGTCCTTAATAGTCCGTAAAAGTTTTGTTAAATATTGCAACTAGTACATAGGCTATTTCTGTATAAATAAATTGTTGTAAAAGATACTGCACTATGTTATTATACATTACTATAAAGCTATATTAAAATATAGGGTAGTTTTTTATTAGGACGGCCCCATACGATATTTTGGATTGTTGTTCCAAAAGCACAAAAGGGTACGATATCCAAAAAAAAAAAATTTTTTTTACTTTGAGGAAAGTTATTTTTTAAAAGTTTAAAGTAGGGGAAATTTTTTTTGGAAAAAAAGATGCTGATATTCCAAAAAGTAAATGAAAGAATTTTAACTTAATTGTAACATACCCAAAGGATATAAAATAAAGTTTTTATTTTTCTAAAACAGACCTCTACATTGCAGTATAGTTACATTAGAATATGGTTATTAAGTATTGAATTAAATGAGTTTATTCGGGTTTTTATAAACAAATAATTACCAATCTATGATGTAAATGCATGTGTTGCATGAAACTCTGCCTTTTTGTTCCTTGCTGTAATGCAGAGATGTAGCCTATACAAAACTCACTTTTCGCCACTTTGCTTTTTATAAGGTTACTTTGTGTGGCTAAAGTTATCATTTTTCTCCATTTGGCTACTTAGTTTCAGAGCTGTCCTTAGAGAAAGCGAGGTTTGGAGAGAAAAATTTTGCCAAAAAGTAGGAACCAATTTGTTAATTTTGTCTGTTGTTATTCATGTTACAGTCACAGCAGTTATAATGTGTAAATAAGTGGCTTGATTTTCAAATCAATTGTCGTTTATTAAATAAAATCAATGAGATCATTTTGATAATATTTTTGTTTTTATCAACAGGCCTGTAAATAGTACATAGAGAACAACAATATAAATAGATAATAGATTATCATATAATATATTAAATAGGCTAGTTGTAATTTTACCTTTTATAAGTGACAATTCAACTTTAAAATTATTCAAATACTCATACAAGTATTAGCCAAATTGCTCACTATAATTTCTTTTGGATACATTATTAAATGACAATATTACTTTATTATTGTAATTTAATTCTAACTAACCTGAACATTGATTTGACTAATCAAAATTTAATTATTGTAACGGATTATCAGTGTTGTAAATATAATGTACCTAAATTATAAGCTTAAAACTGAAGTAAAATAAAAATAAATTCCGTTACAAACATTACATAATTACAAAAATTACATAAAAACTACATAATTTTTTTGTTGACTAGTAAAAATAAAAGAACTAAAAGTAAAATTAAAGTATGATTAAAGGATGGGAAGAGTATAATAAAAATTACTCTTAGACAACATTTTTAATGTATATCCATTATTGGATTGAATTTTTCCACAATTGAATTATCCACAATTGAATTTTTTTCTCATGTGGAATTAATTCATACTGGCTGGCTAAATCCATCCTATTATACATTTCTTATGAACATATTGCTAACGTTTTTTTATAAATAGTAACAAATAAATTTTGATCAAATGTACACAAACTATAATAAACCGGAATTAGAACTAGGTTCCCCTTGACCTAAAGATCTTTACTTAAATCAATAACAAATTTATTAATATTAAATTATAAATTAATTAAAATAGGCTGGTATCTATTTAGGTTAAGTACTGACTGGATCTCACCCAGTTTGTAAATAACACTGTTGGTATTCAGTTGGCAAAAAACCCACTTCTTACTGATATTTCTCAGCAGACACGTTTCACACTACTTCACCACATTATTCAATGCTGTGAGTCACAGACAAGACTGTTGCTCAGGTGTGTTATGTTGGCTTGAGTCTGTGGTGTATTGGTGTTCTGTGGTGCTATTGTTCAAATAGTAGTTGTTGATTATGTATTAAAATATGGTATTTGATTGTGAGTGTAATTTGTGGTTTAGAATGTGTTGTGGATAGCATTTATGGTGTTTGTATATCTTGTAGTTTGCTGTTGTATTAAGTTTGTTGCTTTTTTTATATAGTGTAGGGTTTTTAGATTGGTGTCTATGTTAGTGTGTGAGTGTAGTGTGTTTTGTATATGTATGGCGAAATTTGATTTGGGTTGTGTCTTTTTTATGTCTTTTATGTGTTCGTTGTATCTTGTGGTAAATGTTCTCCCTGTTTTCCCTATGTTAAGCAGGGAGAGTTGTTGGATGGGGTTTTTTATATTCCTGCCCTGTCGTGTGTATTCTGTGTGTTTTTGAAAAATTTCAAAAATTTAACATTTAATGTGTAGGTGTAAATTTAACATGTACAACATTTAATGTGTAGGTGTTTTTTAATTTTGTTGGATGTTTTAAATGCTTCTTTTTGCGCATTATGTTGTCTATCAAGGTGTGTTTGTATCCGCTTTTATAAGCTATGCGTTTTATTGTGTTGAGTTAGTTTATTTTGTCTTCATTGTTCATGGATATGTTGTTCAGTCTGTGTATCATGGAGTGAAAGACAGCATGTTTGTGTTGTGTGGGGTGATTGGAAATGTTGTGTATATAACTCTGTCAGTGATGGTGTGTTTCCTGTATATTTTGAATGTGTGTTTGTTGTTTTGTTTTGTTATCATTAGATCTAAGAAGGTGATTTTGTTCTGTTGTTCTGTTCCCATTGTGAATTTATGTTATTGTGTAATTTGTTTATGTAATTGTGGAAGGTATTTATCTGTCTTATGTTGCCATTGTATAGGATAAGGATGTCATCTACATATCTGTACCAATATATTATTTTATGGGCGAATTTGTTATGATATATTTTTGTTCCAGATTGTGTATGAATATTTTTGATAATATGCTTGAGATGGGGGATTTCATGGGTAGGCCTTTGTTTTGTGTGTAGTATTTGTTGTTAAATGTGAAGTAATTTTGAGAAGTGATAGTTTCTGTTAGTGTTATTATTTCTTTGGTTGTGTTGTCTGGTGTGTTGTTTCCTATTAACATTTGTTTGACTATGTTGACTGTTTCTCTGATTTGTATGTTTGTTTATAGGTTGGTGATGTCAAATGATAAAAGTTATGTGGTATGTGTGTCTTTTATTTTTAATGTACGATCTATATTGTTTTGTAGGCTGGTGTGTTTATGAAATGTGATTTTTTTTGCTTTTAGTTTGTCAAGGCGATTTCGAGTGAAGGTGTTGATGTGTTATTTACTAGTAGGCAAATTGGTATATCTTTTTTGTGTATTTTAGGTAAGACATTGAGTGTTGGTGCATATGATTAATTTGTGTAAGGTGTTGTTTTTGTTCTTTGTTTATTGTGTATGTGCATAGTTTATGTTATTTTTTATTTGTGTGCGAAATTTGTGAGGTGTGTGGGTGTTTCTGTGATGTCATTGCTTTTAAAATATAGTACTTTATTGTTTAATTCTATTTCGTGTATAATGACAGTAATGTTGCCTTTGTTATGTTTTATGAAGTTTAGGTTATGTTGTCTTTGTTTGTGTTTTATTGAGTTAAATGTTTTTGTTTCATTGTTTTTGGTGTGTTTGTTTTGTTTTAATTATGTATTGTGTGTTGTAGCAGCTGTTCCTGGTCGTTGGTGTCTGTGGTTAGTATGGCTGTTTCAAGGTTGAGTAATTTGTTAGTGAGCTTTATGTGTTGTGTGTCTTTTGTGTCATGCAAATTGTGTAAATCACACTACTCTGTGAACACACCCCACCGAACACCAATACACCACAGACTCACACCAACACAACACACCTGAGCAACAGTCTTGTCCATGACTCACAGCATCGAGTAATCCACTGACCTAGCACGAAACACGTCTGCTGAAAAATATCAGCAAGTAGTGGTTTTTTTGGCAAGTTAATACCAAAAGTGTAATTATAAAAAAATCTCAAGATCTACAACACAAAAACTGAAAGTTTCTGTTTATATCACTTCTATTTCAGTGATCAGTATTTCTCAAATTAATATTATTTAATCTTTAAATATCTTGTAGGTAAATCAACTGGTTTTATTAATTAATTAATACATCACTATTCAAATATAACACCATCAACTTAAAAAAAACCCACAATTTACATTTTACATAAGAAAGTAAAAGTGATATTGAATGTTTTTTCATTTAGTCCATTGTTATTTTAACACCAGCTGATATTTTTTTCATGAAACTGATTTTATCTTCCATGCTTATTATTATTATATTAATTCTTAAATTTATAAAGTTACAATATTTTATATATAAGTAATATAATATATCCACTGTATTTTTGTGTAACTCATTGTAGTATAGGAACTGTAAATATTTCAGAATACATCAGCTATGTACATTATTATATTTTTTTTTACATAATTGTTAAATTATTATATATTTCAATTTTTAATTTTTAGCCTTCACTGAAAACGGGTCGAGAACTCTTGCCCCACTGCAAAGTTTGGGTAAAGCCTGCAGATAAGATGGATTTATGGCTTGATTCGCAAGGCTACTACCGAAAACATACTGCAAGAGATGGCTCATGCCTGTTCAGGGCTGTTTCAGAGCAGGTAAAGTTAGATGGTTAAAGCAGAATTTATGTTTTTAGTATTACCTAATACCATGAACTGGTATCACAAGTACAAGAGAATTTTTGTTCTCAAATAATTTTTTGGTTTTGATACCTTATTAGCGTCTTCCCAGTTTACCTTCTAGTCAAAATGTTAGTAAAGTATTTTTAAATATTGTATACTATTGCTAATTGTGTATGCGGGTTAAAGTTACTATAATATTCACCATAAACACTTTTTTCTTGTCCTGGATCAGTTTCTCACCATCGTATTGTGTTTGTGGTATTTCTATGGAGTCTAACTGACTGGTGCATTATTTTTTAGTAACAATAATTTCTTAGTATTTTTATATATTTTTTAAATTTATTTCATAATTGTATTACACTTCTAATATAACAATAATATGCTGACAAGAGGATAATTACCTATAGAATCATTGTTGAAAGGATGGCAGTTGATCTTCATTACATTATTTATATTTTGTTCTTCACCCAGTTTCCTAACAACCTTACACACCAAAATTAGAAAGAGATTTAACATTTCATTCATCCCAATTTATTGGTATTTCTTTTAGTAATTCAAAGTAAATAGTAATTTAAAATATTATTGTAAAAAGTCTTTGGAAAAATTAACCCTAGATTACTTATACGTCTAAATTTTGTCACAAGCTTACTTATGTATCTTAAATTTGACTACTCCAATTTCTTTTTTTTATTTGCCAAAATAATTGTTTTTTAATAATGCGTTAAACCCAAACTTCTTTAGCGCTTTAATAAAAATATAATAGTAGCTACGAATCCTACTATTAGAGAGAAAAATAATAATTACGATGACTACGTTTTAATTAAATAGTGAAACATAAATGTTTAAAAAAAAGTCTTAAAAATAATGTTAAACATATTTTATTTACAAAAATCACAGAATGTAACGAGGGAATGAATTGTAGAACAGGTTTTTAATAAAATTGAAGAATTTTTACAAAAATATGATTACTTATGTATCGTCAAAATGATGATGCAAGCTCTGTTTCACTAAGATGCATACGGAGTTAAGTGGCAAAACTGCGGATCTTACATCAGCTGTTTTAGGTACGAAGCTACTGGGAAGATGGATGAGCACGAACCACTCATTTGTCAGATACAGACATTTTTGAAATGGAGCGTCGTCATTTAGACGAGGTATAAGTGATCTAGGGTTAATTAGTGTAAATTCCAATGTAATAATGATTGTTTTATTGTGCAGCTGTTTTTAACTCAAGCTTTTCATTTGGACGTTAGACGGCAGTGCTTGGATTTTGCTTTGAGACATCCAGAGCACTTTGAGAAGGTAAGCTTTTATTTTACTTTGTTTATACAGAAATTAAAATACATGCATACATGCATTACAGAATTAAAATACCATTAAAACTAATTTAGAATAAGCTTTTTATCAAATGTTGCAATTAATCAAACATTTAAGAAAATCTAATATGTATATATTGTTCTTTTTTTCTAATTAGAAAATGCACATCGGAACCATTGGTAATAAATTATTACAATACAGTAACAGGAAATGAAAAGTTATTATTTATGAATTCTGCAATAAGTTGTTTACCGTCCTAAATCCAAAAATGAAAAGTTGTAATTGAAGTAATGGGATGAAAAATTGCTATTATGAAACTTAACCTGTTTTTGGCCTAAATACTCAATGATAAAGAGTTGTTTAATAATTGAAGAAAAAGTAGGTTGCCAGACATTTGTAAAACACCAAATGTAGACACATAAAGAATAACGAAAAAGTGTCAAATATTAATATAAAAAAAATACTCGTGTTTCAAAATTATAAAAAAGTAGCAATATAAAAAATTTTGTTTGATTTTAATTGTCGTTTCCTTATGTAAAATATAAATTTCTTGTAATTTTTAGTTTTTTTTAGAGTAGTATGATAAAAAAATATACATTAACTGGTTCAGAATGGTATTTGCTACATTCTTCATTTGCATTTACCTATGACTATGTCTTGTCTGGGAATCATCATATTCGTCTGGCAAACACCTATTTTCTGGATCCGTAGTGAATAAGCTATTACTGCAGCCAAGTATGGTAATAAGTGTACCTAAAAGCTATTGCTGGTAATTTAATAGCATTCTAGTATTAGATATTAATGCTCATGGACTACTTTAAACCAAAAAAGTAATTATTCACCAAGGAGACAAATGCTTTATTGATTTTTCGCTATTATGAATTCAGAGTTTCTTTACTTACCTAATGATCAGTACTGCAAGTAACTATAAATTCCAGTGGATTCATCACTAACTAGTATTTATGTTCCTTAATATTTTTTTAACTACGCCAATGTCAGCATTTCAGTCATTTTTCAATTCCTAATTTTCACACTCTCCCTCTTTATATGTATTTATATATATTGTACAAATTTTCAATAGTTTTACTTCAGTACTTTAAGTACAGTTAGCTTACAATGTTATTAAAAAAAAGTGTTCATTATCCAACCTGAATTATCAGGTTGCTGAAGGCCATTGATTCTACGACTACTGAAATATAATTTATATAATATTATAAATAGGGATGGGCCGATTCCGATTCTCGATTCCAGGAATCTTTGATTCTAGGTGGTATCGAGGAATCGTCGATACTCGATTCTTCATCATAAAAGTGATTCCTATTTTGTTAACTATTAAAATATGTGTGTCGAGTAATTTATTGGAAAAATAATTAATTACCAACTATGTCTTATTTATGTATTAGTTGATTTGAATAAATTAAATGATAAATGTAAACGAAAATATAACGAAAATGTTATTATTTATGAAGCAACAGCAATCAAGATCGTAACCATTTCTGGTCGTTTGACATCGGCCGTCTCTCTCTCTTTCTCTCACTAGAGCGGGTTCGATACTCTCTCTCTCTCTCTCTCCCCCCCCCATGTGTCTTACTACCACTGATTTATAGATGTCAGAACAAAACACAAAAAAAGTACAGTAAATACTCGATTAACCGTGGCCATGATGGTTGAGCGAATAGGCGGATAACAGAAGCACTGTATTATTCCTCCGAAACTTAACCTCAATAAATTATATTATAGACAGATATCACTCTCACAGTAATGTAAAATATTTGGGAGCAAAAAGAAAATAAACACGATTGTAATAGCAAATGAAACTATTTATTACATGATAAACAGATCCGCACAGTAGCTACAAATGTAGCAAAATAATTTACAGTAATATAACTTACAGGTGAAATAGTTCGTTTAGTTTAACAAACAAAGCGAACGCGTCACTGGTCACCTTAATACTTTAGCTGCCGGCCACAATATCGGCGTTTTCATAGAGAATTGCCAAAATATTTTAAGCTCATTTTTAAATAACGTGTTCTTATACTTTGTTCCCCTATCATATCTAAGTATGAATATACATTTCTTATCATAATATTTATAAAAATACGTGTCGGACCAACTGGTCGACATTCCTTGCTTTTTTCTTTAACATTCCCCTTAAATTTAAATGTTTTGACCGGTAAATACTTGAAGAACAAAACAGCTTTATTCACTTTACAAATATTGTCTGGATCATTCCCTTCCTAAAAACTTGGCAAGTCTTCAATCTATTAGTGTTACATGCTTTAGTTCGCAGATTTTCTTTCCATAGCTACTTTTTACATTGCTATATAATGATGGTTTTAAAAATCCTTTAACCAGTTATTACTAGCTGAAAAGTTCTGAAATTCCAACTTCATAACAAAGTCTTTAGATTTTGTTTCGACAAGGGTTTATCTGTTCTTAGTGATGGTTTTGTTTTATCCAATCTACAAGGAACTTTACAATATTGTGAAACTTAGAAAGTCAATTGGTTTTAATAATCCTGTGTCCTTCAGAACACTGTGTTTCTATAGAATCTTTTATGAGTATGCTTCGAATCTTTATTCGCAATTAACCTTTTGCGCATTTAACCTGGCGGCCTGAGTCCAACATCATTAAAAATCCAGTTCCACTCCACTGTTGGACTCAGTCCGACATAGTTTGCGGCATAACTATTACATACTTTAGAACATCTCACTTAATGATAATGTGTACTATGTTCATTAGCTGTGATATGAGAAATAAATTCTTATGTTTATAACTCTGATTGCCCGTATTTATCATCATTTTTCTGTAAATAAGCAACTGGTTCCAGACTGTTATTTACGATGTACTGCACAATAAGCGTCAGACATCTGGATTAGTTGATAGATCGCTGTTTATGTGAAGTTATCCTTATTCATGATCTCCTTTATTTATTTAGTGTTTTGCTATTATTTTAGTTCTGACATATTTTGTTATATACATATTATGTTTTCTAATAGGCTTATAACGTGTGGACTGAGGCCTACTGGGCGAAATAACTCAGGATTACATACAAACATTTACTTCGAAAAGTTTTACACTGTCAAAAACTATAAACCATAAATTCAAGTGTTTTTCAAGTGGCCAAATAAAGGAAAATTTGTATAAAACAGCATAAACAAATTAAACAATTTTGAATGGGCTGAAATGACATTTAGAAATGACATTTATCAATAACTTACATTCATACCTATATATTGTTTATGGTACCTACTTTTGTAAATAAATTTTGTGCTTGTAAATATGGTGTTTAGGGCAATTTGTTTTTGTTTTAAAATAATTACATCAGAATGAACTATTTCACATTCAAACCTAGTTGCAGCTAAGTATTACAGTAGACATGATTCTTGGCGTTTTTATGCATGTGCATAGTTTTACATTTTTCATAATAAATATTACAAATAGATTTTTATAAAACTTCTTTTGCATATATTTTTATTCAGTATTACTTTGAGCTTAAAATGACTCTTATAATTCGTCATAAGTAAAGTGCTATTTCATCAACAAAGCTAAATATAAATTTTTTCCTATAATAAAAAAATAAAAAAACGGAATTTTATCAGGCCGACTGAATTTAAACTCAAAGTTTTCAACATACAAAACTCATATTACTGTTCTTTATTTTATTCTGAATACAGTGGTATATAGTAATATATATTTACTTGAAGTCTTAATTTCTTAGTGAATAATAAACATACGTGTTTGTTTAACTAATTGGATCTGGTGGAGCGGCCAGCAACCAAATAATTGGAGTCCAAAAGATTAACACATATCAACATGTCCAAAGGTGTAGTAAATTCAACATTCGGAGTTAATGCACACATAACCATTATAATAAAATACAATATGAAAACAATGTTAATTGGTTCTTCGAAATTCAAGAAAACCAAAATAAAAGTCAGTTCCACAAAATTTAAAAATAAGCTGTAAATAGCAGATGTTAAATATGCTTGACTCTTGCGTAAAGAGGTACAGGTAAGTAGCAGTGCAAAATATAGAGGTCTCTTAAAGTAAAAAGGGTTTTCTCTTATAGAAGTTTCTGTCTCTCACTTAACAAATGTTTTAGAGGATTAAAATGACAGGAACACACACACACACACTCACATTTGTATTAGTTATGTGAATAACCAATTGGAGGGTTCAGAGCAATAATGAACCAAGTCCATTTTTGTAATTTTTGAGTTAGTGATAGTAGGGTATGTGAAAAATCATCCTTTATTTAGTGCAATATCAAACCAAGTCCAAAGTTCCACAATTGGCCGCCAGAATGCGCTAGTTTGGTCATGCACTGACTGATAAGCAACGAAGCTTCAGAGCAATAAAGAACCAACTCCATTAGTTATAGATTCTCCTGTTCCTGAAGTTTTATTTTCACCTCCACTTTGTCAATGTCCAAGAAAATGTTCTAAAAAGTTTTCTTCACCTAAAAATTTAAGAATTTTTAAAAATTCCTTTTGGATTCTGGGTGATTATTTGCAACAAAATGTTTTGTTGAGAGGTCTTGTAAAAAAGTCAAAACCTCTGGACCGGGTAGATGTAATAAAATCTGCAAAACGTAAAAATCCTCGTTTCGAGGTTCATTGTATGAAGAGGGAAGAGTTTCTAAGTACCAAAGAACTGGAAGAGAATGTAGAAAACAGAAAAGTTGGAATTGACGATGAACCGGTTAGCTGGCTAAACATTAGGTGGATGAGATTTGTAAAAGGAGAACCTATTACTATTTACTTCAAACATTCGTTTGATGAGAAAGAACCCTTCAGAGTGTTGGATAGAAAACAAAGGATGCCAGCCAAACCAAGGAAAAATGCCAAAATTAGAAAAGGAATAAACTTAAAATCCCTTCTTCAAGTTCAACAAAGTCCTCTCTACCCACATCGCAGAACTGTTACAGTAGTAAAAAAATCAGATATGGCTGACCTTTTGCCATTCATCCCACCCATTCACCACCAGTACTTCAGAAACCTACCCCAAGAGATTGGTACTAGAAGTCGAGGTTTGCAATCAGCTGATGGTGACGACTTTGATGAAGATGACGATGAAATTTTTTACTTGTAAACAATTTTAAAAAACCTTTAAACAATTGAATATTCAACATTTTAAGTTTCAGTTAATATAATAAAATATGTATTTTAACATCAATTAAAAATGTTGTACTTTCTTTCAATTAACCATCTACATGGGATAAGAATTTTAAGTACTAATGCAAAGAAAAGTCGGAACAACAAACCAAGTCCAGCATTTCAGTGCAATAATAAACCAACTCCACAAAATTTTTTGGTTAATAATTAAAAATATAAATTTCAATATAAATCATACTTAGCCTAGGTCCTTATTTAAGTTAGAATGTTTTAAACATATATAGCAAAAATGAAATATATACTGTTATAAATAAGTTACTTATGATTTTTTAACTGAACTCAGTTTTCTCCCATTTCACATTTTTGAATTTGGTTTGTTATTGCATAGAACCCTCCAATTGTTTAACACGTTTACAAACTGGCACGAGCGCCAGTTAGAGGCGGCCGCCTGCATTTTATTCGGATATCTACCCCAGCGTTGTACAAGAGACTTAGTTGAGTGTTGTAGCGTCAAGGTGACGTATGTTGGATGTTTCTTTAGTTTGGTTAAGATTACCTGCCATTTTTGTGTTAGTAATGTTAGTGAGAGTTTAGTGCATGTCTGTGGCTGAGTGACAGGGTTTGCGACATAAAAGGTGTGGCTGAGACTTCTAAGGACTGTTTATTTAATACCAATGATGCAGTAGAGTGTACTAGGGATCTTACAGTAAAGCCTACTAGGGGCTTCTAAGTATGCTGAGTCTGAGACAAGCGACGACAACCGCCATGACAGTGACCTGGATCCAGCTACAGAGGAATTCGATTACGATGGTAAGGAACTGTCTGATTCTGATTTGGAAGAAGAAATAGATAATTCTCAATGGACACCTAGTATATTAGGCCGTTGCAACTTTCTGTTTACAAAGGAAAATAAATTTATCGTTCCATTCTCGGGAGAAAATAGACCCTATGATTGTTTCAAACTACTTCCTGATGACATATTTTTGGAAAATATTGTGAAAGCTACTAATATTTATGCATGAGATGTGTTTGCTAAACCAAATCTTACGCCAATAACCTCATTGTCAAGAATAAATAACTGGAAAGAGTTGACAGTGCCTAAACTGAAAACACTCATAAGCCTACTGATTTATATGGGATTGCAAACATTTTTATATAATTTTTATTAAATATTTTAAAAGCTAATTTGTAGTTTTTATTCCACAAATTAATGTTTATTTATTATTTCAGTGGTTATTATTTATTACAGTTACAAATGTGAATTACATGCATAACATAAAAAATAAAATACTGATAATCATGGGACGCTCGCAAATTGCTGGCGTCTCCGATCGGAGACAAAATGCCGGCCTAGTATTTTTTTCATTTTCAAGGCTCAAAATTAATTTTTATTGACATATTCTTTTATTTCTAAAGCAAGACCATCATAATAAATTTAAAAAAATTTTAGCACCTTTGAACTTTACAGTAGAGGCTTTCCGCAGCCAACGTGTTTAACTCTAACAATATTAAATCAATTATAACCTGGCTGGGATTTTAAGCTTTTTTGTATTCTTAAAATATTTAGCTGTTAAAATAGAGTTGCATATCTTTATACATTAAATAAATATTCTTATTTTTTTCAGGCTTTGAAGTGTTCGTTAAATGAATATGTGGAGAAAATAAGAAATCCTAATGAATGGGGTGGAAAGTTAGAAATTGAAGCAATGGCTCTATTGTATAGGTATTAATGAATAGTTATACTGTGGATAAAAATATTATGTGCGATAATATAAGGCTCACTCTGAATAAAAATCAAGACGTATTAAAACAAAATTAACCTGTTTTACAAAATTTGCCCCAAAACCGCAAATAAAAATGGTTTTAAAAGTTTCAGGAACTCTTCTAAAAGTGCAGAGCTAGATGTTTAATTTTGCTAAATTTGTTTAGGAGAAGTATTACTTTACCGAATTTGTCATCTTTTGATATACTCACATTATAAAAGCTTATACAATCTTGTATAAATACATATTTTTATTACAATTTTTCAAAAAATATCCTTTAAAATTTTTAATTATAAATAGCTAGATTTATAAGTCTAGCAAAATATGTATTTATTTGAATAATGCGTTTTCTATATCAATTTAGTTTATATTAATTAACTGAATTAGAAATAAAAAGATTAGTATTTAAACTAATATTAATCTAACCTAAACAAAAATACAGTAATAGATCTAAAAACAAATTATTTAGATTTGTAATTTCTTGTTTTTCAAACTTTACATCTATATCTTCATTATTTATTTATGTATATATTAGGTTAGTTCTAACCTATATATATTTTAGGTTAGTTCTAAAATTATATATTTTAGGTTAGTTCTAGTAACTAAAACATATCTATATATTTTAGGTTAGTTCTAGTAGAGCTTAAAGATTATTTAGGAGTTTTTGCACTAGTTAGGAGACTGACAGACTTACCTAGTGGTAATAGTCCAAAACGACAATCTCTTGAAAATAAATTAATAGACACATATAAAAACATATCACACTATTTGAAATATTTTGATCATACAAAGGTCTTTATCAATCAAAAAAGGATTGAAGGGAACCATAGATGTATATAAATATCCAAATGTCACAGATGCACATATTTATTGTTTATCGTGTAGTACTTTATGTTATTTATTAAAATATTGATTAATTGAAAGCAGATATTAATAGTCTGTCTGATTTACCATTAATGAATACATTATTCAGATGAATAGTAACAATTTAGGCAAGAGTACAATAACTTATCTTCATAATGATTTTCCCTATAACAGTAATTCCTTTGTAATGATAAAATCATTGACAGCATTTGATTCTCTATAACAATTATGTATTTATTCATTCTGTATTCTGATATTGGTCTTTTGTTATAACAGTGATACTTAGCATTAGTGATTATATTACCTGTCTATCAAATTCGTTTTCCACAGTATTGCCTTGACCTTAATTATGCTTTGCCTTAACCTGGGGGTATGTAAGGAGCTTCCTGCTGTAAGAAGGGATCGGCATAGCCTCAGTTGTTTCTTTGTGAATGAATGTTTAATAAGTTTTTTAAAAAGCGTAAATTGCTCTCCCTGAAAGATTAGTTATTGTTAACTTAATGATAGAAAAAGGCAAGAAAAAAACAGATATTCAGTGCATGGGTCTGTTCCAGTCTATTGTGGCTACCACTTGGAAGGACAAAAAGAAGTGGTTTGATGTGAAGGAAGAAGTTGCAGAAACCTCAGCATGAGAATATAGAGCTTGCTATATTACAATGGTTTGATAACAGCGAACAAATCATACGGCGCTTTCTGGGCCAATTGTCAAAATAAAAACAGATGTTTTTGAAAAGAAATTTGAATTTTCCAAGAATCATCTGATGGTTGGCTGAGCAGGTAGAAGCTACACTCAACTTAACTATTTGCGGATCAGGAAAGAGGCTCGTAGGGACCAAAAAACTTTACAAATTTCTGGCTTGAGAAAGTATTGCTTAAACTGAAAGGTTGGTCTTCTGTGGAAGATATATCCAATGCTTATAAGACTGGTTTGTTTATAAGTTTTCGACAAATAGACTTTGAAATTTAAATTAAGAAAATGAATGGTGGAAAATGTTATGGTTACAGCTAACATTACCAGCTCACTGAGGAGGAAGTTATTAATAAATTGGCAAGTCAACAAACCGTTGTTTTAAAAACGTTCAACATTTGCGTATCAATTACCAAAGCAAACAAGTCTGCTTGGATGACTTCACAGATTTATGAAGAAGAAATCTCAAAATAGGATCCTGAGCTTAAAGGAAATAAGATTGGGTTCCGTACATCTTATAATTGCACATCTTAAAAATATAGAGCTTTGTTTTAGGGTTGTCTTGTGGTTGTTGATGTTCAGGGATAGATTTTGTCAGGCATCTAAACCTCAAACTGAAATCCATGTGCACCCACTCAGGATTACACCTATCAATAAGGATTTAAAAACAATCACACAAATGATGTGATGGGACCCTATCAAATACATGTAAACTTAATGCAGTTAAACACACACTGAGTGACCCAACTTGGGACAATCCGATGTAGATTGAACAGGTTCCATACCAATTCGAGTCCAGTTGGTTGTTAGAAAAGTTATATGGATGTTTGTGTTCCTGCCAGTTTTTGTGCCCTTTAATATTCAAAATTCAATTCTACCTGACATTATAAAGTATGTTATAGACATATAAGTTTTAAAAATATTATTTTAATTTTGCTGTTGATACAGTGCCCCACTGGATGAGGCGCCTGGGGAAATTGTCCTGTCATTTGTAGACCAGAAAAGCTGCATATTTTTGAAGATGTTGATACTACCATGGTTACAACGGCAAAAATTTCAGAACAATAATTTTAAGCTCAGATCGTCCTGAATAATACAGAGGCAGTGATACAAACATGATCCAGAGCTAGAACCAATCCCACTCCAGGAGGCTATGGAGGCAGCTAAACTACTGGATAGATTTTTCATGTATTATGAAATTGTCATGGCGGCACCAGGAGTGGTGTTGTAGCTACAAAACCAATGAAAAGGCATTGTTTGGAAGACAAAAAAAGCATACAAGGATTTTACTTTTTCCATTAGTATAACAGAACAAATTTGTACTTTGGTAAAGTTATTTTAAATACCATTATACAGTAATAAGTTTCTAACATTATTTCTTATACAGTTTTTATTTGAAAATTAATGATAGAATTTTTATGATAGTTGAATAGTTAGATAGAATATGATGGTTTTTTAATGATGTTGAATTTTTTAACCCTTTCTCATACAGTATTTTTGAACATATGTCTTAACTCTTAGCATGCTTTATATGAAATAGACTACCACTAGAGGGGAATTAGCAAGTAAAAATAAATTTTAGATTTGATTAAATCTCTATTTTGATTGCAATTTTTTTATTTAAAAATGGAAAAAATTAAACAATTGTTACTAGTTTTTGTATTTTTTTTATAGTCTACAAAGATTTAAAATGTTTTTTTGGTATGATATATTTGGGAACATTTGTATGGGTGTAATGGTTAGATACACAACCGTAACAACAGTTTAAAAATATTCTAATAAACTTATATCACACACACACAGAATGCAAAAACAAAGTAACATCACACTCGGGCTATAGCAAATGACTAACGGGCTCTGAGAATTCAGGTCAATCATGAATGTGCAGACTCCATAATAAATGCTTGTTGCCATGATAACAAATTGCTGAAAAATAGCAATGGACTAAATAAAATAAATGAGTGTGTAGGTATATATTATACCATGCCGACCTTATGCAACATTTTTTTTCTTATTTTAATAAGATTCAGATGTCGTAATTTGTGTGAGATGTTATTTAATATGAGTTTGCCAAAAATCTTACCAACATCATGTGTAATAGGTGTGCCAAAGATTAAAAAAGTTTTGTTTTCTCCCTATATAATAATCTTCTTCTATAACAATGAAAATTCCCAGTACCTTGGATAAAGAGAGATTATGGTTTCTCATAATTTTATACTTGTTCATATTTTGTATATTTTCATTTCCCCCCTCTTAATCGATTTTAGCAGTTTATGTTATGGTGCTTCACTTTCATCACCTTTCTATTCATTTTTTGTTTTATCTAGTTAATCTTTCAATTTTATTATGTTCTATCAGCACCCTTAACTTTAAAAAGTTTATTTACCTTTAACCTTTATGTTACAAATTATTCAATTTTTCTTAGGAGAGATTTTATTTTATACCAAGAGATTGGCCAGCCTGCTCAAAATGTTACCAATTATGGGTTTGATAATAGTATTTATCTTTGCTTTTCACAAGACCGCCACTATGATACAGTCTACACAAAGGAACACATCACAAATGCTGCATTTTGCCAGTGTAAGTTGAATAGTCTTTTAAAATATTTATAATATAATAATTAACTTTTATATGATAGAAACTTACTAATCTTAATTTTAAAATTTAGTATAATATTTCATGTTGAATATTTTTGTTTTGTTTTGGTTAAAAAAATCCTATGTTCATGTTATTTACTTAACTTATGTATGACTATGACTTAAACAGATTATGGCTTAAGGTTAAAAAAAGAAAAAAATATAATATACTATTTGTACCCTGTCACGCTTTACTGTTGTTACATTGTAATTGCATGGATGAGAAATGAAGAACAAAACAAAGCATATGTTTCACATAAGTTTAATTTTGCAATACTTCAGATGTTAAGGCAATACAGACCTAAGGCTATGTAATTTTTTGATTGAACTGTTGCTAGAATCAGTCTAATAAGAAATGTTTTCCCCGTTTCTTCTGGTGCGTCTAAGAAGAAGTTCCCCCAACTCCTTCATTTATTATTTGGAAAACTCCATGATTGAAATTTAATTCTAACTCTGGATTAATTTCCTAAAAAAAATTAAGATCTATTTTTCGTAGAGGCCATTCGCAAAAATCATGTATAACAGTAGTGGAACTGTTGGTCGTGTTATGCATTCCTGTGAGTTGGCTGTAAAATACCCTATCCACGCCGTACTAGCCATACCACTATTTTCCCTCCCATTGTATCTGTCTTCTGTGCATACACTTACAAAACTTTGACGGCCAGTACCTTCATCGATAGTGGCAGTCTAATCTAGAGATTCAGTTTCTTGAAAAGCAATTGAAAAGTTTCCAATAAAGAACCAATTTTGTGTAATGTGACATGGTCTGGCTTTTTTTGTCTTTCTAAGTAATCAAGATGGAAGGGAATCTTAATCGACAAAAATCCCTGCTCATTACATTAGGAGAAAAGTTGTAAGAAGCAACAGTCTTTCGGCATAAGACCACAAAATCTTAGGTTTTCGATCAATACTCATGGAAAATTATTGCCAAATACTTTTTGAACAGTAAAAACGTTTTATAGCTACTTATTCCACTTTTAGCAGTAAGATTTATTACAGACTTGATCAGTAATTGTAATTTACAATATCATAACCAATAGTTCATTATTATTAATAATATGTCAAAATATAATTTCATTTGAAAGAGATTATGGGCAATAAGAGTATTAACTAAAAAGAATTAAAAACAGTTAATTTTTTTGATGTTTAAGGTTTTTTATGGTTTGTATTTTAATTCATGCTGTTGTTTTATATAGTAGCTCCAGACAATTGAACCACTTTAAGACCAGTGTGATATACTTTGATTAAATAGCTGGTTACCTATTAAAAAAAGATTTAAAAAGTAAGGATAATACTTTAATAAATACCAGGTAACCTGTATTGTTATAATTTTCGCATATGTCACTTATAATATGTTCTGAACATGATTATGTTAATTTCATGCGGCGGAATTAATAAACATTGCTGAAATACTCACAAAGTAGCAAGTTAGGATAAATATGGTATCTCTAAAATACAGATGATAATAATAAAAAACAACACCACAACAATAGACAAACTATGGCACAATATACAAAAAAAAAAAACACACTAAAATTAACACTACAGGGAGGAAAAACAAATATATCATAATACCAAACATAAACAGAACATCAAATAAAATAGCCCACAAATTTCATAAAATAGGATAAGAATAGCATACAAAACTAATAACAATGTACAATACAAAATACAAAATTTAATATACAACATAACACCAACAACAAAGATAAACTACAAGTACAAAATTAAACTGCACAAACTGCTACAAATTCTACATTGGGCAAACAGGTTGCAGCTTCAAACAAAGAGTCAAGGAACACAAACAGAACACCAACTCAGCATTCTACAATCACATAAAATAAAACAGGACATAAAAACATAAACATTTACCATAACCTAGAAATCTTACACATGAACAAAAAAGGACTATATCTCAACACACTAGAACAATATATAATTTACAAACACACAAAAATACAAAATACAAACATAAACGAACAAACCCAATACAAACACATACTATCAAAATACTTTTGAAAACTTGCCCTTAAAACCATCACCACCTAACCTAACAACAACTCTAAGCAGAAGACACTGATGAAGATCACAAAGCGATCGAAAATGTTCTGTCTCAGTAAGATTTTACAAATTTACAAAATTTAAAGTTCGTATAGTCATAAAGTAATGTAGAAGTGATTAATTAAGTTTCACCGAACGTAATGGACTACAAAATTCAAAAGTTTAAAAAACAGAGTTCACCGAATAGACATTGAACATAGAACTTGTGAATGTAATTGTGACAAACATAGAGTAAATCCAATGAGAGTATATACAGTACTATATAATAGAACAGTAGTGGAATTTAGACGTGAACAAGTCTTAGGGAGGGGATCCAGTGTCAATGGCCTTCGGTGCCAAGCAGTACAAGGTTTAAATCATGTTAAAAAAAAACAATTTTTTTTTACAGCAGATGTTTCCTTATTGAACATATTCAGTGAGTACTGTATAACATTGACACTGGTCACATTCAGTACATCAAGTAGCTACATTAAAAAATACTGAACCAAATAAGCAGTTATTTGTACTAACTATCCAACGTAATTTATTATGTACAGGATGCATTTGTTATTGTTTTTTAAATATGATACAGTTAAATGGCTGTTTTGATAAACCAGTGACAGTGGTAAATCTGAGTTCATATACAATAAATCGGAATCCACTGTATATGTATTATTGTTTTGAAAATAAGTTGAATAAATAAGAGTTTTGTAAAAAATGGCTAAATATTATGATGCTATTTTTACTTTACCTTAAAAAATACATTTGTTTGAAATCAATAGTTTTTAAAATAAAAAATATCTTTCCTTGTTTTGTACTGTTAAATCTTTTCATTTTAACTGATAATGTCATTTTCAGCAATGGTTTATGATGTACTATATAAAGGAGTTTTCCAATTAGAAGAAGTGGATTATGCTGTGAAAAAGATGCTTCATGATAAGACATCACAATACCGACATCAACGAGAATCTAGTTTTCTTGCAAGTGGGTGAGTATTCTTTAAAAGTATAGAAAGAAATGTAGCAATAATCATGTTAACCTTGGAGTTATTACCCACCCGTTCTCAAAATATTGATTTATATTATCCTGCAGGAGCCTTTGCAAGCCATAACTTCCCAATCTTCTATGCCAGGAGAGACTTATGCTTTTAACTAGTTTTTATCTATAATTGGATCACCTAATGGTGGCTATTGCTGTTTAAAAATAAACTATTTGGTTGTACCTTATAATATTGTTTTCTAGTATACAGTACAAAACCTAGTACTATTTAACTGTAGTAAAGGTTAATTATCACTCATTGATGAAACAAGAATTGTAGATTGTTTTCTTGATGAGTCTTTATTGATAATTGTCTTGCTATTTTGAAAGGTTATGATTATATTTTCTCTTAATTATTTCTGAGAGATATTTTTAGTTACATTCAGTTACATCTAAATCTAAATAAAGTTTTGTTTTTTATGATTTGATTTATTGCTTGTAAAAATTTATATTAATTAATTTTTTCTTTTTACGTTTTTGTACATATTATTATATTAAACTCTTTTTGTTTTCCGATATTTGATGGTGGCATTTCTTGCTTTTTGATAAAAAAAGTACAATGCTGCCTTTATTTTTGTGGGGATTTTGAAATATATCCTCACTACATATTATAAAATATGCAATTCTGTGGAAAACAAGTTTTTAAAAACATAAAAATAACTATCTTAGGGCAAGAGAAATATATCTCTCTTCTGCTGTTAATATTTTATAAATTCTGTTTTCAATAATTAATATATTAGAAATAAAGTTTTTGATATAAAAGAATTTAATGTTTATAAAAACCTCCCAAACATTCCTGTTGAACTCCAGCTTCCTGACATAGTTCTATCTCTTTAGGTTTTGCATTAGATTATAACTGATTTGGTAAGGTATCACCCAGAATTTAATTCAACATCACTCTTCTAGTAATAAAGTTCATTATGTTAAATATGTTGATAGTTCATTAATTTTGAATTTAGATCTATTTTTGAAATACATATATTTCACTGTGTCCTGTAAAATTCTGTACAACAGCGTTAATATTTTTAATGTTATTCAAATAATATTAAATTGTCGCAGTTGTTCTTCTGGAAACCTAGACATGAGGCTTCTAGGCTCCTTTCTCCACTTCACTTGGATTTACATCAAAATCTTTCCCATTATTCCATATTAACTGTATATAGTATCACAATAAAATAGCATCTGGCTACTTCGATGGATCAGACTCCCCTAAGCCATGCTAACCTTTTGAAGCCAAGCATCTCTTTAATTTCCTTGTGACATGACTTTTCCTTTTGTACAAATTAGAGTTGCTTTGTCTTAGTGACAAGTTTGTTTGTAAATTTGCTCAGCTTTCGCAGCTATGACGTCATCACCACTTTCTTTTCACTTGGATTATTTTCTCAACAGATTTTTGTATATTTTATTTATTGGACATTTTAAAATTGGGTGATTTTACAAAACTTAATTGTTTAATTTTCTGGTGTCATTTCAATAATTGTCCCTTTATTAGTTATATTCATTCACTAAATATCATTTTAAACCTGTTCCACGCATGTCAAATTTACCTGTTCCACGCATGTCAAATTTACCTGTTCCAAGCATGTCAAATTTACCTGTTCCACGCATGTCAAATTTACTTGTTCCACGCATGATCTTACCCATTTTATACCTGTTTTAAGGCTCTTAGATTTGTTCCTCAACACCGAGGCTTCATTTTATATTTAACATTCTAGGATATATTTATGAATCATATTAATGTAACAAATTTCACAATATTAATTTAAACAATTTAGACAGTCTGTTGTTTTTGTACTGTCTGTGTCTAGCCTGGTTTAACATAATTTGTTTCAATTTAATAACATTAGCTATTTTTACGTACTGTAACCTTTCAACACTATTACATATTTTGCAATGGTCATTCTTCTGTTGCAAGCTCTTGTCCTATCTTTATTCATGGTTCTCATGGGATATGGATATGAGACGTTTTAGATAAGATAAGAGACTGGCAGGTTTACTTTGGTAATAGTCCAGTCTGTAATCTAACAATAGGTATACATGAACACTAAGATACTAAAATAATGATATATTAAAATTTCAGATACACTACATCCTGTGTCAATCAGATAGAGAAACTAAATTGAGCCACATATACACATCTGTTAGTATTTTTAAACAATAATGGTAGCAATATAAACTTATTATAACCTCATGTAAAGAATTTCAAGTATTAATTGTCATAATAAAATATTATAAAGAAACCTTGTATTTTTTTACAGGTTTGACTGAATTTAAAAAAAGAACATTCTAGCATGTTTATTTTTGTACTGTTAATTACACTAGGAACAAATATTTGCAAATCCTAAGCTTTTTCTGCTACACGTCCATATATTTCATGCACTTACACAACCTCAAACAGTAATTGCATTTCAAAGTGCTTATTATTTTTGGTTTAAGTAAATTACTAATCATCTGAAATGCTGCTGTTAAACAGCTAATCTCTTTTCTTTGATTTATGACCTGTCAAGGGCTTTTAAACTTCTAAAGTAAGTCGCAAATGTTTGCTTACCTTGAGATTAATAGATGGAAAGAAATATTATTAATGTTAACCTATTATTATAATATGTTAAATAATAAACCCAATAACCACAAATTAACTTTATTTATTCACCTAAATAAATGTGGTTATTTGGTTTATTATTTAAAATATTATAACATATGCCACAGTTGCTGAAGAAAATCATTATATTAACCTATTATTATTGTAATTACTTTTTGATATAAATAGGATGTTTTCCTTCACGTTTTTATGCAAGTTAAAGCCAATGTTACAGCAGTTCTCATAATGAGTTTGTGTTATGGTAAAGAAGGATCTAATTTAAAAAAAAACATTATTTCCTTCACTCAAAGTTGGGTCATAAAAAGGTTTAATTGATGGCCACATTTAAAGAATTCAAACTAAACTTAGTAATTATAAAGAATAATAAATAGAATAAATGTAACAAACTATATCAATACACCCAAGATACCAGAACCAGTGAACTAACAGCACTCATATAACTAACTCTGACTTTACTTTTGAAATGAAGTACATATTTAACACTTTCAGCACAGCAGCGATATTGGTGATCTCATCAAACTACTGTCTTGATTTCGTTAACTTCCACCTCTGACGGCATTGGAACGCTATGCCGGTTGCATAGCTTGCCGTAGCATCTAATTATCGAGCCCGTTGTTTTCATCTCAATAATTTTATTTCTAACATATACATATTTATTGAGGACCTCAGAACAGTGTATTAGACACTAAAATATTGTTTTATTTATCGGGTCACAATTAAAAAAAATAAATACAAATGATAAATTACTGTATGACAAATAATAAAACACAATAAAAAAGACAGAGAAAAAAAGATAATTTACTTACAAAACTAAAGACCCTACTACTAAAATATACTACATACTAAAATAAGCACTCAACTTTAACTCGGAATGTTTGTTTCTGTTTGTGCCATGTGTTTCACAAAGCTATAGAGATCGATAATGTAAACGGAGACATAGATAATACATATGCCACATCCGAGGCTATTTATAGTCGAGATAAGCTGACATTTGTTTACTATAATCTTATGTTGACACATTAGGTTTTCGGGGATCCAAGCATTTTGTCAATGACTCAGATTTACAATAGTCTGTTCCTACCTCGAGTTGGTTCATTCACTCTAATAGGACAGTTATCGTTTATTCTTGCGTTAGTTCAGAAAGCTTAGTTAATTTTTATGATCGTTGTTTTTACCAGATATTTTGCCGCGTTAAATGGTTAAAACTAAAAAAAAACATTAAAATATGAAAGTTAAACCAAATAAATCTGTTCATAAAACTCCCTGAAGCATCAAAAGTTAACTTGGGATGGTCGGATTTAAAAACGACTCAGGCTCAATGTTCTCCAATTTCTTCTGAAGTACTGACATAAAAATCAAACCTTTATACAAATACGTATCGACACTAGAGAAGTTTGAATTAGCCTGGGAGTGAGCGTGTCGGTGAGCTCACCGTATCTAAGGAAATAAGCTGGGAGCGCATCGTCACGCTCTCTGTACCTCGTAAGGGAATCCAGAGCGTGCCAGAACGCTAGCCGTGCTGAACGTGTTAATGAAAGTGACTGATTGAGTTGTTGTCAGTTACAGTGCCTACCTATATTGCTTTCAGGTACACTATACTAGAACTTCCAAGAGGAAGCCTCACTGACAAAACCAAGTAGGGCCCAATACCCAAATGTGAGTAATGCCCTGTTGCTTAAGAAAAATAGAGAAACATCCTGTTCCATATGAACAAAAGTAGTTTTTGCAAAAAGTAAAGATAATAATTCTACAGTAATAAAAATGTTAACTAATTAAATATTAGTTATACATCAAAAAAGTAATGAATATGTTGAAAAGGTAACTATGTTTTTACCAATTAACTTTGGATGCTCAAATTATTAATCGATGATTCTAAGTGATTTAATAATATAAGTGACTTTTAATCTTGTGTGTTTATAAGAATAAGTTTTTTTTTACCTGATTCAGTTTTTTATATCTTCAGACTTGCACTTCGTCTTGAGATGAGAGACAGTTGTGTTAATGTAAAGGATTTGTTGAATGTTGGAGTTACACCATTTCCTTACAAAGTGGCCAAGTCGTTGGACCCAGACATTTATCGTAATGTAGAATATGATACCTGGAATGATTATAGGAGAGGTAATTAGTATAGAATTTTTGTTGTTAGATTACTCTAGATTAGGTCACTATTGATCAGGATTCTCAGTAAAAGTTAGACAAATCCTCCCTTTTTTTCTTTTAGTTGACGAGTTAGTAAAAATTAGTAAATTTATTCAATATAGAAGTCAGGTATTCCCATGGGATGTTGTGTAAGGATTTACATAAGTTACTTGTTTTTAAGTACTCAGTTAGGAAGTCTTGGCTAGTTCACAAATGAAAATCTGTGAATAATTAATTTATATTAATAGTACAGGGTGTCTAGTGACAGGGAAAACCGGGAAAACCTGGAAAAGTCAGGGAATTTTAAGATTCTGGAAAATTCAGGGAAAAGTCAGGGAAAATATTTATTTTGATTAGAAACAAAACTAGTGGCCATTGCTCTCGAATATTTGGTATTGTAAGCCAGCGGTTTAGGGGCAGGGCAGTCAGGAAATAACAATTCTTTATTTAGATGCCCATTATTTATTTGATAAGCTCGTTGCTATGATTTCAGGACTTATGTCAATAAATATTAAACGTGTCGAGTTGGTACAGCTGGGAGGTTTTAGCCTGGACCGTGGCCTTGGGGTGAGCAGTGGTTCTGTTATCATATGGACAGGTGGGGATAACAGATAACTCAGTCTGTTTCTGATCACACAGAACGCTGTGTAAACATTCGTAGCCAGCTATTTGTCTAGACTCGTGATAGTATGTGTTTTATTTGACGGTGATTATTTGTACACCGTTTATTTCAACATGGAAGGTTCCAGTTTTCATTGCCGTAGCGGGCAAACGCGTCATGCAGATGTCGTCATTACCTCCCCTCCTTCCTTAGGATAAATATAAACTAAAAGATAAAGTGACTGAAGCAGAGATTATATGGTGCGTGAATTTAGTAATGCAACACTTCTTTACGCAATGCAGAAGGTAGTGTGCCTCTTTCTAAGGATGTTCCCTGATAGCACCATTGCACAGAACATGAGATTGGGGAAAGATAACATTTCCTATAGTGTTGTAATCGGTTTATCAAATTATATTAAAGACCTGTTACTGACATCATTAAATTCAAATTCTAACTATGTAATTGGCTTTGATGAAAGTTTAAACAAAATATCACAAAGAGCCCAAATGGATTTGAGTGTTAGGTATTGGGATGCAGAGACGGATGAAGTGAAAGCTCGATATTTTGGTTCTGTGTTCCTTACAGACACAAAAGCAAAAGAGTTACTAAATTCGTTCTTCAAAGTCTGGATTTATCCAAGATCCTTCAGATATCAATGTAAACTGGGCTTTCTATAGACATCTAAAAGAGGAAAAGTCAGGGAAAACTCAGGGAATTTCTTCAAGCTATTTTACTAGACACCCTGGAAAAGTCAGGGAAAACTCAGGGAATTTCTTCAAGCTATTTTACTAGACACCCTGAAAAAGTCAGGGAAAACTCAGGGAATTTCTTCAAGCTATTTTATTAGACACCCTGTAGTAGCAGAGTACCAGTCCTTCGTACAGGATTGACAAATATTTGTATTGATTTATTTAAATTTGAGTTGAATTTAATTTACTGAAATTAAATCCCAATAAATATATCAAACTATAGTTTATAAACCTGTTGTTAAGGGAGTTTCTAAGGCCAGTTGGGCTGTACCCTGACAAAATTTCTAAATAAAAATAGGCCTATGTAAAAACCAGGGACCCTAAGAATTTCCATTTAAAATTTCAGGTATTTATTTCCCGCTCCCACGTGTTCGATAGGGGAAAAATTGTACTGGGCAACTCAGAAAATCATCAGGGATATGAAAAAATTATGAAAACTCTCGCTCAGGGACATAAATAAAATTTTTATCAAATTAAAGTTGAGTAAAAAATTTATTGCAGTGTAATAAGTACTATGTCCGCCTATCAACGGCGCACCGTACTACATATACATATATTTTTTAAATATAGGCTTACCTATAAAGTATCCAGTTATGATAGATTTGGTTGTAATTTTATACAATACTATATACCTATATTAAAATATACCTGTAAAGTGTCCAGTCAGAATATTTGGTTATAGTTTTATACAACATTACCTAATTAAACGTCTACTTCCGCAGAGTAATACTACGTCACGCGATCTCTATTCTAGCCTTACATGTTTTCATTTGGTTAAATGTATAAAATTACAACCGAATCTATCCTGATTAGGTACTTCATAGGTATATAAAATTAACCTTTCATGGCAATAACAAACAATAACTGTCAATATAGCTTCAGGACATGTTTTTGATTCATTTATATGCATTGCATTTTTACCAACACTATTAGCACAACGTTTGAGGAGAATTACATTTTTTCCAAACTGTAAACTTTCGGGGATGAGCGAGAGTTGTCTTAGTTTTTGTTGTATTTCTGATGACTCTCTTTGTCACCTAATATAATTTTCGTGCTAAAATCAAACACGTGGGAACGGGAAATAAATACCAAATTTAAGCTAAATGGGTCTAGTAGTTTTTACGTGATTGAGTAATACACACACAGACACCATTAAATTTTCATATAATAGTATAGATTAGTTCTCAATAAATAAATCAAACTATAAACTTACTGATTATTGTCTTGAAAACCAAGGGAAAGAAAAATTTCTGCTTGTAACATAACACTTGTAAAGTAAACTAACCTAGAAAGATGAATAACAATCGATTACTATCAGCTGTTTAAATGTGTTTAAAAGTGACTGTTACAGGTGATTATCAGCTGATTGTCAAGTTAAGTATTAAATGGAGTATAGAAAATTGAGTGTTAAGGGGGTTTTCAAGGCCTGTAGGACGGTGCCCTGACAGAATTTCTGAATAAAAATATGCCTGTCTTTTAACCAGGAACTCTAAGAATGTCTATGTAAAATTTCAGCTCAATGGGTAAAGTAATTTTTACGTGATTGAGGAACACACACAGACAGACACAACTAGATTTTTATATTTTAGTATAGATATAAGTGCATATATAACTGATGCAGTAACTGAGCTTAGATATCAGTCTCCAAGTTTTACAATGTTCATTTCTTTCTTACTTTATTTAAATATAACATTTCTACCACTTTAAATGCTACGGTCTGGTGTGCAACTTTATTGTTTAAATTGTTGTAGATTTTTTCATTAAGAAATTTATTCTTTTTAAAAGAAATTTAAAAGTATAACACACTGTTAAATCTGATGAGTTCATTGAATCAGTGATAGCAGGCAGTGACTTTTGCATAAATTACTGGCAGTGGCAGGCATGTATTGTTACTTTGTTGTAAAAGAGGGGTTAGGAGGAATCATGCTAAAATTGGCGCCTCTTTTTCATCAAAGTTTTGCAGAGTTCTCTGAATTTTTGTTTAAGCATGGTATCTGTTAACGGTTTTGTTCTGTTGATAGAAATACATGAACAACACCTCTAAAGAATTATAATAAAGAACTGTTACCAAGCAACTTTGATTTCTTCAAAATATTTTTTTTTTATTCATTTATATAAAAAAGACCTCTATGTAAATATGTACGAATTGTTAGTATTTTGGAGTCTTTATGATGTTTGGGCGATTGATTGCAATAGTAATACACCTATGTTTAATCAACAGTTGTTCTTGTATTAAAGAGGGCAGTCATGATTGTTTTTAACAGGTTAACTTAGTATAATTTATTTACCTCTAATTGTTATTTCAAAAGAGTTCCAGTAACTATACATTTTAGTAAACTATTTTGCCATATTTACAGTCTTTATCTATAATATGCTTGTATTTTCTGTTGACGATCATAGCATAATGTGGACTTTGTCGCAAAGCAGAATGGCTTTATTAGAGTAACTTCATACTACTTATGTAGGTTTGCTACTTTAAATTCTCCAACTGCAATTAAGAAGGACAAGTTTTTCTTCCGTTTTATCTTATATTAATATTTTGTAGGAGACAAAATTTTTCCAGCTCTTCTACCCTTTAATATGCAACATAATTTTGTTTACTTTGCAATGACATTAAAGTATTGATCCCTTTTGATTAGTCAGGCTATACAGCCTGTTCAGCACAGCAGTTAAGTTCTAACATTTATGGCAAGCAGGCGGTATAATTGTTTTGTCATCGCATTGTGTTAAACTTTAATTTTTATAATGGCATCTTCTCTTAAAAGAAAACACAAAACACTTTTGTTGTCGGATAAGTGCGACATCCTAAAACGACTTGATACCGGGATACCTGTTAAAAAATTAGCGGAGGATTTTGGGATAGGAAATTCAACAATCAGAGACAAAAAAAACAAAAAAACTTTTTTGTTTATGTCTTTTATGAAGTAAGGTATCAGTAACGCAGAAAACTGAAAATGAGTGAATACACTTTGATAAGAGTGAATACACTCATGGTTTCTGCAAGAACGATCACGAAACGACCCGATACCTGGCTCTTTATTCCAGGAAAAGGAAAGAATTTTTTTTCTGAACTGTACCCCAACAAGGTAGAGTTTAAAACAAGTGATCATTATCTTGACAATTTCAAAGAGACATGGAATTCAGTGCCATCCTATCACGGGAGAAAAATTATGTAATAATCTGGATGCTATAGAACCTTTCCATCAACAAAATTTTGCTAAAAATTAGTGACTTAAATTTATGTCCTGATCAGGTTTAGAGTGCAAAGGAAAGTGGCTTTTTTGTAAAGCTTTACCAAAGAAAATTTTAGTTCACAAGTACGACGTCTGTGAAATGATGAAAAATCGATTAACATTTATGCCTTACTCAAACAGTTCTGGAAGCCACAAATTACGTCTAATGTTCTTAGCAAATCACAGAAACCAAGAGTTCTCAAAGATTGTTCCATGCCACTTTTATACAAAGAGCAGAAAAAAGGTTGGCTGGATCAAGCTTTATTTAATGAAAGGTTCCATGATGAATTTCTTCCATCGGGAAGAAATCATCTCAGATTTGTGAACCTTACTGAAAAAGCACTGCTTGTGCTAGACAGTGTGGCTGCACATCCACACGAATTAGTTAGCACAGACAACAATCTCTGTCACCTAACTGTACTGCACTAATACAGCCTACTGTATGTACAGTAGTAAGTTTATTTGTGTTTTATTAAGTGTGTGGTTCAAATGTTTGTTATATTATTCATTTTAAAACCTTATATGATAAAAACCTGTTTCAATTAAATATATGTTTCAATTGGTGTTTTCTTTCAGTTATTAGGGCTACTGAATTGTACTGTACTTAACTAACTATATACTCTTACCATTAGCCTATAAGCACTTTATATTACTATATAGGCATGTATGTAGCTGTATTTATGGCATAGGTATATGTAGTAAGCGTACATTGTGGTAATTCGAAAAATCCAGTACTCCGAAATGGTTGTACGATTATTATTTCAAATTACCGGGATTGAAGTGTATTTATAAAAACAAGCACATGTTTTGGGAAATATTTTGTTACAAAAATATATATAAGAACTTATCCTTTACTTTTATATTAAATTCATTACTTAAAACTTGTTTAAAATATTTACCTCATGTTTCAGGCCTGAGGTTTGGCATTAATCCGTGGAATAACAGAGAGCTGCAGGTCGGTGTTAAATGCCTTGTAAATCTTCAATCTGATAGAGTTTGCCTCGCTCACATTCAAGAAATGGAGCCAAATAAGGGCCCAGTTGTAGTATTTGTGGAAGAACTCGGTGAAAAGTATGTAGAGTCAGATTTCCATAGCCATAATTTGCATGACCTAATTTTAATTTTTACGATCTTAAAACAGCTGACTAATAATCTAGTAAAACTCTTACTGTTTGTGAATATCTATAAAAAAAGTGATAGTGAACAAATTTAATGGCACTTTTTCTTTTATAGGATAACTGTTTCTTATGATAGCTTAGAACTGCTGCCCCAACCAGCTCCTCCACAAGTACTGCCAATCCCAGGAAAACAACTTCGTCAACTACATGGTCTAAAGATATCGTCTGGTGATGATACTCCATCAAGCAACTCTGGTAATTTACTGTTGAAAATAAAGTTATTCATAGTAATTTTTCCAAATTCCTATTAAGATAAAAAAAACAATAAATTTTCTGAAAATAGAACTATTTATTTTTTAAAGATATTTGTAAATATTATACAATAAAAACTGTTTTCTGAACCCGGGACCTGGTTTAACCAAAATGGATGTATATAAAACCATGTTCTATATAAATTTTAGATAAATTATATGGTTTCATTATTGTTGAAATTTATTTATTTTAGTATTATGTAATTGTTGTGTACACGTAGACACACACACATGCACATGCACACACAAACTCACAATCATGCACATGTGCACACGTACGCTCGCATGTATGCACTCTATCTCTCTCTCAAAGTAGTAAATTTTGAAAAATATACAAAAGCTTTCAGCATTACTTGAATTTTTAAAAAAATCAGATGGAAGTTGGGTAATAGTAGAGGAGTTTTCAAGGCAACTTATCAGTTTGTGTAAACCAAGATAGATTTTTCGCAAATTGATGGGCTTGATTTGAAAAGAAAAGGTTTTTAGAGTAAAGGGATAATTTTATTTTTTTCAAAATTAAAATAAAATTAATTTCCCTATTTAAAGAAAATTAAATACAATTCAAAATTATATGATGAAAATACCACCAGAGTCTAAGTAAGCAGAAAATATAAAACAAATAGTTGCAGAATATTGTAAACAATAAAATAACATTTATAGATTAATAAATTTAAAAAAAATACAATTTTAATTAATAAACGGTTACTAGATCGCCCCAAAATTATAAAAGTGTCTAGTACGAAACTTTTACATTGTCGATAAAGTGTAAGTGGTAAAAAGTCAGATAACTACCGTTCAAATTTCTAATAAGATCTAAAATTGTGAAACTGAGCATGCCAATAAAAAAATATTAAATTCTAAAACCATAAGTGACAGCACAAATCCCGGAACGAGAAGGTACACAGAGTTCAAAAAGTTAAATTCAGATTTGTTTAACTAAAATTATGATAACCAATTGATTATTAATAATTAAAAAATATAGCACATGACTTTCTTTTAAAACCATAAAACAGAAATAATAAGGGGTGGTAATAAAATAAAAGAAATTCATATACAGAATGCCAGTTTCAATTTTCAAGATAAATATTAAAGTTATGATATGCCAGTTAAAACAGGAAATATTTCAAGTCATGTGTAAACACAAATTAATTAAATATAGATTATAAAAATAAATAGAATAAAACATTCATAAAGAAAATCAATAATTATTTAGCAGTTACTTAAGGTCATTAACATATTTTGTGTCCATGTCAAATATATTAAGCAACCTGGAACCAGTTAATGTAAAAGCGAAATTATATAAATTTGGTTTTTGTAAAAGTAAGATTGCAAAAGAATAATCCTTGAGATTTATGTTTGAGCACACAAATATAAATTATAATAAATTCATTAGGAAGTAATCTCTATTAATTCAAGAAATATTTTGTGTGTAATTTTAAGTATAAAAAACGAAAATGGTGTCAAATAACGACGAATGTGAAAGAACTTTAAATAATAGTGTCAACAAGATAATTGATGAACTTTCTGCCAACATTCTAAAAACATTACGTTTTATTCAAATGAAATAATAACTTGTCTAAATTATGAGACACAGTAAACATTTAGTAATATTAAGATAAATTTTATAACGTACTATGAAGAGAAGATGTTACTTTTATATATTTTTCTCAATTTAATTAAATCAAGATTGAAAAATCAATTTTTATAGTTATTATAACCACCCTGTGGTAATAAATTTTTTCAACCATCAACAAGAACAGAAGTAAAAAATTCAAGTCAAGCTAGAACAAAGATTTTTTTTAAAGTAGTATTCCTGCAATAGGAAATTAGTAAATTAATTTTACAAGTAAACGAAAACTACTAAATATATTATCACATAATTATGATTACATTTTGGTTGACTTTCAAATAAAGTCCAGGGATTTATCCATTAGCAGATCATGCTCATCACACCAAAGGTACCAGGATCTGTTGAGTCTGTTGGGATCATATTTTGACCATGGTTGGATTGGCGTGTTTCAGCCCTAAAGTAGCCATCATCAATATGAACAACTAACGTTTTAAAACGCATGAATGCGATTACGTTTTATAGGGAGGCAAGACCCCGGCAAAAAGAGGGTTTGGCCGTGGCAACACAGACTCATACACACACACATATACATTCACATTAATATATATTTATAAATTTAATATCTTTAATATATTTTTGTTCAAATAATTTTTTTGTCTGACGACAGTTTGCTCTGATAGTGATTTTTCAAGTGAGTTAGAATTTATTAAAATAGTTTAGGTCAGAAGGTAAACTTCTTCTATCCAATCTTAAAATTTGAACAAAATTATATTAGTGATTAGTGATGCTGTCATTGTTGAGTTGTTTATATGATGATCTAACAACTTTATGTCAAGTTGAATTTCCTTTAGGAGTTTTATAACAAAAGTACTTGATAAAAGTCATCTTAAATAATTGAATCCAGTAAGGAAAATATACATTCATTTGTCAATATGGAACAATTAGAAATTGCCACAAGAATGGGTAGTTAAATATATATCAATCATTAAAAATTACTTTTCACAGACTTCTAAAAAGTTTGAAATTTTAGGAATATATTTAGAGAATTATAATTTCATTTTCTTAATAATAATTTTTTTAAAAACAAATTTGCTTCTTTGGTTGATAGATGATGTTGAAGAAGATAGAAATGAAGATAATCAACTAATGATACCTTGGAGTTCCCAAGAAAAACAGTGGAGTAGAGAGGATGAAAGTGGTAGAAAAACACCAAAAGCTAAAATGTTTTCTGAGTTACAAAGTAAGGATACTTGATTAATTGTAATTTATAACTTACTTTGTAATCATATACAATTGTATAAAATAATACAGACTATTTTAAACATAGCTGAAAATCAAATTCAATAATTTGAAAAGCACAGTTCATTAAATTTTTTAAACTCACTTTTACATGTGACTTATTTGCAAGGACAGAAGAATTTCTTATTTTATAACTATTCTGTTTCAGTTATGCATCAATATCAATTAAACAATTTCAAACAGTCAAACTTTAAAAAATTTTTAAATCTTGCTAAAATTCTTCTCAAGAATTTCCACTTTTGTAAAACTATTGCAGTTTTGAAAAAAATATGTTCCACTTGTATTACATATATAGTTCTATACAAAAAGAAGACACAAATGTTAAAAAAAATAAATTAATATTAAAGACACTAGGTTATGAAAAATGTTTTTTATCCAGAGAATTTTATAGAAAATTTATATTCTTTTCTTTTAGCAGTTAATCATAATTTACATTTATTGATGGGAGTATGAGAATAATATTGTTTGTACGCTTGGGAATATGCAACGAAAGAATAACTGAATTATTCCACTATCTGCAAACATATTAATCGAAAATAGTAGCTTCAAAAAAAGCAATAATCAATATATGCTAAATCAAAATATTATTTTGGAATGGCAGCTTCAGGAGTTTAGCTACCTCATAATTTATTATATGACAATTTTTTAAATGTAAAACAGGAGACCTCATTTGGTAATAACCTGAGCTGTCTTCATAGTATAAATAGAAGAGGACAAATCCGTTAATAAATTTGATATATTTCAGATGATATATTTCTTCTTCTTTGTAAATCAAAAGAAATAAATGATTGACAATAGATGTATTTCATTAGAACTCCAATTATTCGAACTCTGGCTATTCCAATCACTGATTATCCAAATTGGGTTCAGGTTTTCAGGAAAAAAATTAAGTCCGAAACGTACTGTGATTTCTAAAATAATAATTGTCTACATTTCTTATTGGGATTTCCTCTGTGAACCGGAGCGTAGCGCAGCACAAACATTATTTTGATGCTGAGTCACCGTCTCAGTGCAGTTCTGTATAGTTGGCTGTCGTCAGTCACCAGGTGGCCGGCACGGCCCAAGTGCCACTGTTAGTTTTGATTAGTCAGTCAGAGTGTCTTAGACCTGTATTGTTTTGTTTGTGAGTGAGTTTCATCGTTTATAATTGTTTATAAAAGAAAGCGAGTTTTCCTATCATTAGCATACAAAAATTAGATCAATCTGATAAAGATGTAACGGGTAAACAGTTGTTTGAGAGGTACGATGTTAGACAATCAATGATTTCAGACATTAATAATAGCAGACTTTTAAACTTCATGTCAGTGTTTGAAAATTAAGATAAAAGTTCTTCAAGGAAATATATGAAGGTAGCAAAATTCAAAGAATTATAAGGTGTTATTTTGAGTGGTTTTTGCAACAAAAATTTACGTGAATCATTGTTGGTTTTTTTCAACAATCATTTCGAGTCCGATTCTTTGTGGAAAAGTTAAGATCTTAGTTCAGAAATTTAAGAGATAAATATGTAATTATAAAAAAAATATATAGTTTTTTTCCCATTTGCAACATACACATAGTAATGAATTAAAATTGACCCTATTTTGAAAAAAATCCAATTTGAAGTTTTGTTTATCCAAATGGGTTCTGGTCCCAATTGATTTGGATAAATAGAGTTCTACTGTACATTCAAAATAATAGTATAGTGTGTTTATCTTCTTGTGTGTCTATATTACGAAAACAGAGGAGATTATTAAAAGGTTTAGTCAGTCTTCTACACAATCCAAAAATCTCTGTTTAATTTATTTTATTACAGATAATTTATTTTAGATAGTTCAAGTTAATATAACATAATGAAGTAAAATAATACAGTGGAGTTGTGTTACTCTGATTTATTAGTTTGTGTAAGGTGGTCAGATTATAAAACTAGTTCAAAGTTTACAAAAGTTGTTAACAACTTTATTATAAGTTATGATTATGTTACTAAATGTGAAATATAAGAAAATGTCCATTTGCTTAATATAATTCAGTACAATTTTCTGTTAAAGTTCAAGTTGGGAAATTGTAACATACATAGCAACAATCAATTGAGAAGTTTTCAGTTTTTTAACCTGATTTTTTAATTTTTGTCATCAAACCTTAGTTAGTAGATAATGGGTGGTGGTGGTTGTATTGCCACAGGATTAAATTATCTTGGGATCAGATTAACAAGACTTATTGTATGATTAAAAAAAGTTTGTCAAGCTTATTTTTCTATATCTTTCAATGTTTTTGCTTTCTATTTATCTATAGGAAATAACAAAAGAAGTAAAAGTAGCAGAACTAAAATTAAGGAAGGAGAGTCGAGTAAGCCAGCTCAAAATCATCCTTCATCATCTGCAGTCAGTTCAAGCAACAGGTATATAACTGTTGTTTGTAAATAAATATAACGGTTGCTGTATTATAAATTTATATTGATACATTATTATATTTTTACTTCATACAAAAAAACTAAAAAATTATTTGTAATATAAAATCAGTTATAACCTACTGTTGAAACTGAACAGAAAGTATCAACAGAAAGTATGCGGGTTGATATTACCCACATATTTTCTGTGGGCAGTATTTACTCGCTCTTGTAGTAGTACAATATCTTTTAAACAATTGTAGATGAGTGACATTTTGGTAGATTTTATTCAAAATGTTATTAGCATTGTTTAATGCATATAGTATGGACCACAATAGTGTGTTTAAAGATTTTTTAAAATTTTTTCAGTTTCCCCAAAATTATTGTTTGTTTTTGTTTATTATTTTTTTTTTAATGGCTAAACTTTCCATAAACACCATACTTATAACAAGCTACGAGGAATTGTGAAATCAAATATACCAGGATTTGAAGCAGTTTAAAGTAGCATATTTATGCATGTATAAGCCATACCTTAGTTTGAAACAGTAAATTGGGTAAAATATGTTTTTCTATTTTAATGATAAATTATTAGAAGTTACATCTTTCCTGACTGTAAAAGTATATAGTCTTTTGAAATATTGCAAAAAATATTCTTGGTAGATAGTATTGGTAGTGGGAAAGGAAACATCCAATTAGCTTACCAATAAATCAGTTGAATAGATCTCATACATACATCCAACAACTTCCTCTCTCTCTTTCTTCCCCTTTATGGGAAGGCTGTGAAACCTTTTTTCATAACTAGATAAGTTGAGTTTGTTGATGCAACATCGAGGTCAGAGCAAGAGCAGACTACATTAAAAAAATCTGCAAATAGTGTATTATGCAAAATAAAATGGCGGTTGTACGGCAGGGAGAAAATTCGATGTTGACAAAAAAATGTACGGAGGGGGTCAGGCTAAGACCATTCAACAAACATTTCAGTATCAACATTTTTTTAGAAAGAAGGCAAAATATTCAGACATAGAAAACGTTTCTAATGTATTGTAAAAATCAATGGAGTATGCTTATAATGTATAGGATTTGATGTTTCTAAAAAATGTTGCCATTTTATGGTTGTCTGAACATTTCTAGTGATGATTTTAAGTGAAGCTACGACAGGCCAGAAGATTTATGGCCTGACATGACTTAAAAGATTTAGATGAAAAAAAACGGTGTTAGAACTGTTGAGCAGAAAAACAGGGATGTACCATGACTTTTGCAATCAGTGCCATTGCACATAAACTATTGCCTTAGGGGTGTTTAAGCCCAAAAAAATTCCTAAAGAAAAGCTACCCCACGAGATTTTAGTAAGAGCACAGAGAGAAATTATTTTTCTATTGTTATAAATTTCAATTTATTTCCTTTAATAATTGCAGTTAAAGCCATTTTGAAAATTTTGTTTACTTTGCAAATCTTGCCTTACTGAAGTCATTAAACAAGTTTTAAAATCAATTAAAATTTTCTAGAGTACTTTTAGACTACTTATATTTAATTAAAATTTACTTTGAAAATAAGAAAAATATGAATTTAAAATTTTTCTTCTTAAAAATTATTTAAAAATTTTTAAATCTCAAATAAAATTAATTAAAAAATTTAAAGACAACCAATGACAGTGCTAACTTGTTTTGCCAGTTCACTTCCCTGGGAATCCTCTCCTTGAATCAGCCTTTGGTCGGGTGTTTTGGTCCTAGTTTCGGTTTGTCCTTGGTGCGATTTCCTCTCTCTCTCCCTTCCTCGGCTCCTTGTTCTCGCTCCACATAGGATGCTTTTGGTTTGGCTGCACAGGATGTGTTCTTTGTCTTGATATTTATGTTTTAATTAAATCGTATTTTTATAAAACTTTGAAAAACTGTTGTTTAAAAGTTTGTTATTCTCGCCTAATTTTTCTCTAAATAAATTTATAAAGTTTACTTTGCACAAATTTTAATAAACTTTTAAACTTGACTTAACTGTTCTTGATATTTATTTTAGCTTAATAAAACCGCTTTACGCCTACTTCCTAACTGATCATTTTGCGTTTAAACTTATTTTTATAATTTAGCGTTCATATAACAATGGGTGACACATATTTCTTAAAATTTTGAAAACAGAAAGCACTTGGAACACAGTTGTTAAATGTTCAGTTTTAGGTGGTATACCCTAAAACTTACCCTGGGAAAACGCGCATTCTACATTTTGGTGTCAACACTAGCCTTTACCCGCACATTGTCTATTAATCACTCACCGTTTAAAAACAATTCTAGCCTGCCATCTCACCTTCTTCCGTGTTGTTTTCAGACTGCCCTAGCCTTAGCATTACTTCAGCTAGCGGCCTTTGATATCCCTTACTATGCACTTCTTACAATGGCTGGCATTCCATATTCTCACTCCCTTCTCTTTTATGATCTTTTTTCACTTCAATTCCTCTAACTTTGTTTTGGTAAGATTTAACAATTTTTTCATATCTCTAATTTCTATCAAATTTTTTCTGCTGATCGCAATGAAATGTCAATTGTGTTTCTACGTGAAATTGTGTTTGGCATTTTAAACACTTCTTTCGTCACTGGGAAATTACATCGTGTCTCTTTAAAAATGACTCTACTTTTAAGTTTTAAGTTGAGAGAAAACGTTTCAAATTATTTTGTTAAAATTATTTAAAATTATAGTTTTAAAATTTTTAATTTATCTTATACGTTCCCATTTTTGGGACCGTTATAGCGCGCGCGTGCGTGTGTATTTACATATAATATATATATATATATATATATATATATATATATATATATATATATATATATATATATGATGTAGCTTTTAGTATTAATTGTTTATGTTTTTATTTTAGCATGGAGTGCAGTTATCAAGCTGAAGTGATGGAGTTTCAGGAGTCTTATGAAAAGTTTCACTGTCAAGGCTACATGACTCAGGTATACAAATTAATAACATTTTTTAATAATGAGATACAATTAAGAAGGAAAGAAAATAGAAAAATGTATAGGTTAAAAATTTGGCCATTTGATTTTTGTTGTTTAAATTTTTTTATAATCTGTGAAGTTGTAAAAGAACTTTTAGAAAATAGGTTTAAATACAAATTATCATTGTATTTAGATTATCAATGTAAATTTGAAATTTAGAAATTAAAATAATTTATTTTACTTTCTTTTGATATTTTCTCAAAATTGATTTTTAAAAATTTTAATGAGACAAATTAATATACAAGGTAGAACTTATAAGTCAGAAATTAAATTTATACACTAGTTCCCCAATAAAAGTGATACAAAGTTGTTTTAAAACATTGAAGATGGTATATAGATTTGCTAAATAAATAATTAAATATATATGAATTTAAAGGGACATAAATGTTATTAACACCTTGAAAGTGACTTTTTATTTCAAATATATATTAGTGCTCTCTCTTTTTGTTCATCTGTTTCTAGCAATTGTGGCAATCATACACACATTTTGCAATGGGAATTTTGGCAATAGATTTTCTAGTGTAGATTTGCTTTCCTGTAATCAATATAGCATTTTGCATTAAATCAATTCACATGATCAGTATTCAGTTTACGTTAGGTTTCACAATTTTGTCCGTTTTTCTACATATGCAACAAACTTATCACCCATGTAAAAAATTTTACTCACCAGAAATGCCTTTTAGAGTTGAAAATTTATATGTTGATTTTATTATGAGTGTTTTAGATTACCCTTCGAATATCGATTATTCATTAAATATATAAATTGAAAACTATAAACATATTAGGTTTGATTTAGGGAGATCTAAATGAAAATATGGTTTGCTATTTTATATAATATTTAGGCATACTAAAATGACAAGGTTTAATTAGATCTTCAATGTGTAACAGTTATAGGTTAGAATTTGAAGCTAGAAATAGTGCAGTCAAATGCACATCACTGGTTTAGATCTCTAAGTTATGATATTGTTGGGTTTTAATTATAAATTTACCATGTTTACTACCTCTATATTATAAAACACCATAGGTAAAGACTAGTTTGGTCTCATAAGTGCTGTACTGTTTCTGTTCCTGGAGGAACATCTCTCTTATATGGTATTCCAGAAAGCTGAAATGAACTGGTGACTCAGATTTGGGACACTATTTGCATGCTATCTATATTCCTCTGACAAATCAGTGGTTTATTTTAAATGGTTCAAAAGTCTGTATAGATGTCTATGCTAATGTGAGACATTTGGTTACATTCTGTTCTGGTAGCCCTTATTATGCAATTGTCTTTCCCATTTGGTATTTTTGTTCTTCTCTTGCTCTCAAGAAACTCAGGTGCCATATCAGCCAAGAAACAACTTGAAGAGTAATCACACGTTTTATCCTTGCTAAATTTGAAAGGACTCTAAAGATTTCTTTAAAAGACTAAAACTTTGTTTGCCTTTGTATCCCAACTTTGTTTAAAAAATGATTGTAAAAGTAGATACAGGCAACAAATATTATACTAAGTTTATGTTGAAGGCACTTTAAAAATAAAAATATATTTTCAATCCTTATTACACTTTTGCTATTACTTGCGACCAGACTTTTTGTTAACTAAAAGTTGTAAAAATATTAGCTTACACTTGGAGGAAACGTTTTCATCTTACGACTTCTTCAGCCTCGTACTTTTGCCGCTAGGAATGCTGCAGTTGCGCTTTCCTCGGTACCATTATTTTGAAAGTTAGAAGTGATGTGATCAAAGAGTATGTGTGATCTGTGCCGTGTTTGTTCATTAAGATGTCATTTTTATGTGTGTTGGTATGTCTATATATTTCATACTGTTCTAGTGTGTTTAATTTATGGCATTTGTTGCATGTGTGGAGGATGCTCATGTTATTTTCCAAACTTTTGCATGAGTGTTTGGTGTCCATGAGGTGATTTGCGAAGGTGGATTCAATAGTAGTGTGCAGTGCACTTTTGTGCTCTTTATATCTTTCGGCAAAAGATCTGCCTGTTTGTCCAATATAGAACTTATTGCAGCCGTTGCGTTTTAGTTTGTATACTCCTGGGTTATTGTATGTGTTGGTATTGTTATTAATGCTGTGTCTGATAGCCATTTGGCTTTTATTCACATGCAAACTAATTACAGAATCGCACAAATGGGCCACTAAAACACTACAAGAAACACATGAAACACATAAAAAGAAAATTAATCAACTTTTAAACGAGAAAAATAATGATCCAGCAATAAAAAAGCCAAAACACTCTTTTTATGAAAAAACAATAAACAACACTAACATCACATTTACCACTGAAGAAATAGAGTTACTAAATAATGGCCTAAAACATATTATACACTACAAAGATAACAATAAAACAAAAACAACAATTATAATTGACACAGAAACCAATATACGACATACAGAAATACAAGATCAAGAACACTTAAGACATTTAATTAGTAACACAATAAGAACGCACAAGACCCAACAGAGCATAACACACACCAGTGAAATACAGACAGCCAAATCACTAAAACAAAAAGCCAAAGAACACGATTTAAGATACGTAAAATCAGATAAAGGTAATACTACAAATCATACACATTTTGAACACCATTACACAACAGAACTACTTCAATCAGAACAACAAATATTACACACAGAAACAAGGCTTACAAATGGGTTCACCGATTCAAGCATTCTTGTAGAAGTATTCCTACAACACATAGAACAAAATAAAATCATAAATAACAACAAACACACAGATAAGATAATATACTGGCACAGATATGTAGATGACGTTATAATACTATACCGAGGAAACATAAGACAATGCCAACAACTCCAAACACATATAAACAAAATACACAAAAGTATCCAGTTCACTGCGGAGTTTGAAAACAACAAAACATTGAATTTCTTAGACATCACCATAACAAAAAATCAAAACAAACATGAATTCAACATATACATACCACAAGCCAACCATGATAGACACACTGATACACAATTCATGGAACCACCCAATACAACATAAACATTTACTAAGCATTTAAATATTTACTGTCCACTAAATAACTACTGTCCAATAAATACTAAGCATTTAAAAATACCCATGTCCACAACTACACAGAGAAACTAAACACAATCAAATATTTAGCTAAAAAAATGGATATGACAATTATTTAATAAAGAAACTACACAGAAAAATACTCAAAAAGAACAGTAACAACAACAAAAACACGAAAACAAACAAATTCATCATCCTCAAATACATAAACAAAATCACAAATAAAATAGCAAACCAATTCAAAAAAGCAGAATACAATGTAGCTTACAGAACAACAAATAAAAGCCAAACGGCTATCAGACACAGCATTAATAACAATACCAACAGATACAATAACCCAGGAGTATACAAACTAAAATGCAACAACTGCAATAAGTTTTATATTGGACAAACAGGCAGATATTTTGCCGAAAGATATAAAGAGCACAAAAGCGCACTGCACACTACTATTGAATCCACCTTCGCAAATTACCTCATGGACACTAAACACTCATACAAAAGTATCGAAAATAACATGAGCATCCTCCACACATGCAACAAAGGCTATAAATTAAACACACTAGAACAGTATGAAATATATAGACATAGCAACACACATAAAAATGACATCTTAAATGAACAAACACAGCACAGATCACACATACTCTTCGATCACATCACTTCTAACTTTCAAAATAATGGTACCGAGGAAGCGCTACTGCAGCATTCCTAGCGGCAAAAATACGAGGCTGAAGAAGTCGTAAAACGAAAACGTTTCCTCCAAGTGTAAGTTAACAATTTAACAACTTTTATTTAACAAAAAGTCTGGTCGCAAGTAATAGCAAAAGTGTAATAAGAATTAACAACCAGCTCGTCATGAACAGTAACAATATTTTGATATATTTTCAAGTTAACTTTTTATGAGTTTTAGTTTACGTTTTATGATTTTTTTAAACTCTTTCGGGGTAGTCATTCAATATTTCAATGGAGAACTTGTAGAAAATTTATAATTTATAATTCTATCACTAAATTCATAATTTTTATTAGAAAAATAAACTTTGCTATGTAAATTTACCTTAAAAACTAAAATTATTAAAACAAATAGTAGTTCATGTATGGGGTGCTGGGTTGTGACAAGATTGTGATGCTATGGAACGGGGTCATGTGCCATTCCAAAAAGAATATATTAAAAAAGTGACAACAAAAATATTTATTAAACCAAAAAAATATCTAGGGTTATGTAGTACAATTAGTTACTTCAACGTTTTATTTTGCTTCTGTAATAAAGGACATGTCTACATTAACTCTATGTGCAAAGATCATATCTTTAATATTAGTCTGTTGTAATAACCAGGCAATGCATATATGCACCACTCAGTATTGAAATGTTAAATTTCAAATTGTATTAAATTTTTAATATAATTAATTATAAATTGAATCTAAATTTAAAATATATAGTTGACTTTTCATATCAAAGATGTTTGTATATGAAAAACATATGTGTTATATCATGGCTATTTAGTTACCTGAAGCTTAAACATGTATTATTTTAAAATTTGTTTTGTATTTTTTTTGTTTTGGATCAGTTAACCACAGGATGACTAAGTGGTAAGTGCAACTGAAACCTATTTGTGAATTGCTTGCCACTATGTTGTTATTTTGTAATTTATTAGTGGTATTTCACTGGAGTTGCAACTTTTTTAAAGGTGTCCTCTTCTCCTTACATCTTCACTTCTCGTTTACCTCTAACTTATTGTTATATGATCAATATTGCTAGAAATTTTATATAGAATCAACATACAACATGTTTACTTATTTATATAATATATAAGGTGAAATATGTAATAAATATGTATTATATTTAGGAAAATCCAAAATAGTAGGATAACGTTAATTTAAGTTTTATATAAATGGTTCATTAAAGCTTAAACAAATTCCATCATTATGTACAAACATATTATAAAATTGAATAGAAGTTTAACAATTATAGTTTTCTTAGTTATCATTTAAACTATCAAACAGTATTTGTCTACTAAATTTTACTTTGAAAAAATTCAATCTTTTTACATTACTCTGACCTCTAGTAAACTATCAAATATGTCTCCAAGGGGCCGAACTTCATTCAGATAATTGAATTTTTTTGAAGTTGTCAAGTTTAGTTAATTACTGTATATATGTTGAGAAAGCAAACAGGAGAAAACCTATATTTTTGTAAGCTTCTGAGCTAAGATCTTGGCTTTTCACAAAGAATGGGACCCAAAATTGGGTTCCCATAGTACATTACAAAAACCACTTGAAGAATCTTCTAACTCTTTGTTGTTTTGCTGCCTTCATTGATTTCCTTGAAGAATATTCATCTTCATTTTCGAGCATTGACACAAGGTTTAAAAGTGTAGGTTTGACTCTTTTAATGTCCAAGGTCGTTGATTTTCTAACACTGTACATCTCAGCCAACTGTTTACCCGTAACTTATATATCTGATTGGTTAATAATTATTTTATCTACTAACGATAAGACAACTTGTTATCTTATAGAAGTCAATAATAAAACACACTCACAAAAAAAAAAAAAAAAAAAAAAAAAAAAAACAGACCAGTGCCATCTAAGCCATACTGAGTGACTAATCAAAACAAACCCCTGGCGACGGACGACAGTCAATTACACAAAATTGTACCGAGACAGTGACTCAGCCTCCCAATGTATGTTCGTGCTGTACATACACTAGCTTTACTCAGAAAAGGCCAATATCACTTGTAGACGGAATTATTATTTTGGAAATTGCATCACGTTTATGCAATTAATTTTGTTTTAATTTCTGAAATTGTTTTTGAATTTTTGAAAATTTGAAAGTGAATTGGATAGTCAACAATTCGGATGGTCAGAGTTTGGATAATTAAAGCTCTACTATACTTTATATTTTACTTGTGAAAAAATATTTTTTTTCTAGTATACAGAATGTAGAAGAAAGAAATTGATAGAAGCAAGAGGGTGTAGAGCATCTTTATTGCTTATCACAAGCAACCATGGTGGGGATGTTGTTATGTTGGTGCAAAATTTTTAGTTGAAAAATCCTGCTATGTAGGAAGGTTATTGAAGCTTTAACCTCCCCCCTCAACCACAATTCTTAACCTGCTTAAGTGAGCCAAGGAAGACAAAGAAGAAGCAGAATATGTAATTTTACAAAGAAATAAAAATATTAAAACAAGTCACTTTGGTCTAATATTTAAAAAGTCATTAAATTATAGATAGGTTCTAATTCATGGAGATTTATCATTTTTAGCTCTCTAAATGTATACACATTTTTTGGGAAAAATATGTACTCATATAAATCCTAGCTCTAATGATTATTTGGTTTCAGTTTTACGTATTATCAGATAACTTAATCTGCCTTGAATATCTAGCCTGTTCACCATTCTTTCCAATGCATCATTTAACCAATAATTTCTTTGTTAAACAATAAATAACCTTGTTTAAATGTCTTCAAAAAGGGAGAAGGTTCAATCCAACAGAATTAATTCTGTACGTTAGGTTTCCTGAAAATGCTGGTATAGTGAAAGTACTTGCTTATAATCTGTCAATTTCTCTTATACCAGGTCTCATATACCAGAATCTTTATAATTTATAAAGTAGATGTCTGAAACTTCTGACCTACTGATATTTCTCAGTAGATACAATGTATGTTGTATGCCAAAGCATTGAACAGTGAATTGAATTGAGAAGAAATCCATCTGATCAAAATACCAATAAATTAATATAATAGTTCTATTATACTACTATAAATATCTTTTTATTTATTTTATTTCATTCTCTCATATTTCTTTTTGTGTTTTCTCTTTGATTGACAAAGACCACTGTGTGGTTGAAATATATCATTGTTTAAGTGCTTTTATGTGTTTCTATTTCAAGACTATAGTGTGGACTCTTACCAAGGTAAGTCTGTCAGTCTCCTAGTCCAAAAAATCTATATATATATATATATATATATATATATATATACATATATATATGAAGTTAATATATTACTATTGAGTAATTTTATGAAGTCTCAGTTGGTTTTTTCCAAACATCTTTATCCTACACAGTCTTTGAAAGTTTTGTCATGTTACTATAGAATATAAGGGCGTCAAATTTAAAATTGTGCGAAGAAAGCGTGCTGTTAGTATAAACAGTTGTGGGCTATATATTTTTTTCTAGATTGAAATTGTGGTTTGTAAAATATGCTGCTATTCATAAAATTACATCAAATCATAAATGTTGTGAAGTGGAACTTCAAATTAATCATAATACAGGTATACATTAGAACAACTACTTGCGTAAGCAACAGTTGTTTTGGCTTAATTATTTATTGACCTAAAAGTCGGTGAGCTCCAGAAAACTGTGAAAGGAAATTTATTAGAATGTATTTTCTTTCAGAAAAACTAATGTCTGATGTGTATTTTAGTTCGTTTTCATCTATTACGACAGACAACAGGAAAAGATCTGTTTAGTTTAAATTTCCTATTATAAATTAGTGATTTAAAAAAAATTTCATATTTATAAGGTTATTCAGATTGTATAAAAATGTTTTCTGTCTTTCAGTCAACATGAAATGCAGGAAGTGTACATTGAAAAAAACATCAAAGCATTTGACTTTACCAATAATAGAAATTTAATTAAATTGCATGATTATATTTTATATATTTTAAATTTGTATTTTCTGTGTATGAAATATTTCATATTTTTGCTTCTGATAATTTGCATCTTGGCCTGCATGTTTTTACTTTTTTTTGCATATACAGATTTTTCTTTAAATTTCTTTTTGTTTTCTGGAAAACATTTTTATTACTTGATTTTAATTAAATTTTTTTGTATGCTATTTCTAAATATTGCATTGATTTTTTGGATACTTATATAAATGGCTTTTTCCATTTCTTACTGAAATGCAAGGTTTTGTTTTTGTCATCCTGCATGCTCGATTAGAGATTTGAATGTTATGTTCACCGCATTTATAAGATGCATGTTTTACATGTTTGCTTTCTTCTTCTGGTTGCTTGCATGGAACTTCTGTCCTTTCATAATTTCAGAAATAATATTACAACATTCTTGTACAGTATGGTGATCGCAGACTAGAACGAAGAACCAATAGATTCATGCAAAGAAAATGGAATTTTACTTCAGATCAAACACGTCATCGGTTTTCGGAAACTGTTTGGGTCAGTGAGTTGTTATTGGTTGAAGATCATTTTAATATAAATTCAAAACATTTGAAACTGGTGCAATTAAGTCACAGCTTGGCACACAATGCCCCAAAAACTCACCATTATTCTCAGCAACAATATTGTTCATTGGTTTAGAACTCAAAACGATATTTCTTTGTTCATTAAAAATTTTCTCACTTATTATTTCCAAAAATATATAAAATAATTCTATAATTAAATAATACTTAACTAATTGAATACATAAGGGCTTACTTGCTGACAAGTTTCAAAACTATTGTCCCTTTTATGAATCAAAGCCTCTAAAGTAGGAACAAAGATGCTAAGCAGAGGCGTTGCTTCGTATATGAAACAATTGTTTTGAAACGCATCGTCAAGTAAGCCCTTAAGTATTCACTTAGTTAATTATTATTTAACTATAAATAATATAATTAATTATAATTAATTCAGTGAATTCTAGATGATTACAAGCAACTATAAAATAATTGGTGAGTTTGTTGATAATAAAATTTTTAATTTGTCTTTTTGGTGTTCTCTATAGATTTGTTTTTTTCTAAATATTTAATATTTTATGCACATAGAATTTATACAAAACATATACATGTATCTGAAATATCTTAATTAAACTGGACATATAATTGAAAATGTTATTACTAACATTTTTTTTGAAAAATATTACTAACATACAATTGAAAATATAATTAACATTATTTATAATGTTAATATAGTCTAAAGTAGAAATCTGATTGTCCCTTTATCCCAGTTAAACTGTTGATAGCACCTTTTCTTAACCGCCTTACTATTACTTATTTAATTTGTCTTATTACGTGATTTGTCATGGTTAGAACTTTGTTTTTACCTAGCATATTTTATGCTTTAAAGATTAATATAGTTATATTTTGTGTAATTGTTTTATTTTTCCCCGCAGGGGGGTGCGGACTAGCCGCACCTACGAGGGATTTGGCGCCCCTCGCGGTACCCTAGCCTAACACTACACCACTCACAAAGCACACACACACACACACACACGCCACACGCCACACACATATATACTAACATCTTTACTTAGGGAATTTGACTGGTCAGAACCGTTGCGCGTTGGGAGTGCTGAAAGGTCCAGAGCTTGACTAACTCTGGTCTGGGACGCTGCTGTGAGCTTGCTCTGCCGAAGACGTATGCGCGGTTGCTGGTCTGCTAGCCACTTCGGTCCTTAGTCAGGGAGTGTCCGCGGTGCACAGGTGTCGGAGCCTGTGCACAGTATTACGAGTTCTCGACTGATGCCCATCCAGTCGAGCTAAGGAGGAAACTATGGGCCCCAGAGTTCCGAGGGTTAGAAATGATCGAAAGTGATCCATGGGTGTACCCGTTCTCATAGTCTCGCCCGTAACGCCTGACACGATGGTTAGCTTAAATCAAATTTATGGATAACCAACAAAAGTCCAACCAACCAACCAGAGTAATGTGAAGAGGCGTCGTGAGGTTTCTCCGAAGATGCCTAGAGCAGTAATTGAGACGAGGAAAGAAATAAATGTAGCATCACCCAAACTACCGCCTAAATTTTTAATTGTTTCATGCACAGAAGAAGGAAAAGATCTTTCGAAAGTATCGCCTTTTTTGATTCATAAGGCTATAACTGGATGTGCAGCAGGACCTGTCTCTTCCATAAGGAAGTTACGGAATGGAACACTGCTGTTAGAAACAAGTAGTTCGAAGCAGTCACAATACCTGCTGAAAATGTCCTCCTTCTTTGATCAGGTCAAGGTTTCGGTGGCCCCCCACAAAACCTTGAACTCATCAAGGGGAGTAATATCATGCAGAGATCTTTTGTATGTCCGTGAGGACGAAATAAAATCAGAACTGGAATCGGAAGGTGTAACAGAAGTCGTACGAATTATGAGGATGGAAAACGGTCAGAGAGTTCCAACATCATTAATCCTGACATTCGGGAAACCATCTATCCCGGAATATTTATATGCTGGCTATCAACAGCTTCCTGTTAGGCCCTACGTTCCCAATCCATGGCGGTGCTTTAAATGCCAACGTTTTGGACACGTCAGCTCTTCTTGCTCCAAGCCAGAGGTATGCGGACAGTGCGCATCTGAAGGCCATGTAGAAAAGGTTTGCACAAGTACTCCAAAATGCCCAAACTGTGCTGGTAATCACCCTGCTCGCTCCTTTAACTGCCCAAAGTTCAAGGAGGAGAAAGCGATCCTCAGCATAATGGCAAAGGATAAAACATTTTTCCACGAAGCAAAAAAGAAGTTCAAGTCAACTCAACCTAGACTTGAAACAAAATCTTATGCCTCAGCTACCACCACTGAAATGTCGTGTTCCAACTGTGTTGAGCTAAATAAAAAAATTGAACTTCTCACTGAGCAAGTTAATCAGTTATTAGCATTAGTGACTAATAACATGGTTTCGAACTCAAAGACTAATGTTGAATGTGCGGAAAAATCTCCATTGCCAGTTACCTCTGCGAAAATTGGAAGAAGTAAGACACTATTAGAGACAAATGTGAAAAACGTTAAAACTCCTAATACGAATAATAAAAATAAGAACAAAGCTGCACCTGTGAAAGTAGGTGCAAAATCACAAGCGACTCAAAAGAGGACCATTTCAAACTCCTCTTCTGAGTCAAAAAACTCTTCAGATTCCACCACTACAATAGTGGTGATGGAATCTGATGACTCTCTGCCTGGAACATCCAACATTCCAGGCCAGCGAATTTGCAATGACAGCAACGAGAGCCAGGTGAATCCATTTCACTAAAATACAATGTCCACACCTAAACAACCCGTGATTCAGTGAAACATTAACGGTGTTAAAAGTCACATTGAGGATCTCAAATTAATTGTAAGGGATGTGTCTCCTATGTACATTTGTATTCAGGAGACGCATCTCCATGAATCGCACAATTTCCATCTAAGGGAGTATTCAGTTTACAGATCGGACTTCGTTACAGAAAATCGAGCTAGAGGTGGCGTAGCCATTCTAGCCCGTGACTGTGTCGACGCCGTTTCTCTGAACTTAATAACTCCCTTACAAGTAGTAGCAATTCAAACAGCTGTTCCATACAAACTCACTCTCTGTTGTGTCTACCTCCCACCAAGTGACAACCTGCAACAGAGAGATCTTGTAGACCTTATAAATCAGTTACCGACTCCGTTTTTATTAGTGGGCGATTTCAATGCCCACCATGTTTCATGGGGTTCCCCAGAATGCAACCCGAGAGATAATCTGATCGAAAGCATCAGATCGGAACTGGATTTATTCCTGCTAAATGACGGTTCTCCGACACATTTAGCAGCGTCAACAGGTGGATGGACAGCTGTAGGCTTGTCATTATGCAGTCCTGTCTTGGCTACAAGGCTAAAATGGTCAGCATTGCCTGATCTTTACAGTAGCGACCACATTCCTATTGAGATCTCTTTGTGTGACTCCTCACCCTGTTGTGTTCGACATCCCCGTTAGATCCTGAAAAAAGCCAACTGGGAACAATTTTCACAAGATCTAGAATCACTGGACGTGGATTACTTGGCTCCCATTGATGACATTGTCAATTTATTTACAAAAACCGTTTTGAATGCCGCCGGAAAGGCAATTCCAAAAACCTCATCCAAACCACGACGACCACCTGTTCCGTGGTGGAATGATGAGTGCACTGTGATCCTTCGTCAACGGAGAAAAGCTTTGAACCAGTTCAAGAGACATCCAACGAGTGAAAACCTGGAAAAATATAAAATCTTCCGTGCGAAAGCACGGAGAATATTCAGGCAAAGTAAACGAGAATCATGGTCGCAGTACATTGGCTCAATTACAAGAACTACAGCTCCATCCACAGTATGGAAGAAATTACGATCAGTCTGTGGCATTTCCGTTCCGATGCCATTAATTTCATTAAGGCATTTGGATGGTGTTTTGACCACGGACTGTGAGGAAATTGCCAATGTGCTAGCGTTATCGTTTTCAAAACATTCTTCATCTTCTGCATACAAGGACGCTTTCCAGGTGTTCAAACGTAAACAGGAAGCCTTACCTTTCACCGTTGGATTGTCTGGATATTCTTGTTTGAATATCCATTTCTCTATCGACGAACTAGAGTCAGCTCTCTCGTCAACGAAGGATTCAGCTCAAGGCCCGGATAATATTGTATACTCCATGATTAAAAATCTACCACCGTCGGCAAAAGTAGTGCTCCTTCGGATATACAACCGTATATTCGAGGAGCACGGTTTTCCCGATGCATGGTTAGAAGCGACAATAACTTCTCTTCTAAAACAAAGAAAGGACAAAACTAATCCCAGTAGTTACAGACCCATCTCTCTGACCAGCTGCTTATGCAAACTACTGGAGAAGATGGTCAACCGTCGTCTTGTCTGGTATCTAGAAACAAACTTCTTTCTAACGTTCAGTGTGGTTCCAGACAAGGACGTTCATCAGTTGACCAATTGGTTTTGTTGGAGTCAGCTATACAGAATGCCTTCATCTTACAACAAACACTGGTAGCTGTTTTCTTTGACCTTGAGAAGGCATATGACATGGCATGGAGAAGAGGAATTTTGAACATATTGAAATCATGGGGTATACAAGGTAACATTCTTGCTTTTATACAAAGCTATTTGAACAACAGGACTCTCCGTGTACGTCTAGAAGGCATATATTCTGATCGTTGTGAACTAGAGAATGGTGTACCACAGGGTGGCGTTTTGAGTGTGACGCTGTTTGCTGTTGCCATTAACAGCGTCACTTCAAACGTACAGTCACCGGTCAACTGTTCCCTGTTTGTAGACGATTTTTGTATATATATGGCTGCTAGAAGTATGGCAACAGCGGAAAGATCCTTACAATTAGTAATTAATAAATTGCAAGAATGGACCAAATTTACGGGCTTTAAGTTTTCGGCTTCGAAGACCCAGTGTATAGCATTTAGTCGTCGCAGGCAACACCAGGAACCTATTCTTTATCTTGATGGTACGCGGCTTCAAACCGCGGATAATGTGAGATTTTTGGGTCTTTTATTGGATAAAAGACTTTCATGGAATCCGCATGTGCGTGCTTTGAGGACCCGGTGCAGCAAGATATTGGATATGTTGAGAGTTCTAAGTGGTACAAATTGGGGAGCAGACAGAACCTGTATGCTCCGTTTCTATCGCGCTGTTGTAAGATCGCGCATAGATTACGGCTGTATAGCCTATTCATCTGCTCGACCTACGGTTCTGAAACTCCTGGATTCAATACATCACGCTGGCCTTAGACTTTCTACTGGTGCTTTTTAGATCAAGCCCAATCTCCAGCCTTCTCGTTGAAGCTGGAGAACCATTTCTGTCTATGCGACGTCAAATGCTACAAATTTCATATCACACTGGTCTTCGAAGTAAACCTAAACATCCGGCATTCAAAGCAGTTTTTGATAACTACCTCGAGGATCGTTACAATGTGCGTCAACGTTCAACTGCTCCCTTCGGAATAAGAACGTTGCGCATTTTTAGGAATCTAAATTTAGAACATCCACCTATATTCGAACGAACATCAAGCTACATCCCTCCATGGACAATACAAAAGCCAAAATGTGACTTCTCATTGTCCACGTACCTAAAACACAATACTCCTGACGTTATTTATCAAATTCAACAAAATTTAGCAAATTCAACAAACTCACCAACATACTGTGACTATATTCACAGACGGTTCAAAACTGGACAATGGGATAGGTTGTGAATTTTATATGGAAGGACAAATTTTCACTTACGGATTGCCCTCAGCCTGTAGCGTTTTTACTGCAGAACTATATGCAATTTTCCAAGCTTTAAGATCAATTCCGTCTGAAAAATCTAAATATCTTGTGTGTTGTGATTCCAAAAGTGCTCTCCAGGCTATTCAGGAAATGTACACTAAGAACCCTTTAGTTGGAGACATCTTGTGCTCTATACACAGGCTCCAATTATGAGGTGGAATATTCGGAAACACTAAAGCAGATGAAGGTGCAAAATTAGGTACAGGTATGTTGCCATCGACACAACGTGTGATGGCATCAGATTTTGTATGCAAAGTTAAAACTACACTATTATCTGTTTGGAATGAAGAATGGCAAAATGTAAATAGAAACAAGCTGAGGGACATCAAAAATACCGTCCGACCATGGAGTACATCTGTTCGTTCGAATCGTAGGGAGGAAGTGGGGGTAACTCGACTTCGCATCGGCCACTCTTTGTTAACGCATGGATGGTTGATGCGACATGAGGATCCACCACTATGTCCGTTTTGTAGAAATAATATTACAATCAAGCATATCCTGCTTGATTGTGTTAAGTTAACAAATTTGTATATACGTTACGATCTTTGAGGTAGTTTAAAGGTGGTTTTAAGGGACGATGTCAGGGCTATCGACCGTGTCATTGCTTTCTTACGCCACCTGAATCTATTTAATAAAATTTAAATTATGGATAATTTTAGTTTCTAGTTTTAGTTACAATTAGTATTAAACATTTATTTTACTTCGTTTAGTTTGGTTAGTTTTATTTGCAATATTTATTTAAAATAAAAATTTTAGTTAGGCGATGATAACCTTAATAGGTTTTTCGCCTGGAAAAAAAATTCATTTTTACTCCTTATATTTGACTTTATTTATCCAAATTATATGTTTTTCCATTATAACTTTTTCATCTTGTGCTCTAATTTATAATGTCAATGACAATTCTACGATAATTAGTTCATCCTATTTTTATAAATCAATTTTTTTTTGATTTTTCTTGGTTATAGCATTTGTGATTTGTTTATTTATAAATTGGTTTATCCATACGTTATTTTACTAGTCCTGTGGTTTATATTTACGCAGTTTAGTGTTTATTTCGCGTAGTTTTATTTATTTATTTGTATGTGATTATATTTTGACATTTATCATAATTTCTCTTTTTCAAATTTTTAAAACAAATTTATCATATTTATTTCTTACGATTAACTACTTAAAATATTTTTAATACTTAGTTCACATAAAACTCTTTTTAAATTGATTTAGGCTGTAACTTCTCTTTAACTGACCTTTGCTTGAGCAGGATATACCTTGAGTTACCCTCTCTGTCCTTATTTAAACATCACATTATTGTTATATCTTTATTCAGATTCATTTAGATTATAACACAAAAAAAAATTTTTTTTAAACTTTTTTTTCCAATTGGAGCATAGTGTTAGTTGTTATACAGTAATGTATAATTGTGGTACAACAAATTTTCTATAATACTCAATAGGTTTTCAAATTGATGGCGAATGCAGTTTTAGGTTATTTTAACAAACAAAAGTCACATTTCAGACCATTGACCTTTTGTTTGGGTATGGTAGCAGTGAATGTAGGGCAGTGGATATAAAACATTTCTCAATACCTGGTAAATTAGTTTTTGAATATTTCTGTACTATTTACTGTTCCCATACATCATTTGAGGTTGTTTTAATAATCAAATAAGATGGTATAGACCAGTGACCTTTTAGATATGGGAGCAAGAAGTATGAGTATTGCAAAGTTTGTTTTTAACAAATCCTTTAACATTATATTATAATTATTAGTAATATTTTTACACTACTTAAAAATTTTTTCCATTGTTACGGGAGAGGTATTAGTTGAAAATGTGCCAAAAAGAAGGTATACTCATCAAAAATGCAAAATTGAGTTCTGGCAGGAAATTTAATACCACGAAACATGGTAAGCACAAAATTAATTGTTTTTACTAATGGTTCTCTAGTCCTGTACTAAAGATAAAACATTTATAAAAGAGAATCGAGTGGTCATCGCAGATACAATGTGTGCCAAACTGCAGAAAATTGTTGCTGCAGGGAAAGTGTTAATTTAAAAAAAATATCATTACATTTATGTAACATAGTTTTAAAAAAGTAACAGCATTGAGGGTTTTTGATAATTAAAGAAAATTAATTATAACGCCAGATAAAGTTAAAACAGAAAAAAGGAAAACTCTCATTAATTAAAAGACGTTTTACAGGTATGATAATATTACTGTATCATATATAGTATTGTAACGGCCAACGTCCCACCTGTGATTTATGACACATGGCTTGACAAGTACAAGCAAAGTACAAGTAATATTTGATCAGACACTACAGTTACAGTAAAACTCCATTTTATCAGTTGGGATGGGATCCCATTCGGATAAAGGCAAATTTATATAGATGAATTTTTTTGAAAAAAGGTAAATTTTTAATTAAATACTGTATGCATGTTGTAAATGGGAGCAAAAATTTGGTATTTTTTATAGTTTCATATTTTTTTAAATCTTCTGAGCTAAAATCTTAGCTTTATTACAAAGAATTAGATCCGATATTGGGTGTCTCAGAGAATGTTGACACAAAAGCCACTGGAAAATGGTATCTTATAATTCTTTGTTGTTTTCTGCTGTCTTCATTGATTTTCTTGATGAAGTTCTACCTTCATTTTAAAGTACTGACGTGAAGTTCAAGAGAAGTGAATATTTTTGCTCTTTAAATGTTTGAAATCACTGATTGACTGACACCATACTGTTTACCCGTTTTCTTAAGTCAACTCAATTTATTTTAGAAGCTGTGCTTAGTGACGATACACTCAAAAACAAAACAACGGGTCGACTGAATCAAAGGCATTAGACTGACTGACTAAATAAAACGAATAGTAGTTGGGCCGGGCCAGGCACCTGGCGATGGACGACAGTGAACTTTACATCCAAATAATGTGACTCAGCATCCAAATAATATTTGCGCTGCGCCTACAGTACCTTCATGGAGAAAAGCCCAATAGCAGATGTAGAGATAATTATTATTTTGTAAATCACACTACGTTTCCATCTAAATTAAAAAAATCTGATAACGATTTAGATAATCAGCGATTCGGATAGTTTTACTGTACATTGTTCCAGAACCTTTACTACAAGAAATTAATAGAAGAAGCAAATTGATATAAAGGGTTGGTTGGGCATAAAGAGGGGACAGCATTTACAATGCAGTAAAGAGAGTAAAAGCTTTAGTGGCAGTATATTTGTTAAATGTAAATAGACTATAGTAAGTAGTTATGTTTAGACCTAATTAAAACCGTGTTTGAAGGCTTTTATAAATGTTAAGTGTGCAAATAATAGTAATCATAAAAAAGTGTGAATTAATAAATTGTTATTTAGTCTAAATTTGGTTTATAATTTATTGGACCTTTATAAGAACATAACAGTATAAAAGATATTCCGAAATTTTGTTGTTGTTCATGACAAACTGGTTGTTAATCACTTATTCAATTTGAAATTACTTGCAACCGTACATTCTATTAATATAAGTTGTTAAAATGTAAGTGTTCCTCCATGTGTAAGTTAACAATTGAACAACTTATATTAATAGAATGTCTGGTCGCAAATAATTTCAAATTGTAATAAATAAAAATTATATTGAAGAATTTGTTTCCTACACAATATTTATTTAATTTAATGAATAACAAAATCATGGTGTAAGATAAATATTAACCTTAATATATTTTAATATTAAATTATAAAGTTAGTAAACAGTATGTTCGTTCAACTATCTAATCATTACATTCTATAGAAAAAAAATTATTTATGATACTACGTCGAAACAAGAGTGATTTATTATATTTACTGCATGTTAACTGTAACAGTTTCTTAAACGATCCAAACTTTTCTGAAGTTAAACAAAGCTTAACCAGAATTATTTCAGGTTTCCAGAGCTCTACTCTAATAATATACAATATTTCATCTAGTTTTTCAGTGAAAAATGATTAAAATTTTGTTTTTTAGTGGTAATATACTGAGATTAACACACACAGCGTAAGAATGCAAGTTTAAATGTTTAGTATATTGGTACTAAAATGGAGTCAAAGAGTCATTGTTGGCTAAGAAATTACCAACTAAGAGGTTAATTATATTAATTTATTAACTAAATGTTACAGAGCTGTGAAACTATATCTGAGCAAAGTACAGAAGCCGCAACAACCACAGACGTATCACACCAATGCACACCACCAACAATATTATGTTTAGAACCAACAACTCCTTATTATACTCACATTCCATCAGGACAAACACATCTGGGAGATGCTAACAATAATTTTCAATCTTCCACTTACTGCACACTGATCGCTCAGAAATCTGTTTTGCCTGATTGCTCAGATCTTCCATTATCAGGTATTTATTTGAGTTTTGTTTTAGTGTCACTTTTTTAAAGTGAAATGTACATCAGAGACAATCACATTATGTACATTATGAGAAAATTGAAGTAAATAATTGTATAATATTTTGTAATTAAGTCATCTACGAAACACTTTTATCAAATAAAAGAACCAAAACTGTTATGTGTAGTTTAAAGCTGTATCCCACTTAGATGGAGGATAAAACAATAGATATCTGATGATGTCCACAGTGATAAAATATAATTTTGGTAGATGAAAAGCTTAAACTTAAAGCATAGAACTAAAGACAACCATGTAAGACACTTCTATTTTTTTCAAATATAAAAAAGTTATTAAATGTCATCTTGAGACTGTGAAGTAAAAAATTTTTTTAAAGTTAACTTATAGTAATAAAACTTAGCCAAATAAAACTCCTGCCTAAAGTTATTCTGGATATCTTTACAGAAGAACCAGTCTTAAAACTTTTAGTTCTCTTCGCTAAAAGTAACTAGTTAATGGGAATTGAGTCTAGAATCAGTGATCCTACTGAGAAAAACAGTACTGAGAAATTCTGATTCCTAATCACTAAAACATTTAAAATAAAATAAAATAAAAGGTTGCAGGAACATTAGATAGGACAAAATATGACATACATCAATTCGTGATTAGGAAATAATAAATTTTCAATACACAAATCGGTATTAAAACAGTTATTTTTACAGTGATTTTACAGTTTAAAAATACTAATATAACCAAACAGGAACAAACACTAGAAAAATTATTATCTCAAATATTAATATAAATATCTCAAAATACTATACAAACAAATATTTTAGTCACAAATTACAATGTATCTTGTAATTGCCTAATTGAGAGATTTACTCTAGTTGAATATTGATGTATATGATGTCAAAGCTACTGAAACTATTATACTGAGTTTCAACTTATATTAAGCAAGAAATTACTATATAAGGTGTTTTTATAATTTTATATTATTCCTCCTTTTGTTCCAGATCTTCCTACATTGCGTTATTTCTACAACTATGGAGTTGATGTAAGAATATTTTTCTATTTTTCATGTGTTGTTAAAAGATATGTTTTATTTTACTACATAGCTTTTTTATTAATATACCAAATACTAACATCTAGTACACATTGGAACTAATCATGCGTGGTATATTTCATTAGATAAAGTAAAATAATATAGTATAATTTATATAATACAGTGAAACCTGTCTTAGACGGACCCTGTGTTATGCGGAATCCCGTCTATCGCGGAAAACTTTAAAAGTCCCGACTGTCGCCTATTTAATATACCTGATTACTAACCTTCATAAGCCGGAAACTGTCTAACGCGGAAGCGGAATAAGCAAAAGGATGAGTGATACGTATTTACTAAGTCTTAATTCTGCATAAGCCAAAAAATCTGATCATATACATGCTGTAAAATATAAAGTTACAATGACTTCCATTTAGATAAAATACAGTTTATAATATATTTTTTTACCATAACAAAATTCACAGATAGGTCTGCTTAATTGTAACGGATCGTATTTATTTCTGAGAACTCTGTAACAACGTTAAGGATTGCTGATATGCACAAGATAACGCAATGTTATACAAACATCCATAATTTACGATAGGCTATGTGTCAGCACTCGTTTCCTTCAAGATAACGTAATGAATGGTTTACAAACATCCATGGCCAGACATATTGATGTCATATTGAAAGGCGAGAGGCCCCTTCATTCTAAGAGGCAAAAAACATGCGCAAATAGAAGAAAGAGAAGAAATTGAAGATGGACCAGTCGTAGAAAACAAAATAAAAACATTTGGCGAGGCTTTAATGAAAATTTGTGAGTTAGAAGATTTCGCTGTACGTATTAACAGCCCGAAAATGCGTCACCATTTGTTACAACTATAAACAATATAACTGAAACACAAGCAAGTAAAACTAATCTTTTAAAACAAAAGTCAATGCTAGATTTTTTCAAGCCTAATTGATTTTCTTTTATTTTTATGTAAGCCTACTATGTACAGTATTTAGCCTAAATACAGTAAGAGGAAAAATATAGTTTTTAATAAATTGCATCATTAATTCATAAATTTTGTTGACAAGTGTATAAGTGTTTTAGTTTTATAGTTTTCTATTAAAAATGTTTTTTGGAGAAGGATAAAAGAATGCTGCATTAAAAGGTAAGATTTTTATTATGTAATGTAGGTTTTAACATTTTCTGTAGTGTGCATAGCCAACACCGCCTAGAAAACAAGGTTTGCGACGTTAAAATGTGATAGTTTTCTTGTGATATAAATACACTTGCTTTATATGTTGAAGTGTTATCTCTGTAGGAAATAAACAGTCAGTACTTAATCGGAAATAAATAATTAAATTAAATACTGTATTAGAACAAATGTAGACACGATGACAATGAATTGTCCGTTATCTATGTGGTGTTGGTACAGCCCCATACAGCTGATCAGTAGAAATAATAGTCTTATAGCTAAGAATCCCCCCACGGCCTACCCTCACCCTAACGCTAAAAATAGACTCGGCAAATGTTTCGTGATGGTATTACCATCATACGTATAGTGTATAGTGTACTGTATAGTACACTACTGCTGTATAAGCCGGAAACCTGTCTTAGACGGAAAAAAATGCCGGTCCCAATGGATTCTGGCTTAAACAGGTTTCACTGTATTAAAAAATAATTTTTATCTGTCTTGAAAATTCATTGTTTTCATTCATTTTAGAGTGTATGCTACATCCTTGAAAAATTATTGCCCATATGATACCAAGTTAAAAACTTACAAATAATATTAAAAAAAAAGGTTTTGAAATACTTCTCATTGTTTTAGGCTATATAATCTTAATAGTATAATGTCTTGATTTTTATAAGAAAAATTAGGCAAATCATTTTAGGCATGGACTCGAAAAATTTAAAATTACAAATGTCTGTCTATTCAAATATCTCTTGAATACATCTTGAATTTTTTCTATAATTAAACTTTTCGTATCAACTTACCAAAAAAAGCACTACTTACTGATATTTTTCAGCAGACCAGTTTCACACTAGGTCAGCACATTGTTCAATGCTATGAGTCATGGACAAGACTGTTGCTCAAGTGTATTGTGTTGGTGTGAGTCTGTAGTGTATTGGTGTTCTGTGGTGTGTTATTGTTCATAGATTAGTTGTTAATTATGTGTTCAAATATAGTATTTGATTGGTTTGTTTTTTCGTTTAGAATGTTTTGTGGCTAGTTTTTGGGGTGTTTTTATATTTTGTAGTTTTCTGTTGTGTTTAGTTTGTTGCATTTTTTTATGTAGTGTAAGATTTTTAAATTGTCTATATTGGTGTGTGAGTGTAGTGTGTTTTGTATGTGTATGGCGAAATTCGATTAGGGTTGTGTCTTTTTTTATGTCTTTTATGTGTTCTTCCTATCTTTTTTGTAAAGGTTCTCTCTGATTGACCTAAGTAAAAGGTAGGGCAGTCGTTCCTTGTAATCTTGTATACTCCTGCTCTTCCATGATTATTTTGGTGTGTTTTTAGTACTGTATAGGTGTGTTTTAATTGTTTTGGATGTTCTAAATGTTACTTTGTATTTAAGTTAGCAGAACGACGAAGCTATTTTTTGTGATGTGTTGTCGTGGTATGTTAGTGTTATGTATTTTTGTGTATTATTGTTGTTTTTTGCACATTATGTTGTCTATCTTAACACAGTATCTCAACACAGTAAAGTAGATAGTCTATAAAAATAGATTCAGACACTCCTGATAGACAACATAATGCACAAAAAACAACACACACATAACACAATAACAATAACACACAAACACAAAAATACATAACACCAACATACCGCGACAACACATCACAAAAATATCTTCCTTGTTCTGCAAACTTAAAAATTATGTAGTATTTAAAACACCCAACAAGACTAAAAAACATCTACATAGTACAAAAACACACCAGAATAAACATAACAGGGCAGGAGTATACAAGATTGCATGTAACGACTGCCCCAGCTTTTACATAGGACAAACAGGGAGATTCTTGACAACGAGATATAGAAAACACATAAAAGACAGAAAAAAAACAACCCAAATCAAATTTTGCCATACACATACAAAACACAATACACTTACACACCAATATAGACACCAATCTAAAAATCCTATACTACATCAAAAAAAGCAACAAACTAAACACAACAGAAAACTACGAGATATACGAACACCACAAAAACTATTTACACACATTCTAAGCGACAAAATACACTCCCAATCAAACACTATATTTGAATACATAATTAACAATTAATCTATGAATAATAACTCACCAAAGAACACTGATACACCACAGACTCACACCAACCCAAAACACCTGAGCAACATTGAACAATGTGCTGACCTAGTGCAAAACACATCTGCTGAAAAATATCAGTAAGTAGTGGCTTTTTGCCAGGTTGTTACCAAAAGTTTTATAACTTAAATAGTTTTGATGATTATAAGAGTGATCTAGATTCAGTACAAACAGATGGGTCTGAACATAATAGTTTTGTTAGATATTGAAGAAAATTTCATCTATGATTCTCAGTAGCAAATCTATACGTGAAATATTCCTATTAAAAAAAAAAAAACATTTTTAGTACCTATTTGATGTTATAATTAGACTTGCAGTGATTCATACCATATAATTCCAAGTCCAAAAATAACTTTGCTAGCTACTGAATTTTCCCACATTTCATCAGAAATATCAATTTGGGGCAAAAACAAGACTATAGTATGGGAAAGAAATGTAATTTTATAGTCTTATGGGAAACCCTGAAAGGTTTTTATTTCTCAGGGGTACTTGTTAAGTAAATATATAGAAACGAGTTGATAAATAAAATTTAAACATCTTAAAATAGAAACAAACTTGAGTTAGAACTTAATATCTTATATTTATCTTCAAATTAGTGTACTTATGGGGCTGTATGTCAAAACTTTCAATAGAATGCTGATCAAACGTTTATATTAAACATTTTATTGATTATATAAAGTATTTTCTATATTGTTCTGGTTATCAACTGATTAAATTGTAGTGTTTAATGTAGTGGATATGTTAGAAGAAATGACAATTACGGTTTTAAATATTGAGATTAAGAGATTATTTGAGACTATTTCTAATATACACTTTTATTATTTTTCGTAGCAATACTTGAGAGTAAATCGTGCAGTCCGGCCAGGTCCTCCTTGTTACCTTAACACAGGGGTCAGCTATGTACCTGAACATGCTTGCACGCCCATCAGCCCTGTAATGACATCACCAGGTAAGCGGAAATTGAATTATAGTTTCATTTTGAATGTGAATCATTTGATAATTCTTCAGAGTTCCATTTTCATAGTTTTCTTTTTAACATTAGCTCCTTCATTTATTCACCATCTTATAATTACAAGAGTTAAACAATCATGTTAAAGTTGATATGTGGAGTTCAATATAAAAGTTGTGCAGACTTTTTGGGAAAAATAGATTTATTGATTGTACCAGTATAAATGCTTAAAATTGTTTCAAATATTCTTCTCCAGTAGTAATAGGAGTCATGTCTGCCGTGCCTGAAAGGTGCACTCTTTGGCAGAAATGTCTCTTTCTTCTGTCGGGAAAACAAAAAAAAAAAAGTTGCATGGAACCTGTTAAGGACTATAAGGGGGCTGAGGGGCCACTGTGGTGTTGCTGGGAAGTTGGTAACAATAAAGGTAGTGTGACTAGGAGCATTGTCATGTTGGGGCTTCTCTGGGACTTTAAGCACCTCCAGGTAACAGGCTGAGTTGGCAGTTTCTCCCTGTTGGTTGGAGTGTCCAGAGGGGGTTTTTTGGTGATCTCCTCCCAGCCTTTCTTGAATGGTTTGAGCCACCTCTCGGACTATGACTTTGAAATTTAGCCGTCCTTAAAAGCCTCGAAACATCTGGGATGTTGCAGTTTCATTCTTTCCAAGCTTCACACAAAACTTGATGGTATACTGCTGTTTAAGCAAATGCTCTATCAGTTTTCTGGACCCGGAGGTATGTTTTTCCACTCCAACTGCTCGGAAGAAACTGGCGACTGGGTGCGTTAGAAGGGCAGACCCCCCCCCCATTTTACCCTATTGTGATGGATAGTTGAGTCACAATAAAATCATGTGAATTTATTTTATAATAACCCCTGTACATATTAGGTAGAATATGTACGAATCTAATTCGTACATTTAGGTATAGTATTTGATATGTGTTACTCTAGGAAGAAGTTGATCATTTCTATCATTATTTAGCAAAATTCTAGTATAAAGAATTTTGGTTGATATCTGCTACACCTCTTTTGTTTTTATGTAGAAAAGAATTGGTTCTTTAGTTATTTATATAGTAAAGAGCATTAGATGAATAGATGGTTGCATTTGTAAAGAAGGATTAATGTTCGTAATGATAGGAAATATTTAATTATTCATTACATATTAGAGCATTTAATATAAGCACTACAATTTTCTTTGTTAGTCTTACGAGATTCATCCTTGAAAAGAACAACTTCCAGTTTAAAGAAAATTATTATTATTATTATTAAAACTCGGAGGGACCTTATCGGTGTAGAGCACTTAGCTGCAGCCTTTGTACTCTCTTCCCATCCCTACCACAGGACTAGCTTAGTGGATACCTACATCTTTGCAGAAATCAAGTACCCACCTGATGCTAAATCTTCTGATATCCTCTGGTAGACATACCTGCCAGCCAAACCACTTTCTCCTTGCAGCTCCCAAAGCAGAGCACTCACAGAGTAAGTGGATTGGGCTTTCCTCTTGGTCCTCATCGCATCTCTTGTACACAGGGGACCTAGATTTTCGAATTTTGTACTGGAACCCCTTCAGATTCCCATGGCCTGTGACCAGCTCTATAGTAACTCTGAGTTGAGGTCTACTTAAGTAGAGTAGTTCTTTGCCCCACAAATCTCCTGAGTAAACCCACAGTACCTTGGATTTGTTACACCCCAAGGTTGCATTCCATTCTTTCCTGCACAACCTGTCTATATGTGCCATGATCCTTTTGCGCTCCTCCTGAGGCGGCATGCCTACTGCCCTCAGCAGCGGTCCTTGAGTTTTACACCCTTGTTTTGCTAAGGTGTCAGCTCTCTCATTCCCTATCCAGCCAGAATGTCCTGGAATCCAGGTTAGGTTGAGCGAATTATATTTACTCAGCTCTGCTAGAGAAGCTATAGTCTCAGCCACCAGCCTAGAGTTGGTACTAGCCTTACCTAAAGCCTTCAGAGCTGCCCGACTGTCAGAGCAAATCCAGATGGGGTCTTGCTCCTCTTGCCAGACCCTATTATTTCCTCAGCACATAGTTTGATCGCGAGCACCTCCCCCTGGAAAACAGAGTTGTAGTCTTCCAGGCGATGACAAAATCAGTCTTGGTGTCTCGGTCCACTAAATCCTGCTCCCACTCCTTTCTTCATCTTGGACCCATCCGTGAACCAGATTTCACCATGTTTGGGTCTACACTCCGTCCATGCCTCTCTTGCAGGAATATGGATTTTGTAATTTCCTTTTTCCCTTTTAAGAAACAGTATCTTATCCTGAGGTTCTATAAAGAGCTCCTTCAGTTTATCTCCAAATAGCAGTTTATGACGTTTGCTACTTGTCTTCCACTCCCCGGTACAACTTAGCCGGTATGCAGTTTTTATTGCCTCCATCCTAATTTGAAGACTCAAGGATGGAAAACCCAACATAACCCTCATGACCGCACATGGTGTGCTTCTCCTTGTAGCTGTTATGCCTCTAAGGAAGAGCCCCTGTGTGCGATCCAGCACTCTTTTACTTGTTTCTTTCTGTGCCCTGTCCCACCAGACGATTGAGGCAAAGACCAACCTTGGCACCATAATGACGGAATAAATCCAGTTCATCTGATATGGACGATATCAGATATATATATATATATATATATATATATATATATATATATATATATATAAGATAAGTACACCCAATAACAATAAATAGAATAATAAATTAAAAAATTTTAAAAATATAAAATAATTTATCCTAATTAAAATATAACTACTAAAGCAAAGAATATAGAGGTGAAGTAGGGATAGGCTCTTTATCTATATTCATTAATTTATTATTTGATGTAATTGTTACGTATTTAAAATTAATATAGACTCATTTCTTTTATTTTAAACCCGCCGCCAAAGTCAGACAAAGCTCACCCGTGATAAGGTTGGTTCTGCAGTTTGAACCAGCAGAGCACGTTAGACCTTTCCAGAGTGTAGATCGATCCCCTACGTTCTAGTATACTATTATACTTTTCAATCTCCGTACCTTAGGTACTAGAATACGTGAATGTAACTATTTTATTAATTTTTATACCGAATGTGACCAGTGCGTGGAATACGAACAAGTTTTCTGGCCAGAAATCGCTTATTTAATACGCGAGTGTGATAAGTGTGTATTCCACGGTGCACGTAAGTACAAACTATTTATATAATTATAATAATTATTGGTCCTCCGAAAGTATTGTTACCAAACAAATTTGGTCCTCCGGGCCGGATCTTGAGCCTTAAGACCTATATACAAAATAAAATAAAATACAATTCATTATATGTGTTCATTCTACAATTGCTACAAGTTTTTTCAAACTTTGTCTGTGCATGCAAACACTGGAAAACTAGTTTCATGTCGCAGTATATGAAACAGCTGATCCTCTCTTATCTTTGTTTGGCTTTGGCGTGCATTAATATGTTGGTTTAAATTAATTGTAAAAGTTTATGAAAAGTGATTTCAGTTGTTTATAGAAGGTTATCTCATTGAGCCTACGTCGATTTGTTGTTTACTTAGGCTTATTTATCTCTCCGTTAAACATATACGCTCATAGGCCTAATCTCTTTAAAACATTTTGTAATTTAAAAATTAAAGCAATTATCTCATTTTCTACTATAAAACCATCATTTAATCATGGCAAAATCTTTGGCAGTTATTAAATCAAAGAAAGACAATATATTTAGTCAAATTCAAGAGATTTTTGATCTAACAAAAAAAACATCTGATAAGTCAATTCTGCAAAAATTGTTGGTGCGCGCTAAATCTATAAATAGGCTTCATGAAGAATTTTTTGATATTTTAGACATTTATCATGAACTAGAAATACAGGCTAACCCGAATTTTCAACCCAACTACGCTCCTCTTAACAGCATCAACGAGTTAGTCGATTATGTTAATTCTACCGTATATTCGATAGAAAGTAAGATGTCATCAACAAGGCCTAAATGTGAAATAGTTACTCCTCAGTTACATATACGACTGCCTAAGCTTGAACTCAAGCATTTCGATGGTGAATTTCTCGAATGGATGTCATTCATTAATATACTTAACGCTAGCATTCATGAAAATGCATCGTTACCAGCAGTTTCTAAACTTCAATATTTATTGAGCGTTATCTCAGGAGAACCGCTAAATTTAATTAAATCTCTCCCTATTTCTGACGCTAACTATAAAGTGGCCTATGACTTATTAAAAGAAAGATATCACTCGCCGAGGCGGTTAGTTACTTTACACCTCAATCAAATTTTAGATTTGCCCTCTGTAAACAACACGCCTAAACAAATAAGAAATTTTGTAAATTTATACTCAGAAAATATACAAGTTCTTAAAGGTCTTGACATCGACATCACTAGTAAAAATCCTTTGTTATCTGCTATGCTTTTACGAAAAATGGATAGTGAACTTAGAAACCGTTTTGAAAACTTCCGTTCATCAAGTGTTACTCAAGAGAGAGTTGACTCCACTACAATACCTGATGCAGCGGAAATTATTAAGTTTTTAAGTAAAGAATGTAATGAAGTTGAAGATGCCAATCTTCATTCTCCTATCACCTCGAAACCCTCCTCGTCTGGATCACGCACCCCCTCTGGTTCCCAAAATAAATACTTTAAACAAAAAGTATCACTGATACTACAATTATGGAGAAGGCTCCTCCATTAAAGTTAAACCTCATCCATGCTTTATATGCAATAAAACTGACCATAAGGCATATTCGTGTCCGGACTTCAAGAGTCAGGACGCCAAATCCCGTCTCAAAATTGTAAAGGAAAAGGGGCGTTGTACCTCATGCTTAGGTACTCACCATCTTAACGACTGTAGGTCAAAGTTTAGTTGCTACAAATGCCACAAAAATCATCATACATTATTACATTTTGAAAATTAATCCACGCTGCAACGGACCACACCTCAAACTTCGCGTCAAGACTCTCCGACACTTCAACAGGAAATAACCCCTTCTCCAATCACTATGACCTGTCAAGAAAAGCAGAATACGTCTCAAATCTCTAATACTGTTCTCTTAGGCACTCTACTTGTTAAGCTTACCTCGTCTAACGGTATTACTCATGTATTTCGTGCTCTTGTTGACTCTGGCAGTCAATCTTGTTTTCTCACCGAGCGCGCTGCTCAATTATTGTGTGTTCCTCATAGGACTAAGACCACTCATAGTGTGGTAGGATTGTCTCAGGTACCCCTACGCTCAAAAGGTCTCACCTCAGTTGCTGTTGAAACTCTTGGGGGCAAGGTTATTTCAATTAATGAAAGATTTTTAATATTGGAAAAAATATGTGTTAACCTACCAAGCACACAAGTAGACTCTGAAGTTCTTTCCAAGGTTCGTCCTTATGTTTTGGCAGACCCTACGTTTCACTTGCCAGGAGGCATAGACGTTCTTCTTGGTGGTGCTTTATTTCCACTCATACTTACACAAGAGGCTTATAACCTCGGACCTGGTTTACCCAGGCTAATAGGCACACACTTTGGCTTTTTAGTAATGGGTAACGCACCATGTCTATCTGGCAGTGAACTTCATAGTAACTCCAGCTCTCAATTATCAACTACACTTCTAGTTGTCAACGACATTGACCTTCACGACTCACTACAAAGGTTTTGGCAACAGGAAGAACCCCCTGCTGTGTCTAAGCTTTCTCAAGAAGATACATTATGTGAAGATAACTTTCTCGCCACTCATACTCGGGACCAATCTGGCCGATATTGCGTCCGACTACCATTCAAGACTGAACATCCTCCTCTGGGTCAATCTCGTTTAAATGCAGAAAAAAGACTGCACTCTCTAGAGAAGAAATTTAGTGCTCAACCTCAATTTAAATCCCTATATACTGATTTTATGGCTGACTACTTAGCCTCTGGTCACATGATATACGGTCATAATACTGATCTAACTGTACCTCATTACTTCCTTCCTCACCATGGTGTTTTAAAGGAGTCTAGCAGCACAACTCGTTTACGTACTGTATTTGATGCTAGTTCTGAAACCTCTAATGGTATTTCTCTTAATATTTTATTAACAGGCAAAAAGATGCAAACGAATATTTGTGAATTATTACTAAATTTTCGGATTCATAACGTTGTTTTTTCTTGTGACATTCGTCAAATGTATAGACAGGTAAAAATGCACACTGATGACCAGTGCTATCAGATGATCTTATGGCGTGAAAGTCCAGATCAGCCCTCTTTAATCTACAAGCTCACGACCGTGACTTACGGAGTGAATTGTTCACCGTATCTTGCCATTAGAACCTTACATCAGCTCGCTGCAGACGAAGGTGACTCCTATCCTGAAGCTGCAAATATTCTACGCACGCAGACGTTCGTAGATGACATCATCTCTGGAGCTGACTCTGAAGAAAAGGCTTTGAGCCTCTGTAAGCAACTCATCTCGCTCCTGTCTCACGGAGGCTTTGAACCACGTAAATGGACATCTAACTCCAGTCAACTGCTGCAAGATCTTCCTGGTGCTCATTTAGAGACCCCTGTATTCCTTCAAGGCAGTAAACAACCACATTTCACTATATTAGGTCTTCACTGGTCACCCTCTACCGATACGTTTACCTATAATTTGAATTTTCCTCACAATTCCAGGACTAAACGTCAAATTCTCGGTATCATTGCCCAGATTTACAACCCTTGTGGCTTTCTCTCACCCATTGTCATGTGGGCCAAGCGTTTTATGCAACTACTCTGGATCAAAGGATTGAACTGGGATGAACCACTTCCATCTGAACAATTGAAATTATGGCAAACCTCTACAGACTCGGCTAATACTCTACGAGAAATTGTAATTCCTCGTGCATTACGAATAACACACTCGAGAAACTTTGAGTTACACGGTTTCTCAGATGCTTCTGAGAACGGTTATGCCGCCGTCGTTTACTTGAGATGCCAACTTAGCGACGACTCTGTTTTAATTCGGCAAGTAATATTGAAGACTCGGGTAGCCCCTCTGAAAAGGCTCACGGTACCTCGATTAGAGCTAAGTGCAGCTCATTTACTCGCCCAACTAGTGGGATATGTTATCTCTCTTTTTGAAAAAAGGGTGGAATTTTCTTCTGTATTTCTATGGTGTGATTCGACAGTAACACTGACATGGTTACAAACACCTCTTCATCGATTGAAGACGTTTGTCGCCAACCGGGTAGCCCAGATACAAGAATTAGTGCCTTCTCATTACTGGAGACACGTAGCGAGTGAAGATAATCCTGCTGATTGCTCGTCGCGTGGGTTACTTCCTAAAGATTTACCACAGCACTCATTATTTTGGTACGGCCCCTTTTGGCTACAAAAATCTAATGATAACTGGCCTGTATCTCATTTTATGCCTGCAAAACTTACTGACACAGGAGAAGAGAAACCCATTTCACCTATATCTCTCATATCAACTGCTCCTCATGAATGGAAGCTCCTCACTCAGTTTTCTCACTTTAGCCGACTCCAGTGTGTGATGGCTTATATTTTGCGATTTACTCATAACGCTCATTCAAGAAAGCTCGATGGTCCTCTCAGCACTCTGGAAATGCGAGCGTCAAGACTGGCAATTTTCAAGATGGTTCAAGAATCAGCATTCAGAGACTACATCGTTGCCATGAAGAAGGATCCAACTACACCTGCCTCGTCACAACTCCGTCCACTCTCTCCCTTTCTCGACAAGGATGATATCCTACGAGTGGGAGGACGACTCAACGCTTTAAAACTTCCTACGGATGTGCAACATCCTGTGATTTTGCCCAAACGACATCATGTCGTCAACCTTCTTATTGATTTTTATCATCGAAAATACTTACACTCGGGCGCTCAATTGACTCAATCACTTCTTGCACAGGATGTGTGGATACTCTCGGCCCGAGAAGTGTAATACGCTCTCGCATTTTTCAATGTGTTGTATGTTTTCGACACAAGCCTCACAATAAATCTCCGCTCATGGGTGATTTACCAAAAGCAAGATTAACTCCTTCTCGTCCGTTTCTCAACACCGGAATTGACTACGGAGGTCCTTTTAACATCAAAATGCACAATTTGCGCTCGATTCGCTTGACCAAACCATATATTTGTATCTTTGTTTGCCTTGTGACAAAGGCTGTACACATTGAAGTAGTATCGGACCTGTCGACAGATGGGTTTAATGCCGCTCTCACCCGATTTGTGTCTAGACGCGGTCTTTGCACAAATATTTATTCTGACTGTGGAACGAATTTTGTTGGAGCGAATAATGCTTTACAAAATCTCATCATCTCTTCAGGCCGAACCCCTCTTGCTGAATTCTCATCACAACACAATATTAACTTTCATTTCAACCCGCCTGCAGCTCCTCATCAAGGTGGTCTTTGGGAAGCAGCAATCAAGAGTGCAAAACATCACCTCCGACGTGTCATCGGTGAACATATTTTAACTCTATGTGAATTTTCCACTCTCACAACTCAAGTAGAGGCTATATTGAATTCGAGACCTCTCACACCTCTGTCAAACGACGCCTCAGACCTCAATGCACTCACCCCGGGCCACTTCTTAGTAGGATCTTCATTGGTTCCAGTTCCAGAAGAGGATCTTTTCAACGTTCCTGCCAACCGACTCAAGCACTGGCATTTAATCAAGGCCTTTCACCAGCGTATTTGGAAGAGATGGCATCTAGAATATATCCATACTCTTCAGCAACGGGGGAAGTGGAACGTGCCAACTGTTAACCTGCGCGTCGGCGACCTCGTGTTAGTGCATCAACCTGCACCACCTCTCGCATGGCCTCTGGCTAGGATAAGTAGTGTTTCTCTAGGAAAGGATGGTGTAGTAAGAGTGGTTCATTTGAAGACAAAGCAGGGAACCTTGACAAGACCTGCTCACAAGGTTTTCCCTCTACCTCCACGCTCATAATGAACTTGCGTAATAGTGCGCTCACTTTTTGTAAAAGAGATATTTTTATTTTCCTTTATGAACTTTTTATTTTTATAAACTCTAAAGATATTATATTTGTGTTAGTTCTCTTTGAATCCTAGAAGGATTCAAGGCCCCCGGTATGTTACGTATTTAAAATTAATATAGACTCATTTCTTTTATTTTAAACCCGCCGCCAAAGTCAGACAAAGCTCACCCGTGATAAGGTTGGTTCTGCAGTTTGAACCAGGCAGAGCAAGTTAGACCTCTCGGGAGTGTAGATCGATCCCCTACGTTCTAGTATACTATTATACTTTTCAATCTCCGTACCTTAGGTACTAGAATACGTGAATGTAACTATTTTATTAATTTTTATACCGAATGTGATCAGTGCGTGGAATACGAACAAGTTTTCTGGCCAGAAATCGCTTATTTAATACGCGAGTGTGATAAGTGTGTATTCCACGGAGCACGTAAGTACAAACTATTAATTTATATAATTATAATAATTATTGGTCCTCCGAAAGTATTGTTACCAAACAGTAATTATAAAAATACTTTCATAACTATTGAGAGTACTTTTAGCTTTAATAACATTTTGATCTAATACGCTGATTATGAGGGACATGTTTTGTTATACTTGATTTTCCCAGCATATCATATATAATATTTAAAGAACTAGATGTTCTTTAAATCTAGTTACAATGTTTCTTTTTGTTTTTACCTATATATATCTCATTACATGCACTACAAATTATCTTATAACAACTTATAACAAATTATCCTGATTTTTTCAACATAGGAATTTCATCTTTAGGGATACCTAATAAAGGCTTAAGTTTATTTTGAGTCATATGAGCTATCTTTACATTTACCTTTTAAAAAGTATAATGTAACCCTTTTGTTAAAAGGGGTTATATATTGTCAGAAGTGTGTTTGGTTATTTAGGATATGTTTTTGTTGTTGAAACAACCACACACACATACAGTTTGAATCTAACAGCCTATTCCATTATATAGTAAACCACCTACTTAACCCAAACCCCCTCGACACTCATAAATCATACGCTTGCAACCTTGAGCAATCGCCGGCAGTAGAGGGGAGGGGGGGTTTGGCTACGTTAATGAAACGATTTTTTCAAAATGCGTCAGCAAGTAAGTTCAAAAGTTTTTATTCAAGTTATGCAATAACTGCTTATAATTTAATCAGTGAATTCAAGATGATTACAACAAGCAACTTTTATAACTATTGTTAGACAAGATTTATGGTTTTACCTTAAAAGATAATTAAGGAAAAAAATATTTTATACAAATAAAATGTTGACAATAATTTGAGACGATCGAGTTTTAAAAGTATTGATGGCCTGTTTTCATTAAAAGACACACAGAAACATATTAGTGATGACAAAATTCAGACAAAATAACATACAAATTAATAGTTCAGCAATAATAATTAAATATAAATGAAGAGATGTTTGTCAGAAAATGATACTTAAGTTTTATATTGTTAAATCAAATTTTGTTTTTAAACTAAGGTCAAATGATACTGAATAAATGCACTAGCCTATCTATACCCTAATGACTTTTGTCACAGTGACTATACAGTTGGAATATATAATGGTTCTTAGTTTGTTTTGTGTGTGAACTGAAGACTAGACAGATATAGTAACAGATTTAGAATTAAGTATAAATAATAATGTTTTCATTTACTATTAGAAATGAGAAGATGCATGAATTTTGTGGAACTGAAACAACGTTAGTAAAATTGAAATATTGATTTTGTTTAAAGATTCCTCAGTAGCTATGAGTCCAGTTGGCTTCTACCGTCCTAGACCAGAAAGTATAGCATCAAATGTTGGAGGTGCATCAGTAAGCAGCGAATCTGAAGTATCTCATAATTCACACCAGTTAGCTCCAAGATTCAAAAATAAAACCAGACCTTCAAATATTGCTGGTAAGCTAGAAAATTGAAATTTTATATATTTATTTTGAGATAAATAGAACAATTAACGTATTACTTAATGTTTTACACTAAGCTTACAACCAACTTTCCCAGTTCAACAACTAAATGATTTAACAATGTTCAAGTGACCGAAAGGTGCCTCATCACAAAAGGTAAAAATTAATTGAACTTCAATTAACAATAATAACTTTATGTGTATATATATATATATATATATATATATATATATATATATATATATATATATATATATTTTGTATATTTTATATATATAACTTTGCAACACTGTTTTTTTGTATTTACTTATCACTTACGCTATAATGTACCTAAACAATAATCTTACTTGGTATATGCAACCTGCATCTATACCAAGTAAGATTCTTGTTCAAGTACGTAATAAAAAACGAGTTAAAGATATTTTTTGTACATACAAAAAACATTTTATGAAATAATTTGAATTTTTTCTTCCTCGCTATTACTTGAGACAGTTTTGAGGTTATACTCAATGTATTGGACTTTATAGGATACAGCTACACTCAGGTGGAATTTGTAGGATGAGTTGTGATAACTGTATGCTTGGAGGCATAAGGCGTTTTAAAAATAATTTTAAAAAACACATTCTTACATCAAAACAGTCCAAAAAATTTATAGTTTATTTTAAAAAATTCATAATTTTTTTTGAAGAGGACGTCTGTTGGGGACATTAGTGTATGTACATAAATCCTAATCTATGTGCACACAAGTTTCGGTTTTTAAACATTATGTTTCTTAAAAAAAATTAAATGAAAATTTTATACAAATTACATACACACAACCCTTAACCACATTAATTTTTAATTAACCTTATGCATATTTTTGTTACAAATCAACCATTCTCAGATGAACAACAAATACAAAATTATTGTGGTAAGAGAGGGTACATGTGTTATACGAAATTCAAATTTCTTCCAAATAGTAATATACAAATACATTTATCAATTTTTTATTGTTGAAAATTAATAAAATCTTTACAGTAATTATGTAAAATTATTGACAATTTTAAAGTAATGCCGTTGTTGTTACCTGGTTACAGCCAAACAAGGAATTACTTACGAAGGACCACCTCTTGTTCAACAATGTGAGGTATCAAGTTCTACTCCAGCACCACCGCAGACCCATTTTCTGCCATCACCTATTACACCATATTCTCCACCAGTGCCTCCTCCTCCACCTCAGCCCATATATTATGTACCTGTAGAATGTGACACCTACTGCCCAGCTAATTTTGTTGAGTATAATGTATACGACACAACAAATTCCAGTATTTACCCTGCTTTATATCCTCAACCAGTACACTCTGTAATTTCCACAAATGCTGCATTTATGCCACCTGAAGCAGTTATTTACCAACATGTTCTTCAACCAGCACAAATCCCACCAAATGTTTAAAGAATTAAAAGATTCATAATTTATGTTATTAGTCTTTCAACTGATTTTTTCAAAATTGCCTCTAATGAGAAATAGTAATACACTAAATATTGACAAATATATATAAAAATTCTAAATTTTTGTAAATCTTCAAGATTTTTTTTTATATTTTGATAAATGCTTGATAAATTTTAAGTGCCTAAGGTTTTGGAGATAACAACTGCAAATGATTTCAAACATTGAGCTCATCATGCAGTTTTTGTAATAAGTGTATAAACTATTTTCTCTTATTTTCTTTTTAGAATTGTTTGTGGTATTTATTACTGTGTTAGTAAAGTATTCTTGATACTTTTTTTATAATTTAAGAAGCTAAGTACAAACTCGTGATAAATAACTAGTATTTTGTTCCTTGAAAACTAGAGTAATCTGTAAAATTTTCAGTACAACTGAAATTTTACAAATACTCAGTAAACCCTTTGGGAAGAACTATAGAGATTAAAGTATGTCTTTAGTAATTTTAGTTTTGTAAGTAAAGAAGAGCTTTGATAAGTTCATGTTAGTGTAAGAAGACACAATTACAAAATAATTAATTCAAAGAAGTTAGAAGACAAATAAACTGTTCCTGTGGTAGTTCCTATTCTGCTGTTTAAAGCTAAGGTTTGTGTATACAGGAGAAGTCAAGTAACTTTTCAATAACTAATACTGAAAAATTAGAAATATTTGGTGTCTAGTGTCATAGACTACTATAGTGAATCAATTATAAACCAGACTTTTCTTACAAACAAAGTGCCCTGTCAGGTTATCCTGAGAGACTGAGCATTGCATTCAAGGTAGGTCACCTTGAGAGAGGTTGCTCTCTTCTGTCACCATTATACCCTTGTCTGAGATTCTGTCATTTTGTGCGAACCTTATTATGTTAGTAAATATATGGCATAAACTTTTCTAAAGCCAAGATGTTGGTATGAACACTCCCATGGGTGATACATACCTCCGAAGGAATTATATAGATTTTAAGTGTCAGTCATTTAAAAAAGGTCCACTGAAGAATTTGACTTTGGATGTGGATCGTAACTTTGATTTTCTATGTGTATTCTCATTTACCTTCAAACTATTTAGCTTAATAATGGATCCAAGTCCAAGAAGAACGCCATCACTGAAGACAGTAAAATTTTCTGTTCACTTAATATCTTTATTAGTTGAAAATTTATAATATGTATATATCATACAATTCAAAGCTTTTTGTTGGCAAACAGTACCAACTTCTTCAGGAATAATGAAGGAATAATAATTTTCTTTGTTCCTGAAAATGTTGGTACTGTTTGAATATGAAAAGCTTTTTATCGTGTAACTAAATAATTATTTTTGTATTTATATTTCACTTCGTTTTTCATATATATAGTTAATTAAAAATATTTCAAAAACAAGAATACTTTTAATGAATATATTTATTCAAAGCTTTTCGCCGATAAAATAGTACCAGCATCTTCAGGAAAATAATTATCTAATAAAATATTTTTACAAAAAAAAAATAACTATATTACAAGAAAACATATCACCATATTTAATATATATATATATATATATATATATATATATATATATATATATATATATATATATATATATCCTTCAAAATAGCCCCAAGGGTAGTGTAGAGCATTGTCCTTACAGACATGCTATACATATACTTAATTTTTGTGGCCTGACAGTGCACATAAAAACGCCTGGTTTATTATATTTGTTCACTTACATACATTAGGTTTGTACAGGATCTCTACAAATATTCATTGTGAATAATTTATAACATGTATAACTGATGTTAAAAATAATTGTAGACATAGTTATTTAGTAATAATTTTATGTTTTATTAGAATATTCAAAGTGTTTATATGTAATATATTAATATTTTGAACTCTAAAAATAAATATTTTTGCCCTCAATTTTAGAAAAATTTCATTCATTGATTGTAGATTTTATAATTGATTTTGACGGACTTTGTAATTTGCAATAATATTCTTTAATTATTTCCATCTTTAACATTTTGTGTTAGAATGTTTAAGTGATGTTCAGATATTAGTCCTGATTTTCTTAATATGTTGTATGTATTTCTTAAGTGTTTAAAAAGGTAATAAAATTAGATTTATCTGAAATTACAAAACACAGACTACCTACAATGATCTTGTTACAAATGTAATTAAACCCATATATGTTTTGAAAAATCAAAACATTTTTTTTTTACAATTAATTTTCTAATTGTAATGAATAATATTGTTTACCAGAAGTATAAAGAAGTACATTTTATTTGTGACTGGAGTGCCATATGGTTTCAGTTTAAGTTAATATATCATTAAAAACAGGGTTACCAGTGAATATTAGGTACAAAATTTATTTTATTTATAATATACTTGTATAAAATGATAAAAACACACAAAGCAATGTGACACACACACACACACACACACACACACACACACACACAAAAATATATATATATACACACACACAGACCCTCAGAGATTTGTGTATTATGGTATTTTGACAAAACAAGATATTTAATTTGTTCAAAATTTTCAGATTTTGAAGAATCATTTAATTTTTTCTCCTTAACTTTTCTCCTCTAAATTTTGTTCAAAGATATTGTAAGATGTTATATTTTTTTTAGTTTCATTTTTTCCTATTTAACAAGTTGTAAAGGATTTTATTTAGTTTAAAATGGCCTTATCTTATTGAAGATGGACTTTTATTTTTGTTCTTATTCTATTCTGTCCATATTTATAGTGATGTATATTTATAAATTGTTCATTATATGTATACTTATGTTCCTAAAACATATGTTTTACTTATTAATAGTTTTAATCTTATTAATTCTGATATTGAAATTGTTAACTTGCTGAAGAGAAAAAAGACATTTTGTTTTTATTATTTGTATCCCTGTAGCTGTATTATTTGTTTGGTTTTTGTATTTAAAAAATAAAACATTTTTAATTTAAAATGTATTTTATTTTTGTTTATTAAAAAAAATATGTGAAATATACATTGCACACTTAAAGTATGACAGGGTAGTCAAAAAATCTGGAACAGCATTGCCGTGGGCGGAGTTTTTGAAGTAAGCATGTCTACACTTTTCTCTTGTGACACTTTGCCAATTTAGTGCCCTTTTGTTCTTGTTTTGTTTTCTATGTTAGCAAGATTAATTAAACAAGGTGTAGCTAAGAAATTTTGTTTTCTACTCAGTAAAAATGCTGCTGAAAGTGTTTTAATGTTGAGAGCAGCTTACAAAGATGACACTATAGGAAAAAAACAAGTGTACAAATTGTTTGCTCAGTTCAAAAATGGCGAGATGTCAATTGATGACAAACTTCGTTCTAAATGTCCATTATCTGCCTGAATCGAGGAAAATGTTGAAAAAATTTGAAAGTTTGTCTTCTTAGATTGTCGACAGAGAGAATAGTGGGTTATTTGGAGGTCTGTTCCGCGAATTTCAACGAAATGTTTTTACATGAATAGAGTTGTTGCCAAATTGTTTTCTCAGGCTCTGAATGACAATAAAAAAGAACATCTAGTTGAAACAAGTCATGCTTTGAAATAACAGCTTGAAACTGATCCAAATTTTTTGTCAAAGGTACCACCTTTAATGACCAAGGAGTGGTGTTGCGTCGTGGTGTATGGTTACAACCCAGAAACAAAGCAATGGCCTAGTCAATGGACGTCATCATTACCCTGTTTAAAAATTGTCAAATTAAATCAAACAAAAACCAACGCTGATTTTGTTTTTTGATGCCAATGGCATAGTCACTCAGAGTTTGTTATTTCAGGTCAGACAGTAGTTCAAACTTTTTATTTGGAAGTTTTAAGAAGACTGTGCAATAATGTTTGTCAAAAAAGACCTGATTTGTGGCGGACAGGAGACGAGTTTTTCTACTATGCACCTGCACATACAGCCATCTCTGTTACAGTTTTTGGCTAACAATGGGATTTTTAAGCTGCCCCACACACCTTACTCGTCTGACCTGGCTCCGTGCTACTTTTTCTTGTTTCCATACCTGAGGGACATAAAAGGACACCGATTTGAGCACATTGAAAAGATTAAGAAAAAAACAAGGGAGGAGCTGTCGGGCATTTCTAAAGATTACTACAAAAAAAGTATGGAATAAAAAAAATATGGATTATAGTGTTATAGACACAAATACACCACATACACACATTGATGAAATCATCCACCTTACAAAATTAATCCTTCTCAAAATTACTTCACCTACAATAACACATTCTACAACCAAAAAGATGGCCTAGCCATGGGTTCCTCCATAGCTAGCATCTTAGCCGAAATATTCATATACCATATTGAACAAAACCACATTTTACACAACAATAAATACTCAGATAACATAATTTACTGGTACAGTTATGTCAACATCATAACATTGTATAAAGGTAACACACACCGAGCACACATATTTTTAAAACACCTTAATTCCATACACCCAAAACTAACATACACCATTGAAACAGAACAACAAAACTCTCTCAACTTCCTAGACCTAACAATTAAATGTACAGACATACAAACACATAAATTCAACATATACCGAAAACCCACTAGTACCAATACGAACATTCACAGCTCCTCAAACCACCCATACCAACATAAACTAGCCGCTTACAACACCATGATATATCGCGTGCTTAAAACACCGTTAGATAAAGAAGAACACTACCAGGAGTTAAACACCATAGAATATATATAGCACAAACTAATAGGTACAACACAACAATGATTGACAAATATACAACCATCTAAAAAATAAACCTAACAACCCAAATACAAATACACAACATGACAATCCTATAAAATACTTATCAATACCATACAGATCATCCAAAACCCACAATCTAACCAACACACTACGAAAATACAACTACAAAATAGCCTACTCCACACACAACACTCTCAATAAATAATTTAAACCTAACAACAAAATCGACGACATTTACAACGCCACTGGAGTTTACAAACTAACTTGCAGTTCGTGCCCTGGGCATAGGCCAGACAGTGAGGTCCTTCTAAACACGTTACCAAGAACATATAAAAGCATTAACAAACAATAACTACCAATCAAACTTCGCCGATCATCTCAACTCCACAAAACATGACTACATAGACATAACATCTAACCTACAAATTCTTCATAAACAACAGAAATAACCAACGCTATATAACCGAACAATATGAAATATATAGACACTTCAAACTACACCCTACTCAATACACAATTACATTACAACTCCCACACACATTTTAACATCATAACTCCTAATACTTACAAAATACACCCACACCACCATAATATCCCACCCCCGCCCTAATACTCTTACCTACATAAACCTTGAGATCAGTTACGGATCAGTTGACAATGGGACACATCTCCCGAAACGGCTGTCCTCAACAAATATAAGTAAGTGCTACTATAGGCAAGTTTGTTAAATACGAGTATTTATAAGTGTTTAGCAAATATTTTCCTCTAATTATTTTATGAATAGGTACCATATTTAGCTTTTTTAGCTTTCCAATGATTTGGTTTGATGTTTTATAATATCACCCTCTCAAAGTAATTTTTCCTGTAGAGTCACCATAATAGTAATACAATTTGTTCAAATATTTCTCTTATTGAAATTTGTCTTATATTTAAAATTTTGTTCTCAAGTTAATTTGAAATTGATTGAATACATTCTTATGAGTTATTTTTTATCTTTATTTAAAACCAGGAGCTGCTCTGTAAAACAAAAAGATAAAAGTTGGTATTCTGGAACCAGTACACTCACACTGGACTGCTGTAGAATGGTCTGAAGTAAATCACCCTATCAGACTCTTTTTGTAACTGGTTCTCAAGATCATGCAAAAAGCTAGACAAACTCTTGGTGTTTTTAAGGTTATATATATTTGCATAAGCTGTAATTTATTGTTAATGTACTAATGAAGCATATATACTGTACTTTAAACCAGTTTGATATCTTAATTTGTACAGGCAGAAAAACCTCATTTGAGTGGTCTTAAACATCCACTGAAAAAATAATTTCAGGACTTAAATTTACTTTAGATTTACTTAAATTACCGTACTCTACAAACCAGATTATTTATCAGTTCAAATAAACAAAAAATATCTTATATAGAATAGCATTTCCTTTCTTAGTTTTTCACACCTGTAAATAGAAAAATATATATTTTTAAAATGGATAAAGGTAAGATGATGGGTAAAGGTTTTTATAAGAGTATCAGAAAAACATCATTTCCAATTTGAAAATGGTGGGCATATCAAATTTTCATATGTCTAAAAAAAAATATTTATGAAAAATAGTTAAACATGGTTTATTTTTAGATAAACATTTTGGCAACCTGGCCTGCAGGGGGTTGCCAACTAGTTGTGTCTAATAGCATTTGTTGCCATTGCAGTATCCGAATCTAACATAACATTGGCGACAATTCTTCCAAAATACACACACTTATACAGTTATTAATTACAAAGCTCTAAAAATTTTTCTTAGGGATTTTGACTGATCAGAACCATTGTTCTTTGGAAATGCCGAAAGGGTCAGAACTTAACAAACTGTGATCTAGGATGCAGCTATGACTATATGAAAGAAAAAAAATTATCACATAAGTAAACAATGCCTACTGCTTTTACAATCAAATTAAAAAAAAATTCATTATAGATGTTAGACAATGTTAACCTTAATCATTCTTACATTGTGAGAACAATGTAATGATAATAGATGTAAGAACACTGTCACAATCTGAATCAAATGTTATAATAAATTCATTTCCTAAGGAAGAAAAGATATTTTCATGAAATTTGTTTACAAACTGTCTCTCCGATCGAGCTTCATAGACAGAGCATGTTCTCTCATTAAAAGTGTTAATATTCTACCTTTTAATGTTGGTCTGCTAAATAATTACAAAAATACCAGTAATCTATAACAGCTGAACAAAACAACCAGCTCACCCCCCTCCTGTTCATCTCCTGGAGCGGATAATATCCATAACAAGATGTTGAAGAACTGTTCGCAAAGGATGCTCAGCAACATATTAAATTTATTTAATGATGTCTGGAAAACAGGAGATATACTGCAAAAATGGAAAACCGCTCGAATCATACCTATCCGCAAACCTGGAAAAGACGAATCGCAACTAGAATCTTATAGATCCATATCGCTGACATCCTGCCTGGGGAAACTCATGGAATGTCTAGTGAACGCAAGATTGACATGGAGACTAGAAAACGATGATAAACTGAGCATTCTTCAATTTGGTTTCCGGCGTCAGAGGAGCACAGCAGATGCATTGCTATATTTCACAGACCAAATTTTCGAAGGTTTCGAACGGAAGAAGGTTATGATGGCGGTGATGATCGACTACGAAGCTGCTTTTGACAATATTCCGCATGCTACGGTTATCCTCTAGTGTATGAAGCTTGGCATAAGGGGCAAAATGTTGAAATATATTGTATCCTACCTAAAAAACAGGTCCATTCAGGTGGACGTCAGTGGAACCATCTCATTAAATCACATTGTTGCAAATGGCATTCCCCAAGGTGTAATTATTTCCCCAACCCTCTTTAATATTGCACTTCACGATTTCTCGGCCCAGCTCCCTCCTGGAGTGTCCAGCTGTATATTCGCGGATGACTGCACGATCTGGGCATCGGATGAAGACCATCTCAAAGCGATAGATTTGGTTCAACTAGCTCTACACAAGATAATGGAATGGTGTGGAAAGTGGTCACTTAAAATATCACTGGACATGACAAAGTGCTCTTTTTTCATGAGAAGTAATAATCTGGCAAACCATCCTTTACGCCGTGTGATAAATGAAAGCAGTAACATCAAAAACTTCTTTACGTGTCAAATTAGATCCATGGCCTCCATGTTAATGTGTGGCGTTCCTGAAACCATCCCAGGGACATATGACGACAGACCAGGCATATGGAATGGAGTGGAAATTGTTATGGAACTACCAAACTGGCTAACAAAAAACAACCACCCGGCAATCTTGAAAAGTGAAGCATTGTCCATGATAAATGAGCTTTATGATCGCCATATCAAGATATTCACCGATGGCTCAGTAGACGTTAAAAGAAAAGTTGCAGGTGCCGGTTACTTTAATGAAACAACTGGTGATAGGTACTATGTGCCAGTAAACTCATTGTCCAGTATGGACGCAGAATTACTAGCTATAAATGCAGCGCTTACAAGTTGTTTATCGTTGAAAATATCGCAGGTATGTGTCTTAACGGACTCCAAAAGTGCTCTGCAGGCTATCTTGAACCCTGAACCTACGGCATATGCTTTTCGTATCTTGGAAATTAGGCGCCTGCTTCATGAACTACAGAGCCATAGATGTGAAATTACTTTGCAGTGGGTACCATCACATTGTGACTTATACGCAAGTAGCAAAGCAGCCTCTAAAATGCAGCCTACAGATGAGAAGAAGGTTTCATCGCTTCACTGTAGGAACCAAAGCAACAAATATTTCTATAAAGCCTGGTCGGACAAATGGAATCAGTCAACAATTGGGAGACACCTACACAAGATTCAACCCTTGCCAACTGACGGGAATTTATATAAAGGGGTGCAAAGACAACTAGCATCTTTTGCAGCAAGAGCTAGAATTGGTCACATAGTGATGCAGAAGTACCTATTCTGCTTCAACCTTACTGATTCGTTGCACTGTGCATTATGCGAAGACGATGAAGAGGATCTGAAGCACATTCTTCTGCGTTGCAGCTACCCAATTCTTTCATGTGACCTACTAAGATCAGAAGTCAACGATTTTGAGGACATCCTTAATAGTAAAAAACACTGGCAGCTTGCTTGTGCTGCATACATTGGACACTGGGTCATCGGTTACAAATGATGCTGGACGCCCGTACTAAGAAAGTGCAGTAAAGTAACTTATGAGAGCAAGCATAACCTAAACTATAGTGGTAGCACGAAAATGAGCACACTTGCCTTAATTGACTAAAATAGATTGTGTATTAATTGTTCATGCCATCTATTTAAATTATTCATTCTTTTACATATTACAAACATATTGTTCAGACAATAATCATGAGGTAGTTGAAACGAGCAATTTATTTACACAATGTTTTTGTTTACTTAAGCTATGGCAAAATCTAGAAATGGTAGTGGTTTGTACTAATGTGATCAATTATAATACAAACGTTTAAAAATTCCGTAAGGGCGAATGAATTACAGACAGTTTTTAGTCTTTGTATTAATTTTCATCTAAGTGGTTTTCCCTATTATTGAACTACTCGTACATGTTTTAAAAAAGTAGTCCCTGGACAAGTTCCACATCTCACTTTCAACTTCTTGTGTTGTTTTTGTACTACTAACTCAGATTTTCTAAAGATTCTAATTCTAGGGTGTAAAGTCTGGGGTTTGTGAGTAATGCTGCTCACAAATGATTTCTCATAAAGTCCTTTGAAAGTTGTTTAAACAAGGGACAGATTGATACCGGTATTGACACTGTTTACTATTTGGCTGTTGATTATATAATACTATTTAAAAAGCTGTTAGTGACGATCTGTTGGTAATTATTGCTACTGAATACAGGCTTTTTTTGGTCCTTGGCATCAACACTTCCCCTTAATGTATTATAGGTGCTGATTTTAGGTTTGGTACTGTCTCCTAAAGCTGGATCAATAGTGTAACCTTAATATTGTAGATACAAAGAAAAGGCCTTTTGCACTTTGTTACATATTTAGTTATTGTGGAGTTTTCAGTAAAGATAAAAATTCAACTCTTTTTAGTTTGTGTCAAGATTGGAGGAAGCCTCTTCTTTTTTTTTTGTTGCTAAAATTATTGTTCTATGGTTCATTAGTAGATATCTTGCTACAGTAATAGAAGAAAACTAAATACCACATATTATAATTTGGACTGTAGTTGCAATTGGTTAGATAATTTTTTTTACTAGTGCAGATGGTGAATTATACATCATAAATGGCCCCTCTTGCGGTTTTCCAGCCTAGATTTCCATCTTGAGCATGAAAAAATATTAGTCCATTAAAAAATATTTTCATACTATATTTCTTTGCTTCCTTGGTATGTATTGGTTGAAATGACATCTTCCAAACAAACCTTCAAGCGTTTCATCGATTGTGCAGACGATCCCAGGTTTGTAGGGTTCTGAGCAATAATGGTTGTCTATTTATCCTTCTTAGCTCTAGTCTAGCCATTATCATCAAATCTTAAAACCTGTACTAGAATTTAGAACCTATTTATCCTAATGGTAATTCCAAAAACAGGTGTAATGATGTCCTTATAAAAGCTAAAAGTTCATCAATATTGGTTTCTTAACAATCTCTTTATAGTATTTTTGTCTCAATTTGGCAAGTTACTTGTTTTTACTCAAAACAATATGTTTGTTACAAAAAAATTGATGAATGCGTTGCAAAGTTTTGTCAGAAAAAAATAATTTCTAAGCGTCAAGTGGAGAGTGACAGTTTTTTACTTGTCCCAATAAACCAAAATCTTCTTAGTTACAATATTTTGTCGCCTAGTTCTGCTACCCTACTACCTTTTGAATGCTGTGCAAAAACCACTAAATCAGTCTATCGTCTCGAAAACAAAAGGTTGTTTTTAACTGAACGAAATTGTATTTCTTCTTGCTTTTCATCCTCCTACTCCAATTTCTTGTGTTACGTAACGCTGTTATTTTCTACATCATCACTAACACTTTCTAGTAGTAAATTGCAATTTTCACTATCCCTTACATCCAACCATATAGCCATATTTTCCTACATAGTAAAAAAGGTATTTGTTTGCAGTACAAATCACTAAAAATGGGAAAAAACTTAACCTAAATATTAAAAATAGTATATACCTGAGTCAATAAGTATACTCCAGTAGTAAACAAATGCACCACCCCAAATGAAGCAAATAGCAAAAATTGTAATAGTACTGCATAAATCCCACTAGCTGAGGACACACAACTGAGCTAGAGAATAATAGGTTACAGAACTGTAAATGCAGGGTAGGGAGATCAATACCTAATGATCTCTAGAAAGATTTTCTTAGTTTTAATAGTAGAACTCAAGAAATATGGTGAGTGCTAACTCATTTGCTTGCTCTCGTGTTAAAACAAGGTACAGTAATACCCCGTACTTATGCGATAGGTGGAATTAAGCGATAACCGTGTAAGTCGAATTCGCATAAATCAGGGTATAATTGTACATACAATCACATAGGAATCTTGTTTATTGGGACCAAAGACTAAATAAACTAATAATTTAGAAGAAAAATGTGTATGTATTAAAATCAAATACAACATGTTTGTATAATACAACAAAAAGTTATATTATATAAATACATATTGGAAAGAAGTAAGTAGAAAGAAATTATTTTGACATTGAAGGCTTCCTAAAATCTAGTAAATTCGATTGACGAATTGAAAATTTTTTCTTCTCACTCAGAATTTCGCCATAACTTGCTATTTTTTTTTTGTTTTGTGGCAGAAATACGCTAATTGTTGGAGTCTATGTTTTCCAAAATTTGTAGGCCTTGCTCAATTAAACTAAGGCCCTTTGTCAAGTTTCTAACTTTCATATCATCTCCTACGTCAACTGGGTCTAGAAAATCTGCGTTTTTAAGGTCTTGCTCACACATTTCTATGAGCTCATCAATTGTCAGCTCCTGCTAGTGTGAATCCAGCCGTTCTTAAACGTCATCATTATCCACTTCTAAATTGAGTTGTCTGGTGAAACAGTGCTATCTTCTAGCACTGAGTTCCAATGGCGAAAAAAAATAGACACACTTTTTCCAAACACCATTCAAAGTTTTTTGTGAAATTTAATTCCAAGATTGTCCAATGATTCTTAAAGCATCTATAATATTGAATTGTTTCCAAAAATCTTCAACAGAGAGCTCGTTGTTCTGTCTCATAGCTTCATGGAGATGCACAAATGTTTTTTTGTGTAATAAGCTTTAAATGTTTCGATGACTCCCTGATCCATCGGTTGAAGTAAACTAGTTGTGTTTGGTGGCAATAATATCACTTTGACGCGTGGGTCGAAATTGGTTAAAGTGGTAGGAGGATGGCCAAGTGTAATGTTAATTAATAGGAATTACTTTGAAAGGAATTTGTTTAGATTGACAATAACATTTGGTCTATAACATTCGACTTTAGGTATGAACTGATGACCAGGCTAGTCCTCAAAAAAGGTAGTTGTAACCCAAGCCTTCTGGTTCGACTTGCAGGTCACGGGGAAGCTAGCTTTAGAAATATTTTTAAATGCCCTTGGATTTTCTGAGTGATAAACTATGAAAGATTGCAACTTACAGTCACCAGCTGTATTTGGGCCAACCATCACTGTCAATCGGTCTCTGGCAACCTTAAAACCTGGAAATATAAGTTATTTTAGGCATTTTCTTCCAGAACATGCTAGTTTCTGTGTAACTCAGACAGCATGGTTTAAAACTGCGTAACTTGGGAATCGCGTAAGACAGGGTAGCGTAAGTCGAAGTATTACTGTACACACATATGATAAAACCTAATTTTTGTTATGGAGATAATTTAGACTTAGTTTTTCAATTTTATCTGCTAGGTGTAATTCCTTGTAATGCTTATAGAGGAATAAAAAATAATTACTGAAAATAAAATGAAAGTCTGAATGGAATAAATTACATGAATAGGATAAAAGTTAAAAAACTACCTACTTAAAACGACCAACTTAAAAACTACCTCATTTTTCACAAGACGTGTGGAAACATTAAAAACTTGTAGTAGTCTTTATTTGCAGAAATTATTCCCATACAATTAATGGGTGTCTGAGTTTCCATATGAGTTGAAAATATATAGCAGTTAATTTTAAGAGTGTTTAAAATTTCTGTCATATTCAACAAAGAAATGCATTAAGAATCATATACGACTATACAAACCAGTATAAAGTCCACTGTATATTGATAACAGTTCATGTACAGCCTTTGATTTATAACCCCTTTTCAGTAACATTGTTCATAAATGTTAAACTCACAACTGCTGTAGAAATCTGGATATAAAATTAAAAAACAAAAAATATTACAAAACTTTAATGAACACATACTAGGTGTAGGTACATGAAAATACTTATTGTTATATTGTGTACTAAAACTGTTTTGAAGAAAACGATTCTAAAAGTGTATTAACTGAAAAAGTGTAATAACACTGGACGGATTAATGAAGAGTCGTAAGCATATTTTTTTGGGAGGGGGGATTGTAGGTTGACAGAGTAGTAGTTAGTAATTTGGGTATTGAATTTTTGTGAACTCAACAGAACAGGCTCAAACATTTTCCATTACAACCTTCGTATTTTCATATTTTTACTTAAAAATCATTAATTTGTTGTCAAATTTTAACCCCTGTATACATCCTTGACTCAATTCAAAGAAATCTATTTATGATGAACAGCTTTAATCTAGTCAGCAATTGCTATTTGTAGGATAGGTGTATTTGGCACTTTCTATTCTGAGTGTCCCATATAAACAAAATTGCTTAGTGATAATTTTATCATTGTTTTTTTTTTTTGTAATATATACTGTATTTTCACTGAATGGGAAATAGATATATTGTTGGTTTAATCCTGATTTTGAGCTACTCATATAGGTACATTAAAATATTAAAATAAATAACATCGAATGAAATAGTTGCTGAAACTTAGGGCAGTTATAACAATATATGTCTAAAATATTTAGGCTAAAAATATTACTTTTTCAAGTTTCACTTTATTATAATTTTATTATTTCATCAAAATAAGGATATGCTATAATATTCAAAATATATTTTCAACTTTAAATTCAAGTAATGTTTTTCAAATTTAATGGATAAATTTCATATCTTGTTATAATTTTATGGTAAAATTATAAAAAAACTAAGCTTAACAATATTCCATATTTTATTTTTATTTGAACAAAATTATGTATAACATGTTAATTAAAGCCCTACTATCTTATAGGATATATCCTTTCATACAAATACGTTTTCCCCTAAAAAATAGTAAACCATTGCAATCTAAAGTTGGTTGTTGTGATCATCATGATTTCACTTATTAAACTATAAGTAATCACTTGAAGAACTAAGTGAATACTATTAATTTACTTTCTGACGTGTTTCAAAACACATCCACCACATCGAACAACAATACAACCTACAGAACAACAAACACATAAAAAAATAACATATTATCATACAGGTATATGCAGGTATTTTAATACTATAGAACAGCAACTCAAACAACTGCACAATTAAATCAACACCATACACCAAAACCTAACATCCAACATTGAATTAGAAGACTATAGTAAAATAAATTTTCTAAACCTGACAATCACCAAACTCAATGTAAAACTCAATTTGAATTTATATACTGTATATATATATATATATATATGTGTGTGTGTGTGTATATAATTAATAAATTTAAAATATTTCAAAAACAAGAATACTTTTAATGAATATATTTATTCAAAGCTTTTCGCCGATAAAATAGTGTCAGCGTCTTCAGGAAAATAATTATGTAATAAAAAAAAATCTAATAAAAAAAGGATTTTTTTATTAGATAATTATTTTCCTGAAGATGCTGACACTATTTTATCGGCAAAAAGCTTTGAATAAATATATTCATTAAAAGTATTCTTGTTTTTGAAATATTTTAAATTTATTAACTATATTACAAGAAAACATACCACCATATTTAATATATATATATATATATATATATATATATATATATATATATATATATACACACACACACTGCAATGGTCTAGATACCGTGGCAAATAGGAAATAAATAATTTCCTGTTTTTAAGAAATAAAGTTGTTTTTAAATTAATCAAGTAGGGAGTTATATAAATAATAAAGAGTGAAAAATTAAATAAAACCTTAAATAGAATAGTTAAGCTAAATTAAAAAATGTTATAAAATAAATTTGTAATAACTAACTAAATTTGAGCATCGGGAGTGAGGCGAAAACTTTCTAAGTGCTTAAAAAAGCTATATTAAGAACCAAACCACGTAGAACTTTCATCGACATTTTAAAAGAACCAGAATAAGCCAGAATGAACATTAGAGAAAACAAAATTCAAAAAACTTAAAAAACAAAAAAGTTACAGCAGTTTAAATAAAATAGACATTTTTCAGTGTTCCAAAAATAATAATCAAACTCTGCAAGCTAAAACAGATTCGTTGCCCGACTTGCCTGTACAAGGAATAAATCGAGAGATAGCAAGCATTGCAGGCGGGGTGAGGTAGGTTAAATTCACCGCTATATATACTAGGTCTCTAAGACTTTAGAGACAGTCTGAAATAAATTTTTAACACGAGGTGCCGCGGAACGCTATGATGGACCGCGAGTAGGACCGTCACCAGGCCAGATGGACCAAAACCTCAGCGCTTTCGACATCCAGGACTACCAAAGGATGAAGGCTCCAGACTCAGCCTCCAGGACGCTGGAATAGAGGGAAACCACCACCGACGAACCAGGGATGGCGACTTCCGATGTCCAAGGAAAAGGGAATCCAGACGAGGGACTCCAAGGACCGGCAGGAACATCTTTGGCAAGTCATTTTCTTTATTCGATACCAGTCACGTCAAATTTAGTTAGTTAATTTTATTAAATTCAAACAAATCTGCAAGCTAAAACAATGACTTCACTCTTTATAAAATTTTAATAAATTGTATGCTAAATAAAATGAATTTATGTGATCAGAATATTTAAAATAATGAATATTAAACTTATAAAGGGTTTTTGGCCATAAGCCATTTATTTTAAGGAAATGAGAATTTTTCGAATATTATAAATTTAAAATTTAAATGTCATAAAATACGAATTTACCAATTCAATGTAGGAGATAAATTTTTATTATGTTTAATTTGGAAAATAATTTTATGTTTATGTCAATATAATCAATCTATATGAAAATTATAAGTTTTTAAAGCATAAGAAACAACAAGTTACTTAGTGAATTGTTTTGTTAATATAATTGTGTTGTATTTAAAAGGATAAATTTTCTTTTTTATTTAAATAAATAGAATTAAATATGTTATAAAGATCAACAGTATTTGCATTTCATCCTGTGTCAAATAATCAATAAAAACTGTTTAGCTTTTTCCAACTAATATGAAAATGACTATTAAATCAGTCAACAAATTAAATTAAACTTCATTAAATGATAATAGATAAAGCCTAATGTTTTTAAAGAGTTTCTCTCTACTAACTTCATGAGCTAGTCTAAAGATTAGTTGGTTTTTTGTATAAAAGTCCAGAGATTTATCTACTGGCAGATTGTGTTTAAAAGGACACAGGAGCCTTTTAAAATAGGTAATTTTAAACACGATCATATTTTGCACGTTCCCTTGCTGTCTCTGCAGATCATCATAAGGTGGTAAGACTCTGTGATTATTTTGTGTATTATTTTAAATGTGTTTCTTTCCAGCTGACTATTAAAATGACATGTGTGACTATACCTAGACCATACACAATTGATAAACTAATTTGGGAAAGTTTATACGTATTTTAAATAGTAGCCAGCGGGAATAGGCTTGTTGTAGGCTTGGCCCTATGAGCGGGAAACATACACTTAACTCAGGGAGTTTAGCACGGTTTTACAAGCAGGGTGATAGGCAGATTTTTGGTTGTTTATAAATAAGTTTTCTTGTAAACAATAAAATTTTGGTATTCTGCAAGAAAGGATAAAACAAACAGCAAACGGAAAACAGCGGCAGAGGAAGGAAGGTGGGGGGGACGTTGCAGAATTGGCGCCCAACGTGGGGCTTTGAACAGGTTCCCTATATCAAGATTAAATAGTTAAATTAGAGAAATAAATCGAGATTGTTTAAATAATTGAAGTCAGAAGTTTTTAAATAATGCAATTAAATTTTTAAATAATAATATAAATTGAACGAGTCCAAGAGCGTACAATTAAAAATAAAATAAATAAATAACTGAATTTGAATAAAGATTTAAACGAAAGAGCGGGTAGGAACCATCTGGCCTAAAGGAAATCAAAAAGAAAGGAATAAGTGCATAAATAATTAATTGAATATTAAATAGTAAATCAAAATGTCTAAATCCGAGATGGATAAATTGATGGCCTTTTTCAAGGCAAAGTAAGAAAAAGATAAAGAAGAGAGAGAGAGAGAGAAAGAGGAAGCAAGACAAAGAGAGAAGGAGAGAGAAGAAAAAGAAAAACAAAGGGAGAAGGAGAGAGATGACAAAGAAAAACAAAGAGAGAAGGAGAGAGAAGAAAAAGAAAAACAAAGGGAGAAGGAGAGAGATGACAAGGAAAAACAAAGGGAGAAGGAGTGAGAAGAATAAGAAAAACGATTGAGAGAGGAAGAGAAACGATTGAGAGAGGAAGAGAAACAATTGAGAGAGAAAGAGAAGGCGGAAGAGAAACGATTGAGAGAGGAAGCAAAACAAAGGGAGAAGGAGAGAGAAGACAAAGAAAAACAATGGAGAGCGGAAGAGAAACAATTGAGAGAGAAAGAGAAGGCGGAAGAGAAACGATTGAGAGAGGAAGAGAGACAATTGAGAGAGAAAGAAAAAGCCGAAGAGAAGATGGAAAGACAACGGTTATGGGAGGCTTTCCAGTTAAAATTCGATGACTACCAAAAAGAAAACGAGACTAAGACAAATCACATATCCGAAAAGTTAAACGAACATGAGACGGAAATAGAGAGACTAAAAACTAAAACGGAAACAAAAACGGCTAAATTAAATGAAAAAGTACAGAATTTCCAAGAGGACATGAAAACAGTAAAACAACAAGTTGCAAAAGTAAAGCAAACAGCTGGAGCAGGAATAGTAACACAAGTTTGCTTACCAAGGGTAATAGACAGGGACGGGGAGGCTACGTACCGTAGAATTGAGTTCTGGGGGAATGACAAAGAAGATCCAATGACATTCCTAGGGGAAATAGAAAACCTATTTTCCGAGATAGACAATACTATGGACGAGACTGCAAAATTAAGGATTGTAGAGCGATATTTGAAAGGGGCAGCGGATGCATGGTGGAAAGCCATCAAGAACAACACAGAAACTTATTCTGAATTCAAGCAGGAATTCACGGAGCATTTCTGGAGTTATCGCCAGCAGGATCGGATACGCAGACAAATAAATCAAGGGCGCTACCATAATAATGGACCATACTCTATGGCAGAGTATTTTATTATGATGGTAAACAGGGCGAAAACTTAGACCCGATAATCCCAGAGAACCATCTAATTTTCATGTTGATGAAACATTTTGGGAGTAACGTTCAGCTAGCTAGTGTGGGGAACCCCACAAGTAATATCAAACAAGCGATAGTTTTCCTACAATAGCTAGACAGCGTTACTGACAATGGAAATGGTAATGGGAACGCTCAAAGAAGTCAACAGAGGCAGGTTGCTCCAAACCAACAACCTAACCCTAACCCAAGGTCCCATGGTGATACCGCAAAATACCAAGATACCAAGTATCCTAAAAACCCTCATCCTAAATCGCCTATCCCCGGACCAAGCGACCAGAAGCCAAAAAACTAAGTATGAGGATCTCTGGCAACAATCAGGGAGATACGTTAACCAGGTTAGAGATCCGAAGCAATAAGAAGTCAAAAATAATTCAGAGCGAGAGACCGAAGGAAAAGCCGGTTTACCATCATAATAAGATCAGCCTAGGCGGTTTTTCCATGTCTATTAGGGACGATTTGTTAGAGGAAGGAATTGACTCGGTTATAAAACTGGAGAATGTAGACCAGTGTCCAGTGATAGAGTGCGAAATTAAAGGCCATAAGTTAATTGCCCAAGTTGATACAGGTGCCTAAATGTCTGTGATTAAAACAGAAAAATACATAGCCCTAAAACAAAACGGGAATCTGTTCTATGAGCTACCTATAGCTAACGTAGCGATAGTCACAGCATTAGGGTCAACCTGTAAACGAGTCAAATTACAAACGATGCTACCTCTAACATTAAACGGACACACAAAGGAATTTGAATCTACGGGTTGACCTCATCTTGGGAGCAAATACTTTGTGTGCGTTAAAAGCCCGAATAAACATGGAGAGATCATTTATGACGTATGAGATTGATGGATATCTGCTGCACCAGGAGTTTCTAGTATCAAATAATAACAAAAATAATATAAGACAAGAGATAGGATGTAATAAGATTAATAAAGTAATAAACAAAAATATTAACAAAAATGTATTATGTTCCGACGTTAAAAGCGGGGAACAGGAAGTAAATATAATAAAATCGCCTATTATAGGCGGACCAATTAACGACGGCAAATTAACACCTGGAGAGCCGACATTGGAGGGTCCGATAGTGGATAGCGAGCAGACGGGGCTGTTCACGGGCAAGGGTCAGGAAGATGGGTCCTTGTGCGAGTTAATTGGTGACAAACTAGAATATAAACAAACTGTAAACAAAAATATAACTAAAAATTTAATATGTTCCAACGATACAAGCGGGGAACAAACAATAAAATTAAAAAAATTGTCAACGACAAAAGTTACAAACGAGATTACCAAAAATTTAGACAACATATTAAGCGAAAATTCAAGGGAGATCGAATTATTAAACTGTGAAAGAACGGTATCGAGTAAGCTAACGGGATTAAACAAAGCAAAAAATGGGTTAACCAAACCTACAACAAACAAATTAAATAATGACGAGGGAGGATTCAACGAATTAAATAAAAATGGCTACAAGCCGAAACAAATAAAATTCCAACAAGTTAGGGAAAGACCTAATTGTCGGGAGACTAATCAGTTAGACTTAACAGGAATTCCGAAGCATTTTAATTCTAATCAATCTTGTTTGGAAACAAAGTCCAAATTGTTCGCTAACAATAAATTTAAAGGTAAATCTCAGAAGTATCAAAATTACCAAAATAAACCAAGTAACAATAAATTAAAAACAAAAATAAAATACAGAGGTTACGCACAATGGCGTAACGCCAAGCGTAGAAAGAAAACCAGAACGCGTAAAACATATCTTAAACTAAATACGGTTAAGTTGGAAAATACAAATAATCATTGTATATTAAACAAACAAGAAATGTCCAAGTTACAAGACTTGATGAACAGTTATTCAGATGTTTTTAATGAAAAACCAGGTAGATCTAATAAATATAAACATGCGCTCAAAATTAAGGAAGGCACAACTTTTGTAAACAGGAACTATCCTATTCCAATGAACTTCCGCAAACAGGTTCAGGAAGAAATCGATAAAATGCTCCGATATGACATAATTGAGAGGTCAAGGACGCCGTATGTCAATCCTATGGTTGTTGTCATAAAATCAGACAATACGGTTCGACTTTGTTTAGACGCTAGGAAATTAAACGAGATAACTGTACCAGATTATGAAAGTGCACCTAGTATAGACGACATCCTAAGAAAAGGAAGGAATAAGCGGTATATTTCGAAGATCGATATGACATCAAGTTTTTGGCAAGTGCCATTGACACACGATTCAAAGAAATATACCGGCTTTTTATTCGACAATAAGGTGTACAATTTTAAGGTCGTTCCATTCGGGTTACAGAATTCTCTAGCGGCCCTAGTAAGAACAGTCGATTTAACACTTGGCGTGGAATTAAGCGACAACATATTAGCCTATGTTGACGACCTATTATGTCTATCGGAGACGTTTGAGGAACACCTCGAGCACTTGCATATAATATTTTCCAAATTCAGGGAGGGAAATTTAACAATAAATCCCAATAAGACATTGTTCTGCCAACAGGAAGTGAAGTTTTTAGGGTACATCTTTGACCAGAAAGGGGTAAAAACTGACCCAGATAAGCTACAAGCGATTCGCGATTTTCCTAGTCCTAAGAATAAGAAACAATTACAATCATTCTTAGGATTTGTAAATTATTATTCGCGATTCACAAGTCAATACGCCCGAGAAACTTCACCCCTGTTGAAGCTATTAAGAAAAGGACAACCCTGGGTTTGGGATATAGAAATGCAAGATGCATTTAAGAATGTAAAAAACCTGTTTGTGGAAGCAGTTACTTTGACACATCCGGTGGAAGGACGGGGAACGTTTTTACAAACTGATGCGAGCGATAACGCTATAGCAAGTCAGCTGTACCAGGAAGACCAACAGGGCAGATTACAGGTAATAGGCTTTGTATCGAGAACACTGAAACAGGCGGAATTAGGGTATACAGTGTGCGAAAAGGAGCTTTTGGCAATCGTGCATGGCCTAAAGAAGTTTCGGCCATTGATAGTAGGGGCCCCATTAACTATCATTACAGACAACAAAGCACTAAAGTTTCTTTATTCATGCAATTATACCAATGCACGCATAACTAGGTGGATTCTAGCGATACAGGGATATCAGCCAAAAATGAGACACTGTCCGGGTAAAGAAAACGTTCCTTGTGACACTATAAGTCGGATGTATCAAACTAATATGGGGAATAATAGCGGGCAAAAGGGTTTAAATGTAATTAAAATAGGACAAATTAAGATAGAATGCCCTACAATCATACAAAAGATGTTTAAGGAAATGAGACAAGTCCAGGAGCAAGAACCTGAGCTTTTTCATATAATAAACCAAATAAGTCAGTTTAATCATTATAAAATTTGTAACAATGTATTATGTAAAATTGTAAAAAATAGAACGAAGGTTGTGATGCCAAAACAAAATATTGTTCCATTTATAGAGCATGTACACAAACAATATGCACATATAGGAAAAAATAAAATTGTTAAAATGGTAAACAAACATGTTTACATTAAAAATATAAATAAACAAGTCATGGATGTCATTAGGAAATGTCGGATCTGCCAGTTTGCAAAAGTAACAAATCGATATTTGCAAGCAAGGACTAAACCCATTTTAACACAACAGCCGGGAGAGATTGTTGCTGTCGATTTTTTAGGACCTTTGCCCCGGAGCACAGGAGGTGCAAGGCACATTTTAGTTGTAGTAGACGTATTCTCGAAATTAGTAAAATTATATGCAGTAAGCGTCCAAATACGACGAGTACAATCGCCAAACTGTCGCATTATTTTCAGACAATAGGGAAGCCTAGGCGAATACTCTCAGATTTCGGATCGGCCTTTACGTCTCGACAATGGAATTTATGAATGCACGACAACAGTGTTGAGCATACATTAATTCCGGTCAGGCATCCACAAGTAAACCATGCCAAGAGAATAAACCGAGATCTGGGCAGGATTCTTAGGACCTATTGTCATGAAGCGCAGTCATCATGGATGAGATATCTGCCATATATGGAACAGGTAATTAACATCACTCCCCATGAAGTAACTGGATATTCACCTATCCAGGTACACCATGGGGAAGTACCGATATATATATGGGAGAGATTTCTGCCAGATGATTGTAGAAATGCGGAACAAGCGACACAAAGAGAAACATTACAGAATGTATTCGATCGCATCAGGACAGTGGGAGAAAGACGGGCTGCTATGAAAAATATAAACTGCCGAGAAACGTCGTTTCAACCGGGCGACGGTTGATTGTGTCCTAATCACTAGACACAATAGATCAGATGTGTCTAAGAACGAGACAGAGAAGCTGTTGTTAAGGTACCAGGGTCCTTATAAAATTAAAAGGAAAATGGGTCGAAAAACCTATGAAATTGCAAACGTGGTTACCAATAAAATCCGAGGCATCTATGACATTAAAGACATTAAAAAGTTTTATGATGAGTAAAAAATATGTCAAACTAAAAGCTATTAAGATAGAGAGTACCAATAATAATCGCTGTACTTTAAATAAACTAGAATTGTCTAGGTTACAACAATTAACAATAAAGTATTCAGATGTTTTGAATAAAAGACCCAGCAAGTCGAACAAATGTAAACAAGAGCTCAAGATTAGGCACCAGTGTTTGTAAACACGGCTGCACTGAAACATCCGGTGGACGGGCGGGGAACGATTTTATAAAACATTCCTTGCAACAAAATAAGCCGGACGTACCAGAATGTAGTTAAAGCAGGACAAAGTAAATAGAATGTCCTACGGAAATTCCAAAAAGGTTCAACGGGAAATGTTTACGGGATATGAGGCAAACTCAGGAACAATAACTTGATTTGTTACAAGTAATTAATCAAATTAACTGTTTTAACAAGTATAAAATATCTCATAATGTATTCTGTAAAATTGTATATGATATTAAAGACATTAAAAGGTTTTATGGCGCGTAAAGGAATTCTAAAATGTGAACTTTACACTTATCATGAACCGAAAAATACGGAAATGCCAAATTAGAATATTGCTTCAATAATAGTAACCAGTACGCGAGCGATAAGCGAAATTAGGCAGGAATAAAATGGTCAGAATGATTAACAAACTGATTTAAAGTAAAAACAAGAATAAGCAGGAGTTGAATAAGGCTAAATCTAGACTTTAAAATTAGCTACTTATCTGTAAAGGGACAATTGTAAAGACGAATGTTAAAATGTAAAACAAACTATTTAATAACTGAACCAACATTACAAAAGATTATTCAGGAAGTCTGTGTGTACTGAGCAAACATTGCCGAGCTACATCCACTGCGTAAGTCAACAAGCCGGTTAAATCAAGAAGCAGGCGAACTTTAGTAAATTGTACAACAAATACGCGGTCAGACCTTGCAATATAAAACAAGAAAACTTGTGTACTGACGATCAAGGTCGCAACAATAAGAACTTTGCATTAATAGCAGAAGCAACGGGGATTTATCAAGTGGACTTCGATAATCTAGACACAAGCCAGTTTTATAAATTGTACAATCCATAAAGATAGAGAATTTGAAGGCAAGGGTCGTTACGTTTTAACATGATAAGTCGAATTGTTGTTGTACTTTATTAGAATGTTTACAAGCCAGCTCATTGACCTGACCAAGTACAATGGAATGTGGAATTCACGTAACAGTTAGCCGGTATGACAAGGAGTTCTATCGGAAAATAAACAAACCCGACTAGATAAACTGTACTTCCACAGCTGACAAAATAAAAACACGTAATACTTAAGATATAAAAGGAATATGTTTCAAATATAAAATGGTAGAATTAGTTAGGGTTTTAATTGCAAGTAGGCTTGTTATGAAGTCATTGTTTTTAAAGCCATAACTAATATAAATGAAATTGACGTGTTAAATAGATAAAGGAAATGATAGCCATTAGTGTGGTGAACAATGTGTCAATTGACGAAATAAAATTTAGTGTAGACAGAAGTGACTAATAAATTGCTAATGACTTGTGTTTGAAGTGTTTCAGAGTGAAAACTTCTCAAGAGACAAGAGAGTAATAATAAGGAAATTTTTGTAATAGAATAAGATAGTTTAAGTAGGAGTAAGATAAGGAATTGGTAAAAAATATTTTAATAAAGTAAAAACATTTTTGACCTCTCTAGCGGGGAACTTGCAACGGTCTAGATACCGTGGCAAATAGGAAATAAATAATTTCCTGTTTTTAAGAAATAAGGTTGTTTTTAAATTAATCAAGTAGGGAGTTATATAAATAATAAAGAGTGAAAAATTAAATAAAACCTTAAATAGAATAGTTAAGCTAAATTAAAAAATGTTATAAAATAAATTTGTAATAACTAACTAAATTTGAGCATCGGGAGTGAGGCGAAAACTTTCTAAGTGCTTAAAAAAGCTATATTAAGAACCAAACCACGTAGAACTTTCATCGACATTTTAAAAGAACCAGAATAAGCCAGAATGAACATTAGAGAAAACAAAATTCAAAAAACTTAAAAAACAAAAAAGTTACAGCAGTTTAAATAAAATAGACATTTTTCAGTGTTCCAAAAATAATAATCAAACTCTGCAAGCTAAAACAGATTCGTTGCCCGACTTGCCTGTACAAGGAATAAATCGAGAGATAGCAAGCATTGCAGGCGGGGTGAGGTAGGTTAAATTCACCGCTATATATACTAGGTCTCTAAGACTTTAGAGACAGTCTGAAATAAATTTTTAACACGAGGTGCCGCGGAACGCTGTGCTGGACCGCGAGTAGGACCGTCACCAGGCCAGATGGACCAAAACCTCAGCGCTTTCGACATCCAGGACTACCAAAGGATGAAGGCTCCAGACTCAGCCTCCAGGACGCTGGAATAGAGGGAAACCACCACCGACGAACCAGGGATGGCGACTTCCGATGTCCAAGGACCAGGGAATCCAGACGAGGGACCCCAAGGACCGGCAGGAACATCTTTGGCAAGTCATTTTCTTTATTCGATACCAGTCACGTCAAATTTAGTTAGTTAATTTTATTAAATTCAAACAAATCTGCAAGCTAAAACAATGACTTCACTCTTTATAAAATTTTAATAAATTGTATGCTAAATAAAATGAATTTATGTGATCAGAATATTTAAAATAATGAATATTAAACTTACAAAGGGTTTTTGGCCATAAGCCATTTATTTTAAGGAAATGAGAATTTTTCGAATATTATAAATTTAAAATTTAAATGTCATAAAATACGAATTTACCAATTCAATGTAGGAGATAAATTTTTATTATGTGTAATTTTGAAAATAATTTTATGTTTATGTCAATATAATCAATCTATATGAAAATTATAAGTTTTTAAAGCATAAGAAACAACAAGTTACTTAGTGAATTGTTTTGTTAATATAATTGTGTTGTATTTAAAAGGATAAATTTTCTTTTTTATTTAAATAAATAGAATTAAATATGTTATAAAGATCAACAGTATTTGCATTTCATCCTGTGTCAAATAATCAATAAAAACTGTTTAGCTTTTTCCAACTAATATGAAAATGATTAATAAATCAGTCAACAAATTAAATTAAATTTCATTAAATGATAATAGATAAAGCCTAATGTTTTTAAAGCGTTTCTCTCTACTAACTTCATGAGCTAGTCTAAAGATTAGTTGGTTTTTTGTATAAAAGTCCAGAGATTTATCTACTGGCAGATTGTGTTTAAAAGGACACAGGAGCCTTTTAAAATAGGTAATTTTAAACACGATCATATTTTGCACGTTCCCTTGCTGTCTCTGCAGATCATCATCAGGTGGTAAGACTCTGTGATTATTTTGTGTATTATTTTAAATGTGTTTCTTTCCAGCTGACTATTAAAATGACATGTGTGACTATACCTAGACCATACACAATTGATAAACTAATTTGGGAAAGTTTATACGTATTTTAAATAGTAGCCAGCGGGAATAGGCTTGTTGTAGGCTTGGCCCTATGAGCGGGAAACATACATTTAACTCAGGGAGTTTAGCACGGTTTTACAAGCAGGGTGATAGGCAGATTTTTGGTTGTTTATAAATAAGTTTTCTTGTAAACAATAAAATTTTGGTATTCTGCAAGAAAGGATAAAACAAACAGCAAACGGAAAACAGCGGCAGAGGAAGGAAGGTGGGGGGGACGTTGCAACACACACACACACACACATATATATATATACACACACACACACACATATATATATATATATATACACACACACATATATATACTTATGTATATACAATATATATATATATATATATATATATATATATATATATATATATATATATATATATAAAGAACAAAAGTCTAAATACAAATACAAGAATTAAAATTGAATTTACAATTCAATACTAATTCACACCATGTGAATTGTAAAATCAATTATAATTCTTGTATTTGTATTTAGACTTTTGTTCTTTATTAATACACAAGAAAACATACTGCGATATTTATATATATATATATATATATATATATATATATATATATATATATATATATAAATATCACAATATGTATTCTTGTGTATTAATAAAGAACTAAGTCAAAATACAAATACAAGAATTATAATTGAATTTACAATTCAAAGCTTTTCGTTGGCTAACAGTACCAACATCATAATTGAATTGTAAATTATATATATAATATATATATATATATATATATATATATATTTATTAATGAAACAGACAAACAACAATACCGTCATACACAACACAAACAAGCTGCATTTTACCACATGTTAAACCTAACTTATCCCAATTAGTATACCTATGCAACAAAAAAACACTGACGACAAACTAAATATAATAAAATATATCACCTAACAAAATGGCTACAAACATACACTTACAGATACTATAGTCAAAAGATATAAAAAACATCATCAAACAACCACACTTAAGAACCACAGAACAAACAATAAATACATGTTCATCACTTATTACAACGAATACACACAGAAAATTGGTTCCATCTTCATAAAATTCAATTACCAAATATCACACAAAACAACAAACACTTTTAAAAAACACAAACAACCCTCTCAGCAAAAAAAAAAACAATCTATCACTTTCTACAAAATAACATGTGAAAACTGCCCTAGATTCCATATATACTCACACACAAACATCCATACTAATTAAAGTTTTCTTGTAGCGCTAAATCAAAGTAAAAACAAACCATTAAAGAAAAAATTTAAATGTACAAAAATCACAAAAAAACAACATATCTTAACCTGGGAATGGTAAGGCATATTCTATCAGATAAGTTTTAAACTATTCAGCAAGTAAGTTAATAACTTACCTTGGAAAGTTAATAACTTTTTCCTTAGTTATTTAAATAATTAGTCATATAATTAAAATGGGTTATATTATTCCTTTTATATGTTTCTATCAATCCATTGCTAAGCTAAATTTAAATACTGTTTTTACATTTAAAAAAAAATCTGTTTTCAAATACTGTATTTGATAATTTTTTACAGTATAAAAACAAACATAAATTATTTTATTCATAAATTACAAACACATACTGGGGAGTGTAATCAACACTAAAAGTGGTGAACATATCGCCTATTATAATATAATACCATTTTAAAGCTTCAAATTTTTAAAACATTAAAAAAATATTTATCATAAATTTATAAAAATATTACAACTTATATTTTCACTGTGTGCATTGATTATGTATATTGTTTATATATGTGCACAAGTTTTATATTAACTTACAAATAAACGACTAATTAATTCAAGATACATGCCTAGGATACAATTTTACTTTTAAACCTGATTTAGGTCTTAAAATTAGGTCAGCATACAATATTACATCTTCAATTTTCTCAACAGACTCAACCCTAAAATTTAGGAAAATTGTAGCTAGTACTGATTTAAGCTCCATCATTGCAAACTTCTGACCTGAAATAATCATAACAGAGGTTTTAGAAGTAATTAAAATGTTATTTTAAATTTTAATTTATACATAATTTTATTTTATATTCAGTTTATAGAACGTATAAAATCCTCAAAACGATTTTATTGACCTTTTAGAAGTTTGAGTCCAGTAAATTAATATTTTCTCACATAAGTATAGCCACTATGGTAATATATTTATACTATGTGAAACACAGCCAATTTACAAGATACATCATATTTTGGAAAAAATTATTAAAACATTCTATGCAGAATTTGGCTATTACACATAGAGATTTAGACAAATAACCTGAAATAAAGACTGTAAAATTACAATTAGAGAATAAAGACGGAGATTAGTAAAAATCTCCCTTATATTTTATCATTTGAATTTCACTGGATAGAAACTAAGCAAATTTTTCAGCCCACATTTCAGTTATTAAATATTATTAACACAAGACCTTTGAGAGGGTGCATAGAGTTTCAAATGAGAGAGGGTGCTAGTGGAGGTTTATTCCACACAAATACCTTTTAACATTTAAAAGGTTTACGATTTTATGTTTGGGTGACTTCACAATTAAATACTATATAAATGCATAGTAAATAATTTTAGACATCATTATTGTACAATTTTAATTTTCTAAATGTCATATTTCTAAAAATATTTTGAATTGTTAAAACGTGTAAGCAATGTATACTACACCACTGTTTTCATTATGGAAGAGGTGTTTACAAGATATTTTTCTGTAATAAAGTAATTCGACGACTAAACATAAAAAATATTTAATCGTGATGGTAAACCCTACACATAAGAATATGAAATTAATTATAATATTTAGTGAAAATAAGAAATATTTTTATTAAAACATAAACCCTAAAAATTAGAGCGGTCTAATAAAATTTCCGGTAAAAAGTATTTATTGATTTCCTTCTTTTTCAACACCACATTGTATTTTACGAATTCTCTCCTCTTCAAATGGAACTACAGTAAAATGTGAAATTTAGATACTAAAAAGAAATACAACACTAAAATAATAATAACAATAAAAACAGTAATAATTTAACTCCACAGTATTTTTTAATGTAAATAACTGCACGAGGAACTCCGCACCAATAACTTACATGAAAGGGAGCTTGCGGACGAAACCTTCGTAATCTAAGCACACGTGAGAACGATTAAATTCACACTAAAGCTAAAAGGAAAAAATGAACAAAAATAGGTCGTTCCATTTCCTAGAATGCAAGTTGTGGAGTAACAAACCGGAAATAAACTTCTGACAACTAGAAAGACATTTTCTTAACAAATAATGGTACGTGTGGAGAAAAACTCCACATGCGCCCTCTCAAAGGTTAAAGATATTTAATTTAGGTTTTTCAACAGTTTCCAGTTCATAAAAAAGTGTAAAATTATTTGTTACAATAATTAGAATTTTTAGTTATCTATATTTAAATAAAAACATCTACATTACCCTATGTGCAAGTAATAGTAGAATAAAACACAACTTACCAATACAGTTTCTAGGCCCAGCACTGAATGGTACATATGCAAAAGGATGACGGTTCCTCACTTTATCTGGTAAGAAGTTATCGGGATTAAAGGTTTCAGGATTTTCGAAATATTCAGGAGATCGGTGCAAACAGTACGTATTTACTCTCAGATCAGTTCCAGCCGGGATTAGATATTCCCCTAAAATAATAATAACTACTACAATACATATAAAACAAACACTAAAATAATTTGTTTAAATTTTAACTAAAGTCGTAAGTTTTGGAACTGTACTATTAATATAGAATAAATTTCATTAGTTCAAAGTACACTGCTATACTACTAAATTTCATCACAAACCTATTTTAAATATATGAATTTTTTGGCAGGTTAGAGTACTGATACATTTGCTTTGGCAATAATCTGTTTTGTTTTCATGAGACAGATAATATAAAATATATCAAATTTGTATATTAAATACTTGAGCTTTAAACATATGAAATAAGACTTAAGCTTTGACAGAAGTAATTTAATTTTATGTTAAACTAGATCCCAACCCTAGAGTTTTGGCTTCTTTCACAGCATCTCAACTGTGCTTTTCTTTTGCTTTCACCTACATAATATATTTGTAAAAGTTGTAGCCTTCTTCACGATTTGGTATGTAAATAGGAAATCTAGCTTTGAATGTTGAATTCTTGAATTAAATTTACAAAATTTAAAGTTCGGATAGTCATAAACTATTGTTAAAGTGATTAATTTAAATGTTGGCATGAAATTATCTTCATAAATTTGTTTTTCAACGAAGGATAACATTTGATATTATTATTATAAACTCACAAGAATAAAGTTATTTATAAAAATTTATAGAGTACAAAAAAAAACAGTACTATATGAGTTACATCCTAGTGACTGAATAAATATACATTTATTTTTAGGTTATTTGTGGTTTATTTTTTTGTTGTTTTTAGAAATTTAACATTAGGTATATATATATATATATATATATATATATATATATATACACATACATATATATATATATATATATATATATATATATATATATATAATAAATTAAAAATATTTCAAAATCAAGAATCCAGAATTATCCAGAAGAATTAAAATCCATTTTATTAGATAATTATTTTCCTGAAGATGCTGATACTATTTTATCGGCAAAAAGCTTTGAATAAATATATTCATTAAAAGTATTCTTGTTTTTGAAATATTTTTAATTTATTAACTATATTACAAGAAAACATATCACCATATTTAATATATATATATATATATATATATATATATATATATATATATATATATATACATATATATATAAATTACAATCTGTAATTTTCATTCCTGATGATGTTGGTACTGTTTACCAACGAAAAGCTTTGAATATAAATTAATAAATATTCTTGTATTTGAATAACCAATGTTGTTTTAAATTATTAAACAAGAAAACGTATTTTATATTTATATAAAATTAACCTTACAGGTTTATATATATATATATATATATATATATATATATATATATATTTATATATAATGAACTTTTTGTTGTTTTTGGTAATTATTGGTTATTTATGCAATTGTTTGTTTATTTAAGTTTTATTTATATTATATTTTAAAATAGCAGTATTTATTAGAATTATTACTAAAAACAAAAAAGTTATGTATATAAATTTATAACAGATTAACTTACACCCCATCAAAAAACTAAATGTTTCTATTGATTCAAATAAAAAAAATAATGACAAAAAGCAAAAAACCGGCCCAATTTTGTATGATTCATAAGAATATGATATGATGAACATGAGTACTTTCATCTTGTATATCATGAGCTAGATGATAAAAGAAAGGCACCACTACTCACAATTGAAGTTAGACATGAGTTATAAGTTCACCATTAACACTCATTCCACCATTAACCCAAAATCCAGCTACGCAAAACACCTAAAAACACGCAACACACACACGGACATACATACTAATTTAAATGTTCTCCACACAATAAAACCAAGTAAAAAACTAACAACCTTAGAAAATACGAGATATACAAACACTACGCAACAAATAAAGAAAACATTTTAAATAATCACACACATTTTGAAGCCAACAGCCTTTTTCATTACACACACACACAACCAAAATAACACACCCCCTTTAATACTTTAAAATATTAAAACCTGATATTTTAAGTTAATCAAAATTAGGTTTCTAAAATCATAAGCATACAATCAGCTTTTTAAAAAATACTTGTAAAATAAATATAAAACATACTTGCAATATTTGTGTTGTACATTTTGAGGCCTTTTTTCAAACTACTACTTTTGGTATCACTTGGCAAAAAACCACTACTTACCGATATTTTTCAGCAGAGAGGTGGTTCACATTATTTCAGTGCATTGTTCAATACTGTGATTATTGCCCGTGATTCACAGCATTGAACAATGCACTGACCTAGTGTGAAATGCGTCTGCTGAAAAATATTAGTAAAGTAGTGTTTTTTTTTGCCAAATGATACCACAAGTTGTACTAAAACATACATTTATGTACAAATACTCCATACTCAGTTATAAATTTTGTTTGGAAACTATTATACTTTCACCTTGATAATAGTATAGTCATATATGAATGAAAATAATCTATCATTCATCAATCTACAGTTCAATATTGTTCATCTGAATTTGTTGTGACCTACCATAATCTGGACAACCAAAAGTCCGGATCATTCAGACATTATAATAAATGCTTTATTTAAAAAAAAAACAAATATAATGCAATGGACCCACTACCTCATTAAAGTTTAAAGTAGATATTGTAAGTGAAATAGACTTACTGCATAGAATAAGTTTTTATATATAACATGTGGAATGCATAAATACACATATGAAATGAACTTTACTATATATCATTGATGTACTTACTACTCGTACTAACTTTATGTACCAAATTGTATTTACTCGTAATAATATTGAGATCTATTTGTGATAGAAGGAGCTATAGTATACTACAATTAGCAAATACAAAAAAAAAAAACATGGGACAGTTTCACTTTATTTGAAGTAATTAGATTTTTATTTTTGAAAGTTGCATTCTAGCAGAACAATCTCACAAGATTCCTTAAGGTAAAGGAGAAATCTGACCTTTTTAGCTGATTTTTAGGTGCTAGTTAGCTGGCAGGCCATGCATAGTAACATTTTTTATAACATTGGGTATACTTTCCTAATAAGATTTGAGGTCAATATCTTTGTATAACTTTGTAAAAATCAAACCATTTGCATTGTCAAATGAATGTTTGAGATGAAATAAGGCTCCTTATTGACATAAATATAGTTTTTTTTTGAAATTGATAACTTGCTACTGAATCACTAAAAAGACTTTTGCTGAAGATCCATGTCATTCATTTTACCTTGATAGCCAACAATTTTGCAGTAAATTAGAGATTACCTTCTAAAGTTTTACTGAGGTTTAGAGTCTTGATTGCAGAATATGGCTTAGAGAGAAAGCCTTTCTTGGGTTCTTGGCAAAACTAGATCTTCAAAACTTCATCTAGCATCACTTTTTTAGCAAGCTTCAGAGTAGCTTTAGATTTTAAACTATCTTGAGATGCCATTTTTGCATAAAAGTTTGTGATTACAAGTCCAAAAATGTTTTTTTTTTATTTGGATACTGTTGGTTCCTTGATTTCTAAATCAATGGGGCTCTTTCATGTTCTCTGTTATAACTTTAAATTTATTCATTCAAGTTTCCTTCTATAGAAACTGTATACATTTTTTTCAATGTCATTTTCAACCGAGTTCCAAACCATCAAGCAAACAAGAATTCAATAAGGGTAATATGTTTACTAACATGGCTTAAAAAGCGTACAATCAATCTCAAACTGAATTGAATCAGTACCTACTAGATAATAAGGCCAGAGCACTCTGTTCACCATGTCACAAGACGAGGTTGACCACTGGCGTATACTTCTAGTAATCCCATACCCGAGCCGTACGGTTGCTACGAAAAATGTTTACTTTTCTATTTAACTTTTGTTACGAGTCAATTTTACTAATGAAAATATAATAATTTAAAGTCCTGTTTATTGGTAAATGCCCTATTGAAAAACGAAAATTTGCTTTCAACAACTTGTTAACTGGTATTAACTTGTTGAATTTATATTACAATCAACTATTAGAACCAATCATAATCATGCTCATACAATATGACTAAAAAGCATACATTAAAATAATGTACTTGTCATTTCAAAAAATGCCATTTCAATGTAATTTTTTCAAATCTTGAAGAATAAGATCCAGAAGTGTTGAAGTTCGATCCATTAGCAAAGAATCCATTACATAAAAGTGATTAGCAAATTTAGAATTGATATTATTTAACATGAAAACTGTTACCTATGAATACTGTTATAAACAGTATTATATTACCCCCATTATAACCTAGATTAGATTGAATGTCAATTTCACCCATAAGGAGGATTACTTTTATTTTAGATTGTTTTAAAAATATACGCTGTGCTTGAGCATATGTAAGGAAAGCTTGTTTTTCTTCCACACTTGGATTATGTAAATAGTCATTACATACAGTTTTAATAGTTTTTGGATGAGCTAGAGTAATAACATTTGAATTTCTTAGAACTTTGTGTGTATGGGGAGTTATTGTATACAGTAGTGAAGACAGTACCATAGTATAATTTGAATACCTTAAACCTTCCTTAGGTATGGAAAGTAATTTAATTTGTTCTGCAATAAAAGACAAACTAGTATGCATTTTCTCTTATGTTTCAGGGAACAGATAGTTTATAATACATGAAAGATGACTTAATACTAATGAGCAATGACATTGTTATTATTTTCTTTTTTTTCTAAAAGAGATAACATTTCTGCATAAATTTCAATTTCACCAATCTTATTATATACAAATGGTGTTTTCTTCTTGCCAGAGTTATTTCTTTGACAAACAAAAAAGTTTCTAATTTCAAATTACTGCAAATAACAACTGAAAATATAACAACAGGGCCTGGATCTTGTATTAATTTAAATATAATTACTTTGTTATTTTGAATGAACTCTAGTCATCCTTATGGACTTTAAAAATTATTTAAATTGTTTATCAGTCCATTAAAATCAGAAAAGCAGTTAGCTATTTTGTCTTGTAAAATTTGTTGTTTGCTCAATTATATAGTTATTCTGAAATTATTTTTAACTATCCTTTTCAACTTTTCTTCTCTACTTTCATGCCTTTAGAACATAGATTTTATGGTTTATCTTATTCAGACATAAAGAAATGTTTTAGCAAAACACAATGGCCAGTTACTGTAGCCACATGGTAGTCTGGGACTGGCAGATAATGAGATTCATCAGCCTTAAAGCTATACATCACACAGGTTGTGTTGTCAGAGTGCTCTGGTCTTGTCTCTAGGAGGTACTGATTGAATGCAATATCTTAAAGTCTTATGTTTATTATAAAGTAGATATGACTGTAAGTTATGTTGTGCATGGAGAAGAATTTGATTTTTAACTAACAAGATGGGATGTTGTCTGTGTTTGTGCCACTGTGTTTTAATCAAAATTAGCAGTGAATTTCCAAAATATTTAAATTTAAAAAATTTGTGTAGTAATAAAATAAATACGTTATTATTATTTGGATAGAAAAATAAATTTTATGTAGAAAGTTTCCAAAGACTGGAATGACAATTATGTAATTATTTATTAAAAAAGTCATTTATTACCGTCCCTTATTAATTACTAATAGAATAATTCTGTAGCAATTGAAATGTTTAACAAAAACGGTTCATAGATTTATTTAGTTAAAACTGAAATAAGATAAATGTATATAATAGTTAAATTACCTAGTTGTATATCATTTTGTAGATTTCTATCAAAAACTGGAACGCTAGGAAATAGCCTTAGTGTTTCTTTTATAACCATTTCCAAATATTTCATCTCTTTCAAGTCACTTGAAGTCATATTTCTGTATTCACCTTGAAAAATATAGTTAAGTTCTTCAAACACCTTATCCTGAAACAAAATTTTCTGAAGCATCATATAAAGGCCTTTAATATATGAAAAGTGAGTAACACTTTATGTGAGTATAATTTGTTTATATTTTTAAAGAAAAGTTTGAAAAAGGCAATTTAAAAATTTTAATATTTTTTATAAAAGTTGGTAACTTTAAGTAGGATACTAAACAAATTTGAATTATACAAAACTCAAAATATCCAACATTATGCAGTGAAATGTTGAATACATAAAACTTGAAACTATTATGAGGTAATTAGAGTTTTAACCAAAGACAGCCTATTATTAGAGCTTTTAAAGATATAGATGCTCTGGTTGGTGAAGTTTTAACAAATAATAAAAAACTGATTTTCAGGAAGTAGTTGTGGAGTTTAGCAATAGGTAATAAAATACAGGGACTCAATGATTTTTAGGAGGGTTCTATAATTTATTCAAAGTTTATTCATTGAAAGTTCTAAAAGATGTAAATTTTTAAAGGGGTTTACAGAAAACCATTTTTAATAGATAGAAAATAGTTTTTTAATTTTTCAAAGAGTAATGGAAGGCAACAAGACTCGAGAGTACACAAGAATTATTGTTTTGTATATAGGCATAATATTTAATAAAGTATCCACTTATTCAATAAAGCATTGTTATGTCATTAAAGCATTATTATGTCATTAAATAATTGATAGAATAATAAAAAATATATCTATTTCCGCTAATGTATTATCTTTGGAAAAAAAGAGTAAGGCTTTCATTCGGTATCAGTGCATTGAAAACCAGAGCTCTATCTCTAGAGATCCTTAGAGAAGAGAATATCAATAATGTATTTTACTCAACACATTACAAACTCAAATACCTGCAGCTTCATAGCAAAGCAGGAGGAACTGTTCATTATCCTGGAACCAGGAATATCCAACATTTTCAAGAAACTCTTAAACTTATAAAATCAAACAGTCTCTAATTCATTAAAAATTGTATCAAATTTAATATGTTTGAGCCATTCATACATTAAACCATACATTGCACCATTAATAGAGATATATTAATACAGGGGTTGTTTATAAATTCTGAACTTTGAACATTTATTTATAATATACACATAGCCAGGATTTTTTTTACGGTGGTGTCTAAGTTGAAAGTGGGGAGGGTCTGTTCTATTAGAACACCAATGTAGCCTAAGGTGTTTTGTATGGCTTTATATAAATAAATTATTATTTTATAGCTTCTTTTATTAAAGGTGAAATGAAGTATAGAGTAAATAATGGGATCATCTATATTTATCCGAGAATCGACAATATGTTATGTAAATCTGGTAGACATTGTAACGTGATTAATTTTTATGATATGAATTCTTAATGAATTTATGATGTTAAATATTGCAGTAATTCGTTACACCATTATTTATTTGACCTGCGATGTCAAGAATTTAATTGAATTTAAGAATAAATAATTTAACCAAAAAGTATTAAGTTAAATAAATCAAGTTTTACTGCACAAAATATATAAAATACAAAAACAAAATTACATCTGAAACGTTTAAACTACTTATGTTTGGCATTAAATTGTTTTACATATATGATTTTATAAGAACTTTATATTATTAAAAAAAAATATGGCATGGCACATGATATTCACAAGAGATTGCTTTTACATAATTTAAAATACATTTAAGTTTAGTTATTCGATATTTAAAAAAAACTCGCTATTACATCATACAAATTAATTAACACTTTCAGCATTTAAAAAAAATAGAAACTTGTATTATTATGCCATGACCAGTTAAAGTTTGAAAGTTAAATTTAG
>JBAIZL010000004.1:26343812-26436312 GCA_036971475.1 Prosapia bicincta | reverse complement strand
AAAAATGTATTTCCCCAGAGCATTAGAAACTACTTGATGTTTAGATAAGGACATTCGTCAGTTAGTTTTTGTTAGAGTCTGTCATCCAAAATATTTTTCCCTTTAGCGTCAAACCTACAGGAGGTGCAGACTAGTTGTGCCTATTAAGACGGGCTTAGCATCCCTCGTGTTATTCCAGTTTAACACTACACCACTAACAACTTTTATTCTTACAATATACACAATCCTACACATATTCAGACTCCCTGTATGTTGAATATTGACTAATGCTTAGTTTCTATCCTGCCGTCGTAAGGTTGCACATAGATTAGAGTTGTGTAGCTTATTCATCTCGACTTATAATTCTCTCGATTCAGTACATCACTCTGAATGACCTATAGATGCAAACATAACCTATATACACTACATTAATTTTACACTCAGAAATATATAGATAAACACAGACTACTGTTTTGGTCCAGAACGGGTGGCCCCTTAGTTGACCTTGGTACTGTACAAGTCCTCTTCAGGTAAGCTCCTGTGCCCATACAAGTGAAATAGCCTACTTAAGGATACTTTCAACACTTCCTAAAGAATGACATATAACGAGTAAACCTTCGCAAGGACCCCATAGAGATTAGGCCTACTTAAGGATACTTTCAACACTTCCTAAACAAGGACATATAACGAGTAAACCTTCGCAAGAACCCCATAGAGATTAGGCCCTACTTAAGGATACTTTCAACACTTCCTAAAGAAGGACATATAACGAGTAAACCTTCGCAAGGACTCCATAGAGATTAGGCCTACTTAAGGATACTTTCAACACTTCCTAAAAAAGGACATATAACGAGTAAACCTTCGCAAGAACCCCATAGAGATTAGGCCTACTTAAGGATACTTTCAACACTTCCTAAAGAAGGACATATAACGAGTAAACCTTCGCAAGAACCCCATAGAGATTAGGCCTACTTAAGGATACTTTCAACACTTCCTAAAGAAGGACATATACCGAGTAAACCTTCGCAAGAACCCCATATAGATTAGGCCTACTTAAGGATACTTTCAACACTTCTTAAAGAAGGACATATAACGAGTAAACCTTCGCAAGAACCCCATAGAGATTAGGCCTACTTAAGGATACTTTCAACGCTTCTTTAAGAAGGACATATAACGAGTAAACCTCCGCATGAACCCCATAGAGGTTAGGCCTACTTAAGGATACTTTCAACACTTCCTAAAGAAGGACATATAACGAGTAAACCTCCGCATGAACCCCATAGAGATTAGGCCTACTTAAGGATACTTTGTGATCATGATTTTTCTCTAAAGTCTTAGACCAGGATGTCTTATCATTCTACCCTAACTTTAACTATTATTCAATATCCTTCCCTTATCCTTCAAAGTAGGTAAGGTCTAATTGATTGGTTTAACTATGACTTGTTAGTTCAAAGGGTAAGTGTATTTTTACCATGACAACTATAGAATATAATTTTAATCTCTCGTAGTAAAATCAAAGCAAATTTCAATATGTATTAGCTTAAATAGCTTAAAAAATATTTATGGACATTTAATAATTGTATTTATGTATTTGTATATTACCAGTGCTTAAATCCTCTTCGTTCTCTTCTCTCCGCTCTTTGGTTAGCTGACTTTTAGCTCTTGAATTTAACACGACCTGTTGAATGGTTTACAAATTAATAGATTGTAAAACACATCATATATAGTAATCTTCAACAAATATAGTATTGTATTGTATAATTTGGTATTTGTTTTTATCTTCAACTTGAGTTAGTAGTATGCATATGTAGAAATTATTAGCAATATGTGAAAACATGCCTATTGTAGCACTTATTAAACTGATAAAAGTTTTTTTACTTGCAAATAAAAGAGTAAGGATAAACCTTCCCGGTCGTCCCATTGTAGTTATGAATTATAAGATAATTAATAAGCAAAATAAATAATCACAGTATTTATTTTACGTAGTTTTTTACGATAAAATAACGCAGGCAAAAATAAGTATAAAACGAATAGTTTTTTTTTAAATTTCTTGCTTGATAAAGGTGCTTAGAACGAGCATCATCGGATACTAATGAATGAATTTTCCTCATGAAAGCGCCTTCTTCGATGGTCTATCCATATTGATATATAACTTGATATAACTCAAATTAGATAAACTAAAATAAATACACTGAAAATCCGATTTAGTTCATTTACCATGTTCAAGATATTGAATAATCCTCAGGTGAAAACTTCATTACTTCACTAAACATCAAGCGAAAATAGGTAAATTTACTATCAATTTTCAATTTATTTATTTATTAGTATTTAATGTGTTCAAAATCCCTAATAATTATTAGACAGCATTATTGAATATTTACCTGAGATATTACATTAGATATTTATTAACACATTTTTAAAATGAAATGAAAAAGAAAAATTCCAAGATAAGAAATAATATATTAGATAATAATAGGATTTTAGGAAAATTTGTCAAAGGAATTTCAAACAGAAATCACTCAATGTATTCGCCTGACCAACCGATATGTTTACCGTATTCTTTAAGGGACTGTCAATAATTTGAACGATCAAGCAATATGATTAGAGGGATATATAGATCGGAAATTTGTATGGATAAATAGTGGCACATAATCAACGACATGAAACGAAATTAGATAATTTGTAAATCGAAATTTTAAAAAAATACCTCTACAAATGAAGAAACAAAATTAAAAAAAATCAGAATCGACTTAAAAACTCCGAATATAATTTAACTTACTAAAAAGTAAACAATCATTTTTAAATAACGATAACAATAATTTATCATAAGTTTATTACCCATAAAATTTTGAAGTCGGCGCCGTAATCATGCCTGCTATTTGGTAATCCATCAAATATATTCCAAACATTTCCTAAACAATTGATTTTTTGATTGCTTGGTTTCCCATGATTAATTATAGCGAACCATAGAGTCTTCTCACGAAACAAAAATGTCATATATTCGATATTATGATAGTATGTGCGACATTAATTGATCTTTATTTTCGGCAAAGACCATACAATATGTGATTCATATTTTTCGTTTAGATATACAGATTGTGGACAAACCAACTTTCTTTGATTGATTTACACGGAATGTGACTAATGTAGATCCTTATAAATATAAGAGATCAGTACTTCTTAATCCTTTTGTATCATAAATTTAATGAATTTCTCATACTGTATCTATAAAATAAGTGTATGGAAGAAATGATTGAATAGCCTGTGTATTACGTTTTTATTGTAAAAGTAATAATAAAGTAAGAATTACTAACAACATATATACGTTGCTGGTGTAGTTTTATTCTTTAAGTTTTCATCTCGGTTTATGCCTCAAACCTACAAACGATTAATATAAATTAATATTTTTACTTTAAAGTGTAAATTATTTATTAACGCATTGACTGTGCTAAGTGATCTAACTTGTGGTAGACGTTACTGTGTCACCTTGTTTGTGAAGTCGTGTAGCACTTTTAAGCTTCGGGTATACTTCCTTCCTTCAGCGCTTAAGTTATAAAACACCCAATCAGGATACAACCAAGGCTTGAACAATCGGTTTACCGTTGCCTCTGATATTCTGAAATAATCGTCTGTTATTAGTTGAAAAAAATTGAAAATAAACATAAAAAGGGAAACAGTAGTGCTAAATCCTTTTACGACTTTCTTTAGTTTTCTTTACCCCTATTTTTCTAAAAACAAAATTTATTTTTGGTATTTATATGTAACCGATAGTTAAATTTCCCGACAACGTAAACGACATCGCAATAATCATTTGACCTGATAGCGTAACGCTGAGTCCCCAAAACTGAAAATAAACATAAAAAGGGAAACAATAGTGCTACATCCTTTTACGACTTTCTTTAGTTTTCTTTACCCCTATTTTTCTAAAAACAAAATTTATTTTTGGTATTTATATTGTAACGGACTAGGTTACTTGGGAAATGAAAATATAAAGTTTTTAAATACAATGTTATACAATTTATTAATCAGTGTCAAATTACAAAAGAACAAAAGACAGCAATGTGTCGAGTAATTTACTTTTAATTACTGCTAGTTATTCCATACATTTTAATTACTTATTAACCTTTAAAATTATATTTATATCGACTAGATAGTAACTTAAGTTTTTCCAAATTAATTTAGATTTTTTTTATTCAAAGGACAATTTCTACTATTCATGTGTTAACCGTTTATCAATTAAAAATTCTTTAACTTAGTTAATATTAAAATACATTTTCTTTATTATCATCTAAAACGTACCTGGTTGTGCACTTATAAAACACTTTAAAACATTTGCCCATGGCTTTTGGAATCATTAATCACTTAACACATCGCTCTTGCAAATCCGCGCACTTAAACAAAAATTATATAAACTTTTATTTATTTGAAACATATGAATAATCGCTTCTGACTTCTTCTTTACTTACGTTAATAAAAGTTGGTACCGGCCTTGACATCTTAAATTTTGAATACTGGAAGCTTACAAATTTCTAAATTATGTCCGAAAATGCCATTACGTCTGTTCTGTTCAAGAACCTCTGGATGAGTGGGCCTTCTGAAGGGGCACGCCAACGGAAATCCCCACCCTCGGTTATTATTTTGAATTTTTTGATTGGTCTGTCAGATCAGGCGATATCAGACCATGCTTACGTCACAATCGGGTGATGTCAGTTTTTTAACTTAAGCTACCAACTCGTACGATATTTTACATTTGTACCCACTAGGGGCGCTACGAAACTTACCCTAGAATTACAATTGTACTAAGAAAACAAAAATTTTCTTTTATATTCAATTATTAAATAAAAATTAAATATATAAATGAATTTATATGGAACACCTTATTTTTAAGAGTGTTACAATATGTAACTGATAGTTAAATTTCCCGACAACGTAAACGACATCGCAATAAGCATTTTACCTGATAGCGTAAAGCTGAGTCCCCAAAACTGAAAATAAACCTAAAAAAGAGTACATTTTTGATTAAAACATTGCTATTCATCCTCATACATATAGTTCTCAGCTGTGTATGCCACACAATCCAACCTTAGGACTAATATACCTTTACAATAACATTTTAAACACTCAAATATACACTAAAAATAAGTATTATAAAAATAAGTAAATTCTAACTGAGGTTAGCAAAGAAAAATTTTATTTTAGTTATCCTAGAGCACTATTTATGATATTTGGTGGTGACCATGGCAACAGTTTAAGGCTGTACAATGGAGGTTTCGACGACAACCAGATGAGGGGGGGAATTAATATACATCTTTGAGAACTGAATTTCTAGGTATTGGAAAGTTGGCACAGTGCTAAGGCTCACTGGACTTCGAACAAGATGATTCTCAGTTCGAATCCGGCTGGACCCCACAAATGTTATAATATAATTATTGAATAAATAATTGAAAAAAACTGTATTAATATCAATTGTCATCCACTATAGGTTAAAAAAATGCATTTGAACTTGATTGGATGAATAAAAACGTATTCTATTAACGATTGAAAATTTGTACAAGATATATATATATATATATATATATATATGAAGAGAGTGTGAGCTAATAGAATTGATTTAATATTAATAACAGAGCACCAAGTTATTCTATATTAAAATTTAGCTACAGTTGCCTATTACACTGCAGCTGAAAGTTATCTGTTTACGTTATATTTTGTTATAAGTGACGTTTCCTAACGTTAAATAACCGGTTGATGTGAAGAAGTCTAATTTTTGTGCAAGCTTCACCTGTTTAGTTGTAGGTCTGATTGTGTATTAGTCTCACTGATGATGTTATGTTATCAAAACGCGTATAAAAATATATTGTATTTTTGTACAGTCATTTATCTAATTATTATCACTTTAAATGCTAGCTTATAAGCCACCTCAGATATTATTTACAGGATTGCAATAAGTCTACCCAGAGCTACATATAATTGTTGTTAAACCATTTCCCGGCTTTTTTGAGTGTTTACGTTTTGTGTGTGTCGATAAAGTGATGGTATTTTGGTATTTTTAAAAAATGTTAAAATTTTGTGGCATCGGCGACAAGTATAATTATTTTCCCTGTGTTCCTAATGGCTTTCTAAAATGCCTAATTATGTTTTTATTGTTATATCATATATGAGGGTCTAAGGAATAAATAACATATTTTTAAATGATAATACACACAACCTCTAACCACAATTGTTTTTATTAAATCATATTTGTCGTTAGAGGCTGTGTGTATTATTTATTAATCATAAACCACAGTAAATTATTCCAAGTAATTAGTAAACATATTATTAATTTTATTCCAATCAAATTTTTTAAATATTTTTTATACGTCTATATTTTAATGAGATTAGTAATAATTGAATACAAATTAGTCTCAGGTAAACATGAATAGGCCTATATTTATAATTAATTCGAAATTAATAGAATTCCATTTTTAAAATTACTGTGATGTTTTCGTTCTACACATGAAATTTAATATTCTTTGCCTTTCTTCTATTTTATATTTTTATATAAAATAGAATAAACTTGAATAGTTTTTTTTATATACTTTTATACTTTTCGTATTTATGTTCATTCGTTAATCTCACAATGAATATAGGCCTACATCGGCAATAGTTTATTTTCTGAAAACATATTTCCTCATATTGAACCAATATATGCATTTCTATTCCGTCTACTGTCTTCACTGAGTGTTATTCAGTAATAGTTCAATTATAACTGTAGACTATAAATTAGTTATAGTTTAAAATTTGTGTAGTTTTGTAACATTATTTTCACGTAATGTTATGTATTAAATACAGATTCAGGACAAAAAAAATATTAAAATGTAAAGTAGTATAAAAAAAATTGTAAATTATAAATTAAAGTCCATGGTTAAGCCTGACATCTATGTTTAGAAACTGGAATGACCAAATGCGCAGCACGGGTGCGCGGAAGTTAAGATACTCGCGTGATAGCGTCGTGACCACCTCTTTCGTCTCTGATATGTAAAACAGAATGGACCTTATTGAGGGCGAAGAGCAAAGAAGGGCTTTTGTTTTCCATGTAGTATATTTTATTTAAAATTCACCTTTTTTTGTTAGAAGAAATGTTGCTGCTTCAAGACACACCGCCTGGGCGAGATTCCGAATACCTAGAGGCTTATACAACACCCAGAATGCCGAGATCAGTACCGGAACGATGTTTGCTACTTCAGCTTGGTTAAAATACAGCTAAGTCGTAACTTTAAAACATAATGTGATAAAAGGCATAACATTTAATATTAACTTTAATCGTTTGCGGCAAGACAATGCCAGTTTTTCAGTTTAACGTGGGAAAGTGTAAATTCTTTGTGTGATGTAGTACAATTTTAAAGTCGAAAAGATAAATTAAATGTATTTTAAATATGCAAAGCAATTTCAAAAGGATGTCAGGGACTCTGCCATAGAGTTTTTACGTATAAAGGTCTGATAAATTAATTCTGTAAACTTTGTAAAATCTGCAAGTGATGTAACATTTCAAGCGCAAAATTCATTTGTATTTTCATGTTTCTTTGTTGAAATAAAATTTGATTTATGTAACTCAATGTTTGTAGTTTAAAATTATTTATTCAACACATCATTCTAATTTTCAATTAAACATTTGACATTGCAGGTCAACTAATTAATTATGTAACAAATACTGCATTATTAAACATCATCATTAATTCCTTAAGAATTAATGTTACAAAAATTATACGTTACAGTTTCACTGGCTGATGATGATCACTACACACCGTAGTTTGATGATGACACAAAGTTGGATAGTCTTTGAAACACTTTTAAGAAACCAAAAGATTAATTATGAGTTGGTGTTAGTTATTATTAGGCTACATTTGAACACAAGTTAGGCTCAAACATTGTAAGAATATGTGGCATAATGTAGACAACTGGAGGAACAAACCTCAAGCGTCAAGATCACATATTAAAAAATTACCAATCCAGATCGACGGGTCTTTTAAAGCCGAATTGGTAGAGGCCAACTCCTCTGGCCAACTTTGTCAGTGACCCAAAACAAGCTGTATCGGAAGGTTTTTCTAAGAAGAAAAGTTTATATTATAAGTCAAAATTACAGACAGAAAGTTATGGTGAGTTTATTTTATATTTGCAAATAAAAAATCCTTTTAATCCAGCTTATTGATGTGGTTATAAAATCCAGTTTTTATTTGATTAATATTATGAAAGAAAATGCAGATTTTGTCAACAATCTTTGAATGACGGACGAAGCTCACTTCGAATTTTCAGGCTTCGACAATAAGCCTAATTTTGATATTTTCAAAGAATGTTCATAAAGAATACACTAAACGCAGCTTTAAAGTGTTAAATGACAGTTTAGTGTGTAATGTGACTCACGATATCTTAAGGCAATGGACGAGTGTAAATACAAATAGATAGCGCTGTAGCCTATTATAATGTGTTGGTTTGGAATCCAGTTCAACAAAACATGTTTTTCCAAGAAGATGGAGCTGCTTGCCATACATCCAACCATTATATCTGTTTTGCGAGCTCATTCCCTTTCCAAGATCAGAGGCATTCCATACCCAGTGAGATACCAGATCTCTCTGCACGTGGCCCCAAGAGATTCTTGGAATAACGTGTTTTTTTATTCAAGAAAACTTTGTACATTATTTCAATTAATACCTCTGAAGATGGTTAACTTGTAACAGAAATGTACATTAGGTGTTAATTTATAGTGAATAAATTAACTCCACTAGTTAATTCATACAGTTGTTCGAGTGAATAATAAATAGATTTGTATACTTCGTCTTTGCTTATTTATCTGAAGGCAAATAATTCTGGCAGGTTTTCATACTATTAAACGTAGGCAGTTGTTTATCTTGAAGTTTTTCAATAAGACTTATTTATCAATACTTGGCAAAAAAAACACTGATTCCTGGCAATTCCCAGCACACGCGGTTTATACTTGCTCAGTGCGTTGTTCTGAGACACGCAGCATTGAACAATGCACTGACCTTGCGAGAAACGAGTCTGCTGAGAAATATCACCAAGTAATGGATATTTGCCAAGTATATTGATAAGCAAGAATAAAAGGTATATCAGTTTATTTTTATATTAACTCAAAAGCGTAATAATTGTCAAATAACTTTCACAATTATGTACCCGAAGTTTTCCCAAATATTTCACGTATTGCCTTATAGAAGAAAACATTGATTTGAAAGCATTTGAGATTTAAAGTAAAGCCATTTCTCAAATAAATTACTGTTATACTCAAAATAGTTTTACATTTTGAAAGTATTCAAGTTGAGAAAATTAAAAATATTACATGAAATCCATGTAATAAAATATATAAAATATAAATATATTTCGAATAAAAAATAATATATAGTCTATACAAAATATTAAATTAAGAAAACTATGATCTTACGAGAGTATTGCCGACGTGTAATCAGATTTTTCATCTTTTTTCTGATCCGTATCTTGAGAATTCAAATTTATTCCCATCACAGCATCTGAAAATAATAATTATTAATTTTATCGCATTAATTTTACAATAATGTTGTATCTCTTTATAAACAAGTAATATAGATGAAGAATTTTTAAAAGTCAATTCAAACTGTAAATTAAGTGGCAAAATATAAAGCGAATGCCCTTGAAATTTTCCATATTCCTCTTTATACAATATATGGTGTTGGGCTATTATTTGGGTTACTATTTATTCGCTTTATTTCTTTGTTCCTAACTTATGAAGCTGATAGTGGTCTATAATTTCTCATTCTATCCACCTCTTGTAATGCTTCACTATTGCAGGGAACCATTTTCTTAAATTTCATATGCATCTTTAAGTAATGCTTAGCTATGGAAAAAATAGCTTAGTGCTCAAAGTTCTAGGTTTTCAAATATGTAAATCCACAGTTCGAATCCGACCAGGATATCAAATTTTTAAATTAAAATTAATGAATTATTATTTGAAAAAACTGTACTAACAGTTGATTTTCTGTAATTTGATACTGAAATCGTATTAAAAAGCTGACAAACTGAAATAATACCGTTTTAAAAAGGGGTGTGTATGTTTTGACGAAATATTATTATTTATCTACTGTTAGCAAGAATAAGCAATAAAAATAATTAAAATACTTACCACAAATAATATCCAAACTGCAAAATGTTATAAGAGGGTACATGTCAAACTCTGTTCTAGCTGGAATAGTTTTCAATTTATTTAAAAATATTTTATTTTTATCATTGAATGTGATCACGAATGATTCCAAAATTGAAAAATGAAAGGCTGGTGTAAGCAGTTTCCTGTGAGAAAACCATTTTCCTCCTGGACACATGAAAAAAAACATCTATCAGTATGAGATAGAATAAAATAAAGAAGAGTGTTATGTATAATATTATAGGCCATTGAATAAATGACAAAGGTTGAATACCTATTCAAGTTTATTTAATTAGGTCGACGTTTCGGTAACTAGTTTGATACCCTTTCCAAGTCTGTTGTGCTACGAGAAACAAAGTCCTTACATTTAGAGTTCAAATGAGTCATGTGAAGAAGGAGAACATCAAACCTCTGAACTTCACCAAAAACTTTCTTTGAGCCATATCTCTACTAACTTTTCTTTCTCTAAAGAGTTAGTTAGAAAAGAAAAGTTGGTAGAGCCATAGCTCAAAGAAAGTTTTTGGTGAAGTGTTTTTGACGTCCTGCCTTCTCACATTACTCATTTGAACTCTAAATGTAAGGATTTCTTTTATAGCACAACAGGCCTGAAAATGCAACAGACTAGTTACCGAAACGTTGTACTAATTAAACAAACGCGACTCGGTATTCAACCGTTATAACTCATTCAATACTTATTTCGAGTGCTCGAATAAGAGGTATACCATTGATATTTAAATAATCTAATATAATAATATTCTGGTATTAAGTCAGTGAAACAGGTTTATTCTTGGTATACCGTATTAATAGAGGAAAGTGCTCAAAATCGGATTCGCAATTCTCTTTTAAATGTTTCAAAACAGAAAACAGTAAAACAGGTATATTTTGGGCCTAACAAAAATAACATTGTAATTTCATCACACACACACACACACACACACACACACACACACACACACACACACACACACACACACACACACACACACACACACACACACACACACACACACACACACACACACACACACACACACACACACACACACACACACACCACACACACCACACACACACACACACACACACACACACACACACACACACACACACACACACACACACACACACACACACACACACACACACACACACACACACACACACACACACACACACACACACACACACACACACACACACACACACACACACCAACACACACACATAATACATTCATAACTATACATTTATAATATAGTAATAGTGAAGTACAATGTAGTATAATGAAGTAACAATATCAGGTTATAATTTCCTTTTTAAAGTTACAGAAAATATATAAATTAAATCTTTTAGGCACAAAAATGGCAGTTGTAGGTTTAAATATTTTTTCAGTCACAGAACAATCCCTACGCTTCCACAGCGTGTACATTTCTCACAATACACAGAGTGGTTTTTTCCAGAATTCTATGAAAGTTTGCAGTCATACATACGCTTTCATCTGGGATGGAGAATCTTGCGGAAGAATGTATCGTTTAGATGTTCCAGAAGACCAGCTGTTTTCGTTTCTATATTTGATTCTTCTATCAGGTTTTCCTTATAGTTTAGTCATTTTTTACAAACTATTTGCTTTTTATTGAACGCTACACGACTGCAAATGTTTCAGGTTTTTTTTGGTATTTATTCAGGCGTAGTGTAGTTTCATGATAGATGTCCTCAGGTGTTTTTGGAAGAATAGACTTGCCGTTGAGCTTATTCAAATAATATGTTAAATATATTATGTTAAACAAACCCTTCAAATTTTATCAACTTCTGTTAAACGGCTTAGGCGTCTATAACATACATATTACACACATACATAAACACATACATACACACATACATACACACATTTACATACACACATACATACACACATACAAACATTCAATTATATACAAAGGTAAAAGTCTAAGTAGTGGTCTCAAAATAGTAGCCAAGCACTGAGGAAGGTGACTTCGTCGCTGAAACTAATTTGTTTTGTGTGTTTATTAAAGACTAATTTTTGTGAGACTTTGAGTTCACTACTTTGACTTTTACCTCTGTGAATAGTTCTCACTAGCTAAGCTCTAAGTAACTAAATTCATTTATATATATTACCTTTTCCGGTGAGAAGGCCAGTCCCTAACCACGTCTCCATGAACGTATAAGAAGTACCCTTTCTTATCTCTTGAGAATTCGTTAGTATTTTCTAAAAAATAAAAAAAAGGTATGTTAAAATGAATTCTGTAAAAAAATTCAAGACTCCCAACCCATTTGTATAATTGCTATAAAACTTGACAATAATTGTCAACTTGCTTTATAATTGCTATTAAAATTAATAATTTAAATAATGGTCATAACTTTTAAACTAATATAGGTTACATGCTTATTTTTAGGCTTTTCAGAGTTTTGAAAGGTTTAAAAAAATAGGTGATATAAAAATGAAACAATCTATATTACAACGTTTCAACCTAAGTTTCCTGATGTCTAGAGATAGTTCACCTTTGTTATATATTGTTTAAGAAAAAAATATTTCTTGATAAGGTGTTCCAACCAACGGCTTTACGGTGTCTACCAAACACAAAATGTAGTTCCCCATGAAAAACATCTGGAAATACAATTTCTCCTGGTAGCTTCAATAGTTTTTAGGTTCATGTTAAAAACCATAAATATTCTGAAGACGGTTAGGTGTGAAGACAATTAACGGTGTTCAATTGATGCCGAAAAACTAACATAAGTTGAGATTAGTTATGTTAGATTCTTTGAAAACGAGATCAAGTTAGGTTAGCAATGAGAAAATGTCACATTAATTTAAGGTAAAATGTGATTGCACAGGTTTTGACTTCATTAGTTTTAAGTCAAAGAACATCTACCGTCATTCTTTCCTTCCATTCAAGAGAACATTAGTAATCCAATTACCTGTATTTTTATAACGGAAAGAAAACTGGACATCAGTACTGTAAACAAAGTAAATGTTTAGTTGTAGTATTATTTTAAAGTTTCTGAGCTATTTAGTTGTTTACATATCTGGTGTGGCTATTAGAAGGCATACTTAGAGTGTAAATGAAAGACATTATTTGTGCCCTGTATTTTTTGTCGACCGATGATTGCCGATTGTCGATCCCATAGGGCCTACCTAGGTCACACCATAGGTTACGTCCTAAAAGGCAAAATTAGTTGTTGTGGCTAATAAAATGATGTTGCATGAAACTTATACCTTCAAGAGTGGCCTTCCTGCTCACATAATGGAGTTTATAAAGGCAGTTTTGAAAAGTCTAGAAGAATAATACCTTCATGGAAAAACCCAAAATTCAAATGACAGTCTCAACACCGTGATATGGCTGCGCTTACCAAAAATGGGGTTGTGGGTATAAAAACTCTACATTTTGGAGTCTATGAGTCTGTGTTATCTTTTAACATTGGAAGTGTAACAAATTGTATGGTAAGCTAGGCTGGAAGATTACAAAAAACACTCCTTAGTATGAAGTCAATCAACGAATGTCGAATACAGAAAGCTAAACTTCACTCGTCAGATTAAAAAAACTAGCAAAACAGAAGAAAAGACAGGAAAGATAATGCTGGAAGACCCTGATGACTCAAGTTATAGTGCTGCCATTTTAAGAATAATAAAGTTAAATTTTTACTTTAATTTTTTAGTTACCAGCACTCGTATTGCCATTTCCCGAAATAATTTGATTTGAGTGCAAAACATACAGTCATACCCAGCGAAAAAAAATATACATTTCAAAACGTTACATAAACCCTAATTTATCCTGAGCTTTTTTCAACATACACGTCAATAATACCTAATGATTCGGTAGTTGTACATGAGTCCAGTTTTATAAAAAAAAAAAAAAATTAAATATCACCCTGAACTAGAACTAAAACGCGTCTGTAGACAAATTTCATAAGTTAGTGGCTTAAGTAAAATTTAAGATTAGAAATATTGAAGTAATTAAATTCCCTTGTTGTTCCACAAGTAAATCAATCATAGTCTGCTTATCATAGTCACAAGGTATCCTCTTGTGCTTTAGGCCTTTCATTCCTTTCGAAGAGGTATAAAAAACAGTAGAGTAGAGTTTCGATTATTCAACTTAAATGGGATCGAGACCCCTCGGATTACCGAAAAGTCAGATTACACGAAAATACGCTCCTTTACATTAAAAAAGTTCTATTGAATCCTAATAATTAGGAATACACAAAATACGTTTATAGACAGTTATTGATTACAGTACTTACATAAATTAATGTTGCTTTGTAATACATTGTGCATCACGGTTGCTACGTTTTTTGATAAAAGTTTTTATGTGTCTTCTGCGTTTGCTTATCAGATCGTTTCCGTGCTGCGGTGTCGCGCAGACATCTTAGCAGCAGCACATCTGGTGACGTGGTGTCTGTTGTTCAATATAGCGTAGTGCAGTTTTCAAGGCGGTCGTTCCTTCATTGTGACTAATTTTCCCTTTTTGTATTGTCTCACTCGAACCTTCATCTTTATTCTCGTCACACTACCTTCAATAGTTTTTTGTACTATTTCAAAAAACGTAACATTTTTATCTCAAATTGTCACATCGGAATTTTTACAACCGGGAAACTTGTTAATAAGAAATGTCAAATCTGTTTCTCCTTGTGCGTCAATAACACAGTCAACAGTTTCATTATGACTCAGGATTTTATTCCAGGACTTCCTTGATGTTTCTTCTTTTATTTTGTTCCATGATTCGGATATCCAGTACATAACACTCTTAACAGTAATTTTTTTAGAAAGCCTACAATGTTTTCTTTCCCTTTAGTCGCTTCCAAGAGAGATTGAAAAAGGTAACGTGTGAATTTTTTTCATACATTCCACAACACACTGATCCATCGGCGGGATTAGGCTTGTATCATTTGGGGGAAGATATAAATCACGGGTAACATCAGAGTACAGTTGATCTTCATCGGAAAGCGACGGTGCTTTGTCTAATAGTAAAATAGCCTTCAGGCAAGTTCTTTGCTTTTATAAACCTTTAATATGGGACACAAATTCATTAAAAAAAACACTCTTTGAATAGTTCTCTATCAGCATTTTAGTTCTTATATGAAACTGACGTGGAAATGTCTTTATACACTGGCGGCATAGCTATTAAATCCAGAGGATTAGCCGACTCGAAGCCGGACTCGAATTTAACGGAAGCTCGAAAAATCGGGACTCTTAATTTCTAGACTCTACTTTATTAAAATAATTTAAGTTCAAGTTTGTGTCAAAGAGACACAGCGAAGTTCCACTGGAACCAGAAACGGTTAATTCACTCCTAACCAACAGACAAACCTGATACAATAATGACCTACTTTTGATTAAAGTTCAAGTGCAGACCGTCGGTGTGCTTGGCACTTGAAGAAGTTTCCTTGATAATGGATCCGTAATACCTCATGTGACGTTAAACTTCTGGTAAGGAAAGGTGTCACCTCGGCGCGAGGATGACTATAATCTTGTCGTTTTAGCTCCTTAGAATAGCTTAATATTAATTTTATCGCGTAGACTCCTCGCTTCACCCCAGTTGAGAGGTCTACTACAGATAAGTGACACTACAACGTGCTTCCATTATTCCGTCCTATTCATGATAACGAAGGAATATTTCTTCCTACCAAAGAAACCTTAAATTTTGAGAAAAATAACAGTTAGTCAGCGAAGATACCAATGCTTACTCAGGAAAAAAAAATTAGCAAAACAATTGTACCTACACAAAATCTTATGTGAAAAAATACATACCGGTCATTAATTTATTAACAGTTTAAAAGTTCAAAACGCAAAACAATTTTCAGTACTTAATAATATAGGCTATGGATATTGCTTACAAATTCTGTTTAACTTAAAATTGATTTACCTCAACATATTCTGCTTTGGATACTTCGCACACTTTGAAGAAAATCGTTCGACCACGATATATGGGTCCAAATTCCTTTCTCATACGCACTCCTATGAATATTAATTCTGAAAATTAATGAGATAAGCATTCATTCAGTGTAAATAAAAAAGTTAGAAAACGCTTACATAGATTTCCTTTATTAGTTAATTGTAATAAATCTTCCAACTTATACTCATTAATACTTTTTTGTAGTAATAATATTTATATATAAAATATAATGATTGACTCACTGACTGATTAACGTACTGTTAATACTATTCAAATTGGAAACACGAAATTTTAAGGATATTCGGTTTTCATAGTGTTAGAAAGAGTATAATAAAATTTTAGTTTTTAGGCGTAAATATTGCAAATATTTGGAATAAGAATTACTTTTGGAAAGTAAGTTCTCAGATACATAAAATTAATTGCCTAAAGCTGTTTATTTGTTCTATATATGTATATAATTGAGATATATTCAAGTTTAACGAGTAATAACATGTTTTTATTAGAATTTTTAGTTTATCACTTTTCTGAATGTATCTTTTGCTACTTTCATTGAGCCCTGTTTGGAATAAAAGCAATGCTTGAAGTTTAAAAGTGTTTAAGTGTAAATGTTGAACAAATTCATACAAAGGCTGTAGAGGTAGAATAAAGGATTACAAAACATAAAACACAAGCCTACCCTCTCGTTTCACCAGAAATTGAAAGGTGTTCCCCAACAGAGGCAATGCTTTCGGACCAGGTAGCTTGTCGAGAAGGTTCACAAACTTCCTCCATCCCAGGTATTTCTTCAAATAGAAAACAGTAGGGAAAAAGCACAGAAGAATTGTAAGTAGCGCCGTAAACCATTCCACAGCGAGTCTGAACAAAAAGAAACAAAATCCAATAAACAGAAAACACATTATCTTGAAATAAAAAGAAATAGTGACACCTCTGTTAAACGGACACATACGGTTCTCGATATTTATCCGCCCTTGAGAGGTGTCCGTTTAGTGGAGAGGTGTTAAGGAGAAGTCGAATATAAAAAATGATTACAATATTTATTCACAACACATCTATTTCTAATCCAATATATAATTGGTTACAGTATTAAGATAATACTAATGTATTAAATACTAACACTAATGTACAGTATTTAATTAATAATGTAGGCTACCTTTTTGTAAATACAGAATACAGTACAATAAATACTGTACTGTACTGTTATTAAACATAAATTCAAAAGCAAATTTAAAAACACTGAAACGATAGAGTAATACAGTACAGTAGGCTACATTAATTTTATTTGTGAATTACTGTAGAGCCTGGCCTATAAATATTTAAAATAAAGATTAATGGTCGTTTGTTTTGATGAGCGGTGGGATCATACAGCTTGATTTTTCGTATGCATAATCAGCTCAGAAATCACAGCTCAGAAATTTAAACAAGCAGTGTCAGCTTTAGCTTGAAATGATTTTTTAAAGTCCAACAGTTTTTCTAAAAAATTGTATCAACGGCATTTTCTTCAAGCTGTCATCATCATCATTACTCTCATCATGCTTTGTGCCATCCTTTATCAAAGCTTGATTTACCAAATCACGGATCTGTTGAGGAATATATAAACTCTAATTTACTTTTTTTGCAATAATATTACTCGAGTGAAGTAAAGTTTAAAGTGTTGGATCTAAAATTATAACGTAAAGTGAAAAGTTACTTTCCTCCACATTGGTATCATCACATTGGTATCCTTAGTTACTAGGTTAGCACCAATGTCTGGATAATCAGGATTCTTAAATCTTGCAACGACCCGCTTCTATTCTTCGGGAAGTGACTCTTTTTCCATACCAGTATCAAGCCCGTTGACAACAATGTGATATTGTTGCCTGGGTTACCTCTTTCCATTCCCTGCCAATCCATCCAATTGCGCGTCCAATTTCTTTTCTAATTGCAGCTGGGTTAGATTTCCATCGCCCAAGTTAGAGATTAGATGTTTTAAAATCTGTTTGCGATATTTCATTTTAAAATTTTTAATGACTCCTTGATCAAGTGGTTGAGATGTTGATGCGATGTTGGGTGGGAAGAAAACAAGGTCGACGTTGCTTAGATTGAGGTTGGGGTACGAAGCAGCATTATTCAGAAACAAAAGAATTTTTCGCTTACATTTTTGCATCAATAAATTCAGTTCTGACATGATGTCTCGCGTCATCCATGATGTTTCTTATTTGACAGGAAGCTGGCTGATATCCAAACCTTTAAAGCAGCGTGACCTAATGGTTTTATCTTCTGTCCCATCATACGTGAACATAAAATAATAGTTAGCAGCTCTTTTGAAATTTTCCTCCCAACACACGTTTAATTTTTAAAACTCATAGTTTTTTCGGGAAAAGCACGGAAAAAACAGTCTTGTGTCATCGGCATTGAAGACATCATCACGTGCATATGATTCGATAATCCCTGGCAATTTGTTTCCCATTCACTCACTGTATTTCTATCTATTAAACCATTTTCACCCGAAATTGTTTTAAAAGAGATCATACGGAATTTTTTGAGCCCTCCATTAGATGCCTTGAAATCGTCTATCCCGAGTTCACTCGCAACTTCTAAATACTTTGTTATAATTATGGGCCCGGAAGTTGGAATTTTTTGAGCTCTAACCTTTTGAAACCAATAAAAAACTGCCTTATCTACTACCGTACCCGATCCATGTCTAGTAAAGTTTTTTCGCACACTTTGGTTTCAGTTTTCACTGAATTGCTTTAAAATCATATCTTTGTTTTCTTTTTTTTATTATTTCTGCTGCACTAGTTTTAACTTTCTTTAAACGCTCTGCAATTTTCCTAATACTACGTTTTTCACTGTCAGCATAATGAGTAACGTTTACGTTTTCACGTAGACTCATACATTTGCAATGGGCTATTATTGAAATTTCAAAAATACAGTACAATAATTGTATGTTGTGAAACTAACACCAGTGTTCTAAAAAGATACAAGATAGTAAGCCAGAACTACAGTAAATCACGCATATCCAAGAACAAGGGCTCGTACACAAATGGAGCACATTTCACAGTCTATGGTAAGGTTGCTACGGTGTCGGAGAAGGGGAATGCTTTTTGCAAAAGCATGCATTTCTTTAGACTGCTTTGTAAACATACTCGTACAAGAAATTCTAAGAACGGTACTGTACAGTTGCCTTTGCACAGCTGTAATGGAATATACGAATGAATAAATGTGCTGCCAAGTATGCTGAGGCAAATTCTATTCTTTCTTCTGATTGTATACGTAAGTGTTTCAGGTACGTTTTGCAGTACATTTGTCCGCATATCAGAGGTTCAAAAAACATAAAATGCACCATTTGCTGTGTCAGTTCAAAGGAGGGAAAATTCTTATGTAGGTATTATAAAATCTTTCAGTTCCCAGAAAAATGTCCGTTCAAGAGAATTGTCCGTACGATGGAGGTGTCCGCTCAGGGAGGTTTCACGTAGTGAGAGCAGCTGTTTGTTGTAAGAAGTGATAGTAGTTAATAAAAACAAATAAAATCTTATAAAAAATGATTTTATTTTGAAAAGATCTAAATACAATAAAGTAATGTTTTCCTGCTATTCGGAAACATTAGAAATATTTTGAATGAAATGCTACGACAGTTAAGAACTATTTTACTTTAAGAGATAATTATTTTAAAATTTAAATATTTTCGATTAAAAGGGCTTACTTACTTTAGATATGAATATTTATTTTGGATGTACCACGCTTTTAGTTTTATTCATACAAATTACACATGTTCCCGAGAAATGGATAATCATTATTTTGTGCTTGATAAATAATACACACTATAAACGTTTAATCACAAATAGTTTTATTCTAGTCTTATGTACATTTCAGTTACAAAGTAGGGTCTAACTATCTTCAGAGAAAAGGCAATACATACTCTGTATAAGTATGTATTGTCATGACTCAGTAAATGAGGATGGTTACTTTGTAACTGAAATGTATATATATGACCAGAATAGAAATATTTGTGATTAGAGTTTATTGTATGTATCATTTATTAATAATGAACGACAGTTCTAGTATTTAGTGATTATTTTATGCGTTTTAGATTGTATTCATGTTATGAAATGAGAGATTATTTTTAAAAAGCTTTTTAAGGTTATTTGGTACTGATTTACTTTCCTATGTAATCTACATTGATTAAAACAAATTATACCGAGCAATGCAGATAATCATCAGGAACGCAGAAAAATATCAACAACTTTCGTCCACACCTCAAAAATTACAAAACTTGAAAAGAAAAGGATATATCATTTCATGTTCAGGTAAGGATTTTTATAGTTTAGCTGTGCCATTGACCTGAATATTAAAATGTAGCTACAAAATATTTAGTTAAACTAGATTTGGTAATAAAAAGAATAACAAAATAACTTAATAACAAGTAGAGAAAAGTGAATTTGTGTAGCCATATAAGGCTACGTTTTTGGAAGGTCGCACGGAACAAGAAGGGAGAGTTTCACGTAAGGGAGGAATTTACGTCGTACATTAGTATTTATTTCCTTATAAAAACCACGTATATCCCAGCTGAATACCTTATAAACATATTCCAATGTAGCTATATTTCAATGTAATGTAAATTATACTTCGAAGGTAATTGTAAAATGAAATATTGTAAAACGGCATGCAGTATTTTGTAGTATAATGAAATACATTGCGTATTATACATAAAATGAAAGATAATTAATTGACTATTGGCTTTTCCAGAAGGAAATATAAGTACAAACGGTCAAATTATTCCTATAAAATAATGCAAGACTGTTTAATACCACTTAATATTTTACTGTAAATTGAGGATTGCTTTATAAGTACATATAAGCCCTACATATAAGAATATTGGATTTATAAGAAATTGAGGCTGAAATTTTCCTTAAATACAGAAAATATGGAAGAATGTCAATTTTGGCAAAATTTGAAAAAACTCTTTAAATAATAAGTGTTGAATTTAAGTTTTTCATCACTTAAAAAAATTCATTCATTTTAATAAATTGTTAGAGTAGGCGTAAATACAGAAAAGATATAAAAGATATAAAAAAATTGTAATAATTCTAAAAATGAGTAAAGTTTAAGGAATATATTCTTTAGGGCAATAGTAGACTCTCATACGTTACTTAGAGCTACTTATATCTTTGTTATGAGTAGGCTTAGATCAGGGGTCCTCACTATTAATACTTTGAGAGCCAAACATTTTGCATAAAATTTTCCTGAGGGCCGCAAGTACAAGAGGCACTAAATAATTGACAAACGATATGATTATAACATACGTTTATTACATTACCAACATAAATAAACTGTTTTGCGCATAAAAAAGTTTGAAAATGTCTTTTTTTTTACTTAGTTAATTCTTTGAAGTTGATGGGCGAAATCTTTCACAGTCCTCTAATATGGCATCTATGTTGGCAGGTTAGGAAGAAACTGAAATTCTTAAAATGTTCTCAACATTCTCACTTGTTAGCCTAGATCTGTACTTGTTTTTTTAAAAACTTCAGCTTACTGAAAAAACACACAATATTTTATGAGCACATTCAAGTAAGTTAGGAAATGTTTCCTTTTCAACAACCCTCCAAAACTTATAGTGAGCTTTATTCTTCATATTTTCTTCAAAAATACTTTTGAGTTCCGTATTGTTCTGAAGATCGATTAATTCATTTTTCAAATCCCTAGCTTCATACCCAAAAACAGAAAGATGAGCTACATTAGCTGGTTTCATTGCCTATGGATTTTCTACCAAGCGAAATGGTTCCTGATACTTCCTGAAGTCACTAAACCTCTGAGACATTTCTTCCTTCAGGTCTTTCAACAGTTTTAGTAAATCGAAAACATTTTGACTTTCATCAGGATTTTCATAAAACAGTGTTGTAACTGAAGGGATGCTGGAATAATCACTGTTTGATAGTTCTTCATTATACATATTGAGTTTTTGTTCATGGGCAAATACGATACTCATCATCTTAGTTACAATGTTATTATAGTCTCCTTGCAATTTAGTCAGCGTTTCATTCATAATGCCCATTGTGTCAGTAAGAAACGCTACTTTAAGCCACCAACTAAAATTATAAACTTCAGGGTACTCTTTGTTCTTTGTAGCCAAAAACAAAGTAATTTCATGTCGAATGCTGAAGAAACGTTCCAAAACTTTACCCTTACTCAGCCATCTAACTTCTGTGTGGTAAAGCACATCCCCGTATTGCGAAATAAGTTCATTCAAAAACTCTAGAAAAGTTCTGTGGTTCAGTTCATTCGATCTTATAAAATTCACGATCTTAACAACGTCTTTCATAACACAGCAACAAAAAATAATTTGACTTCAATCCTAACCGTCTAAGGGCCGCAAAAAATCGTGCCGAGGGCCGCGTAGTGAGGATAAATTTGGCTTAGATAAATTTATATTTTCAATTTACAGGCCACTTTAAAGGTTTATTCACTAATGGAGAGTACAACATCGCAAACTTCATATACTGTATCAACCGGGTCGAATAGAGCTGTCTGTTAAGGGTTGTCCATACTCGAAGAGCCCCAGAGAATTAGGTGCCCTTCGCACTTCAACGCACGCACTCACACGCGATGACTTGCCTATCATGATGATTTAATCATATCATATATGATTTAATTTTGTAAAAATATTTAATTAGATAATTATTTTCCTGAAGATGCTGGTACTATTTTATCTGCGAAAACCTTTGAATAAATATATTCATTAAAAGTATTCTTGTTTTTGAAATATTTTTAATTTATTAACTATATTACAAGCAAATATATCACCATATTATATATATATATATATATATATATATATATATATATATATATATATATATATACATGCCTGGAATGTTGTAGGATCGTTTAATCTACTTGGGCGCTTACTAGTTTGGATGGAGTTTAGTTACCCACCTAATGACCTATTGGACTATTTCACCATAATTAGGGATCTTGATTTAATGGGTGTATTGTAAAAGAAATACCAAAGGTGTTAAACTGTTGCTTAAAGTACCACTTTCTTATAGAACTTGGGATTGGTGGTATAGTTGAGGATATCTTTGTTCAATAACTTTATTATTTCAAAGCTAGGAACGTCTTCTTTAGTTACACGAAGTAACAAAGATATTCGTTATTGGTTATGTAAATTGAGTTCCTTGCAATAAAGGAGAAATGGTTAGAATGAGAAATTATAGACCACAATCAGCTTCATGAATTAGAAACGAACAAATGAAAGCGATTAAACAAAGAAGTAATATAACTTTTTTTTTAAAGTCACTTCCTACTTGAGTAAAAAAAAATATTTTGGTTTCTTTTTGTTTTATAATTACAATTAATATAAATATGTATATACCTATGTCGGCATAATAATATAAATGGCAAAATAATAAGCAAATTTCCTTTCAATTTTCCATTTTCCTTTCTATGTATGGTGTCGGACTATTATTTTTATTTATTACTATTTATACGCTTTCTTTTTTTCGAAGCTTGCATTTGATGTAGTTTCTTTTCGCTTTTCTTTCGCATTGTCAGTTTGTGAAGCAAGGTTCAATACTGATAATCCAGTTTGTTGGTTTATTTTATTCTTTTCATTTATTTTTAATCCTAGAGCTTTATTTATGATATTGTGTGGTAATAATGGAAACAATTTAAGGGTCTAAAATGGAGGTTTCGCTGACAACAGAGGAGGGGTAAAAGAAATATTCATATAAATTTTTGAGAAATATATTTCTAGCTATGGAATAGTTGGCTCAGTGCCAAAAACGCTAGACGTCGAACATGAAGATACTCGGTTTGAATCCGACGTAGACCTATAATAAATTTTTAATTTTTAATTATTGAATAAATGCTTGAAAAAACTGTATTAACATCAATTGTGACCCACTATAGGTTTAAGAAAAATGTTGAAATTGGTTTGAGAAGTAAAACGAGTTTTATTTTTAACTGTTAAAAAGACTGAGGATTTATAAAAGCACGAGTAATTTTTAAATATAACAGTAAAGAATGATTTTCTTCTATATTTCCTTCACTAGGTCGGCTTTTATTACATATTAACTTAATGGATAGAAAACCGTTTCCCCTAGTATCTCTCAAAGCTAAGTATCTTCTTGAAAAAACATATACCAAGTGATCAGGTAGAGAAAATTAAGTCGACTTAATTGAAATCTAGAATCATACTTAATTCCAGAAGTAAAAGAACTTATTACTAATTCAGCAAAGTATTTACGGAAGGTAAGCTTCCATTGAGAGTCATTTCTCAAAGTTTTCCCGATATTAAAGCAAACAAGTTTAAATTATTAAGCAAGAAAGTTTTGTCTACATTGCTTTCCATCCGTAACTTTCTAGCTATATGAAGGAGGATTTTCCTTTGTAGCTATAGGAAAATAAAAATACAACCTTAATATTGGAAAAGAACGAGTGTAACTAAATTTCTAGATAAGGGAAACGTTTCTAGCAAAAACAATTACATTTCTCTCAAAAAATGTTATTGGTATAACTCTTTATATATAGACTACTATATCTATAAGTATATACTATATAAGTATATAGTACTAAGTAAATAGTATATAAGATTATATATACTATAATATTATTACATATATACGTTTTATAATATATTATTATAATATGTATTATTTTCCTGAAGATGCTGATACCATTTTATTGGCGAAAAGCTTTGAATAAATATACTCATTAAAAGTATTCTTCTTTATGAAATATTTTTAATTTATTAACTATATTACAAGAAAACATTTCACCATATTTAATATATATATATATATATATATATATATATATATATATATATATATATATTTTACATATTATCTGGAAGTACATACATGACATAAGTAATATATCTTTTTTTTGTTGTAGCATATAAAAATGATCTGAAGTGCAAAAGGCTGTCTATATAAATTAAAATTAATTGGACTTCACATTCAATTAAGTATTACAGCATTATTTTGTCTTATTTCTTTATTTGAGCTACACCCGGTGGGTGAGCTGACAGCTACACCCGGTGGGTGAGCTGACGCTCTACACCCCGGTTGAGCGACACTTCAGGTAAGCGTACCTTAATGTCCTACTGTTCGCACAACCAATGGCTCATTATGACTTCTCCTTAGTCATACTTTATCCCTTAACGACACCGATAGAGAGTAGCTTCACTTCACACATCCCTACTGTATCCTTACCACTACGTTTTTTTGGTCCTACTTATGGAGGTCTTCACCTCGTTCTTATCGTAAAGAGGAAGAGGTGTTTCCTCGTCTTCGGATCTGCCGCTCTTTGTTAACGCATGGATGGTCGATACAACACGAAGATCTAGCGCTGTATCAGTCTTGTGACGGTACCATCGTAATCAAGCTGGTTCTGCTTGAATGTGAAGAGTTTACGATCTTCGAGGAAGTTTAAAGGTAGAATTAGGGGACGATGTCACGGCTACCGACGTGTCACCGCTTTCTTACACCACCTTAATCTGTTTAATAATATTTAAATCCTTTTTGTTTATTTTAATTACTTTAAGCTAGAGTAAATTCAATTTGATTTTGTTATTTACATTGTATTATTTATATTCAAAACAATTGTCTGTACTTTGTGCTATTCTGTATTTCAAAAAATACCTAGTCTTTGTAGATGATAACAGCCATACTGTCTAAAGCTTTAAAAATACAAAGACAAATCCTAATTAGGAATATTTGTCAAATTTTATAACAAAAAGTACATTGAGGTTTTTCAAAAACCTGGTAGCTTAGACATTTCATAATGCTAACTAATTAGTTAAGTGAATTGCTTACTTGATGACGCCTTTCAAAACATTCGTTCCTTTTACGTATTCACTTAATTAACTATTTTTAACATTAGTTTAATCAGTGAATTCAAGATGATTACATCAAACAACGTCTCTCCTAATGGTTTTCTGGTAAAGTATTTTCCATTATGGTAAGGTTTTAAGAAAGGTGGGTAAAGACAGTAGCATATCTCTAAAGTTTGGTAACCACTGGAATACTTACACAGCTTTTCTTATCAGATTGATTCAGGCAATGATTCGTATAAAAAATAGCTTTATATTGCCTCTGAAGTATTTCAAAATTAAACTTCTATGAAACTCTCTTTTTTTTGTTTCTAATTTCTCATCCATCTAAACACAATGTGCTAAAGGAAAGCGTGGCAGGGTACAGCTAGTTAGTAATAAATTTGAAAATTATGCAACAACAATTTCATAAAATCAGTTTACTTTAGATGTAAGGAGTATAACCAAACTTTACAGGTATGATGTTAGAGGTAGATGTACTTTATGGAATGAATCATGTATGTCATGGTTTCCCGCAGCGTATAAACTCTCGGCCAGTCAGTCAGCCAGAAAGGAAGGGGTTTGGTCGTGAAGTCAATTTGTAGTTCCTGTCTCACGACATTTGCTGCGGGTAGGGATCATGGTGTTTGGTTAAGGGCTGGATCTGAGTAGGGAAACATTCGGTTTTGGTATTAAGAATACGTATTTGGCAAAGGAACAGGACGTTTATCTAATTATGGTGGTCATAAAGATGGTATGGTGGGTAGGCTGTATTGTTTGCACATTGAAGGACCAACTGACCGAGCCGTATAGAAAAGGATAAGTGTTTACTTAAAGTCTCAGTAATCATAATTCCTACCATGAAATAATTTCTATAATTTATAAAATTACTGCTAGTATCCTAACCATATGTGGACATATTATGTAGATAATTTAAATATATCGTTCCTTATGTCTAAACCATGGCTAAAATTTTATTAGGCCTAAATGATGAACTGCATTATGTGTTTTCCCCTAAAAAAATTAACTGAGCCTAACCTTACTTTGTCAAACATTTCCACGATAAGTGTGGTTTACTACTGGTTTAGGTTAACTTTGCCATTTAAATAGATTTAAACGCATATTTTGTGTGTGTTTTTGTAAGACTTAATTGTTTAATATGTACTACTTCATTTGAAGAATGTAATTAATAGAGATTTTAATAAAATCCTATGTTTAGTTAATAATAAAAGAATGTATTTAGTAGAAAACCTTTATTAGGAGTTAAAAAATGGTAAATAAAAACTTGTTTAGCAAATTAATATAAATTAGGTTCTGTGCCAGACGCGCTAAAACAATTTTAATTTAAAAAATCGGATACAAAATATAAATTATTACGATTATTTTGAATTAATTATAGTAAGATACATTGGAATATTAATAAACGGTTTTACCGCTATTTTCGTGATTTTGTTTTCTTTTCTTATGTATTTCTACGTCTTGAACACGAATTTGACATTAGGTTTTGTCACTCAGCTCTATTTAAAGCCAAATACTCTGAAAAACACGTTCATCATTTTCTACTTACCGTTGTAGGGAATGTGAGAATTTGAAACCACCTGAGATTAAAATAAAAAATGGTTCTAAAACACATCCTAGGACGACAAGAACAAGATGTTTTTAAATTTTAAAAGTTATTATCAATTTAAAGTTGGTTGAAAAATTCGGTGTGGAGTAGTAAGTTTTGCAACGTCCACTGAGTGATATAGTGACGTCGCAACTGTAGTTAGTATTTTTAGGAATATACACATTGGTAAATATGCAGTTTGTCCACCCCCGTCTTGAAGCTTTATTTATAACTGACATTTTTGTTATTGCCAGGGAAGGTTAGTTTTATATAGCCTATCTATATTGAAATATACCTATAAAGGATCCAGTCAGGATAGATTTGTTTGTAATTTTATACATTGAACCATAAAACTACAACCAAATCTATCCTGACTTTACACTTTATAGTAATATTTTAATATAGGTATGTAGTAATGTATAAAATTATAACCAAATCTATCCTAACTGGAGACTTTATAAGTGTATATAAATTAGTATGCAAAAACCATAAAAAAATAATCCAAAACGTTGTTAAAAATAAAAGTATTTACACACGATAAGTTATGAATAGAGATAGCTTGACGTCACTGCATCACTCGCGAACGTTGCACAACTTACTATTCCGCACTGAATTTTTTTCTCCACTTTAAATTGATAAAAAATAACTGTAAAATTAAAAAAATTCTCGTGCATATCGTTCTAAGACTTGTTTTAAAACAATTGTCTATTTTAATCTCAGATGGTCCTCAATTCTCACAACTACCGCAATGGAAAGTAGAAAATGATGGACGTGTTCTTATTTAGAGTATTTGGCCTTAAATAGACCTCAGCGTTAAAAACTAATGCCAAGTTCGTGTTCAGGGCGTAAAAATACATAAGAAAAGAAAAAGAAATTCACGAAAATAGCGGTAGTCGCACGTCTATACAGTCCTCAATCCGCAATTATATTTTGTATTGAGCTAATTTCTATTCGGTTGCAAAGCAATCATCATCATAGTCATGTCAGTATTGCAAAGCGATGCCGTTGATGATTGCATTTCAACAGAAATGAAAATAAGGTCAATAAACATCAGTTGTGGTTAGACGGTATTTCTTATATATTTATTACAAATATAACACAGCTTTTCTCAAAAGTAGCGATAAAATCAAAGTATTTTGTTTTTATAAGAAGTGTTTAGAGATATATTTAAAATTAGCTTTCGTAATAAATCAGGAGCTTTGAAAGCTTTTGCATTTTGCCACTTTCTTTTACACATAGAACTGGAATAGTATTGTTACAAAACAAGCAAAGGTCACTCTGTTTGGGATCGTAGTACGTCATGAGGTCTGTTATCAAAAACCTTGTTGCAATGCATTCAATAAAGATTAAACAGGCATTTAATCAAAATGTGTTTGAGAGTTACTCAATTCGTCTAGTCCGAGAACAGTGTTTTGAACATACAGTGATAGATTACGCTTTGTACATTTTGTTGTTTTGTAAATATAGCAAGAAAATTTTAATAAATAATTTTTCTTCTCTACTAAATTAATTTATGTCTTTGTTAGTTATATTTGTTAAGATAATAGCGCAAGGTATGGTTAACATCATACGCAGAAACTATCGCTGTTGCACTCTAGTGGAGTTCACACCCTCTCCCTCTTTCTCAGAGCCGAGGTATTGCTATTTTCACATCCGTGGACCTCACTCTGGTATTGCCATCCATTTTTAGGCTATTAAATAATTCAGTAGATGAAAATCCCGTAAAGAAATCCTTACACAGATGCAGAGAAAAATTTTATCCTAATATATAGGAACGATCAAATAACTGAACTAAGCCTTGGTAGGCTGAAACTACAAATCGCAGAATAAAATACATTTGACAGCAACTCAAGCGTCTGGTCTTGGCATCTGTTTTATTATCTATAATTCAGCGATGTATTTAAATACTACTTACCTAATAATTTCGTTCTATAAACAAAGACTGTCTGGAGTTAAAGAAAAAGAACGTCTTAAGAAAAAGGTCAAGAACGTATAAAAAAATGTGCTTTGTCTCAGAGAGTGGCAGCAGAATCAACATAACTTTTTATACCACATCAGTAATTACAATTTTTTCCCCACACTGTCATGAGTATGCAAAACGCTTCTTGTTTTATAATCCCATAGCATAATATATTAAATAATTCGTAATTAGTAATATAATACCGCTACTGCAATATATTGATATTTAATATTCTAATCACTGCTTTATTATTTAATATACTAAAACATTGATATTAATCACAAGCAAATAAATGTTTAATTGATGATCGATATTTATTTCTATCAATTTTCGAATCGCTGCTATATTCTCGTAAATAAGAAATAATAGGAAGTGAAATAAACTATTATCAGATATGAAAATCACTAAGAACTTTCTGTCGGATGGATTTCTTTGATACTAAAGGGAGTGAGATTTAGGTTTCTAGAATTATTTTACTTCATCAAGGAAGTGTTAATACTTTGCTTTCAAATAAATTAAATCTGAGATTCAGTTTAAAATAAGTAAATTGTTTACTACGCCTTAAGTTTTACTAGGTATTCGTTCAATGTAATTAAATATCTTGAAAAAAGCTTAGACAAATTTAAAGATTAGTAGTTTTTGGATTATTATTTAAAAATTTTACTTTTTTATTCCCACGAAGTTAAGCTATTGGTATGTATACTACCTGTGAAAATGTGTACGTACTTCCAAGCGTATGACTTAGTTGAAACATTCAAAACCAATATTTGAAAAACTATAATTTATTATGATTGAGGAAGCATTACTGAGGCATAAATTTAAAAAAGAATTTATTATCACTATCAAAGCTGGTATAAAAAAGTTTTGGACAAAAATTAGTTTATGAAGCTTTTATGTATAGGGTTGTTCGACTTCCTGAAATTATGTAACCGATTAAGTAAACCAACCTTTTTTAATTCCTTATCCTTACTGTAGAGGGTAATTATAAAGTAAATTGCTAACAAAGAACAAGCTAAATATCCCATAACACACATAAGACCGTAGCACACAACATAAGAGGATGTAACATAACAACGTATACACAGATAATAGCAAAAAATGGTTCATAGTAATTTAAAATAATTGAGATTCCTAACGTACATTGTAAATACATTGTATGTAAATATAGTTAGAAAAAGAACATGAAATAGGCTGTTATATTATATATATATATATATATATATATATATATATATATGTATATAACATATTATTATATATTGTGAACATATGTACTCCATTAGCAATTTTGTTCGTAAATAATAGTTTTAGTTTGTAAATTTGGTACGTTAGCTGCGGTCAGAAGACTTGAAAGATCAGTTACAAAAAAAAAAAAAAATAATAATAATAAACGAGGAAGCTAATTTATAGGAACGCACAATTTTAAAATTTAAACGCATTTAAAAACATTCTGATAATTTAAATATGAAACAAATGATGAAAATAATTACTATTAAGTTAGAGCGTCATTCAATAATTAATGAGATAAACTGTCATGAAAAAAAAAATATGTTTAGATAACAAGATTCTCCTATTTTTCAATATAATCGCCATCAAGATTTATGCACACTTGCCCCACCTGTTACTAGCTTTTTTACACCGGATGCAAAGAACTCTTTGTCTTTTGAGAGAAATTCCCCACACATTTCTTGACACCCTCGTTATCCTGGAACTTCATCTCATGTGACGCCTCTTTCAGTGGACCAAACAAAAAGAATACTGGGGTGGTGCTAGATCGAGGATGGGATATAAAGGGGGTGGTTAGTACTCTCAGCCCATTTTGTCAATGGTTTCAGGGGTTAGCGAGCAACTTGAGGACGTGCGTTATCTTGCTAGAGAAACACTAATATCTTCTGAGATATATTACGTTCCTTTCTCATGGCTTGTTTAAAAACATATCTGAGTAGTATTGGCTGTTTATTGGTATGAATAATGTCATTAATTTGAGTTTCAAGTGAAGAAGAAACTTCAACAAGCTGTAAGAAAGGCGTTCGTCAGTCACTGATTCTTGGCCACTTTTGAAATGTACTTCTACCCCCTTGTAAAAAGCTCTACATTTCATACAACGTCCAATATAGGTTTTAGTCACTCTAGAGTATTATAGGCTGTTTCTTCACTTTCAGCAAAAAAACGAATCACAGAACCTTGATCAACGATATTGGATATTTCAAGTAGTCCTACCATAATTACATTTGTTTTTGAGGTTGTAAACAGAGCAATATTGATTAATCACCTGGTTAAAACGTATCCCAGTGATGCCATCTTAAAATTCCAAATGTATCAAACTTTAATACCAACAGTATTTTCTCTAGACCAATTTGTCTCTTTAATTATTAAATGTCCTTCTTAAAATACATTCCAAATATTCAATTTAAGTGCATGTCAGAAGGGTACTAATTTAGAAACTTTGGCATGCAAGAAACAACAAGATGGTTGAAGCAAACAATACAATTTCGTTTTTACAAAATAAAATATAACAATAAATAAATCTATGAAACTTCTTTGAAATTAAAAAAAAATCCTCTATTACAAAGGATATAAGCCAGAGACAGGTCTTTTCGTTAATATGCAGCCATCATCAAAGTTTCATGCATTGATGTCTTTTACGAATACTGTTTGCGCATATTTATTATTTACACCTTTAAAGCACCCTATAAGCTAGTTTTATAAGAAACGAGTCTTAAACTTATAATATTTGAATTCCAAATGAGAGTCTTAAACTATGAAATTCATTCCACAACTGGACCATTTAAATAAAATATATTTTTTTAATAAATAAAAGACCAAAAAAATGTATAATTCTTCTAATATTAGTCAGTTAAGCCCTTCGCACCAAACCTGCTTCTGTGGGATAATATTAACCATCACTTAGAAGAAAACCCTACTTATTTTGTCAATCATATCTGACATTTATGGCGTGATATACGAGAGGTAAATAAAATTTTAAATGGACACAATTTTGTTTTTACAGTTTTTATATATTTTTGGAAAAGTAAACTTAAATTGATACAAAAATATTAATTAATGATGTTTGAAAAAACTATTTGGTCAATAAAAATAGATTACAACTCCAACATTTCTCACCGTTAATACGTAATATTTTCAGTTTGCGAAGTATAATATAGATAAATTTTAAATGAGTTATATTATCTACTCGTAGGTAAAATATTTATTACTTATACTAAAAAATTCCTTAAATGTATAAAAACCAGTAAATAAATTTTATCGACTTAAATTAGTTAAACAATTATTTACTTAAAAAAAAACAAACAGGTTTATAAACAGTTGCTTAAATCAATACATCGGACCTAACAGCTCACTTACATTTATTTATATTTATATAAATATAACTTTAAAAGATTAAAGTTGTGGACCAAAAGTAAATATATCTTTATCTTATTCTAAAAAGTTACCTCATTTTGTTGCAGGTTATCAGCTGATAGTAATGTTATGCACTTTACAGTTCAACATATACTGAAGCGGAAAACTTGTCTTTGTTGAAGGTTATTACTAATATTGTTACGTAAGTTGTAAATAAGCATTTCAATAAACCTTTGTAGTTAATAATTTGTTGCATAAAATTGTTATGTTGTACTATAAATTATTTAAAGAAGACATCACTAGAACATTTAAAACCTTAACGTGTGCATCTCAAGTCTCTGTCTGTATCTTGTCATTTGGGATCAAACTAGGGCGCTATCTTTTAAGCGTTAAACACATTATTGTGCAGATTACAGTTCTAATTTCAGCAAATTGTTTTAAAAAAGATGTATGGTAAATATTTTTTAATTTTCAAACGAAAATATTTTTCTATAGACATTTCCAAAAATAACACATTCTTTAATAAATTTGGTTATATATTAAGGTATGCTGTTTGCAACACGTTAGTTAGTAACATTTTGAAAGTTCTCCTTTGACTTAGTTTTTCGAATCCGAAATATTCATTGACTCGGAAGAAAATACTGAAAGCATGTGGCATCTAATATTAGGATATCATTAAAGGATTTAGCTAGTGTAAAGAATGGTCTTTTGGGGGGACAATAAGGGCAGTGTTTAAATGTATGGTTTCAATAAAATATGTATTAGTGGTTTAGTATAATTCAAAGTTAGCAAGACGAGTCCCTATTTATTAATTCTGTCAAACCTTCATCACTGCCCTATTTGTTTCAGAAGGTCGCTACCGAAAATGGATATTCACTTCAGGTGGATCCTAGAAATTCCTCTTCTAGTATCAAACCATAAAAATCAAACGAAACTTTAGGACAGTTAGAAATTTCTTTCTTTGAGGAGGGTTTGTTGCTGGGGGAGAGTTGAACATTCCGGGAAGGTTGTTGCTAATTTATACAGACAGTCGTGCGACTGACCGCAGAAATAACCATTTCTTATGGGGTTTCTTACTGAGTGTAAAGAAATGAGAAAATCTTACGTGTACCGTTGACAAATAAAGTTTATTTTGAACGAAAAGAGAAAATTTTGATAACTTTAGCAATAAAAACAAGTGACATAAAATTAAAAAAAGTCAATTCCTACTGAGGTCAACAAAGAAAAATTATATTTACTTTATTTCTCATTAAGTTACTTTTTATCTTATAATTACAATTATTATAAATAATATGACAGAATTACAATATTTGGTGGCAAAATATAAAGCGAATTTCCATGCAGTTTTCTATTTTTCTCTTTATACAGTATATGGTGTAGGTCTATTGTTTTTATTTGCTACTACTTATTTAGCTCTCTTGTTATTTAGTTTCTAATTAATGAAGATGATAGTGGTTTATAATTTCTCATTCTATCCATCTCTTGTTCATTATTAAAAGGAACCTTTCTTTCATATACATCTTCAAGTTACTGATTTCTAGCTATGGGAAGGTAGGTTCAATGATAGAGTGCTGGATTTCAAATATGGAGTAATTCAGTTCGAATCTGACCAATACACAAACTTGTTAAAATTTAAGTGATAAATAAATACTTTAAAAAACTCTATTACACATCTATTGTCATCCACTAGTCTACAGGTTAAAAAATATCTATTTGAACATGATTGGATGAATATCAAAATATTTTATTAACGGTTGAAAATTTGTACAGGATATATATAGGCATATATATATATATATATATATATACATATAATTACATATGGCTAATATAGTATAAATATATTCATTTGTAGTGGTGGCTAATAATAGCAGGTTTCCAAACCCTTTAGTAATATCTTTATATTAATTTTTACATGATTTGGCATGACGAAGATTTTTGTTCGGGTAAAACAATCGTAGTCCGTATCATTACGTGAATTTCCTTTCAAGGATCTATTTTCCTTTCTATGTATGGAGTTAGACTATTATTTTTGTTTGGTGCTATTTATACGCTTTCTTTTTTCGTCGCTTTCTTTGTGTTGTAGTTTCTTTTCGCTTTCCTTTCGCATTATTCGGTTGTGAAGCAAGGTCTGATACAGTTAATCCAGTTTGTTTGTTTATTTTATTCTTTTCATTTATTTTTAATCCTAGAGCATTTATTAAGATATAGTATGGTAATCATAGGAACAATTTAAGGTTGTGAAATAGAGGTTTCGACGAGAACCAGATGGGAGCAAAAGAAAAACTCATACACATCTTTAAGAAGTACATTTCTAGCTATAGAGAAGTAGACTCAGTGCCAAAGTGCTAGAATTCAATCATGAATATACTCAGTTCGAATCCGATTTACACCCTCCAAATTTTATTATTTTTTTATTGAATAAATATTTGAAAACACTGTACTAACATCAGTTGTCATCCACTATATGTAAAAAGAAATGTATTTGAACGTGATTGGATGAATAAAAACGTATTTTATTAACGTTTTAAATTTGTTCGAGATATAGATCAGAACAGTGTGGACTCCTGAGTGTAATAGAAGGAATTGAATAGCTTCGCTTGACACCACTGAGAGAAGTAATGAGAATTACTACTACGTCATGGTAGTCCAAGAGACTTCCTGCTCAACTTGTAAATAGCAAACAGGTTCAGGCATGTGTTATATATTGAACTACGTGGGATAAACAACACAGATGTCGAGGTCAGCAGACACTGTTACGTTACGTAACAAGAAACAATTATAGTTTTCTCGTTAGATTTTAATTTTCGCGTTGAATGAAAAAGTAGTTATCTTCCGTTAGAAAGATCCCCTCACATTTTTTATTGCTTATCAGAACCAACTTAGTACTAATGAAAAAAAGACATAAACCTGAGTCCAAGTATTAAAAAAGGATTCAAAAATTGTTAAACCTTGAGATAGGAATAAAATACGATTTAGCTCTATGTATATGAATATATATATATATATATATATATATATATATATATATATATATATATATATATATATATATGAGTGTGTGTGTGTGTGTGGTGTAGGTGTGTAGGTTTGTGTGTGTAAACGGTGTGTGTGTGTGTGTGTGTGTGTGTGTGTGTGTGAGTGTGTGTGTGTGTGTGTGTGTGTGTGTGTGTGTGTGTGGGTGTGTGTGTGAGGTTTGTGTGTTAGGTTTGTGTGTGTGTGTGTGTGTGTGTGAGGTTTGTGTGTTAGGTTTGTATGTGTTGCAACGGAACGCGCCCGACGCCAAACCAACGAACCGGCCGCCCGCCTTCCTGACGCCGCCGCCTCCGACCACCTCCATCGCAAGGTAAACATTTTGAAACGGGCCGTTCCTAGCCCGAACTAGGACACTGTGCATTGACCCGCCAAAATCTGCCAGAGAGTTAATCACTGGACTTTCTTTTAAAACACCTAACTTGCTGAGACTTAACCATTTGGGTATGTATTTCCCGGGGAATGAGTTAATTTGGAGGCATCTTTTTGGCGAAATGACCCTTTTAGTTTTAGGAGTGTATAAAAAATCTGTTTTAAATAAATACACTATTTGTTTTGTTTGCAAGTTAGTAAAAATTACATTTTTATTTTACTCCTAATTTTGAAAATACAGCACAGTTTGAAAATTTCTTATTTTACCTAACTCTTTAAAATTTTAACAATTCACTTCTGTTTAAAATTACTTTATCTCTTCTTTTCTGTTTTAAAGTATAAACATTACAATGTAAGTGTCAGACTTATACATAACCAATGGTTCTTCATCAGTTTCCTCAAGTGATCGATATTAAGTGGAGCAGTTTTACATAGCTAAATAGAATATCGTTCCTTATTATAAAACAAGCATAGACCCGGACAACTTATTTTTTCGCCCAAGGATTTTTTATTTTTTAATTGTATTTTGTGTTTTCGGCCATGAGAAATCGATTGAAATCAGTCCCAACCTTGAGAAAATTGGGGAATTTATCCCAGTGGCTCCTAGAGTTCCTATGTTATCCTTATGGAACTAAGCACGAGCCCGGGCAAACGTTATTTTCGCAAAAGGATTTTTGATTTTAAAAAAAATTTTACTTTGGATTTTTGGCCACGAGAAATGGATTAAGAACGGTCTAAAACTTGGGAAAATTGGGGATTCCGCACTAGTGACTCAAAAAGTTCCCACCCCGGACAAACATTTTTTCTTTACAGGATTTTTTTTGGATGGGCTCAGCCACGGGAAATCGACAAGCACCGGTCTCAACCTTTGGAATTTTTGGTATTCCTTCCCAGTGTGTCTTAGAGCTTCCACTCCCGGAGAAACGTATTTCGTTCAACGATTTTTGATTGTATAATTATTGTTGGGGGGTTTTCTGCCTCGGGAAGTCTCTTGAGGCTCCTAGAATTCCAATGTTGTCCTTATAAAACTCAATTTTTACCTTCATCCAAACCCACACACATCTGCAATGAAGTATGCAAGAAGTTCTTAACAATTGTTCTAAGGATCCCCCAATGCCAACAGGCAACCTGAACGATATAGAAGTTGATATGTACGATATATCTTAGAATGTGTTTATATTGTGTGTATAACAAATAAATTTGTGTATGTTAATTAATTAACTTGCCATGAATGTTATATCTTTTCCGAGCGAAACTCGGTTCCCGATACTAGCTATAAAACGATCAACTCTTTCAATCCCTCTACCAAAATATAACTATTACATTCAATTTTCTAATCACTGGCTCTCTCTCTCTCCCAGTCCGTCGCTCTCTGTCTGTCTTAATATCTGTCTGTTTGTATTTTCTCTATACACACACACACACACACACACACACACACACACACACACACACACACACACACACACACACACACACACACACACACACACACACACACACACACACACACACACACACACACACACACACACACACAGTGGTCGAAACGTTGAGATTCAATAAATCCTTTTATAATATCGTTTCTCATTTCATCAAAGCCATGTTATACGTCGAGGATACATTTGTTTAAAAAATCAGTGCTCCTCAAGAATTTATGCCCAGAAATATTCTAATGAGGAGGACTAACAATTGGGGGTGATGGTTTGGAAATGTACTAATCCTGGCTTATTCTGTTTGGGATGTACGACGATTTGTCTAGGCCTTAGGGCCTCTCACAACTTGCAACCAAGTATTAGCACGCTAGGCTTGGAAGCAAGCCAAGCCTAGCTACACATGTCACACTAAACCAGACTTTACTCCTACTACATCGGCTAATATTGGCAATGGTACCTGCTAACATAATTTATACGTATCAGTAGTAAAGACGTTTTTTTTTTTTGTTTTAAGTAATCCATTTTCTTTTACTTTTAAGATTGACTTTAAATATTTTTTTCAACTTAAAAATAAACATTATATTAAAATGCATCACATATTTCTTAAATGATGCAGATTTTTCTTCATTTATTTTTTTATTTAATAAGGTTGAACATAATTTGGGTAAAATAAGAATGAAGTTTTTTTATGAGCTTTCGAAGGAGCTCTATGCTAATTCTAGTCGTCACATTGGAGAGAAATAAAAAATATTTTACCAGTAAAAAATTCGACATCAAATCAAGCTGTTTGTGAGGCTTAAGTCTGTAATACAAAAGCTCTTACTATACGTTTATTTCTGAATGAATTCTGAATAGGAAATTCAAAAGTGTCAACAGAACATTTTCTATAGTTCTGTTTTATAGAAGTCAGACATGGTGCAATATTAAAAAGATAGTTAATAGAATAAATATGTTATTAGAGAAATTCTGTTGCCTTTATATACAAAAGAATTTGTTCCCTTATTATTTACAAATAATAAACCCAAAATGGGTAGAGTGTTGGTATTCACATGACTTAAATCTCCCCTTCAAAGCGATTTTTATTTCCACAACTATATAGGTTGCCCTTCCATAAAGGATTTTCATTCCGTGGATTTTGTTGTCTATGGCTGTCGGGGAAACATTACGTTTCCAGTTTATAGTTAACCACTAATAAAGATTATGAGACATTTATCTATCTATCTGTAAACGAGTGTATACCTGTGTATCCTTAGGCTCTCAAGGTCCAACGGGTTGGGTATATACCCGCCTCGGACCAAGCCTAGAGTCTAAATGTCCTGATCTCAGGTAAAACCTACCAAGTGTGGATAAAAGTCCGATTACACTACCTAGACCGAAGTAATCAGACGGGGTATTGAAGGTACGGAAAACATGGCAGTTCGAAACATTCTATCGATTCTAGAGTAGTTCTGGAAAAGCGTTCGAAGCCGAAGTGTCTAGTTGGAGTTCGACTAGCCCCAAGGACGGGCCTGTGACCAGACCAGGCCTTACAGTAATTCCAAAAGGCTCTTGTAGACGGGAACTGCCAGTCATTGCACCAAGTCCGCGTAAGTTTCTGGCATAGTACGTCTACGCAATAGGTGGCGAAGGTGTATAAAAAAAATAGAAATTCGTTGAATACTGAATTTATTTATAAAATGCTACTACATTTTTACCTAGCCACTCAAATTGGTTCTAAGATTTATAATATGGATCCAACAAATAACACCCAGTATATCAGTGGATAAAGTCAACTGGATTTGGCTACCGTAGCTATAAAATATAGCATACCTTTACAATTAAACATAAGAAACAACGGATGAACATCACTAGGTGTTATAAAACGTTCTCTGTAAGGTTTTAACAAATTCACTTAAATATATAAGTTCGGCAAATTATTGAAGTTATATAAGGTAAAGTTATAACATAAAGTTATATTGTAACAATTTTATTTGATTTGTTTCTTTAGAAATTAACCAAACCTTGGATATAGTAAACATCATCTTCTTACGTCTATGTGTACCCAATTAATCGACATTTTTCTTACTGTGTAAAATAGAGTTAGAAAAGATTTCCTACCCAGGCTGGTTAGGTTAGAATAGGTTGAGTTAGGTTATATTAGGTTAACTCGATTAAGGAAAAACCGTAAAAGATGTAAATTACAGTGTGGATACAAAATTAATGTTCACTATTTAGCATAATTGTTTTGTTACCAAAAAGAGTAGATTTTCGGTTTGGAACATATAAATCATTACTGACTGTCGGTGAAAAATGGCATTCCTTTATACAAATACACCCATACTGAGTTTATTGGGGAATTATACAAAAAAGTTGCATGCTATGTTGCAGTGTATATGACATTGAATGAGGCTGAGAAACTGTTAAGCAGCATGCAATTGTAAATAGCTTGTCGATTCAGTAGCAAATTTAGTGTTATTATACATAACATTGATTTGTACTATTGTTTATAAGACAAAAGCCCTTGAAAAGAACTGCCATTGTAATGATGCAAGTTAGACACAGTACTGGTTTTGCAATTTATTACGAAGAATCAGGAAATTCCGCTTTAAATATTTTTCATAGTTATATGTTCATAAATGTTTTAAATGCTTTAAATGTTATGTTATAAATGTTCTACTATAATATATACATTAATAAAAGATTGAATGTGCACATATGGGATATTACGAATAATGCAGGTGAAAATAGTTTCAAGGCTATCAGCTCTAAGAGTATGACTGTTGTTGCATACAAAGGATAAAAGAGAATTAGTTGTGAATGTAGGTAAGGTTAAGATGGGGGCTTAGAGACGCCTGGTACAAGATATAGGATGGTTATTGGAGGGTCATGCCTGAAGCAGAGCCACTCCAACAGTATGACTGTTGTTGCATACAAAGGATAAAAGAGAATTAGTTGTGAATGTAGGTAAGGTTAAGATGGGGGCTTAGAGACGCCTGGTACAAGATATAGGATGGTTATTGGAGGGTCATGCCTGAAGCAGAGCCACTCCAACAGTATGACTGTTGTTGCATACAAATGATAAAAGAGAATTAATTGTGAATGTAGGTAGGGTTAATATAGATGCTTAGAGACGTCTTGTCAGAATATAGGATTTTTATTGGAGGGCCCTGCCTGAAGCAGAACCACTGTCTATGCGGGGTATAAAGATACATCCACAGGTTACACCCTTTCTTGAAAAGAAGAAAAAAGAAGGGTAACGTTATGCAGGTGTAATTCCTCGTTATGGAATTAGATAGACCTCAGAAAAGGATATAGCAACTCTGTATGATTACAAATAAATCTATGATACTGATGAAGATCGCCACATAGCGATCGAAAACGTTATGTCTCAGTAAGGTTTTACAAAATTTAAAGTTCGGGTAGTCATAAACTGAAGTTAAAGTGAATTATTACATCTAATTTTTAAGCAAAACTTGTGATTAGAATAATATAAAATAAGTGAATAATAAGCACACAAATTTAAAAATAAGTAATTTTTAAAATTATGGCTCCCCTCTTTGTTATATGACAATCTACTGCAAAAGACCATTTGCACATAATTATATATAAGTTAATAAATTATATATCATAAAATTAACGATAAGCTTCGACAATAAATAAAAATGTATTTTCTCCAATGTAATCTAAATTCCAATGTAAACATTAAAATAAAATAAACAAGTTGAAAAATTAAATTAACAGTCATAAATCCATTCCGGTTAGAGCCTTTACACCCGATGCCGCCAGTAGAGGGTTAGCTTCGTAAAAGGAACGAATGTTTTGAAACGCGTCAGGAAGTAAGCAATTACGTATTCACTTAGTTGAGTATTTTTAAAATTAGTTTAATCAGTGAATTCAAGATGATTACATCAAGCAACTTCAAGTTGAAAAGGTTTCCCAGTAAGAAACGAGAAAAACTTTCAGGGATTGTTCTCTAGATGAAACTAATGACAAAAGTTTATGTAAACATAGGTCTGGAAAAGCTTTGCAAACGAAAATCATCTGGCGAAATATTTCACCTAGATTTTAATTTCACAGTTACAATGAAACCATAATACAATTTGTAGGTTATTTGAGATATAAATATTAGTAGATTTTATTTAATAGACCTGTAGTTACAGTAATTTTTAAAACATCTGTCGAAATAAGCAAACCTCAGTTGGAAAAATATTTTATGATTAGGTTTGAATAGCAAAAACGGTTAAATGATAAATGAATACGTCTAATTTGCGAATAAAATTTGTAGAAAACTTAGCTTTGAAAGGAATTATGTAAAGTAGGACCATAACAGACACAAACAAACTTGAAAACAAATTTATTTTTTAAAATTAAAGTGTCACACTTTACCTTAATGCAGTGGAATAGGTAATTCCGCTGATACTCGTGCCTGGGTTACATTGACTATACTAAACCACTTGATGTTCTATATGAACATGAAGATTTGGATGACGAACAATAAATGACGTGTTGAAAATGAAAATACCCATTCGTCTGTAAACACTGAATAAACAGTCCGAATGCCAAAAGCTTTTCTGCAGTGTATTAATGTTTACAGATGATTGGGTTATTTCCAACATGTTGGTTGGTTGGGAGTGAAACATTTTCAAGTGGGGTTAGTGGAAAAATAGTATCTCAAGTGAAGATGGAACCAAATAATTACAAAAAGAAACACTATTTGGCATCAATAAAATATATAAAAATATAATTTCCATTTGATATTTTTAATTTAGTTTAAACTATTTAAATAATATTATAGGTATTTTGTTATCTTAACTCATATTAACATATAACTAACAAACATTGTTTTTGTTAAAACCTCATCAATACATTAAATATTAACCTACAACTAAGAAATATTATCGAAGAGAATACTTTTTATCGCTAGGTGGGACTGTAAGTTTAGAAGGGAGAAGAAAAATCTCAGGCCTCATTCTTCGTTATATCACGAGAAGTGGCATTAGAAGGGCTTCATATTTTAGCTTAAATTAAATGTTAACATATGGTTTCATACAACAGCTGCTTTTGTTAAAGGGTATGGATGAGAACAGATGTTTAAACAAGTAGGTGATATCACTTTATTGTACATTATTAAGTTATAATTATATTATTCAACATATTTTATCAGTTAAAAAATATAACGATTTACATTTAAACTGGGGGCTTGTAGGGGCAAATGCCTCTATTCTTATTCAAACAAGTTTTTAAGTTTTGCGTCATAAGTAATTTTATTTTTTTAATAGAAATTAAATTTATTATAATTCAAGTTTTTCATAGCAAAATTTCCATACAAATTATTTTTTTGGAAATGCGTTTTCAATTTGATTTTTTGATCAATCACATTTTCAATATGTATCTTTAATAAATCTTGAGATTTTACTCGACTTAGTGCAACATAAAGTTGACCATGTGTAAAAACAGCTTTGGTCGATTGAAGACCTTTCTTATGAATAGTTGACCACTCTTAAGAATAGTTAATCCTGAGCCTTAATTATAGTTATTGAAAATGCAAGTCTTAAAGGTAATTGGTTCGTTTTCATTTGGCATTAATTTAATTCTTGGTAAAAATATGAGGTTTTCATTTCCATAACCAGTGATTATTTCTAATTTAATAGACTTATCAAACATATCTAGTACGATAAGACGTACTCCATTAACTAAGCCTGATCCCAAGTTCATATTCTAGTTAACCATTGTTACTATTAAAATATTTGTACTCAGATGTTTTTCATATAATATTTCTACAGTAGTTTCGTAGCTGTACTCAGTTGAAATATTTGAAAATCATAGTCAGCTGTTTTTCATTGCAATGTATTTACGATGGAGATTTTCCGTAGCTTTAAGTTCCTCAAAACCCTATAAGGCCTAAATGTTGTAAATTGAGAAAAACCTATATTTCCCCCCGTTCCTTCGTGTCCATATCTTTAATTTGAGCCATCTCCCAGCTCTGTACGACCTTCTAAGTTCCTAAAATTTTTCTCTCAAAATTCGTCTTACGAAATTATATATATGGATAAATCCTACCACCATTAATCCAGTCACTATTATGATAATGAGCTAAATATTTTTAATGCAATTTTTCAAATCAAAACTTCAATAGACATATCTGACACTTTTTAAGAACAGTATTTGTCAGTGCGACATCTAAAAGGGTTTTGTATTAAATACATTATTTTTATATTAACTACGTTAACTAGATTCTATTAAAATTTCTATGAATTAAATATCTCAAACTAAGTATTTACTTCTGTAGGCCAGTCTCACTGAATGTGCCATTTTGATGTTTTTGTATAAAAATTATGTGAAATGTCGTCAAATTACCATCAGAATATATAAACATTAATTCTCATCCAAAATATTACCCTATATTAATAAACTTTGAGATTATGTTTACATTGAGTAGTATTTAATTCGTGTTGACAGATAATCAAACAATATTTTTTAACGAAATTCAAAACAGGTGATAGTTTACGTGATCCAAAGACTACAGCTGCTCTGTTTAAAGTCCATTTCCGTAATTTAGAAACAGCTGATCGAGTACATAAGACACACGCACACACGTACACACACACACACACACACACACACACACACACACACACACACACACACACACACACACACACACACACACACACACACACACACACACACACACACACACACACACACACACACACACATCAACCAACATGACAACAATAATTTTGTACATTGCTGCCGATTAACCTTACCTTGAGATTAAATAATGCAGCAATTTATTGGCGACACTCAGCTACAAAGGCAGTTGCCAAGGCAATTTTTTTTCTTGTAATAAATAACCTTCAATTGTAATTAGTTATTTCAGAAAAAATACTCAAAATTATGAATAAATATTTTTTAAAATATTAAAGTGAAACAATCATTAATATTTTTAATGGTAATTAGAAAATAACAAAAATATATTATTTAATCAACAACATGGATTTTAAAGGATAAGTGATTACTTGTAAGAGTTCTATATTCACGCCTATTATAAACACAGTTAATTTCGGGTTTCCTCTGGATATAGTAGTTCCTAATTATATATTCCAGGAGCAATAAACAAATCATATTTGCCTCTTCCATATGGCATCTGCTAAGTATGAGGCTTCCGAATTACCATTGATTTTGGATTTCTAGAAGGCCCTTCTAATCAAGTCGGTATAACAGTTGTTGAGACCACGCGCGTAAAGTTAGAGGAGAAGCGATACATGACCTCACTGTTTTCACTTCAGTTACAAGAAACTAGTATTGAAAAGGGAGTATTAACAATGTACAATTTAGTTCTTCTTACTTAAAATTACACTTATGGAATCGTGAAGGTCTTTACAACAACAATATAAATAATAATCAACAAAGTTATATAACAACAATGCGAACGATATAATTAATTAACAATATAATTAATTTTAAAGGTTTTGTAATTCATCATAACTAAAATAATTTGAATCCATTTTTGCAAAGGATTTATAAGTAGTAGGAGCTTGATATGTATTTTAATATTCAGAGTATATTATATATCTGCAAACATTTTGCAAAGTAATATGTTGTACAGGGTTCCTTTTGAATGGTTTTCTTCTTCTTTTTATAACTGCATTGAGGCTAGATCTTCCCTCTGCTCTCCTTCAGACATTCTGTAACCTGTCTCAAACGTTTTATTAATTTTTTAATTGGTCATATTTTAAAACTGTTTATTTCATACATTTTTTAATATTGTTATACATTACTTATTTGTTGCAACTGTTTATAGCTATAATCTAAGGTATTTTGCTTAATATGTATATTAGGGTCTTGCCTAATTGTATAATGTTAAGTTTCCGTTCTTATATATATATATATATATATATATATATATATATATATATATATATATATATATATATATATATTGTGTGTGTGTGTGTGTGTTATTTTCCTTTATTTGTGGTTTCAACTTCCATGTATTTGTACTTTACAGAGCCAATTGGATATTCTTTCTCTTTTCCAGTATCTAATTTATTGCTCTTATCCTACACGCACGGATTCAGTATTATTTACATTAAATTCTTCCAGTTCTCATTCCTGGTGCCTCTGTTTAACATTACATACTAAAGGATATTACATAACGTTAAAGGATATAATATTATTTTGAGAGATATGAGATAGTGTTTACTATCTTAATTGTGTGTTTTTTTTTTTAATTTATGCATGAGTTTGAGTATGAATTCTCAGTTTTATATGAATATAGAGCACTATGTGTCATAAAGTGCGAATGTATAACACATGCGTTTAATGTGAAGGAATAAATTAAGAGATAGTACCAGAGACTTGACGCGAGCTGGAATGGAGTTCACCGTTTAGTGGAGGTAAAATTCCAAGCAACTACCTTCTCTTTCGCATACAGTAACAGCCTTGAACAAGACACGACGCTAGATAAACATTGAGTCTACCGCTCTAAATGTCAAGTAGGCCACTGCGCATCGGCTGACCAGGTCTCTTACTATGTCTTGCGACTTACAGTTCACTGGTTCTACAGGACCTTTCTCTGTCAAATTAAACAACACTTAATTTGCAAGACTATTAAACATTTTTCTTGACACGAATGAGTTTTATTTTCCACTCATATAGAGTAACAGCTAATCATATTGAAATTGCACCATGTTAATCGGTCTTACTAATACATCAAGTACAAAATTATTTTAGGGTGGTTTTTTTAATGTTCTTATAATTAATAAAGTTTGCTAGTTATAAGGTTAAAGACGGAAATAAATAATATTCCTATCTCAATATTTAAAGTTTCTATACTTTTATCTTCATCGTTATTACTTTTTTTTTAGTTCTACAAAACTATGTGATTATATTGTTGATATTTTTATTTCACTGTGATATAATAATTCTAATTAACCCAAGGTGAAACTGCCATAAGTATTAAATTTAGTTCAATATTTCTGTTAAGATTAAGATGAATAATAACTTTTTAAAATAAATTTAAAAAATATTAAAATATTGACTCTGATAAATCACATTGTTAATCTTGAAAAAAATAGTTTATTTTCCAAATGCTCTTCGGCATTGACCATTGGCATCTCGATGAAAACCTTGTTGGCAAAGAGACTCTGGTGGAGTGCGTAAAGGAGCATTGATAATTCTTTGAGCTATTTTTCTTGTAGGCCGGATTGCTGGTGGTGGTGGCGGTGTTATCTGTGCTTGCAACATTACAGGGAAACCAAACATTACCAGCCATACAATCCATTTGAAACAACTCGAAATATTCATTATAATGTTTGAAAGAGTTTCTTTCTGAAATAAGAGAAAAACAAATTCAGTGTTTAAAGTTTCTATAATAATTTGTTTCTAGTACTCGTATATCCTGTTCCAAGACGTACCGAGGGAATTAGCAGCTTCTGGGAAATAAGCTCAATTTTTCAATTAGGCCGCCAGAATTGTTTTTATTTAAATTAAAAGCTATTGAAATTATACACAAAAGTCTATTGAAGAAGAGTTTAAGTTTGAACAAAATTCTTCTTATTTTGAAAAAAATAAAGGTGATGCAATATACTTAAATAAATGAACGTAATGTTCAAAATTAAATTTATGAAGCATTTTTTCCAAGTTTGAAATAATTACTTTTAGAAATCTATGCATAATTTAAAAATTGTAGTGATGTGTAACAGTGGTTAGTTAGTGATTCATAGTCACCGGCCGACCTTATGGAGCGACGGAAACTGAACGTGAGTAGAGTTCCGAGAAGCTTCTTAATCCCCTGCGATCATGTAGGAGCGGAAACGGTACAAAACTTTACTAACATTTTAAACATAAATATTAACTTACAACTTTGGAATGTTTGATTAAAAATATCTACATCGTATTATTTCTTTATATATATATATATATATATATATATATATATATATATATATATATATATATATATATTTTAAAACAACATAGGTTATTCAAATACAAGAACATTTATTATTTTATATCCAAAGCTTTTCGTTGGCAAACAGTACCAACATCATCAGGAATGAAAATTACAATAATGTAATATATATATATATATATATATATATATATATATATATATATATTATGTTTTCATGTGACTCGCGGTTTCCAATTATTATATAAATCATGGATTTAATATAAAACCTTTTCAATTGGAATTACACAAGTTAGTGAATTACACAAATTTTCAATTCCTTTCGAAATCATCTTCAGCACTCACCACCAGAAATGAATTTAAATCAAATTGTGTAAGATCAAATAGAAAAGTTTTTATAATTAAAATTACTGATATATATATATATATATATATATATATATATATATATGTGTGTGTGTGTGTGTGTGTGTGTATATATGTGTGTTTATATAAATATATATATATATATATATATATATATATATATATATATATATATATATATATATATATATCGCATCTTTCACCTCGTTGCAAAATGAACGGATGTACTCCGTATAATAACTATTCATCATATATATATATATATATATATATATATATATATATATATATATAGTAAATTATTATACTGTATATTTATCACACACACACACACACACACACACAAGCACGCGCGCGCGCATAGAGTTGAATCCCCACCCCTCTCCCTCTTTCTCCTCCTCCTTCTCTCTGTCGCTCCTCGTATATATTTTTGGTTTGGCTGCGCTTGATGTCTTCTTTTTCTTGGTGTCTATGTTTTAACCAGATCATATTTTTATATAAAATTGAAAAAGTCTTTTGTTTAAAGTTCGTTATTCCCGTCTTATTTTTCTCTAATAAACTTATAAATTTTAATTTTCTAAAATGTTATTTAAATTTCAAACCTTATTTAACTGTCCTTGATAATTATTTTGGCCCACTTTACGCTTACTGACTTAGAGTTAATTTTCCGTTTAAAAATTATTTTTTATAATTTGGCATTCATGTAACAATGAGCTACACGTAGAGTTTAAAACTTTGGAAACCGAAAGCACTTTGAACACAGAGGTTAAATGTTCATTTTTAGTTAGTTTTAGAGGGAGTACCCCTAAGAAAACACGAATTCTACACTTTGGCGTCACCACTAATATTTAGCCGCCAATATTCTATTTATCACAACACAGCTCAAAAACAATTTCGATCCTGACATCTCACCTTTTTCCATATTGCAACCAGACTGACCTAGCCTTAGTTAGCCTTCCGTCAGCTAGCCGCTCTTGATATACCTTAATATGTAATTATTTAACTAATCAGCAATTGGGTCCTTTATCGTAAGATAGCTGGTGTTATATTTTCCGATTCCTAATTACTTTATAAACATATAATCTGTTTTCACTTCAATTCCTTTACCTATTGTTTTGGTGCGGTTTAACGATATTTTTATATCTTGAAATTCTCTCACATTTCTTTCGCTGATCACAATAAAATGTTGATGACGTTTCTACGAAAAAATTGGCGTTTAACAAAATTAAACACTTCGTTTTTGCTGGAAAGTCACGTTGCTTTCAAAATGCCTTTACTTTTAGGTTTCAAGTTGAAAGAAAAAGTTCAAATTATTTTTAAAAAAATTTCAAAATTAAAAAATGCTGTAATTTATAGGTTAATAATTACATTTATTGGTATTAAGAATAAATCTTACTAAATGAATTTAATGTAATGATAATGAACTGTATATTTGTGGTTTATCGTATTAGCAGAATGTAATGTTGATTTAAAGTTGAACTAAATTCCCAAGATAAAACTAAGGATCTGGTTACAATTTGTACGCTTGAATTCTAGAAATACTGATTGAAATTTATTTAGTAACATTAGATGTTGATTGGTTTTGACAGTGATTACAGTTCGCTTTGCAAAGAGCGTAAGTACAATGGCCTAATATAACTATCCACACGGCCTAATATAACTATCCACACGGCCTAATATAACTATCCACACGGCCTAATATAACTATCCAGACGGCCTAATATAACCATCAACACGGCCTAATATAACTATCCACACGACCTAATTTAACTATCTACACGGGTTAATATAACCATCCAATCCGCCTAATATAACTATCCACACGGTCTAATATAACTATCCACACGGCCTAATATAACTATCCTATCCACCTAATATAACTATCCACACGGCCTAATATAACTATCCTATCCGCCTGATATAACTATCCACACGGCCTAATATAACTATCCACACGGCCCTGAACTAAGGTATGTATACAATTTCATTTCCACTAAATTACATGTAATATGATACAGTAGACAATAAAAATATAGCTATTAACGACGTCTGTTGGTGAACTTCGTAGCGGAGATTTAGATAGTCAACTGGTGAATAGTTTTATGAGAAACTTATATGGTGTTTTCTTTCACAGTAAATAATACTATCGTCTAATTGGGCTAAGCAACAACGGTTTAAAAGTAGGTTTATTTATTGTGGTCCAAGCATTTATGTGATTTCTATTGGGTTTGTTTATGTATGTTTTGATACATTTGTAAATTACAATTTTGCTCTCGTATGTTGAGAAGAATAAAGTAGTCCTTTTTTTTGATGTGGAGAATTTTAAGGTTATCATTGATGTCTGATAAGTGTGATCTGTTTATATAAAGCTCTATTTAAAACAAGGTATGCGTTTTTTGAGTCCTTTAAAGATTATGTAGTGAAATAGAAAACTTACAAATCTATGAGTTTTTTGTAATTGTACGTAAATTATAAGTTCGGCAATTTGTTATTGATAATAATCAAAACACGTTTTGCCTATTCTTATTGATTACAGATTACAAAATACACACACACACACACACATACACACACACACACACACACACACACATATATATATATATATATATATATATATATAAATATTATTGTCCTGCAACAACACATCTTTTGACAGCAATCCTCAGCGTCTAAGCTACACTAGCTACTTAGCTAGTGAGAACAACTCACAACTTTGAAAATTAAAACAGTTTAGTAGCCAAGCCAAACATCAATAATAGACAAGCACTGATGAAAACGACATCGTCGTCGAAACTAGTCTATTTGTTTTAATAAACTAGTGTGTTTGTTTTAATATACTAATGTGTGGTGAGAGTTAGAGTAAACTGTTTGAATTTTTACCTTAGCAAAAAATAGGTTTAAGAAAAGAAATTTCAGAAAATCGTTTCTAAATTATTTCCTTACCTGAGTAAAATAAAACAGTAATATAACACAGTACTGTTACAGAAAGAATGTTCAAATTGACTGAGCGCAAATAATATTTTTGGAGGTCAGTTTAATACATCTTTCCTTAATCAATTCTTGCAAGATAACAGTATAATCTTTAACCTTATGAAAGTTCAAACTTTATACTCAGATTAATTAAAAACCAAATAATCTCGTATTTACTTCAGTTTTGTATTGGTCAGAGCTGCACAAACTGGTTCACAAGTAGTGAAAATGCTATCGAGATATTTCAATAACGTAAATATAATTTTAGCAAAGTTTGAAAATAAATTAACCCAGCTCATTTATACAGAATCCTCAATAGAATATCTGTTATATAATATTAAAATACTCTACTTCAGAGTAGTAGAATAATCAATCTCACCTCAATTCTACTAACATAAAGAATGTTAATGACAGACAATCAGTATTCAATTAGAGAAAAGTATTTTATTATTTACAAATAGAATATTAGGGGTATATACCATTATTTGCTATGCTTGTACTTATAAAATGAAATAAAATCTCTAAAACTTTGTGCCAATTGTTTTTCAGAAAACACATGAAACCATAAAAAAATACTCAAATTAAAATACCAGTTAAATTTTGTTTATAGTAGATCTAATAACACTCAATATTTATGTTTTCATGATATATTGATGCTATAATATCTGAAAGTGGAATACAAAAATTGATTTAACACCTTAAAAAGATTAGGACTATTGCAACCATCAGAAAACCAACATAGTAGAATTAAGAAGCATAAAAGGAGACATTATTCTAATCTTTATGTGGAGAAAACTAAATACAAATTTGGTTTTGGCACTGGAGGGAGTCCCGACAGAAGTGATAACAAAATAGAACTAAAGGTTTGGCAAAATCTTCAACGAAAGTCGTCGAAAAAATGAATTTATACATTTTGTATTCAATTTTTACATCTTTGTTTGAGGGATGTATTTATTAAAGACTAATATTTGTTGTAGTTAATATTTATTACATGCTTACTAAATGCAATTTTTTAAAACAAATTTAATTCAGATCAGTTCTTTAAAAAGTATAAGACTAAATTAAAAAACGGTTGTTCTACAACATAACCTATAATACATAAGCTGTTAAAGCTATAAAATCATACGGTATCATTTAATTTACTAGAGTCACTTGACGGAAATATATGCTGTAAGGTATGCGTTTAGAAATAGCGTGACGCGACAGCAATGATTTAATCTCATGTTTTGTTGTCCGAGTATAAAGAATCACTTCAAAAACAGTGCACACGATCTAATTACAACAATCAACATTTTAAAACAGGAATTTTCTAAAAACAAGTGTGAAAATATAAAACTAAATTAACTCATATTTTTTTCTATAAAAAGTAATTCTAAGCAACCTTGATGACAATATTTGTATTTAGTGTGATATGGAAAAGAAAAAAAAAGATTATTTATTTATATTCATTAACATGATCTTAACGTACTTTTGTAGCTTCTTCGGTTGAATGTAAGGCGTAAAACCCCTGATAGAAGTTGAGGAAGGGAGATATTGCCTCACGTGTCCAGTGTCGCATACCTGAGGTAATCTTACTTCCTATCCTGACTATAAGGTGCCGTGGTCCATAATATTTCTTATTAAATATGGCGAGGCTAGCAAATTGACTTATTTTAGATGATGAACGAGGGCAAGTCAATTATTATGTGCAATGTAGTTAATTTTTTTATGTTGGTAGTACTGTCATTTTGCGTTTATGATTCATCCTTTGTTTAATTACTGCAATGTCTCTGCATGTTTCAAGCTGCTAGGTTAGTTTCGTTAAACGCTGTCGCGCTGTTTATCATGGCGGCTCCGCTTTCTATTTGCAAAAACGAAGAGCAACGTTCAGTTATCCGTTTTTTGTGGTCGAAAAGTGTATCAGGTTCCAAAATTCATTCAAGATTTTTGGTACAGTATGAGAACAGTGTTTTGATAAAACGGTGGATTTACAAATGGATTGAAAAATTTTAAAATAACCGCACAAGTGTTACACACGAAGAAGGAGCCGGATGACCGTTTACCGTCTAAAACATTGAGCTTTCAAGTGAAATGTTTCTCTTAGACGAGAAACTATTGTCGAACTGGCTCATCGTCTGCAAGTTAGTCACGGCTTTCCTACGAAATCATCAACAGACTTGGATTTCATAAAGTTGGTTCAAGATGGGTTCCAAATCAGCTCACACATTTGCTTAAACAAACGCACTTGGACATCTGACAAAGACATTTGCATCACTATGGTAAGCCAGAGAGTAAACGGCAGTGTATGGGGGGAAAAAATCTAAATTCTCTGTGCAAGAAAAAGTTCAAGACGCAACCGTCCGTAGAAAAACAGATACTAACAACTTTTTGGGACTCACAAGGTCCAGTACTGTAACATTATGAGAAAAGGGGCACAACAATAAACAGTGTACCTTACAGTGAGATTTTTACTGCCTAGCTAAAGCCTGCAATTCGAAGCATACGCTGAGAATTGTTGTTAAAAGGTGTGTTGTTGCAGGACATTGCCCGTATGCATACTGCTGCCCATACTTCTGAAACGCTCCAAAAACTCAATTGCAAAGTACATCCTCCTCAAAGTCCCGATCTTGTCCGTTCTGACGATCGAACGCTTAGTCAATAAGAGGCATTAAGGTTGCGTCGATTTACCTTGGACGAAGCATTGAAAGAAACGTTGCATTCCTGGCTCGCAGCTCAACAGAAAGCCTTCTTTTATAAGGGGATCAGGAAGCTTGTAAAACGATGGACCAAGAGCGTTGAAAAGCAATGGAACTATGTCAAAAAATAATGTACATATAACGTTTCTATTTGATTACAATACAATTTTATAACTTCATTGCATATAATAATTAACTTACCTTTGTATAAATTTTGGGTTTATTTTTCAATAATTTTATTTCTTTATAAGTAATATCAATTTACATTAATTAATTATTGCTTGAAAACTGGCTTGTTTTGAGAGTTATTTTTCTGGATCTGCCTTCTTGATGTCTTAGTACGTACAGTTCTTGTAGGTCATTATTAGTCTTTCTGTACGCTTCTTGGTCAGGAAATAGCTAAAGTTTTGGTTTAAATTCCTAATATTAATGATTTCATTTGTAGGTATATAGACATTTTGCGCTAAAGGAAATCTGTTATTAAAAAATATAAATTAATTTTATAGTCATGAAACTAAATTAAAAAAGTATTTATATTTAATGTGATCATATGAGTCTTGAAATTTAAAGCAATTGTGGGGAAAACGTTTTCCTTAGGTGTAGAAATTGCTTACAGCCATTAGTTAGTCAATATCTATAATCATTACCTGTCAGTATTGTTGGCCTTTAGTATGAAAGGGAAGGAACAGTTAAATAAAAGCAAAAAATACTTTTAAAATGTTTAATTTAATATCCATAATATTATACACGTTACAAAACGTAATGTATATGTTTTATGTAAAAAATATGTCTTAAAATACAACTATGAATTATATAAAACTGGAACTAAATAAAATATAAATGAATAAAAACAGCAATCTATAATGGTGAGTTGTACTTTAAGGGTTGGGGATCGTTAGCGAGCAAAAACAATGAACGCTGCTCGAAGGGTCATTTATATTTAATGATTCACCCTATTCTCTTTTCTGGGTTATAAGTTATTACTTAATGACCGTCAAATATATATAACATTTCAAATAACCGTCAAATAACTCATTTCGTATTAATGTTTTAGAGAGTTTTATTGTATAAAACGTCGTTAATCACATCAAAATTTAATATATTTTTAGTTATTTGTATTAATAAACTCATATTTGTATTAAGAGTTATGGCTGGGTTACAAATTCATACAAAAGAATATGTCATGAAATAGATTGTTTTTTTCTGTTTTCAAATATTATTTGTAAATAAAAAATAAAAAAATGTCATTACATATAATTTTGTATAATCATACTCTTAAATTATATATTTTTAAAAATCGGATGACTTAATTATTGAATGTTTAAAAATATACCACGAAATATTTTAGTGTTTAAAACGTTAAAGATATGTAACATTTTTGAAATAAATAATACATATTATTAAAAGAAAATTCAGATTATAGTAACACTAATATTTTGAAAAAATAAAATCAGTCTCCTCTAAAACTGGGTCTCATGAGTTCAAAACCAACGACGGGAAACAAATGCATTGTAAAATAAATCCGTTCAGATTTGTTTCTACTAGTACTACATTAAGGTTTCTACTAGCTACAAAAACAAGATATGTTAATGGTTTGAAAATTTCATTATCAATATTATTTATTAATTTTATTTTATTTAATCTAACTTTTAAAGTATTTAAGTTTATTAAAAAAAGGTTGTGTATTTGGTTGATCAAACCAATATAGACTAGATAAGAGATTGAAACATATATATATATATATATATATATATATATATATATATATATATATATATGTATATACATAATGTGTGACTATAAATATGATTAATTTGAATGTTACTTATTATTGGTTTCTTGAAATATTTCATGCATGTTACATTTATTATTGACTACTACTAAGTATGTAACAATTAATAATACAATTGAACACATAATCACAAAAATGAATACATCATGCACTATCTAAATTACTAACGATATAACTTTTTGTTTTAATGAAACGATATATATATATATATATATATATATATATATATATATCGCAATATGTATTCTTGTGTATTAATAAAGAAATAAGACAAATTACAATTACAAGAATAATTATTGTAAATTCCATAATTATTCTTGTATTTGTAATTTGTCTTATTTCTTTATATATATATATAATTAATAAATTAAAAATATTTCAAAAACAAGAATACTTTTGATGAATGTATTTATTCAAAGCTTTTCGCCGATAAAATAGTATCAGCATCTTCAGGAAAATAATTATCTAATAAAATATTTTTACAAAATTAAATCATATGTGCTACAAACGACCATATGTTTATAAGTATTGCACTTTATGTAAATTTTTCTATAACATCAATGACTTTATAAATAGTTTGGTGCCTTGATCTCACTTGAGTTTGTTCATCAATTAATTTGTCTTTAACTTTATGCTTATAAATTTCCAATGTTTCAAATATATTCATTTTTAATCCTTTATTTAATTCTTTTATTAATTTCATATTTTCTATTTTCGGAAACTCGTGTCCATTAATAATACAATGCGTAGCTAAATTTGATTTGTATATGTTTGGTTTGATATAAGCGTTTAAATGTTCTTTGTATCTTTCTTTTAATTTCTTTTTTGTTTGTTCTACATATAATTTATTACAAGTTTGACATTTTATATTTACTTTATGTTTGCCATAAATATTATTTTACATTTTCATTACCTCATGTACCATTTGACTTTTAAATCAGATTTTGAACCTGCTTTTAATACGTATCTTCCTTAAGTAATATTGAACACTATTATTGATTTTAGTTCTAATTTGATTTTTAAACTTTTTAATACGGGTTTTTGAAATTATTACTGTACTCTGCTATGAACTTAGTTATAATTTGACATTTTAGATGTTTTTGAGTATATGATAATTAAAAACTAGTTTTCCTAGAACGTTTTTCACTCAATCATTGATCTTGGGCATAGTTTGACTTCTAAACTTGGTGATGAAGATATTGTATACACGAGTTTTCAATATAACATATTTTACACTGACATTATTTCTAACTTTACTTTAATAATAGTTTTTAAACTTGCTTTTAATACGCTTTTGCTTAAGGTTTATATTACCAATTCATGACTCTGGGTTCAATTTAAAGTTTATAAATGATATTGGTAGGTTCCAATTTGACATTTAAAACTCATTTGGTACCTGCTTTTAACACGTGTTTTTTTTTAATACTTACTCTACACTAGTTTTGGTTTTAATTTGACGTCGCAGGTGTTTTTGAACACATGCTCTTACGGAACATGTCATAAATCTCCTTTTATCCAGTCATTGGCCATTGAATATTCGTGATTTAAACTTTTATTTAATGTTTTGCAAGAATTTTATTTTACTTTTTCATCGATCTTGGATACAATTTGACTTTTAAACCAGATTTTGATTTTAGTATTAGGTCAACCATGAGCGTAATATCTTCAATTTTTTCAATGGATTCTACTCTGAAGTTAAGGAATATTTTAGCCAGTACTATCTTCAGTTCCATCATTGCAAACTTCTGACCTGAAAATAAACATATATCGATTTATATATATGAGAGAAAAAGAGGGAGAGAGAGAGAGAGAGAGAGAGAGTGTGTTATATTAGTAAAATGCTTATATTAGTAAAATGGTTTTCGTTTTCTTGTTACACTTTTGTTATAAATATTTATTGTAATAGAAACAGTTTAATAAAAATGATGATACATATTCAGAATATATATATATATCACGTAAACCTTAATGTACTTAAACAAGAATCTTACTTGGTATATATGCTAGTCGCGTTTCAAGAACTATTAATTACGTGATTTTATTTTCGAGTTTATTCTCTTATACTCTGAATACAAGTATCAGTACTCAATTCGAGTTCACTCAGTATCAGAATAAGCTCAAAACTCAAAAATGAGAATACGTAGCTAATTAAAAGTTCTCGAAAGTCGAATCGCACATATTTCAAGTAAGATTCTATGTATCCTATTACTAAGACCACTAATTATATACAATTTGGTATACAATTATACACAAATTACAACTGTTAGAAGTAATATGCTCTTTAACGTCCAAATAAGCAAACTATTTACTCACCAATACAGTTTCTTGGTCCTGCGCTGAAGGGTATGTAGGCAAATGGATGACGGTTCCTCACGTTCTCTGGTAGAAAATTATCAGGATTGAAAGTCTCTGGATTTTCAAAATACTCAGGAGATCGGTGCATACTGAAAGCTGCAATTCTGATGTCCACTCCTGCAGGGATGATATATTCACCTAAAATATTTCAAGAGTAAATACTAAACCAGTATTTAAAACAAATGACATAGTGTTTTAGTAGCAGATGTTCTAAGAGTTAAAGCCATTCATATGCCCTTAGCTCCCTTGAACAAGCTAAGTGATAAATCTGAGCTATTTTGGGACTAAATATCTTAAATTCAACGATCATAAGTAGAACCGATGAGCTTCCAATAAAAAAAGCAATATTTGTAACCCCGCTTCTCCTGTTAGCCCTGGCTCTTTTTTGAAATTGGCTGCCCAAGTATGTGTCGTGCGTATGGATTTTGATCCACTCCTACTCTGTCCTGCCTTTTTATTGTGAATGGTTGTCCACTTATCGACGTCCATTTTGTGTGTTTTTTCTATCACAACAATTTGTCGTGGAAACATCGATTTTGTATCTCCCTCAATTTTGTTTCCCGTTGGAACCACAAAATTTTCACTCTTACCTTTTTATTCAATCGTCATAGTAAAGGGTCATCATGGCAAATCATACTGTAGAATAAAGTTACACTTTCGGCGTGGAATTTGAACTGTGAGACCCTGTTTTCGAAATCCTTACTTGGCGTTGTGAAATTTATACCTTAAAACTTACTAAATTAATGAACTCAAACACATTTCCTTCTCTTTTTTTGTTTTTCTCTTAGCATACCAACACTACTTTAGCAACAACACTTCCTGTGAGTTGTGTTTGTTTCCCCCCAACTAACTGGGACAAGATGTATACATTCATCCCTTCCATGTGCAACAGTCCCTTGCACCTCCAATTACCTAATTTTCTCACATCTGCATCTACTAGGATCTATGTATGAATTTCTTTACTTTCTGTAGGCTAAACGTTTTCTCTGTAGGCTAGAACACTTAACCATTTGCATCTGAGATATATTGCTAAGGAATTTCTTATTGCCTTTACAATCTTTACTTTCTTAAACAAATATAAGCCTAACCTATACGAATTTCATTGGAATTAAAATTATTGACAATAGAGGTTTTAATATTTCTAATCATTACACAAATATTTGGTTTAAAATTAAAACAAGTAATACAAAAAATAAATTTAAAGTTAATCGCTACCGACATCAACAAATAAAAATTTTATTTCAATTTATTTTTATTCTATAATTACAATTATTATAAATATGTACATACATATAACAAAATCACAATATTAAATGTCAAAATAGAATGCGAATTTCCTTGCAATTTTTAATTTTTCTTTCTGTTCAATATATGACGTTGGACTATTATTTCTGTTTCTTACTATTTATTTTTTCGTTTCTAATTTATGAAGCTGATGGTGATGTATAATTTCTCCTTCTATTCATCTCTTGTTTTACTTTCTTACAGCAAGGAACCTTTCTCTTACAATAATTTCATATAATAGATATCTAGTAATGGCAAAGTTGGGCCAGTACTGGATTTCAAACATGGAGCCATTCAGTTCGGATCTGACCGAGACATCAGCTTTTTAAAATTTTAATTATTGAATAAATAAACAATATTCGAGTTGACTTGTGAGTGAAGGTATAAAAACAAGAAATATATACAACTCACAATTATAAAATCATTGTAGTTATCATTTGTTGTTCAATGTAAATATATTAGTAGCCGTGGCTGTAAATTTGGCAATGCCCAGATCAGGCTATTACTTTTATTAAAATATTATAGGTTATGTTCAATCTTTTAAAACATTTTTAATGAAAAGTTTTGTTTGTGATAGCATCACTGAACATGATGACATAATATCATTGAAACGCGTTTGAGATTAAAGTTGTTATAATTGTCAGTTGTATTCCTATATTTCTTGTGTTTATTGAATAAATATTTAAAAAACAACTGTATTAACATCAATTGTCCTCAACCACGGATTAAAAGACCGTTTTTTAACTCGACTGGATGAATGAAAACGTATTTTTTTTAAGGATTGATAATTTGTACAATATATGTATGAGAGTGTGAGCTAAAAGAAAAATGAAGTATATTTTGATATAATTAACGACGTGTTATACTTTAAAACTCTCTAAAATATTCTAACCAAACAAGTATTATGCTGTATATATATATATATATATATATATATATATATATATATATATATATATATATAATGATCATTAAGTAATAACTCATAACCCATAAAAATAGATAATGGATGAATAATTAAACATAAACGACCCTTCAATCAGCGTTTATTGTTTTTGCTTGCTAACCATCTCCCATATTTAAAGTAGGCTTAAAACTCACCATTATAGTTTGGTGAGCTAACAAATTATTTTAAGGTCACTCCATTATTTTGTGTTTAAGTATTTCTATTTCATTACATAAACGTCACATTAAAAGGGGTTTGGGTAAATGGAATATAATTCTTGTAATTAAAAACGTTTAGATAATATCGAAACTGAAAAAGGTGTTGGAGGATTTAACAACATGCAGTGGGAGTAGCAAGACTATTTGGAGGAGACCGGAAGTAACATACCTTATAAAAAAAAATCAAAATCAATCCGCTCTAATGGCACAGTGGCTCAGGCTTGTCTAACATTTGCCTCATTACAAATGGACCGAAAAGGTTTTAAATGGTAGGTTACCATCCGAAGGTCCTAATCGGGAGTTATATTAGGTCCAAAAAGTAATTATACTGCAGTACTAGGGAGTATTCTGTGGAAGTAGGACCGTATTAACGCTAGAAAAGAGCAGGTAAGTAAAAGAGAAAAAAGAAAGAAGTAAAAAGAAGAAATAGAGAGGAATGGGCAAAAGGAAGAAAAAAGGGGTATGTATATTGGAGGGGAGCAGAAGAAGAAAGATAGTTTGAAAATTAAAAAAAACTTGACAGAGGTAAAATTTACAGTAAAATAATGAAATTATATATTGATAAAATTAGTAAAAAAAGAGTGGCGATACATATTTAAAGGATGATACAGTTTGAATTTAAATTTTATGGAGTTTATATATTGAAACTACTAAACTATATATGGAATCATTTATTAAATTTAAATTTTTCATCATTTATTAAGTTCTTTACAGTATTTAAAGCGTTACACATTTAACTTACCAAACTTCATGTCTTTCTTCAGCGTTCTGTCAAAGAATGGGACACTGGGATACAGCCTCAATGTCTCCTTTATCACTCTCTCTAAATACTTCATTTCTTTTAAATCGGATGACGTTATATTTCTCTCTTCCCCTTGGAAAATGAAATTCAACTCTTCAACTACCTTATCCTGAAATAATGGAGTAAATGTTTTTTTTTAAGCTTATAAACACTGATTTATTTACACGGTTTAAAAAATGATAAGATAATGAAAGTTATATTAATCTAGGGTATGAGGTTGTATTTTTGAATAAAATCTGCAATTATGTTTGCTGTCAAACAAAAAATGTAAATGTTTCCACATAATGTGGTAAATATACATGAGTATTTAAAAATTTTTAAAAAATATTTGCAAGACAATTTAACAAAATAATACAAACCTAGAAGTATTAAATTTCCTATAACGAAAAATAAATTAGAGGATCTCGAAACAGTTATGTAAACTAATAAACGTAAATGTGTAATGAAACAGTTTGATTTAAATTTGCCTACCAAGTTTACGTGTTCGGCAAAGTGTCACTTAGTCCGTCTTCAGGAACACTTTGTGGTTAGTCGGGGAGACCACGTTATAAGTTGACCTTTACAGTTTCTATACGTTTTGTACAGAGTTACTATATCTACCCGATGTGATTATAACAATTAAACTATCTTATTATTAGAAGTATTTTGAATTGCCTTTCTAGTTAATTCTTGTAAACGTGGTTAACCCGGGTTACCACAAAACAATTCCAATAATGTATAATACATATTTACTTTTCTTTCAAGCAATTCAGAAAACGTGGTTTCACTGACCTGTTTAGGTTCTGTGATATATTTTTTTTGAATATAAGTGTTTGTATTCAACTAGATTTAACTATGAAAATAAAATTTTTTATCAAATCACTTAAAAAAAATGGCCAATATATATATAGCTATTGTGCTCAGGAATGATAACTTTAATGGTTTAAAAAAAAAGACGACCCAATTTGTAAGTCTAAAATTCTAAGTTTACTTAAAATAATAATATTTCAATCTCTAGGCCTCACCTGTATATCTGGGTGATGTCCTAGTAGAAAAACAGACCAACAGAGAGCAGACGTCGTTGTGTCATGACCCTAAGGCAAAAACGTATCTGAGTATTCGATACTTTTATATACAAATAACATCCCTAAGTGTAGTCCTTACGTATGTTACGTAACAGGAATATATTAGTTTTTAGTTTAGTTAAAGAGAGATTAAATTATTACAGTCTACAATTTAAATTATCCTAATATTATTATATTATTACAATTTTAATTATCCTATTCCTCCTATAGCTTTTGTTGTGTTTCATCTAATCGTGGGAACAAAACAATCTAATGCTTAACCTTAATATGTTTTATTTTAAATTTCAATGATATTCAACAGTTTTATTTGCAATGAGTAAATTTTGGTTCAGAGCTATCATTACCATCTTCTGTTGGTTGTAGTTTTACAACGATCACCAGCACGACTCTTATTGCATATAAAGGCTAGTAAGAGGTTGTAAATCGTTTATATTGTGAATATAATTCTAAAAAATAATAAAGTAAATCATTATTTTGATAAAGCATAAAGATAATGATTATAGGGTGATTTAACGTTACCAATCTTCACAATAGAAATGAGAGAACAATTTTAAAAGCCTAATTAAACGCTTAAAGAATTGTGAGAAATAATGTTTTACTCAGGCATACTGTTTCCTCACCTCAAACATAAACGTATCGACTTCCTCTCTGACGTCCTCATTTGTCAGCAGTTGTTCCTTTTCTGAAGTTTCCAACAAGATGTCTAAAAATGCCTGTTTTGGCTTCATGCCTGAAATCGATTTAAACAAACCTCCATAATAATTAAATTATGTTATAACGTATTAACTGAACAAGGTAGATGAGTTATAATTGTTGTTCATTAGTAATTAATACATTTCCAATAAAATAAAATACTAATTTAATCTTTAATAGGTTCTAAAATTAAATTATAATTGATACGGTATAAAAGTATTTAACATTTAAAATATTTTTCATAAAAATAAACATGCTATTAAAATATTTTGTTATTTGCTATGTTTTTCGAATAAATTCCTGAAAATCTACATATTGCTTGGAGGAAATATTTTATTGTTATGGAAACTTAAAATTTAAAACCAGCAGGTATGTGCTTTATTATTTAAATGTGGTATTTCGATATTTGCAATAGCAGTAGTGACGTATTATTAAACGGTATAAAACTAGTTATTTTTGAAATTATTTTATAAAAATAAACAAGCTAATAAAAATAATAATTTATTAATTTCGACATTTTCCGAATACATTCATGGATAGCTACACCTTTCTTTAATGTGCTCTTAAGGAAAAAACTGCCAGAAAGTTTCTCAGGGAATTTCTATGCACCATTTTCATTCTATAGAGAGAGTTACGATAGCATAAGATTACCAAATACTTGTGATATCAGATTTTTAATTTTAAAAAACTTAAAAAATTGACGGTAATATAATAATATGACGAAGGTGTATAGAAGGACGTGTTTATATAGAGCATATGTCTAGGACTATACATTATATAATTTTTACTTTACTTTTATTAAACACTTTACTTCATCATTATTTTAGGAACTTCATATGGATAAAATTAAAAACAAAGACCAGGTATAAATTAGGAGTTTCAGCAGTGTAACGTTAGAGAGCGCTGGTTGTCATTTTCTGTGAGAGCGTGTGTGACAAGGACGAGTAACAGAAATAGAAAGAGATAATACTAAGTACAATGATACTCTCCAGCCTTTTAAAACTGCAATAGCCAAACTTCGTTGATTGAAATATTTCTTTCAATATCGAAATCTTGTTGCTGTTCATGACGAGCTGGTTGTAATTTGTAGTTCTTTCTATTATTTGTAGAGCCTTAACGTATTCTCGTTTTTATAGTCGCAGAAATAACTTGGGGTTTGTTAATGGCAACGACTATTGACTGTAGTCTAAATATTTACCTTGTCTCCCTAGTAAACTATTATTTTAGTGGTGTACTATTCAACTATACTTCTGACTTCTACTATTGTTGTTTAGACTTTTCAACAAACCCTACTCTACTGAGTACCCTACTCAGTGCTTCTAGTCAGACTTTCCATTGTTCGTGATTCGGCATTCATTGTTTCATTGTTAACCATCCCATAGGTCTTTTGAACTTATCTTTTAGGCCTTGCTCTCTTTCTTCTACCACTAGAGCTCGAGCCACTCTTTCTACAAACTTGCTTGGATTCTCCTATTAGTTGTGCCCAATGTCGTTATTACTTGTGCTCGTACCACATTATTTCTATTTGTAGTTCTAATTCTATTCTATTGGGGGTTTCTAGGGGTTTCAGTCTCTTATACACTCGACATAGTCATATGTAAGCGTATCACATGAAACATATTCATTTTACCATTTATTACTTATTACTTTACTTCTAGTCTTAAATATCAAGAGTACTCGTTTCTACTAATAAAAGGTTAGGGAACTAATATTTCTAGACAGATTCAGTTTTAGATTACCTTTTTTTATTGGTCTTGGAAATATAAAATTGAATTTTATAGTACAGAACAATGTAGTGGCAAAGTTATGGATTCATTAGGGGTCAACATAACATATAGTTACCTAAATCAACATCATTATCTTTGCCTTTATGTCTATTCATCAGTTTCTTGCGTTTGTTCATTTTATCACTTACAACCTGTAAAGAAAAAAATATTTAATAATTTTATTTGACTAATTCACAGATAAAATATAACAATGTTATAATACTTTTATATACTTGAATTTTGTAGTCCATTAGGTTCGGTGAATCTTAATCGATAAATATAGACTCTCTCATTCAAAGGTTTGCAGGGTTTGGGATCCAGATGGTCATAAACTATTGTTAAGTGATTAACTTTTATATAGGTTCATTCTCTCTCACTCTCTCTCTCTCCTTCTCTCTCTCTCTCTCTCTCTCTCTCTCTCTCTCTATATATATATATATATATATATATATATATATATATATATATATATCCAAATCTTGTTGTTGTTCATGTCGAGGTTTTTGTTAATTACTTACTACTACCCTTTTGCTATTAGGTCTGACCGCAAGTAGTAGCTAAAGTGTAATAAGAATATATATATATATATATATATATATATATATATATATATATAATTAATAAATTAAAAATATTTCAAAAACAAGAATACTTTTAATGAATATATGTATTCAAAGCTTTTCGCCGATAAAATAGTACCAGCATCTTTCTAGTACCCATGGGAAGATGCTGGTACTATTATATCGGCGAAAAGCTTTGAATAAATATATTCATTAAAAGTATTCTTGTTTTTGAAATATTTTTAATTTATTAACTATATTACAAGAAAACATATCACCATATTATATATATATATATATATATATAACACGCCTAAAAACACTTAATTATTAAGATTCTTTTATACAGCACATCTACATTTTTTCATGATACAAATTTAAAGATAGAACCCTATGTAAAACCAAAAATAATAATATAAATTTAATTAATTACAAAAAGATTATATACTTGAAAAAGGTAAATTATAAGTTACAATGTATGAATATAATAAATGCTATGTACAAAAGTCTAATAAAAAGTTAAAAGAAGGAATAGATGCAGATCCTGATAATATAAAAATCCTCAAATATATGAAAATCAAATTCACATTCCATAATATAAATTTCCCCAAGGTTCCCCAGTGTAAATGATATGAAATAACTGAAATGATGAATATAGTAACGAAAACGAATATATATATATATATATATATATATATATATATATACACACACATATATATATATATATATATATATATATATATATATATATATAAGCTTGGAAAATTATAGATATAATAATAAAAATATGTTAATTGAAGAACAAGTGCAAGTAAAAATTAAATGCGGTTTGTTAGTGCTGGTATTGTGAACCAGCCTACATATTCCGCTTTAACAATTAGAGTATATCTTGTTCAACGTATTGATACACGCACGCACGCGTGCGCGCGCGCACACACACACACATTGCCACGGCCAAACCTCGTACCCTATCAGGGAGATTGTCGCCGAAACACGCGTTTTATATCCTACCAACAATGTGACCAGATTTTCTTTTTTTCCGCATAAGCTGTACCTTTAGATGGTGGATTCTGCAGGGCCGAAACGAGCAGTTCAACCGCAGTAATAATATGATTCCACCCGCCTTACCATATTCTGGTACCTGTGGTGTGTCGAGCGTGATCTACCAGTGGATAAATCCCTGGACTTTGTTTAAAAAACCAACCAAAATGTTCAAACTCATTTAGGTGATATGCACCTTATAAATTTTTGTTTAACTGTAAATTTATCTATTACTTTTCTATTGCAAGAGTATTTTCTAAAGTTTATCATTTTGATATTTTAATTGAATTATTTATTTTTACTCTTATTGCTGGTTGGAAAAATTTCAGAAATTTTATTTAGTTGATTTACCACAGGATAGTTATAAAAATTGTAACCATTTCTTGCTTTAACTTGTTTTACTTAAATGAAAATTAAAACATAAATTTAAGTTTGCTTGTCTTGAAAATTATGCAATTTTTACTTAAATTTTGGTTGTTATTTATTTTAATATTAATACACAGTTTCTTAAACATGAAATACACTTGAATGGCTTATAAAGTTCGGAAATTTTCATATAACCTTTGCTTAAAGTTCATCAATCAAGTCGATAACTTTATTATTTAAACGTTTCTAACATTTGTATTCATTGTGAAAACATTGTGGTTTTTTAGAATCCAAATTACACACATAAATTTAGATACATATTTAAATACAACAGAAGAGTAATTTATACCAATTTGTTTTATTTTATGTCCATATAATTATTTATAGAAGTAACAGGCAAGATTACTTCCTAGTGCCTTTGTGTTTAATTTATATTTGTGCCCTCAAACATAAATCTGAAGGATTTTAGATCCAATTTTATTGGATTTACATCTTTACAGATATTTGATGCTAGATGTTTACTATATGATCTATGGACATAAAATATGTTATATTACCTTAAGTACTAAATCATTTTGTATTGATTTTCTTTCTAAATCTCTTATTCTTTTACTTACATTGACTTTAAATAAATTATATTACTATTCATTTTGAATATATAGTGTTTTGACTTTGTTAAACGTTAACGTGTTATAACTCCATGTAACATTAATCTTGTAATATTGCATTTTATATTTGAAAAATATTTTATTTCATGACCACCACTTGTAATGCTATTTAAAAAAGAGTCATTTGCTTATAAATATTTTTAAATTATAATTTTCAATGAGTGATTAAATTTTCATTTAAAGAAATTTGAATCTATGGTTTTAAGAAATTTACTAAATTTAATAATTGGTTAATTTGCTATTAAAATTCAGACTCGCCCCAAAAACTTTCACTGGGATGGCTCCTCTTCTCTCTCATGATTTTCTTGGAGACTGGATCTTCTTGTACCAATCGCAACTGATCGGTTTTAGGGCCACCTTTAATACTTTTTATAATTTTGTATACAGTGAGATTTTAATCGCGGGTGCTCGAAGGCAGACCATCTTCATGTCCATCTTTCACTTGATTTTCGACTTGGTCACGGAAACGCATCCTGGAGCCATCGTCGGGATCTCCGGAAAAATTGATTTGCGTCTCTCTCCCATCGGGCAATTCCTACTAACTTCGCTACGCGATTTATTTGTTTATCCCAACTCTGTCTTTATTTGCAAATAGAGCTTGTCTATCTAATGAACTTGCCTAGATTTGAATCGTTTATTAGCTGTTGCTTTAAAATGTCACTTATGGTGTAACATTGTCATATTTCTTAACACCATGGTCAATTTCATAACTTTAGATTTTGATACCAACTTGATTGACAGTTCTATCCCACTCCGTTCTTAAGTTACGCTTTAACGGCACTTGAAACTATTTTCTCCCGCAATTGACACTTACATAATTGCTGGTCATTTAATAATCCATGTATTAATTACAATTTTTTATTATAAATTTTCTAATAAATTTTATTTTAAATATTTTAAAAATTGACTTAATCTTTGGTGGTTCTTTACTCTTATTTTCTAATTTCATTTTTAAATTTTGTTTTTTATAAATAACCAAAATTAATTTAATTTTATTTTATATGTTGGAAGAAAAAGTTAATTCTCTCCTAGTTTCTCTGTTTCGTGAACAAAATCGACCCTTTGGACCGGCTTTGTTTACTCAACCAGATAGTGGCTTGCCGTTACAGTCCATTGCAGCGGTTTCATTTTAAAACTTTAAAAACACACACACACACACACACACACACACACACACACACACACACACACACACACACACACACACACACACACACACACACGCACACGCACACACGCACACGCACACACACACACGCACACGCACACACACACACACACACACACACACACACACACACACACACACACACACACACACACACACACACACACACATAGTACTTTAGCCCATACCTTGTTCGAAAAATCATGAAGTATTTTAACGCTCTTTAGAAACTTTTTCCCTTCCGAAGATAGATGATAAAATATCCATTCGGGGTGTAGCCATGGTCTGAAAATTCTGTTTACAGTAGTTTCCACTAGCCTGTACAGATAAATATCGAACTTTAGCCCTGCGTGTAATTTTATTGACATTTAGAATTTTTATTATATTTAAACTAGATGTGCCAAATATAGACCGTGCGTCGTCCGGCAAAAGTAGATTTTGTCTTAGAAAATCGAATGTTAGCTGGTCTCTTGAATTTGTTTGAAGATTTGATGGGGTTGAGGTTACTCAACAAATTTTATTAAACCAATGCAAATTTTGAATTGATTGACAGTTATTGTTTTTTAGGCTACCGGAACTCAGCTTTGTTGGAACGTTTTAACTGTCCAATGCATTGAAAAGACGAAAAAGTGAAATCTATGATCGCTTGATTTCACGTCTCAATGAAATCAGTTTTTTTTAAAAGAAAATATATAAAACAATAAATTAACCTAGTAGGTATTAAAAAATTGGTTAAGCAAGGAATAGTTTAAAATTAAATATTCTAATATTTCTTGTACAAAGAACACAAATTAACTTTGCTTACGCCCAAAAGAGAAATATGGAAAATGCAATGTAGGAGAAAATATCCGATACTATGTGTTTTTGAATGATTGTTTAATGGTATCTACTTCTGACAAAACTGAAGGTACTGGTGCGTGGGAGAGGTGTGAAAGGGAGGAAGAGCGACTTAAATGTCTTTTGACTAATAGTTTTTAAGCTGTTTTAAATCAATAAATCTTTATAATTCAAACAGTGCTTTGTATTATTGTTGTAGTTTTTACTTCTGAAAATGATTGTTTTGTAATCGAAATGTACATCAGTGTTTAAGTAAACTCTTTATATGTGGCTAGGAGGATTATTTACATAAAATAAAAATTACCCTACATATGTTATTCGTGTTGTTATTCAAATTGTTATTCGTGTTATGTATTTCATAATTCAAATTGTTACGAAAATGTGTTTTATTTGTGTAACTGTAGGTACTTTCGTCGTAAATACTATTTCTAATACAAAAGGTTCGTTCCTAAGTAGTCCATATACTAAAGTTAGTTAAGTGTGAGAGAGCCCTAATTACTGTCGCGGAGAGGAAAGATTTGGTGTGAGAAGGATTGACATTGCAACCTGATATTAGAAATGTATCACTCATGGTAATGGAACCGATAGTATTGCGATAAAGCTCTGTAAGCCAAGAGTAGTAGAGGTTGCAAATATTCTGTGCTGACGGAGTATGCCATTGGGGAAGCACTAATACTCATTGCAATCCATCTTGTATTGGAAGATTTTGCCGGACCGGATAGCAATTGCTTCTCGTTCGACAATTCTCTTCGGATAGGTTATGGCCATCAGAGAAGGAAGATCATGTTCCCCTCATCAAATTGTATTTCTTTTAGATTTGAAAGTATCCAGTTTGTCCCAAGGATCCAACTGATGCTGCCTGAAAGCGAGATGTGGAGAACTACAACCTTGTCGTGATGAAAGTTTCAAAAACACGTTACCATTTTACAAATCTTACAGGAATAACCGGTAAGCTGCATCATCACAAAGTGTAGCTTCTCTCGGCCACTTACTAAAATCTCACTAAGCTCGTCATATGTTAGAGTTCACATTGAAAAACACCTGAGAAAAAGAGGTTGCGGAGGGAAGTAACTGTGTATTATGCACTTCTCAAGAATGGTCATCTGTCGGTGTTTTTCTTTGCCGCCTAACATAGAGGAATATATATATATATATATATATATATATATATATATATATATATATATATATATATATATATATACAGTAATCAAAATTACTATACCTACTAAAAAAAACATAATTATCATATAATAGTTCAAGTTAAAACCAAATTCACAATGATCAGAATCATGCTCCAATTAAAAATGATGCTATTCAATTTATATTCCATGCAAAATTTTCAATTTATCCAATTGTCCACAACTAAATACATAATAATTATTAAATTGATGTGTCATAAACTAATTATTAAAATTAAAGTTGCTTGATGTAATCATCTTGAATCCACTGATTAAACTAGTTTAAAATTATTCTTTCTTTTATTAAAAAATTACCAAAGTTATGTTTTCAGTTGAAACGTTTATTTAAACATAGGCGTACTATTCATATTGAAACATACTTAATTCATACTTGAAACATATCACAATTATTATTCATTATCATTTACAACTAACAAAAGGATTATTCATGATTTGTTTGGTTAAAACTATATTTGAATTTATTATTTAAAATAATTATTTACTTTTTATTACAGAGCACCAGGTTGTGTGGAAACCTAATTTAGAAAATTAATAAAAATATTCTGTTAGTCTAAAAGGAATATATCTCTTTTATGCTTACAATATCTTTTAATTTTGATTTTAAATTGATAATATTCAGAAATAAAATTTAAAAGAATTCATAGTTTAAAAAACTTGCCCAGACACTCCTTGATTTCTCATGTCCTTGGTTTCGTCCATACCTTCAAAATAGCATTCAATTGTAGTGATTTTAGTAAAATTGTAGGTATCTTTTCTTTCTTAATTGAATAAATTTCAATATGAGTACGCTAATAAAGTACGTTAGTTTGAAATTTAGAAAAGCACGTAATTCATGGCGTTTTATACCATTTTGTAGAATTTGGGGTCTTAGCTTTTCAAAGTTATTAATTCCCTACTTATTCACGGAGATTGTTAGTAGAGATGGCCACCATATAGATCAGGAAAAACCAAAGCTTCAGGCGGTCATTAGGATTATTTCTGGATCGAGGTCATTTATCCCACAGGAACAGGGAGGTGGTGATTGTTTGATCTATACGGATGCGAAGGGAACGACGAGAGTGGATTTATAATTTATTTTATCTGATTACGTCATTTCTGAAAAATCATTGTATCTGTATCGTATTCGAAACCCGAATGTCAGTGTTCAAGGCACCGATGCCGCTAGCCTCTCGGCCACCACGGCCGATTGAGAAAGGTGCATCTGTTGCATCTATATAATATTAAGGAAGGGGTTAATGGAAGGGTCAAATGAAAGGGTTAGAAGGGTTAAATGAAAGGGTTAAATGAAAGCGTTAAAAAGGGTTAAACGAAAGGGGTTAATGAAAGGGTTAAAGGAAAGGGTTAAAAGGGTCAAGTGAAATGGTTAAACGAAAGGGTTAAAAGGGGGTTAAAAGTGTTAAATAAAAGGGTTAAAAGGGTTAAATGAAAGGGTTAAAAAGAAAGGGTTAAAAAAAGGGTTAAAAAGAAAGGGTTAAATGAAAGGGTTGAATGAACTTAAGGTTGAAAAAGTCATAACTTCCCAACAGGTTCAAAACAAAAAAAAAGTCATATAGAATAAGTAACAAACTTGCCGCCATGGCAATGTACTTTAATTGGACCGAACGAAGAAGTGAGGAGGAAAAGACATTTTACCGATGTTAAGCTACAATTAGCATAACTAGAGACAAGGTGATCTTAGCCTTTGAAAGTGTTAGACGCTTTTTTTGTTGATGTAGTAATCCATTAAGTATGGAGTAAAGAGAAAACTTGTATGCAACATGTGAGTCCGGAGAGTGTTAAAAACGTGCTTGGGATATCTACTTAAGTATTCGAAATGAACAATAGTAGAGATGGCCACCATATAGATCAGGAAAAACCAAAGCCTCAGGCGGTCATTAGGATTATTTCTGGATCGAGGTCATTTATCCCACAGGAACCGGGAGGTGGTGATTGTTTGATCCATACGGATGCCAAGGGAACGACGAGAGTGGATTTTTAATTTATCTGATTATGTCATTTCTGAAAAATCTTTGTATCTGTATCGTACTCGAAATACGAATGTCAGTGTTCAAGGCACCGACGCCGCTAGTCTCTCGGCCACCACGGCTGATTAAGAAAGGTGCTTCTGTTGCATCTATATAATAAGGAAGGGGTTAAGGAAGGGGTTTAAAAGGGTTAAATAAAAGGGTTAAAAGGGTTAAACTAAAGGGTTGAAGGGGTTAAATGAAAGGGTTAAAAAAGGGTTAAAAAGAAAGGGTTAAATGAAAGGGTTGAATGAACTGGTTAAAAAGAAATGGTTAATGAAAACAATAATGAAATATTTTATTGTTCTTATATCCTCTATGAAAATGTAATTTAAATATAAAATAATTTACTACGCTTTTCTTGAATATTGTAGACTTTTGGATCCACAAATATTACACGAATGTGGCTTTTGATATTCTCACGTGCATTATTAAGCAGCTGTGAATGCTACACAAATTTTATTATTTTTTTTGGTAATTTAAAAATATAAATTAAAACAAAAATATTTCATATATATTTATTTCAAAATGTTTTAATGAGTTTTCACAACATTTTGACTTTCATGACATTCCTGTTGAACATTAATCTTATATTAAAGTTAAAATAATATATACTCCAAATATGATGTAAAATCTTAACCTATTTAAACGTAATTTCTGTGATATCAACACAGTTGATGAAGTGTTATAAGGAATTGAAAGAAACTAATGTAAAGCATATAAAAAGTTAAAGAGAGTTCAAACTATTAAATGATGGTACAGTCAGATCCAGAAGATTTACTGATGCATCGAATTTGTAGTTATTACAGGGTATAAACGAAAATTTATGAAATTATTACCAACTGAAAAATATATTATGTTACATGTTCATGTTCTTAGTGTAAAAGAAATATTTTATATTGATTGTTGTTTATAAAGAAAATTAGTATTAAATAATTTTTATGGCCTTATCGAACAATTTGCATGAAATAATGTTTTTTCAATTATGCGATAAAAATGGTGTTGACAATTTAAGAATATTTCTTAGCTAGTAGCAATTTATCAAGCAATAATTATAAACTAATAAATAAAATAATACTTTGTATTTTCAAAGTATTTTCATTTACATTAATTTTGTCAGTTTAAATTCTAAAGTTAACAGGGTTTCATTGAAAAATATATAGTCTACATAGGTTAAACACAATATTAGCAAGTTCTAATGTTGCATATTGACATTATAAAATAAATCTGTAACTTTGGAAAATGTTTAAATTTATATAAAATATATTTATAAGCTGCATTAATTAGTTGCTATTTGTTGTTTCATGCTAAGTCAATGATAGGGTTGGTGATCTACATGGAGGCCACCATTCCTTAACCAAATTGAACTGATGATGTCAATAAAAGTCGTATTCGTACCCTGTGTGCCCAATGCTTCCTGTCTTTATGCGTGATGTGTGCTAGGTCATTGGTCTCAACCTGTTTCGTCATGAATAAATGTTTGTATTAAGTTAATTAGTTTCATTGCTGTTAATTTCGGTAATGGATGGGAGTATAAGAATTAATACTTTTTTAATTTTAATTTTCTTTATTTTTCTAAACACATAATACAGAATGTTCAATTTAGTAAATCAGTTTATTTCACTTGATCCAAAACCTTTTGAATTTCTCTCTTATTGAAACAAAATTAAATACATACATTATTCAACTCAAAATTATCATTTCCTTCTAAAAACATGTATATCTTTTATTATAACAAAAATCTTTAATCATAACGTAAAATAAAGATTTCTTTTTGATAAATAGCTTTATTGAGTACATGCATCAAGATATATAAATTCGAATACAACTAAGATTCGTTTTCTACACACACTACAATCTTGTAATTCCAATGAACACTCAGTACACGAAAATATATGTCCACAAGGTAAACTAGCGATTTCCATTTCATTCGTACAACATAACTTGCATAAAAATGGATCTTCTTCTTTCTCTTCTATTGGTTTGGTTTTAATTGCATTCAACACAGCTGTTGCATATTTACATGAACTAAAATGCAAATCGTGCTCTTTAATTGGGTCATCGTTATGTGACCATTCTTTAAGTCCACCAGCACATACAAAACATATGGTTTTATCGTCTTTTCCAGTATAAAAATCCCAGCTTCACTCAAACGTATAGGATTTATATTTTCGTTAGATATTCCCTCCCATGTGGTATAGGTCTTTAACCGCTCATTGTATAGTGAATAAGCATTGAAAACAGTTTTTTTAATAGAAAGAGAATCTGTCCAAAAAAAAGTTCCTACCATATTGAAGTACATCAAGTAAATGACATAATAATATCTTATCTCTTATTTATAAAGACTTTTCCTCTGTGTTTTTCCAGGGTTGGAACTGGCATTGCCCACATTACAAGTCTTGTTTTTTTAAATTTTTATTTTTGATTTTTCATGAAATTGACTATATTTTAAACTAATTTTTTTAAGCCTTTTCAACGTAACACTCCCCTCCAGATATTGTTGTTTTATTTTTTATATTAAACTAATTAATTACAAACTTTAAAGATTTGTATTTTTAATTTGTCGAAATCTGTATTAACAATTTTCAAACATTTAAAGAGATTCTACAAAGATTTTATACAATTCTTTTAATATTTACAAAGACAGACAAAAGCAATATTTCAGCTCTCAATGATTTATTTCTTGTAAAAAATACATTTGTAAAGGTTTCTTATTCAATTTTCAATGAAAGTTTTGATTGACATTTCTCGATGTTATTAATGATTACATGGGCGTCTTTTGTGTTAGAGACATTCAAAATTATTTAAAATTAACACTGAAACTTAAAAATTTTGAATGTTTACAAGAGTTTCCTCCGTGCCAGTGACATTCAAAACTATGTTTACATCAATACTGAAACTTTAAAATTTTGAATGTTTACAAGAGTTTCCTCCGTGCCAGTGACATTCAAAACTATTTTAAATTAATACTGTGACACTTTAAAATATTACAAATAGACACTTTTAAACTTCAAATGTTAATAAAAGATAACTTCATGTCACAAACATCCTCTCAATGCAATATTCACTGATAAAGAAACCTTCATCAAAATTGTAATGATTTATGTGTTTTTATTCTTTATTATAACTTTTACTAAATATTTACAATAGAACAAAACTTGTAAGAAAAATAAAAGAAACTTCGAAGCTAATAAAAATAATTCTATAAATACATATTTATTAAAACTTTAATTATAAATTAATTATTTACCAGTGCTTTGCTACATATTTAAAAATATTTGCATATTTTTTAATGTAATACATTTTCAGAACTTGATACACAAATAGCAATTGTAAAAGAATTAAAGAAGTTTTTTTAAACTTTTACTTAATTTTTAAACATTTTAACGTCTTGCAAAATAATTAGAAACTCTTAAAATAATTTATTGTATTTTAACTTACATATTTTTTAAACAGTGCTACTTCTTCGTACAATTTATCAGCTTCAGGAAGAGTACTTGATATTAATTCATATGTGTTCATACAGTCAATGATGTAAGATATTATTTCAGATTCATTATAAAATAGTTCCATTATTCTTCCTGTTATCAAAGGAATAGTATTTTTGAGTAAAGTCCATTCGTTGATATTGAGAGTAGCAGTATTTTGCCCGTCATACAAACTGATATACGTTTTTCCAAAACATGTTTTTACCGTAATGTTACCTTTCAGCATTGAAAACTTACGCTGTTTTCCATCTACTACTACTTGGGGAATTTGAGTCAGAAATTCGTTAAATTCCATATAAGACAAAAAAATTTGTTTTTTCTTATTTCTTTGTATAAGCACACCAAGAGCATAATCTTTGTGTTTAAAAACTCATGTAGTAACGAACTTTGTACATTCGGCATTTAAAAAATTTATTGACTTTAGAAACATTCCTACTGGTAAAACTGAACAAGTTGCTCGTTCCACATCCATAGATTCCATGACTAAAAATGGCATCTTGTCTTGACCTAATATGTGTTTTATAAACATTCACTTAATGGTTGTCTTTTACGTAACCTACCGAGACTTGTTGGAACATATCTATATATGTTTCATTAACAATTACTTGATGATTTTTTTATTACGTAATCTTCAGAAGCTTGTTTGAACATGTCTTCATAATCAATTACCTAACGATTTTGTTTTTACATAATCTTTTTCACTGAGCCTGTGAGTAACGTATAAACAATATGCGAATCATGGAGTATTAGGCAATAGGCTGAAGTATTTTCTGGAATATTTTGAGATGCTTCTATTTCTAATCTTACGTCCACAGGACCCGTTTTCACAGAATCGTTTTGTTTTGAACAGCCAATTACAAAAAAGCCAGCTTTATTCATAAACGTATCTAAATCTAAACAAGGAGACGATTCACGAAAGTAATAGGATTTTTGAAAACTAGTGTACATATCATAAATAACAGAAATATCCCCATGAATGTTATCGTATGGAAAATACTGTGAATTGGGATACAATTTAACGTTTGTAACTTTACAATCGTCAAATTCAGAGGCGTTCTTTTTTATCTGATTTTTTCGATTTTTTTGCAAAGCTAAAATCACATATCTATGTTTTTCCATTTGAGAGGCTGTCTTCACTGTCCAAGATATACAGTTTGTTGTAGGAACAGACGGATATTCTATCAATTCCCATTTTCGCATTGCTATATGAATAGGAGCATCGCGTTCAATCATTTTCAGAATTTTCAATCGGATTGGATCAGCCAAAATGACGTGTGGAACTCTCCATGATATGCTGGCTATTTTTAAATCTACAAAATCTGCATTGTCACTGTAAACTGCGTTTAAATCAGATGACGAGCGCAACAGAACAAGTTCGTGTTTTGCCCCCACCACAACCTTTCTGTAGTCTTCACAAAATCCCATCAACATTTTTAAAGGAATCGACATGGTAAACTCTTTTGTTACTTTTGTATTACCCACTCCGATCCATCCTGCATTTATCAGTTTAATTTTCTCCAGTTCACGAATCGAAAGCATACTTTTAATAGTACTAGTTATTCCTACATTTCTTGTACGATCCAATTCGTTAGCATTAATCTCATACCGAATGTCATCGAAAAAAAATGCCGCGGCATTGTTTACTAAACATACTTCAGTTTCTTCTCCGTTAGCTTTTTTTCCACTGACAGTACCCTTTATGTGCAATAAACTTTCAAAAGGTACGGTAATGACATCTTGTTGATGAATCGGTATACGAATCTTATCGTTATTATTATAAGTTGATGAAGAATATGGTTTATGAGTATGATACTCTATACCATATAGAGTATTCTCGTATTCGACACCGCTGTCAATTCCCAAAAGTTCTTCCATTATTTACAACTTTGAAACCTAAAGATCTAAGAAATTTGACGTTTTTTAATGTTAACCCTGGTAAGGATCTTTGTAGACTGATGTTTTTTGTATTTTTACTCTTTTTAAATACTAGTCCCATTTCGTAAATGTAATCTAACTGATATAGTTTCACCACGAAATTGTATTATATCTCCGTTTTGATCTTTTAGACTAACAGTAATGATATGAATTTTTACGTTGAGAGGTAAATATAATACATTCGGAGGATGTTCCACGATCTTGTAACCAGGAGGAACTTGAGGAAAAAACTCGTGTAGAATATGAAATTCGACACCATTTATAAACGATCCAGTTACAATATTGCACTCAACACGAACCACATTCACCTTAATGATGTCAACAGGTTTGTCTGAAACATGTTTTGTATTTGACACTAAATGAGAACCAGAGAATCCTAACAGTTTACCTATAGAATGTTTTTTTATCGAAATGTATTTCTTCGGAACATTTTATTTCAGCTTTCAAAGTGTTATTGTTTGGACGTAGCGAAAAGAAAATACTCGGATCAAAATTCAATAATATGTACCTCTCTATATCTTCTATTTCGTAAGATCCCTTTGGCAATGTGATGTATGAAAACGTTAATGGCAATGAAAAACGTTATTTATACCATCAACGATATTTGTGATTGAGTTGTAGGTAGCTATGAATCCTATCTCCCATCGTCCAGTAGAAACATCATACGGAGGAAAAAAGTCATTAGATAAAACAGATGTATTTCCAGATAAAATTATACTCATGACGTCAGAAACTTTAGACACAAATGTCCATTAGCACAAAGGACATTAGCATTCCTACCGAAATATTTTGCTAGTTCAAGGGGTGGTCTCAAATTTCTGAAACTATCAAAGTACTCTACTGATTTACCATTTTTTTTGTAACAAACCCAATGAGTGCAAACTCCAATAATACTGTCTAAATTTACAATGCCCGATTCATTTTTCAATGCACGTAATGGTAGAGTATCTCTCATATAAACCCTCTGAACCAAGGTATGTTTAGTACTTTTGCATATCATTTTAATTCAATATTTGTCAATGGTCTGATAGGAATCAATTCAATTATTCCTTTTTTTTGTTTTTTTTCCTCCACGACCCTTATATGGTTTAAGGTATAATCCTTTACCCTTAAGTTTTTTTACTAGCTGTTTTAAGGCATGAGGAGTACGATGGTTTCGACGACGCGTACGTCTTTTACCCCCACCCAACTTTGATTTCGCTTTCATTGTTGACGAAACAGCTAGGGCCGCTGCGCGTTCGCCAAGAGATGCGTCACTGGATTTAACTCTTTTCCAAGCCTTTTCCACTAGAACCTCGTCTGCTTCACGACGATTTTGAGAATCGGTAAATCTATTATAGGTAATATCGTGTTCCCTGCAAGTTTCGTCTAGTGCATTTATACCTTTATATCCACGTGCTAAACGTTTATTTAATTTTGTTCCTGAACCGCAGTAATTATAAGAGGGTAAATGCAATTCGATTGGTAATAGATCTATTGCTTTGTTCAAAATACTTGAAATCAAACCACCTCCTACAGCCTTTCGCTTACGACTGACATTAGTTTTCCATTTGAATGCCATTTTATTACTAATCAGAAACGTATACGTGTATGCTTTTAATACTTTTTTCTAAACTAATTTTATAATTTGAATTTTTTCTTCTTATTTTCTTATTTTCTTAATTTCTTCTCTCAACATCGCTATTTCAGAGTTAATTCGAATTTGTATATCATTGTACAAGGTAGCTAACTGTGAAAAAACTACTACGTCATTTGGTTCTTTACCAGATCCCACGTGACTTATACGTTTAAATCGTCCGTCATATTCTTTTCCAGTTATAAGAAGAGCATTATCTACCAAGTATTTCAAGTTAACGGCGTCTCCCTGAAATTCTGGAGCATCTATATCGCGCAAATGATGATTAGCAAAGAAGAACGTATTTCCGATTTTAACTGGAATTAACTTTTCCAGATATCCCTTCGTTACCGCATCGTCAGTATTTATAGGGTCCACCAATCCACCCAATTGAATACCATTAGCATAGTATTGATTCTTTTCGTCATTGAATATCAAACAAGCTTTCGGAATAAATGATTCGAGGTATTTTTTAGACACAGCATCGTTTCGACCAGTAGGTTTTCCTAAACCTCCTATAGCAAAACCGTTAGTATAGTATTTGTTCTTTACATTATCGAAAGTTAAACACGTTTTCTCGAGATAACCTTTGGTCACTTCATCATCTCTGATATTAGGCCCACCCAATCCACCCAACAAAACACCATTGGCAAAATATGAATTCTTATCGGTATTGAAAGTTAGACAACTTTTGGGAACAAAAGATTCGATATATTTTTTAGTTACTGCATCGTTCATATCTTTAGGTTCGCCTAGACCGCCTAAAGAAATTTCACTAGCGTAGTATTTGTTCTTCGAACTATCGAATGTAAAACAATCCCGTTTAAGCGTTCGCATATTGACAATGTCATTTTCAGAAACAGGGTCTCAGACTTTAGGCTTAGAATAACGTCCAAACATATCGACACTCATTTTATCAGTGTTCTAATTTTCTTATTACCCCATCCTTTTACAATCCCCGCTTCCCTCAGCTCTTCTATAACAGAAGCTATTTCGTTTCTATGACCAGTATGCCCAGCTTCGTAAGAAGACAGTAAAAGTCTCAGCCTATCACATAATTCGTTAGGATTATCCCAATAAGCGTATCCTTTACCAATCCTTTTCGGGGGAAACAGATGCTTAATAATATTTTTGTAATTATCGTTTCTAAAATCGCGATTTATAATATTTCTAAAACTGTAATTCACTTTATGAGCATGAGTTTTTTTACAAATTTTTCTATAGGCTTCTACATCTTCGTCCGTATATATTTTTCTTGGTATACGCATAAACAATAATTCATAAAGTCCTTCGGTATCGTTGTAATTTTCTCCTGCGATAATAATGTCACCATCTACGGCAAACTGTATCTCTTTATCTCCGACCATAAGAACATTGCCTTCTGTTCTCGATCCATATACATTATCTATCAGATTCGAGTCGTTAATCATTTTTGTCATGTACAAGAGTGTGAGTTGATTAGAAAAGGTTGTATTTTTGTATTCCTCTTGTCCTTTAGGAGTAGTCATTAACTCTTTTACACTTGATGATTCTTTTAGAGGCGTAGAGTGTGATGTAATTGGCTCAAGTTTTATTTCTTCATTCTCAGGTTTAGTTTCCACTTTATCTTTCCGTAATTTCGAAATTTTCCTAATAAGGGGAATGTATTTTTTAGTCATTACTCGTTTCCTTTCCACATCGCCGAATCTCATTTCTCTTTATAGCCTCTTTCAATCTAGATATCTCAAGGATAACTTGTTCTTCGTTGGGCGTCATGTTGTAAACTGATAATGAACAAGTGAATACATTTAAAATAAATCTTTTACAAAACATTCGAATCCGATTCTGTAACGACCTTGATCTATTTCACTGTCTTTATCTTTTACAACAAATCCGTAAATATTTTTCATGCCTCGGCACAGATGTCTTTAAAAACAGATATTTTAATGTCAGGAGTCACGTGGTTATTATAAATATGTTTTATATTGAGGTCGTCTTGTATAAATATAACTAAAAAGTTCGTATTATCACGAATCAATTGTTTTGGAATTTGACTGTACGATTGACCTAAATAGAAAGTATCGACATTATTGTGACAGCCCATTGAAAAATATTTTCTAATATTGTCTTGTTTCTCACAAGCGACATCATCGAATATTACTACAGAATATTACTACACTTTGGTTGTCTGAGTATGAAAAGTAGCCGATTTCGATGAGAAAACCTTTTCTAAAAGTTTATTCTTTGACTGATGTAATGATTTTGAAAACACATACACATTAGCAAACTTCAACCCATTCAGTTCAAACAATAAATTGAATACTACATTTGTTTTTCCGCAATTAGAAGGTCCACAAATAATACATCGGATAGTATTTGGTAAAAGTGTACTATGTCTGACGCATTTGTTTTGTACACTCTACATATTTATCAAAATTTGACATTGTTAAAGATGTAGGGCCTTTTCAGTACGCATTGTGATGTAACACTAATGATATCAGTATTTGTTTTTATAATTTATACTAAATAAGTTGTTTCGTATCGATCCAACTGTTGTGTGTTTTATCAAAACCTGTCCATTTGACATAAACTTTATTACCTTTTCTCTTTAATACTTTATCGATAAGATAAACATCACCCATTTTCGCTTTATTGATTTCTTTGGTATAGAAACCTCAATATTACCTCTAGAATCTTGTAACACATACGTTACAGGTATTGTAGGTTTTACAGCATAAGCAGAAAATACTTCGTTTGACCAACTCGGATAGTACCCTTTCTCAAAGGTTGTTTTGTACTTGGAGATTCTTACTTTACCATCTACTTTAAATTTGGGTAATAGTTTCGCACAATTAACAGATATTCTTTTTAATAAATTCGTTTCATGTTTTTTCCTTACACTAACAGGTTTCATTCCTGTGGTTCTATGAACTGATGTATTGTACGTTTTTACTAAACTATTGAGTATATCTATCCATACATACGATCCCCTAGCAGTAAACTCTTTCCACATTTTACCTTTCAACGTACGATTAAATCTTTCAACTATGTAAGCTTTTTTATCTGAATAAGTAGTATAGTGATTAATATTGTATTTTTTCATTAAATTTCGAACATGAACGTTGAGCCATTCTTTACCTTGGTCAGTTTGAAAATAATTCATTGGATGATTTTTCAAAACACTATCTAGAGCAGAAGCCACATCGACACCTGTTTTCGATTTTAAAGGAAGCGCAAACGCAAATTTTGTAAGACAATTAATCTTAGCGAGTAAGTATTTGTATCCTCTGTTTCGTTTAGCATAAGGAATCATTTCTACCAAGTCTGCCTGATATAAATCGTGAATGCCTTTCAAGGTTACACGTCTAGTTTTGAAATGTCTTCTAGCCGGTTTATGTAATTCATTTGCAATAGCATATCTCAGATCCATTTTAGAAATTTGATTGATTTTAAAAAATACGAACTTATATAGGTTAATTTCCACATCACCAAAGAGGTATAACCTTTGATGCGTTGTCCATTATTTTATCTGGCGGACTCCTCTATAGGCATACAAACCAGATTTGTAGATTTTTGTAAATAGAAGTATTTTCATTTTAAAATGATATAAGGATTTTAATTATATTTTTTGTTGCTATCTTTACATTTATAACTCATATTTGTAAAGTTTATGTAAACAGCAACATTTTTTAATATTTTTTTATTTTGTTATGTTTACATGTTCTATTATTAATAATTAATGTACTGTTATTCTGATTGAAATTTATTTTATCACAAGTTCCAATTTTATATAAAGTCAGTTTGATTCAACTATAAATTGGTTTCATTATGATAATCGTGTTTTTTTTAATATAACCATAAGGAAAAGAATCATATTCGTCTTCGCTTTTTCTCTTAAAACCGGTAATTTTAAATATTTTGGATTCCTTAACGGTAATCACTTCACGGTCTTTCGTTCTGCGTATACGAGAAGCTGACACCTGCAAGGAATCATCTTTGGGTATTATCATTTTTTTGATCGAAGCAAAATTTACCAAACCAACGGTTCAAAGGTTCAGAGTCAATCCTTTCACTTTACAGACAGTCTCTAACGAGTTTGTAGAAGTCGCTAACACTCTGTAGCCGTAAGTCTTGGGACCTCCTGATACAAACTCTGTAATGTAAGATCCTTGACCGTAAGTCGAAAGTTCGTTTGTCATCTGTCCTAAGTAGTCTCCTGTGTGCACCATGTGCATTCCTGGTCTATGGTAATATATCACACTGTCCGTGTCGTAGTACAAAACCTGTCTTCCTAATTTATCTAGATGTTCGTACAGTTTAAGTCTGGCCTGGGTAGTAGTATAAGCGGCAATTACTACATTAGCGCTAGACACGACGTCACAATCATTTTCGACAAACTCCCAGTTCACTATTATCACGTCTTCGTTGATCTCTTGTATAGTGTTTACTTGTATCATCATTTTGAACAGTTCTGAGGGTTGACAAACAATAGCGGTTTTTGTTTGATTTTCACTCTGTCCAAATGTTCACCAAAATGAGTTCAACATAAGCTTTGCCAGGGATCTGAGTCCTTCATTCTTTTCAATTGAATCCAGTCTAATGTTTCGTGTTCGAAATAATCGTCTACGTATTTTTTCCTCTCCTCTTCGCTGATGCACCATTTAGGATATCCTGAAGCTTCCTGTTTTATTTTCAGGAACTGATTGATATATTCGACAAAGAGACCGTTACCTTTCTCGAAACTGCCTATCTCGTACTCCCACATTTCGTACATTTCTATGATGGTATAGCATTTTTCAACTGCTTTCCTTATTTCATCCATTGTCCAAGTTCCTACCAACACTCGTTCTTCGATAGTGTGTTCACAGTCTTCTGCTAATGTCTGTGCACAAGATCTGCAAAGTACAAACATAAGTTTGTTGTGAAGTTTTATCGGAAGCACAGGATGATATAGGTCACGTGGTGGAAGAACTTTACACATCAGAAGTCCTTCAGTGTCTATTCCTCGTTGTCTGCACTCTCTGTCGCCTACTTGAATTGACGGATGACCAATGGGAAACTTTCCGTACTTGCATACCCAGGGATAGAGTGAACATATATCAACATACTGTATTGTCTCTCCAACCTTACATGCGTATATGATTTCGTGTTTCCCGTTCGACCTCCGTAAAAGGCATCACGTGGATTAAGAGGTATCATATTAAGAACAGGATGTGTAACTAAGGATGACATTGATGAATTTTCTGTCTTCATTCTTAGAAAGTCGCATTCCTACATTTCCATTAGCCTATGATGACGAGAGAGTTTAGTTCTTTTTACATTTGTCCTCTCTAATCGGCTGTTAAGTGTATCGGACGGATCTTCTTCTAGCGGTTCGTTGCGTCCATTAGATAATCACTTGGAACATCCGTGCCAATAGCATCCGTAGAACTCGAATATTTCTCCTTAAAAATATTCGTCTACCATAAGTCTTTCTATCTTACGTTCGCATCCTCGACCAGCGTGTTCGATATGGATTCCTCTCTGATCTTCCACCCACGTTAGCCACTGTAAGGCTATTTTAGATTGCCTGTTTGAAAGTCTATATCCCCTTTTAGGTAGAATACCAATGGTATTTGATCTTAAATAATTACGTCTGAAAGCAAGGTTACAAGCACTGGCTATAGTTACAGCCTCCAAAAAAGGATCGACGTTACATAGACTCAAAAATATCGATCTAAACGTTATGCATGCCTGAGCTAATATGTCAACATCTGAGTAACAGTATTCGAAAATTTCTTTTTGAAAGTCAAACAAATAATCATTTCTAACCTGTTCATCATGCCATCTTACAAATGATTCGTAACTCTTTTTATCTATCATAGAATCAGGACAGTATAATTCGATAGGAGGAATCGAACCGATGTACAATTGATTTGCTAACGTGTTGAATAGGTGAGGAAAATATCCATTTTTCTTTTCGGACGGCAGTCCGAAAGACTTTGGTAGTTTTGATAGAGCCATAGGCATGTAGTTTAAAGAATCGATAAACTTTGTGTTATCTATTTCCATCAGAATGATTTTTGTACCCCGTGTAATCAAAGTGGGCATAAATTGAGTCTTCTCCAATACATACTTCAATATCTATACCTGTCCATTATGTGCAATAACTGTTACTTTCTTGTAACTCTTTCTCACATTCATTACATAAGACATAAATTCATCAATGGATCGTTTCTAAACACATTTGAACGACAAACACTACAAGAATTCTTGCCAATACACTGATAACAATATTGTTGAGATACACACAAAGTCGTTCGATGAACGTTTGTAGAATTGTCGAGAGGTTCGTCTTGTCTAGTTTCCAAGTCAAAAAATATAAACAGGAAATTTTTATTTAAATTTCTACGAATATCAATTTTCATGTAACACAAATGCGATGAAAGTATATACGACTTGCAAGTTTTGCAATATATCTCGCCACACACATGAGCTGAAGTGCGTTCAGACAGAAATATCATTTTATCACATGACTGACAATTTTTTAAAGCTTTACAGATACCATTGAGATGATATTTAAAACAATCTCTGTTTTTAAATTATCTATTACATTCGTTACATTGTATACCATTGTCTTTCAAAGTGCATGAAGGAGATCGTTTACACAAATAACATGTAACCGAACATCTATGTTTCGTACGATGGTCAAAAGGAGTGTGACATGATTCACAATAGTAATTACAAGCAAATGCACTAGTTAAACTTGTAATAACATTAAAATGACCCTTATACAATATCAAATTAATTTTTGTACCTTCATTTTCTCCTTCAAAAAAATATATCGTCCCTTGTTTCCGTACTCATATACTGTAATTTTATATTCATTGAGAAAGTTTTGAAATTGCTGTAACTCTTCTATTCCTGCGCCTGTGTCTGATATCTGTACTTTAGCGTCATCATTAACTGCTGTGCTTTTTAGTTTGTCTGTTTCGACGGTTTAGTCTTATTGCTGAATATTCGATATCTTTATCAACATTTGCTTTTGCAACTACAATTGAACATGGCAAATAAAGAGAATCGGAATTTTTTATAACCACGATTCCCCTTCTCGTATGACATTCCTCGTCGAAATTGTTAAAAAATCCTGGTCTTATGTGTCCTCGTCCGAGTGGAACCCTTACTCTAGTACAGGTAATCTCGAAAGTATTGGTTGAAATAAAGCCAGGTGAATTACGTTAAATAATGCCTCCAAATATCTGAAATAACATATCAGAATTAACTTGAGAAGCCGGACGCAATGAAACATACCCCGGTTCTCGGTTTTTAAAATTCAAACTTGACAAGGTGAAACCGAGTTGATCTTGATCAGTCGTATTACTTTTCTTTGAATCAATTATATCATTAAGTCCTTGTCTAACCCAGTCAATTTCATTTACATTAGTTGGCAGTAAATTGAATTAAAAAAGAAACCTAGTTCCATTAATACGATACTTTTTAACATACTTTTCCGTATTCGAAACAAGATATACAGCCATTTCAATAAAATAGTACTCACAAAAATAAAGCAAAGAAGAAATTAAAACTGAGTTTTTTGTTTCTCTACCTTTTATAACTTTTTCAGATTAGAATATTGTAAACAAGTCGTTAATGTTTTGTTCAAATTAGGATATTGAAAACAAGTCGCTAATGTTACATTTGAAAAACAACTTTGGAAATTTTGAGAGATTGTTAATAAACAAGTCAATTAAAATAATAATTAGGGAATTTTAAGAAGCAGTTAATATTACAATTAAAAACACATTAGGGAAGTTTGAAAGAATTTTTATTCTTGGAAAATTTGAAATGTTCAAAACAAATTAATTACAACTAGAAGGTTTAAATTTAACAATCAGAGAAATATTTATTCGGTTTGTGTCGTGAACTGCGGAAGAGAGCATAAGCATGTCAAATCTTATTGAAAAATTCAATTTGTCAACAAGTGTAGACACAGTGTCTATTCAATCATTTACGTTAGGGGAACCATACGTGATTAAAGAAGCAAGAATAGTAGACACGAAATACGGTCGTGCAATATTAGCCAAATTTATCAATAAGGAAGAAACCGTTCATGCCTATCTACCAAAACGTTATACTTCTTTATTTTCAAATGATCAAGATTTAGAAGCTATTATAGGAAAGAAGCTTTTTGTTAAATCTAAAAAAGAACGAACAGTTGATTTGGAAATAACAGAATGAGTGTTTTTGAAGAGCGAGGAGGAGCGTTTTCTGAACACTAATACAGTGAGTATTTTTATTGATTAACTTTAGTAGAATACAATTATTATGACCTACTTGGTATTTTGATTGAAAAGAAGTTGTTTTCTATCAATAATAATAAGTTTGTGAAAGTTCAGAATCATGTATTTTGAAAATAATAGACGTTTCTAATATTCTATTTATAAAGTTCAATTTCTTTAATTAAAAAATAAATATAATAATATATATTCTAATTGAATGATTAAAACTTTGGAAATAATGTCTTAAGTGAATAAAGTGAAAACTGAAGTTTATTATATTTATTTGTTATATTATTTTAAATGGTTATTTTTCTCCTTGTTCCATTGAAATAAATAAAATGTAAACAAAATGAAAGTTCTTTCTTTCATTTTAAATAAAACGTTTAGATGTAACAAGGTTTTGGATCAAGTGAAATAAACTGATTTGCTAAATTGAACATTCTGTATTATGTGTTTAGAAAAATAAATAAAATTAAAAAAACAATGAAAGTTCTGATTAATGGATTATGTTATTATTTATCACAAGAAATCTCTATTTTTATGGTTATGATTTAAATATAAAATAAACTTATTTTCAATAAAGATTATTAATTCTTTGATGGTATATCTTATTCAAAGTCCTTGAAGATTGCAAATAGAATAGCAAGTTGTTTTCCATCCTATCCTACAGATATTGTTGAAAACTTTCAGTAAACATTTATCTGAAAATAGATTTATCCTAGAAATCATTTTACTCTATATACAAATAGAAAGTAGATTTCTATTATAGATACTTTGGTTGAACGTTTTTAGTATGACAATAGATTCTAATAATTTTTGAAATACAAAAATACTTAATCACAAAGATTGTTAGTTTTATACGATATTTAAGTTAGAATAAAGCTATTCTATTAGGATAAAATAAAACAAAGTAAATAATAGATTTGAATTTTGTTATAGTAAAAGATATTAAAATAAGCTAAAATAGAATAAACAAGATGTATAATGTATTTCGTAACTTAGTACTGTAGACAGTTTAATACACCTAAAGCCTAAGAGAAAGTAATCCTAGAGATGTATAAATACGCGTGAAAATTTATAACCGTATCACTATGTTGGCAGCACACGAAGACATCGAAATACTTTTAGCTAACCCTAAGCTATGTACGTGTGGGAAAACCTTGGCTCATTATTACATCAGGGAAGCAACGTCTTTAATGGAAAGGCATGGTTTGGCAGAGTACGACACAACAAGACAGAACTACACGGCTTGTCCATGGTCAGTTTACACATCTTGCGATGTATCAGATACGTGTGTTTGTGTTATTTTTAAAAATCTAATCCGAAAAGTGTACATGTGTTTAGAAGGAAATGATAATTTTGAGTTGAATAATGTATGTATTTAATTTTGTTTCAATAAGAGAGAAATTCAAAAGGTTTTGGATCAAGTGAAATAAACTGATTTACTAAATTGAACATTCTGTATTATGTGTTTAGAAAAATAAAGAAAATCAAAATTAAAAAAGTATTAATTCTTATACTCCCATCCATTACCGAAATTAACAGCAATGAAACTAATTGACTTAATACAAACATTTATTCATGACGAAACAGGTTGAGACCAATGATCTAGCACACATCACGCATAAAGACAGGAAGCATTGGGCACACAGGGTACGAATACGACTTTTTTGACATCATCAGTTCAATTTGGTTAAGGAATGGTGGCCTCCGTATAGATCACCAACCCTTTCATTGACTTAGCATGACACAACAAATAGCAAGTAATTAATGCAGCTTATAAATATATTTTATATAAATTTAAACATTTTCCAAAGTTACAGATTTATTTTATAATGTCAATATGCAACATTAGAACTTGCTAATATTGTGTTTAACCTATGTAGACTATATATTTTTTAATGAAACCCTGTTAACTTTAGAATTTAAACTGACAAAATTAATGTAAATGAAAATACTTTGAAAATACAAAGTATTATTTTATTTATTAGTTTATAATTATTGCTTGATAAATTGCTACTAGCTAAGAAATATTCTTAAATTGTCAACACCATTTTTATCGCATAATTGAAAAAACATTATTTCATGCAAATTGTTCGAAAAGGCCATAAAAATTATTTAATACTAATTTTCTTTATAAACAACAATCAATATAAAATATTTCTTTTACACTAAGAACATGAACATGTAACATATAATATATTTTTCAGTTGGTAATAATTTCGTAAATTTTCGTTTATACCCTGTAATAACTACAAATTCGATTCATCAGTAAATCTTCTGGATCTGACTGTACCATCATTTAATAGTTTGAACTCTCTTTAACTTTTTATATGCTTTACATTAGTTTCTTTCAATTCCTTATAACACTTCATCAACTGTGTTGATATCACAGAAATTACGTTTAAATAGGTTAAGATTTTACATCATGTTTGGAGTATATATTATTTTAACTTTAATATAAGATTAATGTTTAACAGGAATGTCATGAAAGTCAGAATGTTGTGAAAACTCATTAAAAGATTTTGAAATAAATATATATGAAATATTTTTGTTTTAATTTATATTTTTAAATTACCAAAAAAAAATAATAAAATTTGTGTAGCATTCACAGTTGTTTAATAATGCACGTGAGAATATCAAAAGCCACCTTCGTGTAATATTTGTGGATTCAAAAGTCTACAATATTCAAGAAAAGCGTAGTAAATTATTTTATATTTAAATTACATTTTCATAGAGGAGATAAGAACAATACAATATTTCATTATTGTTTTCATTAACCCTTTCTTTTTTAACCAGTTCATTCAACCCTTTCATTTAACCCTTTCTTTTAACACTTTCTTGTTAACCCTTTCATTTAACCCCTTCAACCCTTTAGTTTAACCCTTTTAACCCTTTTATTTAACCCTTTTAAACCCCTTCCTTAACCCCTTCCTTATTATATAGATGCAACAGAAGCACCTTTCTTAATCGGCCGTGGTGGCCGAGAGACTAGCGGCGTCGGTGCCTTGAACACTGACATTCGTATTTCGAGTACGATACAGATACAAAGATTTTTCAGAAATGACATAATCAGATAAATTAAAAATCCACTCTCGTCGTTCCCTTGGCATCCGTATGGATCAAACAATCACCACCTCCCGGTTCCTGTGGGATAAATGACCTCGATCCAGAAATAATCCTAATGACCGCCTGAGGCTTTGGTTTTTCCTGATCTATATGGTGGCCATCTCTACTATTGTTCATTTCGAATACTTAAGTAGATATCCCAAGCACGTTTTTAACACTCTCCGGACTCACATGTTGCATACAAGTTTTCTCTTTACTCCATACTTAATGGATTACTACATCAACAAAAAAAGCGTCTAACACTTTCAAAGGCTAAGATCACCTTGTCTCTAGTTATGCTAATTGTAGCTTAACATCGGTAAAATGTCTTTTCCTCCTCACTTCTTCGTTCGGTCCAATTAAAGTACATTGCCATGGCGGCAAGTTTGTTACTTATTCTATATGACTTTTTTTTTGTTTTGAACCTGTTGGGAAGTTATGACTTTTTCAACCTTAAGTTCCTCGGGATCAAGGCTATCTCTTCGATCATTATTTACTAATCCAGGATATTATGACAAATTTTAATAATGTAAACAATTTTAATGTAGCCTATTACATTTACATTTTGCTTATACTAATAATGTTGTATTGTCTGTTTTTAATCTGGCTTAATGTATCACGTTTAACGTTTGGTAATATTAGTTAATTTTGCCTAATTCCCGTGTTTACGGGATTTACAAGTGCCTATTACCTGTTATTGTGACGGTCAATTTGGATTTTGGTATATCAGGTTGATAAAATTAGATGTAAACAAAAAAATGTGAAAATAGAATTTAAATCGCTCTTCTCCTTCCAGAACTCCAGCCACCAATAACTTAATATTTCGTTGATTATAATTGAAATAATTTCCTAAAATCAGAATCACCGACTAGTCTGATTCGATTGGATTGTATGGAAATGAATAATAATGCATTGGATTTGGTGCTATGAATAATGATTTTCTAAAAACAGACATTCAAGGGACTCAGTGGAGCAGGGTTTTCAAATTCACAAAAAAATAAATTATGAATTAGACAAATGAAATATGATTCGAATAAATTATAACAAGGGGAAAATTAAAACCAATACAATAGGTACTGATAAAACAGATTAAACGACTTAGTTTAAGTCGGTTTATTAGAAGTAAAATAAAATTAGCTTTTAGTATTAAGAAAAGGTTATATAACATAAAATTAGTTTATCATTTAAATCACATAAAATTAAATTGCGATAAATTAATAACTTCATGGTCCACAATTACAAAATATATCTAATTTAATAACATTAATTATACAATTTAAAGCTATTAAAACCAATTGAAGTACAAATATTTTCAAAATTACTACAAAATATACAACTACAAATATTTGTTAATACAATAAATAAGAAAAACTGTTTATGAAATTTTTTATACTGTATGCAATCACAGTATAATATGAACATTGAAATCTATGTTCAGTAAATATGTATTAGATTTGTTTATAAACACTATTCAATAACAACTTACGTATATATTCCGGAAATGTATTCAGCATATTGAGCATTTTCCTGATTTTCCACTTGGGTGTTCATGTTAATTCCCATTGCGGCTTCTGAAATAATTTAAAATTGGAAAATCTTTATCTAGCGCTTTCTAATAGATACTTAAACACTGGAATCTTTAATAGACACTTATAAACAGCAAGTAATTCGTAAATTATTATGAAAAGGGTTTTAATTTCCCAAATTATCATTTAATAATAATTTACTTTTTATATTATTAGAATATCAATGTTACACAAAAGGTAATAATTTCAAATATGATGAGGTTATGTTGTTCACCAACCGATTACAAAATTCTCTAAG
>JBAIZL010000004.1:26286312-26333812 GCA_036971475.1 Prosapia bicincta | reverse complement strand
AGTTAGTTTCAATTGTTTATATATAGTATTTGCTTTTTCTAGTTTTAGGCTAGTTTTTCCTAGTTTTAGTTTTTTCTAATTCTAGATTAGTGTATTTTTGCGAGCTCCTATGATACCGTATGTAGTTTTTCGAAAGGAAAAAATTAACAATCTATTTATTAAATTTCAATTTTTGAAGTTTTTAAACTTTCTGAACAAACATTATATGCCTGGCATCCTTTAAGTTTGTGTATGGTACAGCAACTATGCTATAATTTACCTTCTCGTTTCTTGAGAAACTGCAGCGTGTTTCCTATGATAGGTAAAGCCGGTGGGCCAGGAAGGCGGTCCAAAGTAGTCAAAATCCTCCTCCACTTCATCCACTCCTTAAAACCAAGAACAATAGGAATTCCGCATAGCACCGTTGCGAGTATCCACGAGAACCCCTCCATGGCTTTACTGTTGGAAAGTCATTACTTCAATGTAGGTTTGTGGTATAAACATTTTAGCTGCGAGACAATAAGTTATTTTTAAAAACTAAGATTTACTTTATGACTTGTGAAGTACACACAGAAAGAGAGAGGGAGAGGGAGAAAGACAGAGAAAGAGCGAGTAAATATAGGGAAAATTTTCACTATCATTGGAAGGGGAGATTACCAAGTCCAAAGTAAATGTTGTATCATCTGCCTATAAATACACTGAATAGGCTATGTATGGAAAATCTATATTTCAAATCCTATTAATATCCCTATAAAGTTTATTATTTACACTATACTATTATTATTATCATTGTTATTATTAGTGTTTTTGTAATTTATAAAATGTTAAAATGATCGTTTTAGATCCAGCCCTTATTGTTGTTATAATTTGACATCAAAGTTTTGATAAAGCGTATGTTTTCGTTACTAATGCTATGAGAAGTATTTTTGGCGTTGAAATGTCAAAATTACTTTTGCCATTTAGGTTCTACAGTTCTTCATTACTCATTAAACTACTTTTATTATTTTAATAATACAATGATTATTATAAAACTAATTAAAATTTTATAATATTATTTTGTATGTTAAAAACCTTTCAAGGTATACAAGTTTGTCAAAACCCGTTTTATAAATTTTTAATCATTTTTTAAATAAGATTTTAGAGGTGTTTTTCCAAATACCGATTATTTAATTCGACATATAAACATAAATAAATAAAATATTGGAAAAGAATAAGAATTAGGGCTTGTAATTATAAAACAAGTCTTTGAAATAAAGTGTAGATAAATAAATAAAATTAGGAATTAATATAAGTAAGTCTTTAAAATATTTTTTCTGCCACCTTTACTTAAATCACTTAAATTCTAAAAAAATAATATAAATTTAGAGAAAGAATATTAAACTAATAATGTCTATTGAACTTATGGTGGTTTAATACTGTTGTATTTTATAATACAATACTATTGTATAATTTATTAGTATACTACAAGCGAATTCCGTTACTGTCAAACTTTCAAGTTAAGAATGGAAGTTATGGCAAAATCTTACACAAATAACCTATTCTTCTTACTCTAAAAGGACTATAACATTTTCTAATTGTACTTGTAAAAAATTGCAGTCTTTGTTATGAAAACCGCCTTAAATCCAACGTCTTAATAAAATCATCTCCTTTTAATAAATATTCTAACATTCATAAAAGATAACAAGTTCTAGCAATTGTGGTGTAGTATTGTTTTTAGTGTTAATTAAATAAAACCTTTTAGCTTTATTCTAAAAACCTCTTAATTCCTTGATATAAATTTATAAATAAAGAGGTTTTGTTTATTAAGAAAAATATAAAAGATATTCAGAATTTTGAATACAAATGAGAGCCTAAATGTGGCTTATTGGTTATGATCAAATTTGATTTATATCTATTAATTTTGAACGCCTATGCATATGTATATAAACATATGTTTTAAATTTTCATCTAAAATGTACCATATGAAAATGTTCGTAGAACCTACCTTCACATAATATTTTATTGTTTAATAAATGTATTACCAAGTGAGTTATCGATTCAAGTTGTAACAGATACAACATTAAAATTTCTAGTAAATTATTTAGAAATAATTAGATTGTCAAGAGTTAATATAGATTTACTTAATTTTATTTTTTTTAAATAAGATTTTAAAAGATTGCATAAAAACCTATAAAAATAAAAACCAATAACCTACGTCAGTAATTAAATCATTTACCTATTTACCATTTACCTGCTTGCCGCTTTTACGTATTAACAGTCTCTTCACCATAAACTAATAGTGTGATAAACATTGTTTGGCAACAGATGTAATCTTGGTTTTTTGAAGATATGACGTTAATAAAATATGTTGATTACCGCAATCTCCGATCGAAGACGCGCTGCAGTTCCCCTTAATCTAAAGTCCCTTTTCATTCCTCTCTACTGATGGATACAGAGAGCTTATTTTTTTGTGATAAACTCTTGACACAATCCACTATCATGTTCCGTATTACAAATCACTCCGCCACGATTCATCAGTATTATGGTTTTAAACTTGAGATCATTTAAAATACGTTTTTTTTTTATAATACGGCTACAATATGATTTCCGTTATTTCAAAAGATCATTACCTGTTCATTCCTTCACCAATCCAAATCCTATATATTACAATAAAATTTTATTTTAAATTTTTTGTCATGTTCCATATATTGAAGTATGCGTAGCTTAACTTACTAGTAATGGATTAAAACATAAAGAAGGATATACAAACAATTCATAAGTCATTATAGTACTTTCAATGTTACACAATATACAGTGTAGGTTTCTAACTCACCAGGGAATGTAGCAATTGTTTCGATAAATTTATTGTCTGTATTTGAAAAATGATGAACATTAAGGTAGAGTAATCATATGGTAATAATTTAAATGTATGTCAGTAGTTTTTGTAACTGGGTAAATATTAACATAATTGTAAGAGTTTATGTATTTGTTCCTGTATCTACTGGGAATAGATAAATATAATTATTTAATGGGTTTATATGGGTTTTTGGTATATGATTATTGATCCTTTATTGGTTACTTTTGTATAAGTAATGCATGCTATAATTTTATTGTTCAATAAAATTGTCGGACACCAATTATAAGATCACAGTAATAACGATGCTACCTCAACCGCGTGCTACCATGATTCATGACAGGAGTTAGCTTTTGTCTGAGCGTTATTTCAGACATTAAATAATTGAACATAGTACAGTCAATTTAAAATGAATCATTATTAATGTTAAATAACTAATAAAAGAAGAAGTGAATATAGATGCAATTAAATATTTGAAATATTGTTTTATTATATTTATTTAGTTTAAACGGTTATGCCTAGCTCATGAGTCTTCCAGAACACTTGTACCCCTTATTACCCTGATATTTGTTGGAAAATATGTCTATAACTAATTTATAATGGTTTCACTTAAAAATTTTATCTTGGGTTCACATAGGAGTATAAGGATCGAGTAGGATTGTACTTTATTTTTATTAAATGAAATTTAATGATGTGTATATATATATATATATATCAAAACTAAACAACTGTGAATATTCAATTACAAAATTGTTTATTAATTAAATTATTATTATTCAAAGCTTTTCATTAGCAAACAGTTCCAATATCATCAGGAGTGAATAATGTAATAAATATTATTTCATTATACATTCTTGGTGATGTTTGACCTGTTTACCAATAAAAAGTTCGGAATAATAAAAATTAATAAACAATCCCTGTATTTGAATGTTATTTTTATTACTAAACATGGAAATATACTATATATATATATAAATATATATATATATATATATATATATATATATATATTCTTGATATTTTACGTTATCCATTGTTTTTCCGTTGCACTGACTTTATGAAGTTAATATACTATGTACTATTGTAAGTAATTTTATCCACCATTAAGTGCAATGATTTTACCTTGAGTGATGAGGCGCCTTTCGGTCACTTGGCCATTGTCGAATCACTCTTATATATAGTTAGCGTGAGAGAGAGAGCCATACACACGCACACACACACGCACACACACACACACACACACAACTATTTCTTTAAAAACATAGCTTTAATGAACTGAAGGCGTCTTTTTCAGTAGAACGTGCTCGAAGACAATCGAAGATAAACGAATTTTTATACAGACTGTACTGAGATTCCAGATGGTGGATAAATATGTTCTCTTAAACAACAAAAACCAAGGGAAGATGTTGAGCTATGAACTATGGAGACCGTAAAATGTTTCTGTTAAATTGTTTAACAACTGAAAAACATTTTTCACTTTTTTTTGTAATTTTAAGGTGATCACCGAGTTTATTTATTGTTGCTTCGAAAAAGGTTTGTGCCTATAGATCATGTTGCCTCGAAAAAGGATTGTACAGATAGATCCGATCAAGTAGAGTCGCATTACATCACACTCAGGTAGAGAATATGCTGAGGAATTACAACATCTGTACTGGATCACACTTATGTTTCAGATTGGTAATTTGTTGCAAATCCAAACAAATCTGACATACAACAAAAACCCACGCCTGTTACTCTGCAATGCACGTCGAAGTTTAGGAAAAGTAGAGCAGTTTATTGTTGTCTGTGTTACAGAAACTCGACTAAAATGTCACCATGCCTATCCCCAAATACTGTTTATATAATCTTACGTATTCAAATAGCCTGCTTGGCCTTAATGTGACGCCATTCACGTGGCTGAAGTTTTGTCTCACATTAGGGTGTGATACCAGAGTTATGTGTAGCAATATTCTACTCTGAAACTCTTAATATACTCATCTTCGTTTCTTTTTGAAATATCTGTGTACATTTGAGTTCATTTGAGTACAATTTTCTGCTTTCTGAACAATACCTTATTGACTCGTTTCGGAATACCTCCATTCTCAAAACTTCAAATCGTACTCCTTTACGTTTAAAGGAAGTACTCTTTAAAGTTTTGAGAATGGAGTTGTTTCGAAATGTTTAGAAAAATTTAAAGCTAGGAGTGGTAGAACAATATACTCATATGCAAACAATATCCAATACAATGTGTTATCTGTTCGACACTAGACTTTATTAAATTACTTTTTTAAATTTCCTCTATTAGGTTCTGATATATCTCTTGTACAAGTTTTCAATCTTTAATAAAATGCGTTTTTATTCGTTCAATCAAGTACAAATACATTTTTTGTAACCTACATTGATGACAATTGATGTTATTACAGTTAATCAAATATTTATTCAATAATTAAATTATAAATGTTTGGGGGCTGTAAGTCGAAATCGAATTAAGGATCATCGTGTTCGGATTCTAGCGCACTTTAGAACTGCGCCAACTTTCCCATAGCTACTAAAGTACTTCTCAAACATGTAGGATTTGAGAAATATTTCACAAATATGAATATTTCTTTTGCCCCATCTGGTTGTCGTCAAAATTCGAATGCACAAACTTAAATTGTTATTATTATTACCACACTATCATAGATAATGCTCTAGGATTAAAAATGTATGAAATGAATAAAATAAACTGGATATCAAACTACTCTGCACAAACGGAAAATGCGAAAGGAAAGCGAGAAGAAATAACAACAAAATGCAAGTGACGAAAAAAGCGTATAAATAGTAACAAACAAAATACATATAAATAGTCCCAAACCATATTTAGAAAGGAAAATTGCAAGGAAATTCGTTTTGTATTTTGCCACTTAGTTTTGCTATTCTCTCATATGTATATTCATATTTATATTAATTGTAATTATAAAATAAAAAGAAACTAAAATAGAATTTTTCTTTGTTGATTTGAGTAGGAATTCACATACAAATGTTTTATATTGCTTCTTTTTATCTCATGTTTCTAACTTAGCACCCTATAAACCCGACGTGAGTTCAATGTGGGAAATTTTCAGAGACAGTTTTGTACAATCAGATTCCGAAACTGCACTGATAAAGTTGAAATTGTGGCTAACCATTATCATGAACTTTCCGTCTAAAAGTCTAATTCTTTGTGAATCGCTTGAATGAGGTTGGTCATGAACGTTTTCCCGTCCGTCCTTGAAATCCATCATCACTCTCTTTGTTGGGACTAATCGCTTTTGGACCAGGCACTTCACGTATCCGTCGATGAATTCCACCCGATGTAACGTTCCTTGGTGAGAAGTGTGGTATCATGAGAAGAAGATGGCATCTTTTAAAGCCTGATTCTGTGGACATCCTTGTTTCAATATACTAGAGTCAAACAATTAACTACCTTATCTTCTCAACAACCCTCGCTGACTTACTCTTCTTCGAGGTAATAAAGAAGTAAAAAGCAATATATCCCTTTGTAAGGGCCAGGAAAACTAGATGGAATCAGGTCGGAATAATGAAAAAACCTGCGCTGGGGGTAGGGGAAAATTGGAAGCATAGCAGAGTCATTAACCTAAAGTAGACTAAGATGAGTCTCAACCGAGATGAACTGAGATGTTTATCCGCTTTACTTTTTTGTCAGAATTTTTTTAGTAAAAACATAATACCCTTACAACTGGGGAAGACGACATTTCCCTAGGTACTACATACGTGTTATTTGTTTACGATAAACTAAATTTATTATCTGATTTATTTAAAAATCCGAGATCAGAAGTATTTCATCAGTGTTTATCAGTCGACCATTTCGTAACATCAAAAACATTTGCTAATTTATGAATCATAAGTAAAAATTTCTCGTGTAAAATAAGATGGCTTATTAAATATAAAGAAAACGTCAAAATCACCACAGTTCAGTAATGTGTCTGTTTATTTATATTACCTTACTTCTGTCTACATTGTGATACGTTTCTTGTTACTTATTGCATCAAAACGCTGTTTCATTTTGAGATTTTTTTCTGAGTCCTCTTTCTTTATATACTCATCTTAGTAGTAGATATGTACATTTATTGTTTAGTAATACTCCACAAACAACTTCGTTTAAACGTTTTATCCAAGAAATAGGTAAAGATTTGGTTGCTGTGCCTGGTTTATCTGCTATGTGGCCATAAAATGTTTTTATTAATACAAAGTAATTTGTTAACAAGAAAATAATTATAAAAAAAGTTTTGAAAATTATTTTAAAAAAGCGATTACAATAGTGTATTTTATCATCTAAACAGAACATGATCTAATAAAATTAAATGTTTAAAGTGTAGAACTTGCCTACAACATTACCTATAATAATTATTGGTTAATGCAGACACCTGCCTAGTTTTATAGGTAATGCTTATAACATTATGTTACCATCCATCGATATATACGAATATAAAATATCACTAGATTATAGGTCTTACGAGAAACGTGACTGAAGAAAATTTTCAATCAACATTAAAAGATGGAAACATTACCTGGTTTTAAACAACATTACTTGAAAGATGGAATCCCGTTTTAGTTTGTAAAAATTCTGTTAGTCTTATTGGAAAATATAAATATAATAATTAAAGATTGTACATTAGAAACTTGATGCCAAATAAATACTGTAGTTACAAATAAAAACAACAACATATAATGGTGAGATGAATTGCAAGAGTTGAAGATCGTTAGCAAGCAATAACAATGTCAGCAGCTTGGACGGTAGTTTATATTTAATGATTCATCGCTGCCCCATTTTATGGACGGTAAGTTACAACGTAATGACCATAAAATAGATATTTAACAGTTTATCTATATTGTTTCAATGTCTTAGACAAGTGTATTAAGAAAAACATGTACTTTAACACACCAAAATCCAATTTATTTTCACTTACACGTAAAAATGGTAAACGTAAAAATACAGTAACATTTGTAATGTTTATTCGTTAAATATAAAGGTATAAATAAAAAAAATGAATAAAAAAACAATATTTAAGTACATGTAATAAAAGTTTTTTTTTACTGATCGAGATATTACCGAAGTAAATAATATCGAAATTTATTTAAGTAAATAATAAAATATTGACATAGTTGAACAATTTATATATTATTAATTTGAAATCGTAATAATTATATATTTTTAAAAATTGGATTATTTAACGTCTTAAGTGACAAAATTATAACATATAATTTTAATCCAAGGAAATTATAGAATTGTAAATAAATATGACAAGGTTTGTCACAAAAAATAAACTGACGTTATCAATGAAAATAAATTTGTAAGTTATTTAAATTCAATATTAAAAATACAATAAAATATTTTAAAGCTAATAACACTAGTCACATTTCTCTTTTTAACTTCCTTTCCTTTATATGTTGGAAATTTGGGCTGTTCTCTTCTTTGCTTTGTGTTTGAAGATTGACACTCAAATTTTCCTTGAGCAACTTTATAATTCGGTATTCTGTCTGTAAGATACATTTTGGATATGTATGGTATCTGCTAAATGAACTTTAAAGGGACTTACATTTGAAAAGTCCTTTATTCTGTTTAAAAATACAGGCAGTGAACACAGCTAGGCATAGCCTCTCATTATGAACCCATTAAGCATGATATCTATAAAGTAATTTCCTTACCAATCCAATAGCGTAGAAACACCCTAGCACGATCTGTCGAGACATTTTTCTGTTAGAATTTCTTTCTTGTCAGGAATTGCCATGCCGGTCCATGGGAAGAGCTCTATAGGGTATATCGTACCCACTACACATTATACATGCAACCCCTTTTTACCAATATGGATTCTAATCGAATGTTTATGTGACAAAATGATAAAAGGTTGGCTACTACCACTAGGGATAGGTATGTTTTAGGGTTGAAAATGGGTTACAAAATAGACGAAATACAAAACGCGTACAATACAAATACAGACAGGGGAAGAATTGACTCAGTTTAATGCTTACACACACACACACACACACACACACACACACACACACACACACACACACACACACACACACACACACACACACACACACACACACACACACACACACACACACACACACACACACACACACACACACACACACACACAAACACACACACACACACACACACACACACAAAACACACACACACACACACACACACACACACACACACACACACAAACACCCACACATACACACACGTAAGCGCGCGCTAGCGCATACATAGACACTAAAGTGAAGTTTAATGCATAAATAGACACTAAGGTTTCCATAAGTCTGACACACGAGAAACCAACCAAAATAAAGTATTATGTGAAACAATAAATCCTTCAGACTTAAAATTTCTTGAAAATAATTTTTTTATCTTCTCGTTTACGTGTACTCAATTTGTTTTGTATTCGGTCTGTGATATTATCTTTTAATTTATCTATTATTACCTATTTTTTACATTCGTTTAATCCATCTATATCTTTCATGTGGTTCTTATTTAGTATTCTATTGGTGAAGGATCTCGGTGTATTCCTAATATTATATATTCTTACATTTAGTTTATAGGAGAACAGAGTTATATATATATATATATATATATATATATATATATGTATATATATATATATATATAAAACAACATAGGTTATTCAAATACAAGTTTTCGTTGGTAAACAGTATCAACATCATCAGGAATATATATATATATATACATATATATATATATATATATATATATATATATATATATATATATATATATATATATATATATAAAATTAGAGTTTTGTAAACATGCCATTAGTGGGACTGAGTAAAACTGAAATTAAATATTGATAATAAAACTAGAGAAAATATAAAAAGTGAAGTTAAACAAAAAAATGGGATGCAGAATGAGAAAATAACTTAGTACTCGTAGATTAAAAAGAATGCGGTTTGAAATAAAACATTGTGGACTGTCATGCAAAACTTACATCCATAACAGACATATTTGTTATTACAATGAGGTATTTTGAACTTTAATGCAGTAAAAACAATAATAATATATTTAATAATTACAATACATATTAACACATTATATAATTTTTACAATAATTTTTTAAACTAATTAAAAATAGAGGTATTTAATGTTCTAAACGTGAAACACTGAGTGCAGTAAATAAGAAGGGCAGTTTTATTACACTTAAAATGCTTTAGTTTATTGTAATGACCAAGGTTATACAACCTAATGGTAAATGTAAAATATTGAAAAACATAATAGGTAATTTAATGAAGAGATCAATATATTTCAGTGGTGAAATTTATATTGAAAGTACTGTATTTGAGAAATTGTTAATTAAAGATGAAGTAGATAATACCTCTAAAGCGGAGATAATATAAAAAAATTATTTAAAAAAAGATTTCAGTGCAAGTTACTTGTTCTGAATCCCGTTTAAAATTATATTAACAATTTATATATATATATATATATATATATATAATATTATATAAGACAATTTTAAATTGAAAGTAAATTAATAGTTCTAGAATTTATTCACTTGACTATTTTAAGTTGATAATAATTAAAATTTACTTCCAGAAGGCATTATAGATAAAAATGAAACCAACTTACAAATACTTTTCCATTCAATATACACCTTAAAAATAACTTCTACTTGTTTATATATATATGTATATATATATATATATATATATATATATATCGAATTTTGTGTATAAGGAACAATTATTCTAATATGTTAAATAAATACGTCAGTAAACAAATCAATATGTGTCTTTCATATCCATAAGAGCATAGTAAGACAGTCCCGATTATATTAAAACTCTGACTGAAAGTACCTTACATTACCAATAGCTTATACTACCTATTTATTAAAATCCATTGCATCTTTAAGTAAATGATAAGATGGGCAGAAATAATAACAATGTCAATGTAAACTAAAAAAATCATATAAATTAGAAATTTATTGTTTATAAATACTCATATGAGCGGTTAGAAATTAAATCTTAAAAGTAATTTGGTAGCAAAGACAATAATTAAATTAAAAAAGCCAAGATAATTGTTCACCACGTTGGATTTGTTTGCTTTCAAGACGGGATACTTGAAAATACGTTGTAAAGAAGGAAAACATATTTTAAAAGTGAGAAGTTCGAACCAACATAAACGCTCTAAGATACATATAGACTGTTTATAACAAATGTTTCCCTATAAAAAAACACGTTTAATACCACATAGTAAAACCTAGTACTGTCGAGTCGCAAAGTAAAACTTTGATAACCTTACTTCAGAAACACAGCATTGTATGAATCGACTGTTAAGGAGAGCAGCATCATATTATACCTCAATGTCATAAATTTATACTAAAAGTACTTTGTGTTGCATAGCACTACAGGCTTGATAAGGGCAACAAATCAGTTGCCGAAACGTCGCACTAAATAAATAAACTTTTGACTTGATATTCAACTGGATTGTTATTTGTTCAATGATTATCTCGGGTGCTAAAATAAACATGAATAGCTACAACATGAATACAGTACATGAATAGCTACAAAGTACCCAGTTAGGCCAGGTCCGGTAATAAAAAAACTTTAGCAATACAATTGAATTTAATCGAAGTACTGAAAAGTGAATTTTAATAAAAGGCTACGTTCTTGCTTCACGGCACGGAACAAGAAGGCAGTGTCCCACTCAATGTGTGAAATTACATCGTAGATTAGAAGTTGTTTCCTTACAAATCCATCCTAACCGAACACTTTATAGAAATAATATAATAACATGCTTTCTTTTACAAAATAAAAACTTTATGTTATAGATTTTGGGTGTATTGGAGGTTAAATTAAATGTATTTTATAATACTTTATAATACTTTTAAATTTTTGGGGAGATAGTCCATAATTTTAATATTTTTTCTCGTTCATAATAGGCCTATATTTCTACGTGAGGTAGGCCTATACATTTTTTTGGTAGCCAAAACGGTGATGTTTGGTTACAAAAAATCATTGTCTTAATGATACCCAATTACTTACTCATTTGTCATTTAATTTCTTACTTTCTTAAAACCAAATCTAACCCAACCAAATATTTTATAACTATATTTTAATACAGTTTCATAGTATTTTGATATTACTTAGTGTGGTAATTTGTCAACATATTTTTCATGCAGAAGTAGAATGTGTATTTAAAGTAAGGTAATGTTTATGCTCTATTATTTAAAGCAACTTTTAAAGAACTGTAAATAGGTTTAATAGTTTTGTCCTTGTTTAGAATGAATTTCTAATTAAAATAGGTGATAAGTAAACTGCTACCACGAACACTAACAATCAGTCATTTGCAGTTTAGAACTGCTTAGGTTTTACTCACTAATGATGACTTTGTCATTGTAATGGGTATAAAATAAATAATTGAAGTTTTTAATGGTTATAATTTATTTACGACGAATTTGAATATTTATTTCATGATATTTTCATATGTTACATTTATTATCTAGCTAGTATCTTATTTGTGTATGTGATAGGGCGTACAAAGACATATAAATACAAATCACGCATACAACTTCCATTGAATTACTTCGAAGAAAGAACTAAATTATCTAATATACTAATAATTTTAATAGATACAAGCATAAAACAGAAACAATAAGGGAACTACACATAATGCAATATAGATATACATTATTATTTTTCTATACGGTTGGAGGGAGAAACATATTGACTATAGCTTACGCAATGTTTATAGGATATACGAACATATATATATATATATATATATATATATATATATATATATATATAAATATATATATATATATATATATATATATATATATATATATATATATATATATATATATATATATATATATATAGGCCTATACATATATATATATATATGAACAACGTTATATTACACTTTCATTGACCTTGGATACAATTTGACTTTTAAACCTGATTTCGATTTTAATATTAGGTCAACCATGAGCGTAAGGTCTTCAGGTTTTTCAATGGATTCTACTCTGAAGTTAAGGAAAAGTGTAGCCAGCACTATCTTTAGTTCCATCATTGCAAACTTTTGACCTGAAAAACAAACATTTTTAATTCTTAAAACATGTCTGTGGCGGAAAATAACAAGGAAATTACTGATTGATAAGTAGACAAATGTAAAAGTATCAAAGACAATGACTTTTATTATGACCTTTGAGTTGTTTTAGAGATGATACGAAATATCAAGCCCTCATTAAAATAGCTGCAGTAAATGCTGATAACGAAAAATAGTGGAAAGCTTTTTGAGTATGAATTATTCTTATCATGAAATGCTTATAATAATAAATATACAGCAAGAAAACGTTCAAACTTATATATATATATATATATATATATATATATATATATATATATATATATATATATAATCTACAATCTTTAAATACATACATATATATATATATATATATATATATATATATATACATATATATATATATATATATACTCACACACACACACACGAATGCGGGTGCGCGCGCGCACACACAACACTCATTCACACACACACACACACACACACACACACACACACACACACACACACACACACACACACACACACACACACACACACACACACACACACACACACACACACACACACACACACACACACACACACACACACACACACACACACACACATACACACACACATACACACACACACACACACACACACACACACACACACACATACACACACACATACACACACACACACACACACACACACACACACACACACACATCTACATGGGTTTTATTTGATCCTTTTTGTAGTCGATCTTCGAGAACTATGCTATATGCATTATCGAGTATTAGGATACTGCTGTATCCTTGAAGTGGTTGGGCGTATGAGCCTCTGTCGACAAGAGGTATGATGATTTCACTGCACTTAGCATTGTATTGGTTGCGTTTTTCTAATGAGTTATTCTTGAAATTTAATTTGAACTCATTCGTTCATTATATACTTATTTACGTTTTAAAATTGTAATTTTACTTAGATTGCCACTTTTAAGAGATTCGTTCTTTTATTATTAAATCTATTTTTGAAATGGTAATGAAACCTATGATTTTTTGTGAGTGTGTTTCCAGGTTTGAGTTTTAAATGTTTGGTTAATTTAAAGTATAGTTTAAAGCGCTATTGACATATATTGTAATCATTTTATTTGTTTGTTCAATGCATAATTTATTATAATCCTTGCGCGCGTTTGTGAGTTTGTGATATTGTTACAAATAATGAATTTTCTTATTCATTATATGAAATTGTTCCGTAACTATTCAGCCCCTATGGGTTCTGTGACAGTAAGCAATTAGTACTTTGAAAATTTAGGTTTGTTGTGTATGTAGAAATATTGTTTCCTATATTTTATTGAATTGTAAGTACAAAGGCTACATTTTCTTAATTGCAAATAAAGAGAAAGTACAAACGTCTCTTTGGGTATTTTACTTAGTTGATTATATTACGATAACTCCATTACTAAAACATTTCATTGTAGTGGATAACAAATATTAAATTAAGATGTTAAATATAACAACTAAACATGATTTCAATTATCCCTCGTTATTCGCTATTACATTCCTCGAACTTACCCTGATTCGTGAAACAGGGAATACTAAAGCCAACTGTATAAGGAAAGGAGAGGGTTGCGATCAGCATGAAAAATATTAACATTAATTACAGTTATACTGTACACGTTTAATACAGTTTGGTATATTTACGTAATACATATATATATTTTTTTATTGTTTGTTTAAGTTTTACTTCAATACGGAAACACAAAAATTCTATTAAATATGCGGAATCACACACGTGGATACATGAATTATTTATTGTTAAACACTATCCACTAAATTTTTGAACATCGAAATTTAGACAAATAATTTTTTTAAACGGTTAATTTAATTTTAAAAAAACTTTGTTTGCAATTTTTGTTTAATTACACAATTTTTTTATGGCGATAGTGCTTCATCCAGTCTCGATTTAATTTTAATACTCGTCCTTGAGAGGGATCAATTTCAGTAACGGCTGCAGCAAACGTTTTTCTTAAACATAGATTTCACCGACGGATTTTAATGACAACCTACATGTTAATGATACATTTTTTACGATTTTTTCATCTTTGTTATCCGAAATAAGCATATGTTCGGCAATTAGTTCTAACAGTTCTTCTTCCGTCAAATCTTGGTTCCGACGTTTTATAAGATTGTCGACATCTTTACTGTTAATATATTAAAATCCTTCACCGTAAATTCCATGCGCTATAAATACAAAACCAGTCCGCTAGCATTACATCACAGCAGGATAGTCAAACGATCCTTTGCGCTTTTAAAATCCGAGCAGATTTCTCCTTAGATGAAACGTTTCTAGAAGGCATTCTTTTCCAAAACCGTCCAGTCTCATCCGCGTTCAAAACTTGATCGAATGTGTAGCTTTTCTCAAAAATGAGATTTTTAAAATGATTTGGAAATGAATTGACTGCTCGTGGACTACTGATACTGATTCTCTTGAACTTGTCAAACGAGCTTTTACTTGCTGAAAATGATTGACTGCCGTTCACCATCGTTTGGAACAAAATATTCATACAAACAAATAGATTTTGTCGAATACAAATCGAACTCAGTGGGATCCCTTTTTTGTAATTGAACTATCCACACACTCCAAGCTTTTCCCACTTTTCGATATTTATATCGCGATACACAGAGGAAACTTTCGTCTATTGACAGGTCTTTTGTCTCACACTCCTTATAAAACTACAGTACTGTAGAAAATGAATACGACGAGAACACATTATCTTACAACCTGCACAGTAATTATACTGCCTTTCTTGTATTTCTATTTTTTAAAAATACATAATATCCTGTAATTTTCCCAACCGCGTATAAGTGAAACCGCGAATACAAAACCCGCGAACAGCGAGAGTCTACTGTATTATACTTGTGTAATTAAAATAATTCTCGTCCCTACTTTACAAGATAAGTTACTTACAGCACACAATTGTACTCACCAATGCAGTTTCTCGGCCCAGCGCTGAAGGGTATGTAGGCAAATGGATGACGGTTCCTCACGTTCTCTGGAAGAAAATTATCAGGATTGAAGGTCTCTGGATTTTCAAAATGTTCAGGGGACCGATGCAAGTTGAATACTCCGATTCTGATATCAACTCCTGCTGGAATAAGGTATTCTCCTAAAACATTTCGAAAGTAAATAGTTTATATCAAATAATAACATTTTGTATTGGTAGAGTAACGTTAAATTGTATGAAACAAAAAAGTAAACAAATTATGGAGTAAGTCAGAACTATTTTGCTAATAAGTATTAGTGATTTGGTGGCCGTGTTATAGATGTTAGCAGGTTTGGTCTTGTGTTTACGTGGCCTAAGATATAGGATTTACGTTTCACTGCAATGACGTCATAGGACACAGAAATTGAAACCTATGAAATTGAACCTTATTCTCGTAATTAAAAATATTTAGATAAAACCAAATTGAGGTTTTCTGCCTAGAATGCAATGGTACCAAATAAAATTAACTGTAATTAAATAGAGAAAGTTGTGAAAATTAAAAAATAAAAATTGTTAAGGTAAAGGATTTAAAATATTCATCATGAAGAACCAATTGCTGATAGTGAGAAGGAAATAGTAAAAAAAAGTACTGTAATAAGAAAAGAACCACAAAACCATTTCATAAACTTGCAAAAAACAACGTTGAACAAAAGGTTAGATAATAGTAAAAACAGTTATGTATAAAGCAGGAATATTATGTACTTTAAAAAGAACTCATCTTAAGAAACAACCGTTTGGAACACTGGAAATAAATCTACTGAAACGTTTTACCAAAGAACACAAGGATAGAGAAATTACGTGGATAACTTACAACTCTACATAAGAAACTAAGAATTTGACTTTAAACTCGTGACTTTCTCACTCGGAACACTATAGTGCACACGAAAAGGCCTCTTGTTACTATTGCGTCACAACTGGTATATAAAAGACTAAATATCCTATCCTGAGACTTGGACTGGTCAACCGCTTGCAAATAGAACATCATGAACACTCTATCCATATCCCACAGAGAATAGTGGAAGGTAACGAACGTTGCGTACAGCTAGAACATATCTTCCGACTACTTCGATCTAGGTAAGAAAGAAGTAAACCCCTATCATTTCATTGCTGGCCTTACTATCAAACTGCTATGTGCTAAGTTATAGATGAATAAAAAAACTTGAACATAATTTTTAATGGAACCATCCGTGATAAGTAAAGGATCAACGTAAAAAACATTGTGAAGCTAAGTGGGCTTAATTAAGCAGAGAAAAAAAAGTATTATCTTATATTTTTATGGGAACAGAAAACGTCGAGCACATGTAAAAGGAAAAGAAGACAAAAGGAGATGGAAGAGGAGTAGCAGAAGAAAGAGAAATAGAAGAAGTAAAGGAGAAGAGAAGAAAGAAGAAGAAAGAAAGTAAAAGAAAAATGTAAAAGAAAAGGGAGAAAATTTAAAAAATACAGTAAGGAGTTGAAATATAACAATGAATGATATAGAAAGTTATTAGGTAAAAATAAGATAATTAATTTTTCTAAGGAAAGTGACATTATTAAATTATAATTATATCAATTCAGTCAATACTACTTTATATAAAGAGTAATATACTTTCAACACCTTATAAATTAAAAATGTATAATTCAGTTACCAAGTTTCATATCTTTCTTCAGCGTTCTGTCAAAGAATGGTACACTAGGATACAGTCTCAATGTCTCCTTTATCACTCTCTCTAAATACTTCATTTCTTTTAAATCGGCTGACGTTATACTTCTCTCTTCCCCTTGGAAGATTATATTCAACTCTTCATATACCTTATCCTGAAACAATGTTGTATAATATTAATTAATTATACACCTTTTAATTAAATAATATTAATAATATAAATTTAAATTTATAATAATATAAATAACAAATAATACAAATTAATATCCTTTTAGGGATCTTGTAATTCCTACAGAGCGATCCCCCAGGGATCGGACAAGAGAGTGCCCAATTGGTTATCTTTGGGTTGTATGAGAAAAATGAAATAGCTCCAATGGAGCAAGATGCAGACGTCTACCTTGGTAATCCAAGGAGAACATCTAATAAGCAAAGGACAAAAGATTGCGGAATTCTACCCGATATAGTACCCTCAAGGGAAATCCATCTTCTATGGAAGTCAAACCCACGGTTTCTGGGCTGGAGGGTAATTATATTGCTTGATGATAAATATGCGTTTTAAAAAAGGCAACGCACTCTACGGTCACCGAATAGAAAATTATGAGAAAATAAGAAGACACCTCAAGAAAATGACTTTGTGTGAAATAGGTTTGAGAGAATGGAACTGCTTTGTAAGGCATTTAAGAAAATTTGTCTGTGTAAGGCATTTTTTCGTCCTTTTTTACAGAAAGACGAAAAAAGACAACTGAAAAATGGGCAAAGAGGTGACAAACAAATGGATGGGGTTCAGGAAGAAAGGCACATAAGAGTCGTACCGAACTGACGAAGATGAATTCAATACTAAAATAGACAGGATCTGAAAAGGTTGGATCATTGCTAGGCTTTCATTACAGGTTAAGTACTAGTGGGACATCAGGGGTTGCAGAGGGTATTCAGAGACGAGGAAATCAGCTGCTTTCTATCCACATAACTGGTATCAATTGTTACAAAAGACTGCATGAGAATCTAAAGGCAGTGTCTAGAGATGACTTGAAGGAACAACGCATAAAGACATTGTGTGGAAAATAATGTTCAAGGTTAAGGCTCTTATGGAGTATTATAGTAAGTCATAGCTACTATAAAGTTTATACGAAAATACAAATGGCAGGCCACGTAATGTGATGGTTAGTGAACACACGCCTCATGCAGAAAGGAGGACATCATGTATGATCTATAAGACCGAGACTTCAAACTACTGGATGTAGTCAATATTTTAAAGAGGGTTTGATCTTACTGAAAGCTACTGTCACTGGAAAATAAGGGGCACTAGCAAAACTTCACAAAGCATTGTACTGTTAAAAGCCAGACTGTGCCAAAGTAAAGGCAAGGTTCCGGACAACTATAGAGGCTGCAAAGTCCCTAAATAACTTCAAAAATGAAGAGATACACACACTAAACTAGGTAGACAACAAATAAGGCGAGGGCAGCCCGCCAAAGAAAAAAAAATTAGACCCTAATTTTGTTCAATTGAAATTAACTATGGCAAAAATTCGTTTGGCCAAGCGACAGCCAGTACAAAGTCAAGAATTGAATCATAAAAAGAGTACGAATTTTAATATCTAGATTCATGACAGCATCTGGATCTCACAGACAAACAAATTTAATTTTAATATATGAATAGTACAAATCTCTTTAAAGTCAATTAAATCTGAAAAAAATAGTAATATATTATAGAACTACAGCAGTTATTAACTAAAATATTAAATATTGAGTTTTTATACAAATTAAAATAGAATATAATAGAACTATGTATAATAATTCATCAAATATATGAATAATAATACAAATATTCTTCCTATCTCAAGTCTCACCTGTACATCTGGGTGATGTCCTAGTAGAAACACAGACCAACAGAGAGCAGACGTCGTAGTGTCATGACCCTAAAAGGATAACGTATCTTGTTATTTCATAATAGTCTCTTTTGTACCTAACTCCATACATTTCTCATAAATCATTTATTAATTTTCTTTTATTTCTAATAGAAGCACTTACATGAATGAGGTATATATATATATATATATATATATATATATATATATATATATATATATATATATATATATATATATATATATATATAGATGTGTGTGTGTGTGTGTGTGTGTGTTTATTTGTAATAAGTCACGGAAGGAAAAATATGATACCTATGATCTGGAAGATATCCGTAAATGTTCTACTGCATGAAAATACAGTTTCGCTAAAACCTCTCTAAGGCACTACAAAATGAACCGATGTCTTCCGGATAGTAACTATTCATCATGTATATGTATATATATATATATATATATATATATATATATATATATATATATATATATGTATATATATATATATATGTATATATATATATATATATATATATATATATATATATATATATATATGTATGTATATATATATATATATATATATATATATATTTTTTATTTATCTTATTTTATTGTAACTTTCTCTCTCTTACATCTTTTGTGGTAACATACCATGCTACCCTTTTCATTGGTTCTTCTTTTAAGGGCTACCCTTGAATAAGTTCAGTTTCAAAATACATTTTAAAATTCTATAACCTTGTTTTTATTAAAGTAAAGTGTTTTCCTTAAATATAAGTTTTGAATGGTTACAGAAACTTCCAAATTCTATTTAGCCAATGGAATATAAAGATAGTTCGTTCACCTTCTTAGAAAATTAAGTTATGGTAAAAGACGGTTGATTTTAAAGTCAAATAAAATTTTTTTAAACTTTTTGGCGATATTACTAAGATTTTGTTTTAGCATCTTCAGGTCTGTTTTGCCAATTAGGTGAAACTTAATAAATGGTGTATTGTGAAGATACTTTACACTTCTGTATTTCACTAACGTTTTTCACTTAGATATTATGACTTGTTATGGGTTAGTTATGCAATACTATATTTTCGTTGTAAGTTATTATGTTTTTTCATATTATTAATCGCCATCTGCACAGGGTTTTTGGGTTGGGAATGACTAAATCACAACATAGAGTGCTAGACGTCATTGAGATTTACTCCACCGACATGTTATTGTTGATATTACTCTGCAACGTGGCTGGTTATGTTTGTAATCGAGATCTGTACAGGGTTTTGGGATGTGGGCCACTTAATCACAACACAGAGTGCTAGAAGTCATGAAGATTGACTCCACCAACCTGTTATTGTTGATGTTATTCTGCAGCGTGTCTGGTTATATTTATAATAAAGATCTGGACAGTGGTTTTGTGATGAGGACGACTAAACCACAACATAGAGTGCCAAAAGTCATGAAGATTGACTCCACCAGCATTTTATTGTTGATGTTATTCTGCAACGTGTCTGGCTTTATTTATAATAATGATCTGCACATGGGTTTAGGGATGAGGTCTACTAAGCCCCAACATAGAGTGCTAGAAGTTATGAAGATTGACTCCACCAACGTGTAATTGTTGATGCTATACTGCTACGTGTCTTGTTATATTTATAATCAAGATCTGCACAATGTTTTGGGATGAGGATCACTAAACCCAAACATAGAGTGCTAGAAGTCATGAAGCTTACCTCCACCAACTTGTTATTATTGAGGTTACTCAATTCCTTGATGACACAGAACGTCTAGAAAGTTATAACGAGGAAACATTTCTATCTGTTTCAGCTGAGTACGAGTGTCTTAGTGAGAAGATGGGGCGTCTAAGTTTAGTTAGATCCAAACTGCTCATGGATCGATAGCCAGAATATAAACATAAAACGAAAGTTAGACATGTAATTCAAAGCCTATGTAGAATAATTTAAACTATTTTCTTACTGAAATACATTCTTAGCTCACCTCAAACATAAACGTATCTACCTCCTCTCTAACCTCCTCATTTGTCAGCATCTGTTCCTTTTCCGATGTTTCCAACAAGAGATCTAAAAATGCTTTCTTCTTCTTTACGCCTGTAAATATGTTGTTATAAATGGTTAAAGAATAAATAATTAAGGAGTTAATAAAATATAAAAATATTGAGGCTAAATAATAGAAGACATTAAGATAGGAACATAAGAAACTACTTATACGTTGTTACACCTAGCGAAATGAGTTAAACATTTAAAATGTATACAATTATTCATTATAAAACAATTTTAGTCATTGCTATTTCTTTTCACCTACTAAATTCCTAAAAGACTACTTATATCTTTAAAAAAGTTATTCTTTGTGAGGATTTAAAATTTAGACGCGGTAGACTTGTATGATATCAGAGTAAGAGTGGTGAATTCTTTTGACAAATTGTATGACTTTACGCTATATATAACAGTGTACATAATTGCAGAAACTTCTGTTAGGGAATTTGGGTTTATAACGACCAATTACAGGCATTACAATGTGAATTAACCTACAATTAGTTTTAAAACATTGCTCTACCTTTCGATTTTATTAGAAAATCCTCTTGAGAATTGAAAATTTATTAAATATATAACCTTTCATACAACACATGGACTTTACATTCTTAAAAACAACAACGAACAGAATATACAAAAAAACTGACATTACATACAACGTTAATTTAAATATCATGAAAGTCAATGTAAAAAACATCAAATGCAAGTCACTAAACCATCCATTTACTAAATATTTTTTTTTCATGAACTTTCTCTGATAGCCATTGTATGCAAGATATTATAACATAAGCCTACTAGCATTCATTTGATGTTTTTTTAACCTTGAATTTATGAAATTCGGTTTTATTTTTGATACATGGTCAGTGATTGTTTTTGCAAGTTATGATAAATAAATAACTATAACCCTTGCTACAAATATTTTAACACCCTTGATGTACATTTCGCCAACACAGTTAGCATCATCATAAGGTTACAAACTTACATTCTGATGATGCTAACTGTGTTGGCGAAATGTACATCAAGGGTGTTTAAATATTTGTAGCAAGGGTTATAATTATTTATTTATCATAATTACGCTACTGTGCTCTGTATAAAATTTTTTTGTAAGTTATGTTAAATGTGCCTTTCTAAATATGAGAGTTTACGTGTATTGCTGAAAAAATAATATAATAAATACATTTACAGCTCTTCAAGATGAGTCAGTTTGGAATCGAATACAGATGCTGAAAAAATAATATAATAAATACATTTACAGCTCTTCAAGATGAGTCAGTTTGGAATCGAATACAGACAAAAGTTTTTGAAAATAAAAGTAAAAAAAAAATTATCATGTGCTATTGTTTATAATCAAACAAAGTGATCATAGAAAATATATGTAAAACTGGGAAAACGTTTTTCCTAAGCCTTAGATAACATATCTTGTATGTTTTACGTTTTTAAGAAAGTTACAATAAAAAAGTCAAGTATGCAAGACTTATGTTATGAGATTATTAATTTTAAAAAAATTGTTTTATTATTTCAAAATTTACGTTTTGTTTTTCCTCAAGAAATTATTCTCAAAGGTAAATACTACTTGGATGGATATATTTATATATAGTGAAAGCATTTGTAAAATGTAAAAGAAGCTTTGTTTATATTTATTATTTCCATTCGCAAAGGTGAAGAAAGTAAAATTTCCAACAAAATATTTTACCCAATCATGTATCCCTATTTGGTTTAGACAATAGAAAAATATAGGAAATATGGGAAAATATATATTTCATGTTTTTTGATTGAATAGGGGTTAAAAATACAACACATTTACCTAAATCGTCTTCATTATCATCAACGTTATGCCCTTCAGCCATTTTCTTACGTTGGTTGATTTTATCACTTACGACCTGAACAAAATGAAACATATAGACACAGGAAAAATAAATTTTATAATAAGATTTTATTGAAAATATAATGGCATATCTTGAAATATTTACTTACTGCATTCAGACATTAAATAGATCAGTTTATTTAGAATGTTTTTTAGCAGGTTTCTTCAGGTTATTAGACAGATTTCAACAAATACAACTTAATTGACAAATATTTTTCAAAGTGAACCAGTCGAATATATCTGATACTAATACCATATAGTTTTTATGTCACGTGTTCACAAATAGGTAGATTATGTTCAAATTTACTATGAGTTTAAATGTTACAATTAAAATAAAAATAATATCGAAGTTTATAAAATGTCACTGAGCATTTAGATAGTTTTAAAACTATTCTTACGCCCCGATCTTTCTTTTTTATATTAAAAGCATTCTACAAAAAAATGCACTTAATTCAATTGATATTACGAAATTGATTGAACGTTGTTAAATCCTTGGTGTTAAAGTTAGCGTGTTGTGTAAATCCCAGAAAGTGTTGTTCAACACGCTAACTTGGGATTTATACAAGACGCCAATTTGGGATTTACACAACACGCTAACTTGGGATTTACACAACACGTTAACTTTAACACCAAGGATCGAACAACGTTCAATCAATTTCGTAATATCAATTGAATTAAGTACATTTTTGTAGAATGCTTTGAATTAAAAAAACAAATATAGGTTTAGGTTGATTTAATATTATAAATTGAAAAATCTTGTGAGTATTGACAAATAATATTTGAAAATAGACAACAAAGCGCATGAATGTATTGCTGCAAAGTGTTGCGGCTAGGAATGTCCTTATCAGAGGCATATAAAGAATAGATTCTGTATCTTTTGTTAAGGTTCACTGTTTTAATATAATTATGCACATGCGATATCGTTATGGGTCAAGAATGAATCGTTAATCTAGATCAATCATTTGTTTATAGCTCTAAACGCGTGTAAATGGATAGAATTGTTTTAAAAAGATAAACTGTTGAAATTTACTTGCATAGATAAGACGTAAGACAAAATGTAAACAGGCATAAGTTCGGAAGTGAAGGATTGATGATAAACTTGAAAGGTTAAAGCTCACGATATTGTACTAAACTTACATTTTGAAACATTATTTGCTTCTATTAGAGCATAAAGATTCGATAACAATAAGGTAAGAATTAACCCACTTGTTGAATCAGCAACAATTTTATCATGCCACTAAAAACACTGGAACATATATTGCATTCTTCAGCATATCAGACAGATTTCAACAAATAATATATATGTTCAAAATGAAAACACTGTAGCTCAAGTGAAGATGGAATTTAATAATATATTATGTCAACTATTCTCAAGTAATATTGACAAATAAATGCCAAATAACACTTTGTTTATCACACCCGACCGAAACCCGAATATAGCTTGATGCGAGGTTTTTAATGGTGTACATTACTGTTTTTAGCGAAATATTGAGTTTCGGTATATCGCAATGTTCCTTAAACAATTGCTGTTCATTTCAAACAAAAAATATATTTAAAAAGAGAAGTTTACACACACACACACACACACACACACACACACACACACACACACACACACTGCAACGGGCTATTACAAGTCATAGATTACCGTTGCAATAATAAGGAAATTTCATGTATTTTGGATGGATTATGTAAGCCAGGTTACGAGGAGGAAAACAATATAAAGGGACTTAGGGTTGTGGTAGGTTTAAGGAAAGGGTGTAAGACAAAAGAAACAAAGCCATTAGCAGGGAGAGGGGTTTTTATAGTTTTTATTTTATAGTTTACATATATTGCGAAAGGGAGAATAGGTCAAAATCAACCTAGGAACACCAACGCCATTCGAGGGGATGCAGAATTTCAACAGAAGGAGAAGATGGCGAGACGCAGAAATCAAGAAAAAACAAGATGAGAGAGTTAGACTATCATTAAGGAAACAGGCATAGATATAGATCAGCTTGGAACAGAAATTCACACGAGAAATATAAATCCGAAATGACGAGAACATCACATGACAGAAATTACGTCAATTTTTGAAGCCTCGCCATTGGTTGAAAACAGGGAGCGAGGAAATACGTGTAAGACTTTTATAGTTTACAAATCGATAAGTAAAACGAAAATATGCAGGGCTAAAAGCTTGGAGTGAAATCGCTGTTATGTAGTCTCGTGTGTTTCTGAAACCCTTTTGGGGAGGAAACTCTTCCAAAAGTGGTTTCCCAAATTAACATCAATGTCGTAGCGTCCTCGAGAATTTTGTGTTTGAGGTAGAAAGTAGAGTCGTGTGTTTGGGGACGAAACGGAAAATAGAGTTAGTGAGCTTCGTAATATTGATCAACGATTCAAAATTTTAAAAATGTAAAAATTAAAAAAAAACGATTAAAATTAAATTTCCATTAAATATCATTTTAAACAAAAATATTTTAAGAATAAACCGTGAAAATTAAGTAAAGAGTAAAACAATAATAATTTAAAGACGTAGAGTGAGGGCAAAATTTTAAATTGATAAAAACTGGATTTGGAATTCGTCAAGCCAAAGCAGAAAGGAGTCAAGATCTAACGCAGAAGGAGGGGATGCTTTGTTTAGACCCAGGACGCTATTCAAAGATAAACCAACGGGGTGACGCCGACTTGTTGGACGAGTTCACATCGCATCCAAGATAGCCAAGAAAGGAGAGAGGGAGAAGATGGAGGTAACCTACCTAGCCAGAGTAGAGATTCTAAACGGAAAGGTCAGAAATAAAAATAAATTAAAATTTTTATTAAAGATTTTTGGGGAATATTGGGATTTCAAAAAATTAAACTTAAATAAATTTTCTTTTTGAAAAGATAGAAAAGAAGAGATAAAGTCAAATAAAAAAGAATTGTTAAAGTTTTAAAGAGTCAATTAAAATAAGAAAAATACAAACTGTGCTGATATTCATAATTTAAAATTAAAATTACAAAATTAAAAAAAAAACAGATTTTTACTAGCTTGCAAACAATACAGTAGTTTATTTATTAAAACAAATTTCTTACACACTCCTAAAACAAAAAAGGGTCATTTTGCCATTACGATGCTTTAAAATGAACTCCTTCCCCGGGAAATGGATAACCAAAGGGTTAAATCTCAGCAAGTTAGGTTTTTTTAAATTAAAGTTCAGTTACTGGTTCTCTGACAGATTTTGGCGAGCATTGCACAGTGTTCTAGCCGCTTGCTAGGAACGGCTCGTTTCAAACCTTTTGCTTAGCAACGGAAGAGGTGGAGGCGGCAACGTTCGGTCACGTGACAGCTGAGTGGCGGCTGGCTAGGTGGTTGGGCTTGGTGCGCGGTCCGTTGCAACACACACACACACACACAAAGACACACACACACACACACACACACGCACTCAATCACTATTATAAAAGTATTATAACAGATTCAAGGAGATGCGAAAAAAAGATACTCTTTCTAAAGTAGTCATCAGTTTTATTTCATAAACCATTCATAATCCAAATGTTATAAACAAGTTTAGGTAACGATATATTAGCTCCGGAAAGAATGGATTTAACATGAATGTATAGTTGCTGAAATAAAAGAAATATTGAAAAATTGAATCTAATTGTATATCTTGTTACACACACACACACACATATACACACACTCACACGCAAACACACGAAGCCAATTTATACTTTGAGCAAACCGCAATAGCGTATATTTAATATATAACAATTACAATACTTGACCATATAGCATTATTTGACCTTTTAAAATTATTTTCAATATAGGCCTACTTCCTTAATAAAGGTGTAGTACAATTACCTTGTTCGTAAAATCGTGAAGAGTTTTTACGCTTTTTTTAAACCTGTTCCCATCCGATGTGAAATTATAATATACGAAATCAGGGTGTAGCCAAGGTCTGAACAATCTATTCACAAGAGTCTCTACGAATCTGGTTACAAAAACACACACATTATAGACATAGGAACATAGACATTGCTGATATGTTTATAGTAGTAACTATCTATGTATAAAATTTTTATAAAATTTACGCAACTAAATCTTTAGACAAAAATCTAATATGGCACGTAATTTATAATTAAACCTAAATGTTTAAAAGCAAACATACACTTTTCGACAACGAGGATGTCTTCATCAAAGGGTATCCTATCAGTGAGTTTGGTCGATATCAACGTATGGCAGTTATAAAGCATTTTAATTTACATCTATAGGTTTACTGTACTTTCTCATTTCCCTCTATATTTTACAGTATTTAGTGATTAAACATTTTATAGACCTATGTATTTTGTGATTAATATATTTTAGATTGATTGTATTAATACAGACGAAGAGCTCAAACCCTCTCAGTCAGAAACAGTTATGTTTATCAAAATTATCAAAAATAAATTAATGAAAATTAAAACAGTCGTTCACGAGCAAATATTTCTGTATATAGGAGAAATAAAGGTAATTTCTAAATATTGAAGTATGTCTTAATAAATTTCGATACTGAAATATTGCTCTACGAAACATTATCAATGCAAAAACATAGAGTTATGAACAGTGTTTCCCGGTTACCTCTATAATTATTTATTAATTAGAAGTATTGTATTTTAAAGATAAAACTGTTTTATATTTCTATGGTTAATATTTGTAAAGAAAATGCATGAGAAATAGTACTAGGAATAAAATAAAATACTTTAGCTTTTATCTAAAAATTCACCTAGAAAAGTCTTGAAAATATATAGTAATTTTTAAGAAAGTTGAATATTGCTGGAGAACTGTAAACGCCACATTAACCAAATCTTCACATAAGTAATGAATAAAAATTAGAAATTAAATTAGTGTAGCTAATGACAAATGAAAACTGGTTACATTGGATAACGAAAGAATATTGTATTCTATAGTCAGAGCTCTAAGAGAATGAACGCGACGCAGAAGTTTCAAGAGAAAACAATAAAAATGGTCATTTATTGGACAGAGAGGTTATTGTGACTTTGTTAGGCAACTCCTAATATTCTGTTTATAATTTTGTACTCGTCAGTACTGCATCGAGTCTTATAAATGCCAAGAGTGGGAGTTGCCTAGTAACCTACTATATATATTTTTTTACTACTACTTGATAACAGCTAAGTTATAAACTGATCTGAGCTACTGAAATGAATCTCAAACTAATGCATATTAGAAAGCAGCTTCAATGATCAAACACCTTTAATTGCAAACATACCTTATCCCGTTTATATATGTTCTACACTGAACACTTGTTCGCAATAATTCAAACTGGTTTAATCTTTAAAAATCTTTTTTTTTTAGCCGGTGTTATCAAGAAAGTGAGGAGCGTGATACTAAAGAAAAATGATGACTCTCAGTTGTGTTAGCTGGATTGTTTCTAACGAAGAGAATTAGTTCTGAATGTTACAAAAATCGTTTAAGAGTAATAATAAAATACAATTAATGTTTTGGATAGCTAGAATGGGCGTTCAAGATGGGGGATGATAATTTCTGTTCCAAAAGAAGCTGGCTACAACAGGAAGTAAGAGGTTAGTCCTTAGAATCGCACTAAAGGGAGAGAGAAACTGGAAAGCTTTATTAGACATGTTTTTTTCTCGACTTGATGTCGTTCAAACACGAGTATAAAATGATTCCCGCCACTACAATGTTTATCCTTTAATGGTATTTAGTCAATGTAATGTGGCCGTATTGTGAATGAGTTTAAATTTAAATTGTTTGAAATTTATGTTCTATAAATTTAATTAACTTAGTTTTCAAATGTTTCTAGCCCTTACTACTTATATAAAACCTACGTATATATTCCAGAAATATATTCAGACTTTTGGTCATTTTGTTGGTTGTCTTCTTGGGTGTTCATGTTGATCCCCATTGCAGCTTCTGAAAAATGTTTTGCACACTCACTAGTTGTTACTACTTTTGGTATCTTGGCAAAAAACCAATACTTACATTTTTCAGCAGACGCGTTTCGCACTAGGTTAGTCCATCGTTCAATGCAGTGAGTCACGGAGAAGGCTCCTGTCCGTGACTCACAGTGTTAAACAATACACTGCCTAGTGCGAAACGAGTATGCTGAGAAACATCAATAAGTAGTTGTTTTTGTTGCCAAGTGATACTAAAAGTAGTAATTTATTAAAAAACCTCAAGACGTATAACATAAAATCTGCAAGTTTTAATTAGTTGTGCTTTGAAATATTCACATATAATTAATACCAAATCTTTTTTAAACTATAACTTTAAAACAATGATCATTTATAGAGTATTATGGCCCAATTTATCAACCTTATCAGCTAAACATTTTTATGTTAACCACTCTGATCCTTTAAATATTGTTTTAAATAATTTTTCTATTGAACTAGCGAAATTACCATAAACATAATAGTTTCGAACAGAGGATTAGAAGGCGTGGTAGATGTGTTTGTATGACGCGTTGGCCTATGTCAATTTTGTAACAACGAACATTCTTCTATTTTTTAAATTCGGGCCTGGACTACAAAATCCCATCCCTTGAGGTAGGCTCGTAATTCTTGTATGCACTTGGGACTACCTACTACTTTAGACAGCTTTATGTCAGGGTCGGTAGATATGGTAATATGAGATAAGAGAAACGTACTGTGTGAACAATAAACGTATTCGAATGAGCCTAAACATAGTCCAAGGTTAGAAACACTATTACATTTATCATCTAGTATTAGGTCACTATGTTATTAAAATATTTACCGGAAATATGAAACTCATGTTTATATGTAAATATATCCAAATAGCCTCGAGTTAGTGTTTTTAAAACAAGTAATATAGGAAAAAAGATTGACAGAAAGACAGAATTCAATATTAAGAGCCAAAATAGAAAACGAATTTCCTTGTAATTTTTCATTTCTCTCTCTATACAGTATATGGTGTTGAAATACTATTTTTGTTCCTTACTATTTACTCGCTTTTTTTCTTTCGTTCCGAATTTATGAAGCTGATGGTTGCTTATAACTGCTCATTATATCTACTTCTCCATTATTGCAAAAAAGTCTTTCTCTTATAATTTAAAATATATATATATATCTTTAAGTGATTGATTTCTAGCTATGAGTAAGTTAGCTCAGTGCCAAAGTTCTGAATTTCAAACATGCTTCTAAGTTCGAATCTGACTGGGACAAAAAGTTTTTTTAATTTAATTTATTGAACAAGTATTTGAAAACTCTTAAATTAATTGTTATTTACTACAGGTTAAAAAATGTATTTGAACTAGATTTGATGAATAATAAGTGTTTTATTAACGACTGAAAACTTGTACAAGATATATATAAATGATATATATGTATAAAATAATAAGAAAAAAGGTGAATTAATTCTAATTATGCAATAAAAAAGTTTGAAAATTTAAATAACAAGGACAAATATTATACATTAGAAACGTGTTAGGGGGTCGAATTTAAACGTAGTATAATTAAAATGATTTCTAAAAAAAGTGATGCCCTAAGCCTTTCTGTGCTGGGTAAATATTTCAACAAAAGCCTAATATTGTTTCAGAGATTAATAATTATTTGTTTTTATTTTGGAAGGATATAAAACAATTTTTCCTATACAGTGTGTTTTATAGCTATTAGTTAAAATACTGTAGGAAATAGTTTGAAATACTTTACGCATAGTTGAAAAAGTATAATAAATATAAACACAAATTCATTCTAGTAAGTAAGAAATATATATATATATATATATATATATATATATACATATTAAATATATTAAATATGGTGATATGTTTTCTTGTATATATAGTTAATAAATTAAAAATATTTCAAAAACAATATATTCATTATAAGTATTCTTGTTTTTGAAATATTTTTAATTTATTAAATATATATATATATATATATATATATATATATATATATATATATATATATATATATATCCAAGGAATGGTCAAGACAGTCCTTATATTAAAGTAAGCATTCATACATTTTTAAAATATTTGCTCCTTTTATAGTAACAAGATTTTATTGTAAAAACAACTAAAAACTTTTAGTTAACAAAGAGTCTGATCACTAGTAATAGCAAAAGTGTAATAAGTAACTAAAAACCATTAAAACATACACCCAGTTTAAAATTTTAAACAAGGCGCGCTAAAAATGTTTTATTTAATCTAAATTAGACGAAATTAGAAACTGTCAGAACTATATGGAGATATTATTTTCCAAATTTTTGATTGCTTTTATACTAAAAAAGAAAAATACAATTAATTAACCTATACGGTAACATACATTTCATAAAAAATGCAAAAAGAAATAACAACTAAATATGTCAAAAAAAAAACAATTATACATAAAAACAATGATGCTCAAGAATTATTAAACAATCCTAGATATTATAAACAAAAAATTAAAAATCTATTAAAAACCAACATAACAATAGATCTAACTATACCAAAATTGTCAAACCAAATTAAGAAAATAAACTGAAATTCAAATATAAAAGTCATACAATTTTCAATCAAACAAAGAAATCACAAAACTAAACATAATAACAAACAACTTTAAAATCACTTCAAATACAAAGAACAGAAACAAAACAGAAAATAAGTTTCACAAACCACATCTCATTAATTTTCAGAATACGAAATACGAGAAGAGAGAAGGATCAAAGTAGAAAACATTATTGTTTTTAGAAATTCACTTAGAGTTTATCACCCGAAACCCTATAACAATAAAGATCCACGTAATGAAATCATGGAAATAGTTATTAAAAACATGACAAGCCTATATCACCAGCATCATAAGCTTTTATATATAGAATCAGTTCCTGAATTTGATCTGTTCAGTTCTGGAACAACTGTCTAAGGAAAGATTGTACAGATTCCCCTTGTACACTACCTTTGAACAATTCAATATACGAAGGTTTTTCAGCTTCAATTAGCTTTTCTATTAGCTTTGAATTATCTTTTGCACAGTCATAAATACTTTATTTTTATGAAAGCAAAAAATGAATGACATTCCTCATCTATCACGGCATTAATTACTACTAAAGGCAAGGATTATATGTTAGCGAATAGTTGTATAAAGTGATTAGCATTTGTTATAGTAAAACATTATTTTATTGACAACAAGTAATTGGACTTGACTATACAATTTTATAATATAATGTAGCAGAATGTTAGCGATAAACTAAAGATATCATACATATGTTAGAATACACAAACCATGCTATAAGCTATTATAATGTAACTTATAAAGTCTTATAAATCGTAACAAAAACCGCTATTTGAATAAAGAACTTACCACAGATAATATCTAAAGTGCACAGGGTTATGTGACTGTGTATATTAAACTCAGTTCCAGAAGGGATCATACTCAGTTTATTCACAAGTATTTTGCTTTTTTTGTTAAATGTGCCGAGAAATGTTTCTAATATCGAAAAGTGGAATGATGGAGTCAGAAGCTTTCTGTGAGTAAACCATTTGCTTCCTGCAACAAAAAAGTGAGAATAAATTATGATGCAATAATAACAAGGCTGAAATGCTTTAAATGTATAAAAGTAGAACTCTTAAATATTGTAAACACACACACACACACACACACTCTGAGACTGCCAAAATAGGGAAGATTTTTCTTTAGGCCAAAACCGTTTTAAAATAATAATTTGTAAAAGTTTAGAAATAACATCGCTGCAAGGGAAAGTAGTAACCAGCAAGTGCATAATCTGTTAAGTAACAAAGGCCGGTCCAAAGGGTCGACTTTGTTCACGGAATGGAGCAACTATAAAAAAATTATTTTTTTCGTTTAGCATGTAATATTAAAATAAAATAAATTCATGTTATTTATGAAAGACGAAACGCAAAATTAAATATGAAAATAAAAGTAAAGAAAAATATCAAAGTTTAAGAGAATTTTAAAAAAAACTAATACAAACAGTTTATTGTAAATTAAAAATTTATTAACAAATTTATTTAATAAATGTAATTAATAAATGGTTTAATAAATGCTCCAAAAATTGGAAAAGTGCGGGAAGCAATAGTTTCGAGTCCCGTAATAGGGCAAGTTATGAGCGCAGGAGACTAGAACTGTCATTCAAATTCGCAACAACAATTTGAAGGGTAAAGAAGACTACGGCGTTAAAAAACATCACCATATTATACCTTATGTGACATTTTCAAGTATCAGCGAAAAAACGAGCATTGAAAGAAAGTTCAAAGGACACTATGTTACAAGTCAAGACAATGTCTTGACAAACTGATAAACCCGGTAGCAAGGTAGGGGAAACTGCCCGCTAGCACGGGGGGACTCACAATTCAGCTTTCGTTGGAGACGGACGTGTTTTCGGAGATATAGAAGGAAGTTCCAGGATGCTGTTCCGTGGCTGAGAAGAAACCCAAGCAACAGATGGACGAGATGATATGCTTTCGACCGCCCGCGAAATCGAACTTTATTTTTTAACAATGTAAAAAAGTATTAAAACCGGCCGTAAATTCGATCAGTGCCAAGGGCTAAAAAAGCCAAGAGCTTAGGAAAATCCGGGAAAACCACAGCCATCCCAGTAAAAGTTTTTGGGGCAAGTCTAAATTTTAATTGAAATTAACCATTTAATAAAAGTAGTAAACATTTCTTAAATTCATGTAATCAAATTTCTTAATACATAAATTGAATCACTTGTTGAAAATGAATAATTAAAAAATATAAGTAAACAAATGGCTATATTTTTAAAAGATAATAATATTGGGGGTCATAATTTAATAATTTGTTCAAATATTAAATTGCAAGTTCTAGAATCACAAGATCAAGAAATAATAAAGTTAACGTTTTTATAAAAGTCAAAACCTATATATGTTTAAACTGAATATATACAAAATTCGTTTAGAGACAATATCAGAAAATGAATAAGAAATGGAAAAAGGAAATCATTAAAAGATGATCTAGTAATTAAGTGAATAGAATCTATTTTATGTCCATATATACTAAATATAACATCTAGTATTAAATTACTGTAAAAATGTGAATCCAGTAAATTGGTCCTAAAATCCTAGAGATTGATGTTTGGAAACACAAATATAAATTAAATCCAAAGGCAATAGGAAGTATTTTTGCATGTTACTTCTACAGAAATTTATATGGACATAAAATAAAATAAATAGATATAAATTATTCTTCTGTTATATTTAAATATGTATGTAATTTTATGTGTAAAATTTTGAACTCTAAAAAACCAAAATGTCCTCATAAGAACTTCAAACATTAGAAACAGTTAAGAACAGATAATAAGAACATATAGGAACTCTATAAAACATTCAAATATATTTCATGCCCAAAGAACTGCTTATAATTGATGGTAAATAAATAACAAAAATGTAATGAATGTAATTAAGAATTTAATGATAATTTGAAAAACAAATTTTAATTTATATTATAATTTTTCAAGTGATTAAAACAAAAAAAAAATGTTTCTAATTATTAAAATTAATTTGTGGTAAAGTTAGTAAATAAAATTTTCCAACCAGCAACTATGAATAAAATTAAATAAATAAATTAAACTGGCAAAAAGATTCTTAACAAATATTATTGCAATAAGAACGTAACAGATAAATTAATACTCAAACACAATTTTTTAAGGTATAAAGTATCACCTAAATGAGTTTGAACATTTTGGTTGGTTTTTAAACAAAGTCCAGGGATTTATCGACTGGTAGATCACGCCCGACACATCACAGGCACCAAGATATGATAATTCGGGTGGGATCATATTTTGACCGCGGTTGAACTTCGCGTTTCGGCCCTACAGAGACTTCATCACCAGGTATAGTTTACGCGACGAACGCGTAAATGTGGGTACTTTGTTGGTAGGCTGTGGAACGCGAAATCGGGGACAGAATTTTCTCCCTGAGAGGGTGCACACTTAGCGGCAAAACACACACACACACACACACACACACACACACACACACACACACACACACACACACACACACACACACACACACACACACACACACACACACATACACACACACACACACACACACACACAAACACACACACACACACAAACACACACACACAAACAAACACACACACACACACACACACACACACACACACGGTTTGGCTTTCGAGGCCTAACTGTTGTGCTTGGTATCTTAAATGCGTTTAGGGATAATGATGGACACATGATTCAGTATCATATGATTACGAATGATGAGACATGTCTTGTAGTGACTTTTTACTATTTAAAATATTTTACTAATGCTTTTGAAATATTTTATATATAAAAGATTATTAAATAATTTGTATTCTATTCTCACTGTAAATTGTGTTGTGAAATTGCGTTGTAGGGCTATTATTGTTACTGTCTCACATTATCCTTGTAAATTATAATGGTTTCGTCCACAATTCTATATCAAGCAGTTATAACTCACGTGCATATACGATCTCCACTTAAGTTGTATTTATTGTACGGTATTTAGGAATAATATGTTAAAAGTTAGTAGTTTTTCAATATTCTCTACTCCTAATTTACCCTCTTCAGTTATACCCAATACCAACCTTGCTGCCAACCATATGTTGTGAAAGCTATTTTTACCAATATTAAAGCCTCTCCTTTACTTAGATTATTGAGGTTAGATTTTAGTTTTACATTATGAATATAATGTATTCTCCGTTGTCCTAAATAATCCCGTTAGTCTTTATAGGGATTACGATGAACGTGCTATTGATACAACAAAAATAAATAAAACCTCTATACCACAAATTACTTTTTTCTTTTATTTAAAACCTTATGTACATTTCGATTGCATAGCAATCATCCTTAGAGGTAATTTACAATAAAAATACAATATTAGTATAATAAAAAGAAATATTAGTATTGTTATTGTAAATTACCTCTGAGGATGATTGCTATGCAATCGAAATGTACATAAGGTTTTAAATAAAAGAAAAAAGTCATTTGTGGTATACAGGTTTTATTTATTTATGTAAAACATTATACCACAGTTATAGTTATATGCCACATTTTATACAGTTATAATGCTATTGTTATAGTTGAAAATCCATATTCTTACCAGTTGATGTTAGGAGACCTGTTCCCAACCACGGTTCAAGAAATTCGTAGATAATGCTCTTTTGAATCTCTTCTGAACTGCTTAATATAGTCTGAAAGAACGAAAAGTATAACAGAAGCTTTATATTTAAATTAACGATGGTAAAAAGAACATAAATTTAACACTTTCTTTTTAACAAATTAGAATATTGTTCCTTTATAGTATAATTTTTGTTTAGTGTTCCTAACAAAACATGTAGTAATATGAGCGTTACAAATGAAACTCGTCTGTTTCTCAATTAAATATTTTGTAATACTATAACCAATAATGCTTTGCTAGGGTCCCCGAGGTTGACATTTTTTCAGTATAAATTTTGTCCAAGATTCACATTTTAGTCAATATGATATCTCTTCCTCTCTCTGTTTTGAATACTTTACTAATCGATAACATTTTTTGTAGGAAGAGAACATTAGAAAAAAAATACAGTAATATGATAAAGATTTTATATAAAGATATTGGTTTTTCTCTAAAATAAATCTAAAAATTTGTTTATTATGTTAAAATAATTAATGGTAATAACTTATGTTAATAATTTTAACGCCATTTCTACATATTTGAAAAATTATAGCTATTGAAAGGTCTGTATATTTTTTAATAGTCAAATAAGGAAACACCGAACGAGCTGGTGTCTAAAAAAGAATCTTAGTTAATATCAGTGACTAGTGTTATGCCTCCGACCCACGAAACGTTTATATCTCTGAAAATAAATTACACATTCATCTGTGTAGACTTGAAAATTTAACATAAAAAACTGTAGCAACTTATGTTTTTCGAAATGGCGATTTTTAAAATAATATATTTATATATTATATTTATATAATAATGTAATAAATTTGGTTGATTACTGCAATTGAAATAAATAAAATTTGAAAAAAAACTATTATATTGTCTACAGTTAAGAAAATTTATTATTATATTATCTTCTAAATAACATACATAAATTCTCATTAACAAAACCTACACAGTTTACAAAAAGAACTGATATTAAATACAAATATTTTATAGCATATGTAAAGATTCGATGTAAAAGAATCAAGTAACTATTGGGCTTATTATAACGTCTTACATACGGTTATTCACGAAGGCAGTTCCAATAAGATAGTGAACGAAAAAAGATTTAATGCAGTAACATTGAATTGAAGTTTTTCTTTTACAATTAGGAGTTGATCCGAGTTTTGTGTGTAATTTGTCGTAATTGGCAAACGTTTACTTAATGTTTTACACTTAGAGGTCGTTTCGAATTCGGTTTATAATTGATTGAAATTAACCACATATATAGCAACTAAGACACCTAGAATTCTAGAAATACTAAAGTATTTTATAAACATTATAAAGCATACAACATATGAAAACACTCACTTTTAAATGTTTCGGGTAAGTAAATATTACAAGTCAAACTATAAATGACTAATATATTATTATTTTTATTTAGAATAATATGTTTATGTTATTTGCTGTAATTATGTTTACTACTTAATGCTAGTAATTAATATATTTTATATGTGTCTTACCTCAACATATTCCGCTTTTGAAATAAAGCATACGGTGAACACAACAGTCCAAACCCGACATATGGGGCCATATGCCGCCCTCAGCTCTTTCGATATGGGTATGAGATCTGTGGGTAACAAATATATTGTACACACACTGAATATTAAAAGTAATACACAACACTCAATTTTAGATTCAGAACTCAATGTAATTAAGGTTTCATTATTGTAGTTAAAAAATGGTCTTGAAAACTCATAATGTAAATGAGTAAATCTTACAATCGTATAAAATATTCCTTATCCAGAATTTTATTCATATTAAAAATACTTTAGAAAGATTCTTTGGGATTAAATTTCTTTTTAGTATTTACGATAAATCGTACTATAATTAATTCAATATAATCATAATAATGGGTTATATATTTTGTATTCTAATGTTTTAAATGAAAACTTTCTTAAGCGCGTCTGATACTTTTTTAGAACCTATTTAAATTACATTCCTTACATAATATTTGTATTTGTATTACCTTGATAACATATGATAAATGTTTTCTATAAACTAAATTATTTTACTAATACTACTACTACTACACGTAGCGCTACAGCCCGGGTTGGGCCTTGGCTTCCTTAACAATGTCCCGCCATTTACTTCTATCCTTACCCTTCTGTTTCCATGCTGTAATGCCGAGTACCCTCAAACATTGTAGCCGACTACTACTACTACTGCTACTACGTAGCGCCACAGCCCGGGGTGGCCTTGGCTTCCTTAACAATGTCCCGCCATATATTTCTATCCTTACCCTTCTGTTTCCATGCTGTAATGGCGAGTACCCTTAAATCTTCCTCAAGGTCCTGTAGCCATTGTTTTATTGGTCGGCCAACTCTTCTTTTGCCAATCATAGTGCTATGTAAAGGTTTGCTCGGCATTCTATTGGTGGGCATTCTTCTGATGTGATCCAACCATTCTAGACGTCGCGTTTTAATAGAATGGACCACATTTGCGTCTTTGTATAAGGAATACAACTCGGCATTAGATCGAAGTTTAAACACATTTGTTTGTACATCGTGGACCGGACCATAAATTTTTCTTAAAAGCTTACGCTCAAACAATCAACTGATTTTTCATCGCGGCGGTTAAAGTCCACGTTTCCGCTCCATACGTTAGGACTGACCGAGTTAAGGTTTTACAGAGTCGTACCTTAGTGGTTTGAGACAATAGCCTACTTTTAAAAAGCCTTATATTTTCGAAGTTTGCTCTATTAGCTGTCATTATTCTTTTTGGACGTCATTTATTGTTTTATTTTCATTATTCACTTCCGAGCCCAAATATGTGAAACGTTTTACTAAATACTACATTAAATATTTTGTAATAAAATCACTACGGCATTCTTCAAATGAAGTATTCAGTTCTGTAGGCAAGTCCCTCTGACTAATATTTCTTCCGAATAAATACAAAGTTTGTACAAAACAAATACGTGAATACTATTATAGAGTAATATTAACTTTTTATTTATTTTTTGTTCACAACTTTTATTTTCTATTCGTAGTGATGCTCAATGAAGAAGTGCCATTTGAAATTTCAGTGAAAATAATCTTCAGGTTTTACCCTGAGTTACTTCAGAAAGTATTGTTACCTTTTTATAGGCCTATATGAAAATAAACTAGTAACATATAAAACAAAATAAGTCATCTCCTACCTAGGTCAACAAAAACATTTTTTTAAATATTTTTGCTACTTTTTTTTATTACTATTAAATTCCTTCTATTAGCACACACTCATCATCTTGTACAAATTTTCAATCGTTAATAAAATACGTCTTTATTCATCCAATCAAGTTCAAATACATTTCTTAAACCTATAGTGGATGGCAATTGATGTTATTATTGTTTTTTCATATATTTATCTAATAAATAAATAATAAATATTTGGGAGAGCGTCTAGGTCGGAGTTGAACTGAGTATCTTCCTTTTCAAAATATAGCACTTTGGCAGTGTACCAACTTTGTCATAGCTAGAAATTTACTTTTAAAAGAAGTATATGAATTTTTATTTTGTCCCCGTCTGGTAGTCGTCAAAATCATCATTGCACAACCTTACGTTTTTGCCATGGTTACGACACAATATGATAAATAATTCTCTAGGATTAAAAATGAATGAGAAGAATAAAATAAACAAACAAACTGGATTAACGATATTGAACCTTGCTTTACAAAGGGACAGTGCGAAAGAGAAGTAAAAAGAAACTACAACAGAATGCAAGTGACAAACAAAAATCTCAATTAATATAAATAAAGTACCATAATCTATGCGTTAAAACAGCTGTTCTACCACATAACATATAGGCCTACCATAAAATCAGCTGTACTTTTTCCTGTAACGAAAAATCTATGGTAATTCTAACCGAGCTGTACACGAGTTATATATGCAAAATATGTGTTTTAAATAGTGTTTGGTTTGTTTGCCGCCCTTAAATTAATTTCCTTCATTGCATTCCACAGTTTTATAACAAGTGTCAAGGGAATAATATTTAAGGGCCCTCAAGATTGTTCTGATTCGATTCATAGGAAGCTAAATATAGTAGTAACCGAGATAGTTTTAATTACTATCAGGTTAGGGAAACCAGTTTCAGTGATTACTCTAATTAAGTGAGAGTTTAATTGGACATTTTGAAGAAATTTTGAACTTTGATCTGTGATAAGGTCGATACCATACTGAGTATACACAATTTATATTCTCTTAAAAAAAAAAAAAAACAGATGGTAGAAGATATGATAACTATTACAAGATAAAAGGGCCATTAACATATAAGTGAAACAGCTGCTTCACCAACACAAATGTTTCTGAACTGAAGGGACATGAAGTTTTTTTACTGGGCTCTATTCACTTTTCATCAATGAACTCAATTGTTTTTCAGAGTAGAAGTATGTCGATAGTATAACAATTTTTTCTACTTCACTATTCACAACACCAAGAGGTTTAATGACTCCACTTTAATCCTACCTATAGCCGCAATCCTTTCTTCTCCTTCATAAGCAATCGTAGTAATCCTGCCTGATCGCCTTAAAACTGCAAACAAGTATCCAGTATCAGTTTGTAGCAGCTTTTTCACAATTTAACGACTCTTTTCCATATTTTGAACAATCATAATTACGTAGAATAAGGTTTCTTTTTAAGGGTAGAAAAATACCTTGAAATTAAAATTTCTTTTAAAATTAAAATTTGTTCATGAGAAATGTTAAATATGAGATACTAATTACCTAAAGCGGGATTTCCGAAAAGAAGAGAGTCTGATAAGGGAGAATATTGTTTGGAAGTTCTCAGGAAACGGTACAGAGTGAGCTTGCTAAAGGGAATGGTCATTCTGACCACAAACTGTGTAATTTACCTTCACGTTGCCTTAGAAACTGAAGCGTGCTCCCAATGATCGGTAAAGCCGGCGGGCCAGGAAGGCGGTCTAATATAGTTAATATTTTCCTCCATCTCATCCACTCCTTACAAGCACGTACAAGAGGAATGGCGCATAATAATGTAGCAACTATCCAAGCGAACCATTCCATGGTCTCACTGGAAAAAATAGGATTTAACAAAAATATTATAGCTGCGTGACAGTAAACTATCTTAAAGAATTAACATTTACATTGATTGATAAATAAATAGAGAAAGAAAAAAAGATGTGTGTGTGTGTGTGTATATATATATATATATATATATATATATATATTTACTTAGAGAGAGAAAGAGAGTGAGAGAAAGAGAGAGAGCGAGAGAGAGAGAGAAAGAAAGAGAGAGAGACAGAGAGAGAGAGAGAGAGAGAGAGAGAGAGAGAGAGAGAGAGAGAGAAGGAAAGGAAGACCAGGATGAAAGAAAGAGGAAAGTATTTATATTCCTCATATTTATGTTTTGTATTATGAACTTATAATCATTTGTATCTTATATTAAGTTTAAAACAATTATTTATTTTCTAAATATTATTAAATCTTATTATATACGTATTAGTTGTAGTTAAAGATTATAAACGCTGTTATAATTTTACTACAATTCCTTCAATTTAATTTTCGTTGTTACAGTACTTGTGAAGTATCAATTATTGTAATTTAGTATTGTCAAAATTAATTTTTATTCTATTGTTGTTTCAAGATGTATACTATTATTATTGTATTACATTTTTAATATTAATAATAATAATTTCATATTTACTTTTATAATTTTGTTTTCTGATCTAAAACAATATAAATTTAATAAAATGTTTTAAAAACGTTTTTAGAGATATGCAACAGTTTATTAGCTGTTTAACGTTAACAACTTTTAAGGTATTTATCGTAAGCACGTATGCACATATACAGTATTATAGAACAAAATAGACATTTCATGCAGTTTAATTAGGGGTTTAAGGTATTTTAATATTAGTTTTTAGGTCGGTTCGTACAGTATTCGATTTATGCTTTTAGAATTAAATAGAGTTGTTTGAATACATATTCATTACTAAAACTATTTATTCATTACTAATAATTATAAAACTAATTCCAAACTTCAAGCTATAATTACCTCGATTTTGTTTATTTTGGTATAATATAGTCATGTATCGTATCAAGTATAAAAGCTTGTTCCTGTATTAGTGGAAAGTGTTCTTACATTAAACCAATAAATTGACCAATTAATTTAAGTTTTATAAGAATTTCAAAGAATTTCATTACATTTATTTACATAATAAATATTGAAAGTTTCTTACCTTATATTCCCGATCAGGGATACAACACTGCTCCCTATAATCTAATGGTTTAAGTTGCTTCCCTCTAGTGTTTATACAGTCTGCTCAGTCTAGAGATAAGCTTTCAGAGAAAGACCAGAAATTATCTTATTCCGTGTTGACAAGTATCTCAACATGAGTCATCATTATTTTGATACTTGACTTTGTTTCAATTGAAAAATAATTTAAACAAGTGCACCTAAAATATAATCGAAATATTTATTCAATAGAGCTTAAAAGAGGAAAATATTTTTATTAAGTCCTTTATAATTAGAATATAGCAACAAGAAACAACAACATTCATTTAGTAAAAAAAAAAACAGAATATATGAAAGCCTGTGGAGAGTTGATAAAAGCTAATTTATACAAGTACATTACCTCATTCCCTTTATTAATCAATTCTAGCTTTTGTTTTTAACAGTTTTCTGCCAAAACGTATCAGATTCGTCTTCAAAAACATTATCCTAACTGTCTGAAAATCTATGTGTGCTAATCTATAATATTTATCATTCATATATATATATATATATATATATATATATATAAAGAACATAAGTCAAAATACAAATACAAGAATTATAATTGAATTTACAATTCATTCTTGTATTTGTATTTTGAATTATGTTCTTTATTAATACACAAGAATACATATTGGGATATATATATATATATATATATATATATATATATATATATATGAAAGAAATTTGATAAAGACGAGATTAAATTTTAGGACCTCTTCTTTGTATTCTGGTGTTTTCAAAGCAAATTGTTTTCCTTATGACTCGAGTCTTCTGACGTAATATTTTGCCAAGGGGAGGATTTCAAGAACTAAAAAAATGGTGCTGTAGGGTTACATTGTTCATTTTTATTTGTATTTCTTAAGAAATTAATTTTATTGGTAGTCACACGTCATACAGGTTGGAAATTAATGCTTGAGGGGTTGTATTGCATAGTAATTGACTTAATAATACAACATTTTTACATATGTAAACAAATTTAAAGTAGATTTTAAAATTAAAAATAAAAATATCCCAAATATCCTAAAAACAATATATACGCTAGTTCTATTTTGAAAATTACTTCTAAAGTCGAAAACAATTTTGAATATTGTTAGAATCTTAAAATAGAAAGAAGCAGTGATGCTTTAGATATTCTGTTAAACGTTACATGTTTTTTGCTTAAATATATTGTTTAGGAATATGGTATAACTTTCTTTTAATGTACACTTATAACACTCTGTATAACACTTACATGTACTAAAACCATATTTAATTCCAAATTAGGAGAAGCAAAGCAATTGTTATGAAATTGAAAAGTTTGACCATAAAATTACGTTTAAAAAAGTTTGTGAAAATTGTATGCAAACCTGTTTATTTTGCAGTAAAGTTGAGATTAGCTTTTTGTAAAAAAATAACCTAATTTTTAAGTGATTTAAAATTCACACAAAAGGGTTTTAATTACGCTTAGAATTTGATTAAATAACTGTTAAGAGTAACATCATTATAACTTTGGAAATAAAATAATTCTGGATAATATTTGTTGAACTTTATTCCCTTCTGTCTGTCCTTGATGACAAGTTAGTAGAGAAGAGGCTATGTAGGCTTATGCAAATAATAAACCATATTTAAAAATATATAATTGTTTTAAATAGTTTAATAAAAACGTTGTGGTTGTCAAACAAAAAAACCAGAAAACGCCGTAATAGTACCATGCTGAACTGAAGATGTACAATCATCCATTGATATTAACACCAGTCATGTTGAAAGAAAGACCCTGTTTGTACTCGACAAAGTACCTGGTAACCCTGACTCTGAAGCCTAGTATATATACTCCATCTCTTTTTACAAGAATATGAAAGCTATGTCGAATATGTGAATGGTGCTGTTGTAGTGATGGCTACAATTATGAAATCAGAAATATTAGGCAAGCAAAATCTTGTACATATTTTATGGATTAGACTCTGTTTCATTTGTAATGTAGAAGTATTGTTTATAAGTACAGTATTAAATGTAAAGAGATACTTTGTCATGGGAGAAACTATTATTTTATTCCATAATGTTTTACTAAATACATTTTTATATAGATGTAAAAGATAAGACTTGTTAAGCTTCATTTAATATAATGACATTTGCAGTTTTTGTGATTTACGCCTTGAGTTTTTAATAAAAATTACTATTATTGGTATCACTCGGCAAAAAATCTTGTCCGTGACTCACAGTATTGAACAATGCACTGATCTAGTGCGAAACACATCTGCTGAAAAATATCAGTAAGAAGTGGTTTTTTGCCAAGTGATACCAATAGTAGTAATAATGAAATTAGTTAAAAATTTTAACAATCATTATATATTAAATAAAAACCTAGTATATGACTTATAAGTATAATATAATATTAGTATAAGTATACTACTTATGTATTTCATTAGGTTATACTTAGGTATATTAAATTCTCAAGGTTTAGTTTAATATATATTTATAACAATTTCTTACTATTCTAATGCTATTCACTGAAAGATGCACGTGACGCTTTGTAACATAAAGTGTAATACACACAATTTTATTTCCAATATTTCGATAAAAATTTCTGTAGATAAGTGTTCAGAACAGCATGATCTCTGAACCCTCAATATTTATTTAAAGTATAGAGATAAAGAGATCGGCCATTGTCTCTGTCTACACCCAACCTTGTTATCGTATTTATTATGCACGAGAACAAAAATTTTTAGAAGTGTGTTTAAAAAATCTATTATAGTAATAGAAAAGTTTTATTTAGAAAATAACAGTATTAGTTAGCATCAGCTGAAACAACAAAATGCATAAAACGCAACATAAAAGAACAAATATAAAAGGCTTATGTTACCACTACAATATTATTTGAAAAATAAAATATGAATTAATTTTATTTCAATTTTAAAAACTGTCTTGACGGTTTTATAATAAATTTAATATGATCTATTGGATATGTTTTTTTATGTACTAGGAAATAACCTTTAAAACATCTGATAAGTTGATAGAGTTTAACAATTGCAAATAGACAAAGAGCTTTTAATTGTATTGAGAAACAGTTACATAATGCAATGTAACTACACTCAATTTAATATATATATATATATATATATATATATATATATATATATAGTAGGCCTATACCATTGTATATATATATATATATATATATATATATACATATATATATATATATATATATATATATATATATATATGTATGCACTCAAACAAAAATCTTCCTTGGTATACTTGCTAGTAGATTTTCAGGTTATATTACAGTGCTTTCATTTCCGAGCATTAGAAGACGTGATGTTTAGAGTCGCTTTATAAGACGTAGTTTGTAATTGTTTTTTCTCATTGCTCATAGTGTGCTTATTTAACTTTAATAATGACCATTTCAAAAAAAATAAGATTGAACATCTTAGTAATAATCTTAGGTGTTCCCAATTGTCGTTACAGTTAAAATATTTTGGATGTCTTTGGGTGTAAATTTCGATTTAGGTTCATATTTTTTTAAAATTTTTTCTATCTTCAAGTTCTAGTGTTTGGTTTACGTTTGGTTTGCACCTTGTACTTATTATCACAATGTATTTAGTAAACTACAATATTAACATAGTATTTAATAATACTTGCTTTTTTCCAATTTAATAAATTTTAATTTATTTTTAATACAAGAAATAACATAATACTGTATGGTTGTAATAAAGTTTTAGTACAATGATAATAATCTTTAAAACAAGTTGAAACTATGGAAGAGGGAAATTGCCTTTCGATTTTCAATTATTAATTAAACATTGCCTTTTAAAATTAAACATATTAAACATTTACTCCCCGCTTGCGTTCATATAGATCATTAATAATTTGCAATAATTTAAAGCTAGAAATACAAGATTCTAATTTTTCATACAAAGTTAATCTCAGATATTTGTTATAGTCTAAACAAAAAAATGGATATAATTTAAAACACTGCATTAAACACCAATAGCATTTAGTCGCTGCTATTATATTTATAGAATTATGAATTACAATTAGTTTAAAAAGATAACCTAATAAAATTTGAATTGAAATACGTATTTTTTTGTTAACTAATTGATTAAACAAATAATTGAATTATATAACATTTAATAAGATTGGTTCAATTTGTTCTTTTGTTAATTCGTAAAACTCTCTAATAATATTTCCCGGTAGGAATCCCAAAATCGGTTAGCTCCCACTAAAAGCAAAACTTTAAAAAATTATTTGTAAACAAAATAACTTAATTTTGCTCAAGCGATTCAAAATAATTGTAAGTTAGTTTTCTCAGAGTAATACTATATTTTAAGTAGACATTTTGTGATTTACTTTGATTACTAAATAAAAGACGTGTTTGAATTTAATTCAATTGTAAAACAAAATACTGGAATTAAATGTCAGGTGTAGAGGTCTATCATGGCATTCGAATAATTTTTCCCGCTGAAGGTAGGCAGGCAGCTATTTCACTTTGCAATAATTGACCAGTTTTTTAAAAAGATGAGAAACAATCTAGCAACACCTTTAACATGAAGTAAAGAAGAAAACATACGACAAGACTCAAATCACTTCAATTTAGGCAATAAATTTATAAAACTAGGGAGTTTGTTTAGTTACTTGACAATTATTAGTGTGTTTGAACAAAAATTGATTAGTAAAGTCCGAAAGTGGAAAGATACAAAATAAATTTCATTAACAAATGTAGGAAAAGTTGTTCATTAGCAACTGTAAAAGATGTTGTAGTTCATTAACAACTTTAGGAGAAGTTGTAGTTCATTAACAACTTTAGGAGAAGTTGTAGTTAATTAACAACTT
>JBAIZL010000004.1:26248812-26281312 GCA_036971475.1 Prosapia bicincta | reverse complement strand
TATATTTTGCACCACTTTTTCCTTTTGGTAAAGGACCACAGTAATCCATAGATAACAATTCTCCTTTGTTTTTTGGTATGATACAATCCATTTCCCCAACTCTATGTCGTATGTCATGTTTGCATTTCTGGCATATTTCACATGATTTGACTATTTGTTCGATGTCCTTACTTAGATGATCCGCTGCGAAATCTTCTTTAAATGTTTGATAACTCTTGTTAATACCTAAATGGCCAAAGTGAGTATGTATTTCCTTGATTAGATTCCTTTTGATATTGTCTGGTATGTATAACTTGAAATGACCTTTATCTCGACGATATAACTTGCCTTCCCATAATTTGTAATGCTGGTGTAATTTGTCCGATGAATTCCTTAATTTATTAACTATAAGTTTTGTTTTATGGTCTTTGTCTTGAAATGTCTGTATATGTTTCAACATATCCAAAACTTTGTGGTCAAATTTATTACGTATTGTTGCAATTTGAATGAAATTACTGTCTTGATTTATTTCTATGTTGTCTTCACCAGGGTGTCTGCTTAATGCGTCGGCTACAATATTATCTTTTCCGTTGCAATGTTTTATTTCAAAGTTATACTCCTGTATAAGTAACATCCAGCGGGTCATACGAGCGTTTAACAGTTTACAGTTGTTAATGTATGATAGGGCCTTATTATCTGTAATCACCGTCAAAGGGTTCCCCAACACAAAACATCTGAATTTTTTGAGATTATGCACAATACTCAGAAGCTCCTTCTCTGTCGTACTGTAGTTCAGTTCAGCTCCTTTAAATGTTCTACTTGTGTACCCAATCACGGCAATACGTTCTTCTTCATCATATTGGAATAATTGTCCGCCTAAAGCATATCCACTCGCGTCACACTGCAGGTAATACCGTTTATTTAGTATTGGATGTGCTAACATAACCCGGTCTAAAAATATCCTCTTTATTTGTATAAAGCTATCTTCTTGTTCTTTAGACCATTTGAACCTACATCCCTTCTTCAACAGTTGTTGTAATGGTGCGGTAATTGATGCGCTGTCCTTTACAAAACGGTGATAGAAATTTATGAGCCCGAGAAATCCTTTTATTTGTCTCGAATTTCTAGGCCTTGGAAATTGGTTTATGGCTCTGACCTTTTCTTCACTTGGCTGAATTCCTTCCACTTTTAAAGTGTGTCCTAAATATTCAAGCTCCCTTCTACAAAACTGCGACTTATTGAAATTGACAGTTACGTTTGCATCTTTAAAAATCTTAAAAATTATCTCTAGTTGTTCTAGGTGTTCATCGAATGATTTAGACAAACATAAAATGTCATCAACGTAAATAATCAAAAATTTCCTTGCTTCCTTTGTTAGTATGGAATCTAAACTCCTTGTAAGACTAGCTAGACTAGAGCTTAATCCAAATGGTACCGTTTTGAAACGATAACACAGTCCATTATGTAGGAATCCCGTAAAGTCCCTGCAGTTGGTTTTTAATAGGATTTGCCAAAAGCTACTGGTCAAATAGATAGAAGACATAACTTTATAACCACTACATTTTGTCAGTAGATCTTGAATCGGTAAGTTTCCTTCATAGTCTGGTAACGATCTCTTATTAATTTCTCTAGCATCTAAGCAGATCCTGACTGTGCCATCCTTTTTAAACACAGGTACTATTCTGTTTACGTATGGACTATTGGCTCTTTCTATAATATTTAATTTCAGCATCCTTTCTATTTCAGTGTTGACTGCCTCCCTAAATTTAATTGCCACAGGCCAACTATTTTGCTTGTATGGTCTCGTATCAGTTACGGTGAATTCATGCTCATAGGTAGTAATTAACCCTGGTTGCTCACTAAAAATTTGTTCATACTTATAGATAATCTCTATTAACTTCTTCGTTTGGTCGGGTTTTATATTCTCTAATTCCAACATTTTTTTTTTCTATTATTCCTAATCTTTCCTCCTTATAGTTCATTATGACATTACAATCCAATTTTGTTTCTTCATTATTATAAAACTTAATTATTTTTTTTTCTTTCTTTAATCGATCATTACATTTGGCATTAAATTCGACTGTTCTCTCTACAAAATCGATAATAGTTTCATTTTTTATTAAAAAGTTTATGCCTAATATGCAAGTTTTAATCAGACCTGGCACAATTATGAAATGTGTTTCCACTTTATATTTCCCTATCCCTACAGTAGTTACTATTTGATTTTTTATAGCTTTAGACTTCTGACCCAACGCTCCCATAACTCTTATGTTTGACATTCTCCAATCTGACGAATTCTCTAACAGCTCCTTGTTCTTACTATAAAAATCTTCTGACATTACATTAAACTGACTTACCGAATCTATCAAAGCAACAGTTTTAATATCCCCTAATCGGATTTCAAGTTCAGGGCAATTTTCTAATTCTAATGATGGTTCAACACAAACTTCGTCTTCATTTAAAATGTCTCGTATTTCTGCAATAAGTGTCCTACAGTTGGTTATTTTACTAGAGTTAGGTACCTGGCTAGGGTCAGCGTCCTCGTTTCATGCACTTGTAGAGGGCTTGGGTTGGTAATTTATGACATCACCCTTATGTTGTCTACCCTTGTCCAGCTGTTTACTCCGATAGTCGTTCTGACAATACCCTGTCTCCCGGCTATTTTCGTTATTCCTTAGGTCAGGTCGTTGCTCTCTTGACAAATTCCTGTCCCGACTGCCGTTCGCTTGTCTTTGTAGGTGCAGATAATGAAACTCTGTTACTAGGTCGACAAATTCACCATTAGTTTTAATTCCCCTCGTCACCAGTGCAATCGCCATGTTAGGATCAAAATGTTTGGCTAGCTTACGTATAATTAGATCATCTGGAAGTCTCGGTTCGAGTCCTTTAAACCATAATAAATTTCGTTCTACATATTCTACCATGTTCAACTGCCCCCTGTAATTATATTTTCCAAACTCCAACTCATCCCGAACACGCCCCTGTATTAATTCACTCCAGAATTTTTGTTTAAATGCAAAGATAAAATCCCCGAACTGTTTAAAGCTTTCTGAATGTAATCTAAACCAATTGGCAGCTGGCCCGCGTAGATGTTGCATTATCCATTCTAAACCTGTTCCCTGGTAATACTTTTCATGTAACCCCATAAGCTCGTTAAGAAATGCCATAGGTATTCTTTCATCTCCCGAAAACATTATATTCGTGTTTATTGGTGTTATAAGATTATTATCTCTTCGGTTTTCTGTCGAATTTATTTGTTTTCTTATCTGTTCAATATTTTCGTCTAATTTTCTCAATTTTGGCTCTAATTCTCTGCTATTATCTGTTATTCTCTTGTCAATTGCCGTTTTCAAAGTTTCTAGGTAACCCGTTTGTCTGTTATATTGCTCTGCGCATGTTTCTTCAATCGTCACGATCTTTCCCTGCGTATTTTGAACTTCACGGTTTATGTTGTCTAATCGGCTATCAATTTTTTGTGCATACTCTTGGTGTAATCCTTGAGTATTTTGGCCTGATACTAATATTTTTTTATCTAGTGTTTCTAGCAAATTGTTTTCGGTTACCATTAACTTGTTATTAAGTGTTGCAATATCTCCCCTCCTGTCTTCCTCCAGTTTCCTTAATTTGTTGTCAAAATTCTCTCCCATTTTTGTGATTTCCTTATTCAAGTCTTCCCTATTCTTTTTTATATTGTCATTTATTTCTATTAATTTATTATCCATGTCTCTTTTATTTTGGTCAATATTTTCATTTGTCTTTGTTATATTATCATCAAGATTCTTTAACTTTTTTAATATTTCCCTCAAAATATCATTGTCTCCTAGTGTTCCTACTGTGATCTCATTATTAGTCCCCATGCCTGTTGTGCTCTCTGTCCCCAAAACCCTTATCTCTTCATTCACATTTTCTGTTAGTCTCACCCCTTCTACGTCTCCGAACCCGTCTTCCGTATGCCTCATCTGTCCTACTTGTGTTTCTTGTGTATTTTGATGTTCCATTTTGAAATTTTTGTCGCGTATTCTTATACTGCGTCTAAGCGTGTAGCTATCTATTTGCCCTCTTACAATATTTTCCTTACTCATTAATTAATATAACAACTTACGCTAGACAATTCTTATTAATACAATAATACACTACTAGGTCTGCTGGTCAATACTTTTAAATTTTGATGCAATTTCAAAATAGCCCCACGTTCAGTAGCCAATTTATAACATAAATTCCCTTGGGCTTTATCTATGTTATTTCAAGTTTGTTAATTTAATTGTTATAGATTAATTAATTTGTTTTAAAGTGTTGGGCGCCAGTTTACCTATTGTTCGACTGAAGTTCTAATTAAACATTTTGCTTATATTGTATAATTTTAAATTATGCTTCTTATTACTATGACCTACCTTTATTTTAATTATTTTGATTCCTTTTTCTTTATAAGATTTCAACCAAATTACTTAATTAGAGTAGGCCTTACAAAGAAATACAAGACTTTTTAGTTATAACAATTGCTTTAATATTTTAGAACATTATTAATTCCTGTTGCCAGTTAAATACAAAGTATACATGTTAAATCTACATTTAATTACAAATTATTTCAGACTATAATGTCGAACCAAAATCTTATACGGTAAACAACCTGTTATTTATTTCATTCATTTTATTTATTATTTAAATTTGACCAGCTAATAAATTTAAGACTTTTGGGGCGTGTTTAGGTTCTTGCCTTATGAAATTACTTTTTTTTTTTGAAACTTAGAGTTACTTGTATATTAGAAAAATTGTTTTATTGACCAGAAATTTATTTTTTTAAAATTAGTTTTTAATTAAAGTTTTTACTTAAGTGCAGTGACGTTCTTTCCTTTATTCCGTTAACCCTTGGTATTAGTTGGACGATTTTTTTTTTTATAACACTTCACTTCACCACATTTATCGATAATTAATTTACTTATATTTTTTTTTTTTAACAACTTCACACACTTTCTTTAGGAACATCCACACACGTCCATCTACTTTTTTGGTCGCAAGAAGACTGCCCCTCTTTTTCTGCACTTGAATTTGTTTACCGCGTATTTCCCCTTCTCGTTCATTTTCTACCCAATGAAAAACATCTATCTTGGCTTCCACCAATCAAATTTGAAATTCGTACGTTATACTTTTTTTTTAACTATCCGTTATTTTTGAAAGTGTACGTGACACATCTGTCGTTCTCTCCCGTCCCTTTCAACTTTCTAAAACCTAACAAAAACTCTACCCTAGTTCTCTAAGGGTTTTACAAATTGTTTATTGCCTTAAATATTTTTTTTTTCAAACTTTTTTTTTTGTTTTGTTTAATGTATTCCTTTGTCGGCTTTTACTAAGTCAACTTTTGGAAGTATTGTTTACTGTTAATGTTTAGTTTTTATTATTATTATTATTATTTTTTTTTTTAATATTTATAAATTTAATATTATAGTATATATATATATATATATATATATATATATATATATATATATATATATATATATAAATATATATATTTATTTATGTATGTGTAGTTTATTAGTTATAGTTTTCAAATTTTACCTTGTTTGATCATTTATCTCATTTAAATTTAAAATAGTTTTGTTTAATAGTTTTTTCATCTTCTAACTTCTTAAGTTTTTAACTTTCTCATTTTCTACCTTTTTATTTCTTCTATTATTTTTAATAATCAACTTGGTTAATCTTATACCTTATTTAGTAAGGGTTTTGTTTAGTCTTCAATTTGATGTTATTTATTATCTTGTTAAACCTTCTGTCATTTTCTTTTTCTAACGCGTTAATAATCAATGCCAACAGTAAAGTTATGACAGGTTCAATGATAAAGGTGTTTTTTCGATATAAATGCCTGAAAAGTTTTATAAGTTTTTATGTTTATTTCCATCCAGTTCTTTATAACGTGTCTTCAAAGAATGGACTGAACTACTTTATCTGGACCTCAAAGAAGATTGCAAACAGTATTATTGTAACACAATACCAACTTCACCACAAAGGAGTAGAGTCAAGGTTCAAAGGTTAATGCTGACGATATTTTATTTTCTAGTAGATGGTACTTTAATACAACACCTGTTTTAATGGGGATCAAATATGGGCCCAGTTTATTTGAACTGAATTGTGAAATTTTAGAATTTAAATGTAGGCCTACATCTTTAAAATGTTTTAAATTTTCAATTGTTAAAGATGAGATATACGGGCCGTATTGTAGGCCTACATGTTTTATAATAGTAATACAAAAGGAATTTGTGTACGTTTACGAATCATATATATTGTTTTTCTTAATAGATAAAGGTACTTCAGCCAATATATACTTAAAGTAAAATTAATAATAGAACAGGTACAGCTAAGTCTTGCCAACTTAATATAATAAATTCTATTCAATTATCTTTCAATTTACTTGAAGTAAGGTACATGAACTTTACACATTATGTATACATACATATATGTTGATTCGTCAATATATACCAAGGACAGAAATATTAATAGTACGACTAAAAATTGAGTAAATACCTATTTTGATTGTTGCAAAGTTATAAACTACTACTGACGAGAAACATTATGAAATATTTCGCACAGATACAATAAATTTGTTCTTTGCTTTTAAAATTTGTTAATTAACCAAGCCGTATTACCACCTGAGTTACCTATTATTTTGTAATTCTATTCAACCTTTTGTTACAAGAATCGTAATAAATTTAATTTATTATATTTGAGTGGAGGGTGACTTTTCGTCACTCCAGACGAGGCAGGTGTACTTCGGGTGAACAATCTTAATCACGCAATGCCGTGATTTCTTCTTATTAAGTAGTAGGTAATCTTTTCCTCACTTAATCTAATCAGCCTTACCTTTCCTTATCCCTTTTCTTACAAAGTGCTTAATGTGTTCCCATATATTCACACACCCCTACAGAGAAGGAGCGTATATCAGATACGTGAGCACGTGTTGGGCTGTCAAAATATTTTCCATATATAAACCACTAGGGAATGTTTTGTTCGTATAATGATACTTATTTTCACAATTTTTACAAGAAATAAAGAAAGAAAAAGACAGCACAATGCTGTATTTTAGTTTATTAAAAAAAATATAAACCAATACTATAAATATTCTCACAACCTTTATGCTAGCATCTGAATGTTAGTTTATTTCTAACTCCCTGATGATGGTAATTGTGTTAGTGAAATGTACATAAGGTTTGTGTAAAAATTCGAGTAAGCGCTTATAATTTTTTTTTATTACAAGTTTTGCCTATTCTTTGTAGGCTGAACAATCATAGTGGCTGGGCGCCTTAAAACCACGCAAACATTATTTTATTTCAAAATCTTAGGATTAGATTCTGATCAGGCTAACACAGATTTTCTTGAGTGAGGCCTAATTTAGTTGAAACTTTTATTTGTAACAATCCTTTCATTGTCCCACTCCCTGCTGACGTGTTTCGTCAGAACTGATGGAGATACCCCGAAATGCGTCAGCGGGGAGTGGGACAATGCTAGGATTGGCAGGTAATTATGATACTCGAAATAAAAATAAGAATATAATTATAGCGGAAAAGTAGAAAACTGTCATAAGTGTTATAAATACTTTTACAAAAAGATATAAACAGCACTTCACAAGTTCATTCAAGATAGCATACGTGCCCTGGAAATAAACGACAGTGTAGCCATACTGTTTAACCGAAAATTCCCAATAAATTCAGCCAGCAACTAGAAAGTGTCACAATCCTCTGAGGTCGTTTTAAACGTTTCCTATTCAATCTGATTATTTTTTAAAAGCATTGAGAAGAAAATATCACAATTCTGACATTGAGGTCTGAAACGGACAATGGAAACGTGATCATAATTGAGAATGTTACGTTATTGATTCAGCAAACAGAAGGAAGACCCAGATTTATAGATAACGCGAAGCGTTTTGGTTTAGGTATCTCAAGGAACTAATGATGAACCGTATTTAGCTCCTCATGAACTTCATAAATTAGTTCGCTCTTGAAGGAATATACGGTTTCACTAGTCTAAAATGGTAGAGTAGATACTGTGAGTACAGGAAAGAACCGAATGTCGTGAAAAGAGACTCTAAAGATCTCTGACAAATCTAAATAATCTAAGCCAGTTGTAACACGAAATAACTGTTGTATTTATATTATTGAATATAATTTTAGAAATCATATTTGTTACCTTTAAATTATACGGGATAGAAGTGCTATTTGAATTATGTAATTTAATTTTTTTTAATTTTAATTTTATTACGTTAAAATACTTGTTTGTTGGAAAACGGAACAAAATTGTACAACTTCTAATTAAATTTCACGTAATGTATGCCCGCGTAAAGCATGCGGTTTTAATTACCGCTTAATTAAAAACATGGCTGTAATTAGTTTCAAAGCGTTCAACTAAATCGCATCAATTTGCTAAATGTATCTTACAGCGATTTGTAATATTTGGCGCCGCTCCAAATGGGATAGAAATGTATGATGTTTAATGCAGCCTGACACGGACTTGTATCCTATAAATCCTTCCCAGTAATTGCTGTTTGAACCCTGAACGTGGCCGCCTAAATGTCAGCTTTGGGTGACTAGAAGCCTATATTATGGGTTTTATTTTCATGTTCAGGCAAGTGTAAATTTTGCCCACAAAAACATTTAACGAGGTGATTTCGTATAAATATTTCTGTTGTTTTGTAAGGTTAGGATTATCATAAAGAAACCCAAGACTAAACATTTCTTTAAGAGTAATTATTTACAACATTTCAGTCGTGATGCATTCTTAGGGACAATAATATTAAAATAAATTAAAGTTTGTAATTGTAGATTATTATTTGCATGCCATTTATTTTTATCCCTGAAGACGATTGGTTGATTAATCTTTGAATGGTTTAAATGTTTTAATTAATAAAATTCATTGTAATGAAATATTCATGTTTGAGTCTCTTTAAAAGTTCCCTAACATTTAAAACGAGTAGAACACTTTATAAGGTCATATTTTACAAATTTCTGTTGTGTCGCTTTGCAAAAAACTTTCCCCATGGAGTGTAAAATCTTTACTTATTTAATAGACAAGCTTTAAAAAATATATTAAATTAATTCCAAGAAAATTTAATACGGTGATAGAACAAGTATAAATAATGTCAAATATCACTAGAAAAACAAGGTAATTTTATAAATCTACAAAGCATACAAAATGATTTTTCGAAAACGAAAAGAATTGTTAAATGAAACATAAAAGCATTAAGTAATCCATATTATAAGCAACAAGTTCAAATGGAGAGGATCGACGAATAGAAGAAACATAAATACGCAGAGATGTCCGTCAGGGCTGTATATTATCCATGTTATTGTTTAATGTCAAGCCTGAGATTATATTCGCAGAAGTATGTATAGCTCGCAGGTTAAATAAAGTTAATAAATGGAATTTAGGGAATAATAGCTGGCAATGTCATATATGTTTAGAGAATGATGGACAATATAGGGGATATAAATAAAATGTATGGTCTTGCAGAAAGTATCATTACGACTAAAGTTATGCCTGGATTAAAACAGATAGAGCTCATAAATTTGTAAATCGTTGGACACAAAATGGACCACGTAGAACATTGCGCTTGCAACGTGCATAAACATAAAGTTGATTGTGACCAAAAAGATGGAAGAATTGATTAAAGAGCTTAATGTGTCTTTATGAAAAAAGTAGTAATCATTTCGGTTTTCATTAATATGAAGTATATGTCGGCGACTATATATTAAATATGTTGCCGTATGAAATGGAAGGCTGGAAAGCAGATGATTATTACTCCAAACATTAAAACGAAGCTCACATTGAACACACTACTTAGTTTATGTACTGCTGTGAGAAGTGGAAAGCGGGAAAGCAGTTCCTCTTTATTGCATCCATTAAAATGAAGCTCACATTGAACAATCTACGTATTTTATGTGTTTCTATGTGATATGGAAGGCTGGAAAGCAGTTCGTCATTACTGCTTCCATAAAACGAAGCTCAAATTGAACAATCTACGTATTTTATGTATTTCTGTGTAATATGGAAAGATGGAAAGCAGTTTCTGTTTTGTAAAATTCCTCATTACTGATTCCATAAAAGGAAGCTCACATTGAACACTCTACTTATTTTATGTGTTTCTCTGTAATATGGAAAGCGGTTCCTCATTACTGCTTCTATAAAACGAAGCTCACATTGAACAACTACGTACTTTATGTGTTCAGTGTAATATGGAAAGATGGAAAGCAGTGCCTCATTACTGCTTCCATTAAACGAAGTTCACATTGAACACTCTACGTATTTTATGTGTTTCTGTGTAATATGGAAAGATGGAAAGCAGTTCTTCATTACTGCTTCTATAAAACGAAGCTCACATTGAACACTCTACGTACTTTATGTGTTCAGTGTAATATGGAAAGATGGAAAGCAGTGCCTCATTACTGCTTCTATAAAACGAAGCTCACATTGAACAACTACGTACTTTATGTGTTCAGTGTAATATGGAAAGATGGAAAGCAGTGCCTCATTACTGCTTCCATTAAACGAAGTTCACATTGAACACTCTACGTATTTTATGTGTTTCTGTGTAATATGGAAAGATGGAAAGCAGTTCTTCATTACTGCTTCCATTAAACGAAGTTCACATTGAACACTCTACGTATTTTATGTGTTTCTGTGTAATATGGAAAGATGGAAAGCAGTGCCTCATTACTGCTTCCATTAAACGAAGTTCACATTGAACACTCTACGTATTTTATGTGTTTCTGTGTAATATGGAAGGCTGGAAAGCAGTTCTTCATTACTGCTTCCATAAAACGAAGCTCACATTGAATACTCTACGTATTTTATGTGCTGCTATGTGATATGGAAGGCTATACAGAAGTTCCTTTTACTGCATCTATTCAACTGAGGTTCAATTGCACAGTCTATTTATTTTATGTGTTTCTGTGTGATTCGAAAGGCTGGAAAGCAGTTCCTCATTACTGCTTCTATAAAACGAAGCTCACCTTGCACACTCTACGTATTTTATGTATTTCTGTGTAATATGGAAGACTGGAAAGCAGTTCCTCACTACCGCTTCCATAAAACAAAGCTCACATTGAACACTATACGTATTTATGTGTTGCTGTGTGTAATGTAATTCTGAAAAGCAGTTTCTTTTTATCGAATCCATTGAAACTAAGCTCACATTTACACTATACGTCTTTTTATTTGTTGCTTTGTGAAATGAAAGGTGGGAAGCAGTTCCTGTTTACTGTTTCATTTAAACGAAGATCATATTGCAGACTCTGCTTAGTTCCTGTGAAATTTAAGGATGGAAAGCAGTACATTATCATTACTTCCAATAAATAGAAGACTACTTTTTTTGCGATGCTGTGTGTAATAGAAGGCTGTACTGTGCCGGTATCGTGAAGAGATTACACCTATTGAAGTAGTGCTCTAGACACCTGCCTAGGATATCGTAGGTGCAGGAGGTGGTTCATGGAAAGGTGCTGATAGCATAAGAAATGCCTTAAATTTTTAAACCATTTAAAGATTAGGAAGTTACAATACCACGGCCATGCCATGAGATATGCTAAATATGAAATATTTATGAAGAAATGATAATATGAAGTGATAAAAAGAGATCTTGGATGAAGAATTTTTGGTTGTATTTCTTTATTCCAATTGCCAGTTATGATTTTAAACAAATTGAGGAAGACGATCTAGACATGACGAAATCTACTAGAATAGTCTAAATAGATTTACCTAGACCCATTAAGAGGGTTTACTAGTGTCAAATCGCAACAGGGAGTAAAATGAAAGATATGATAGTGTTAGCTTTGTGGGCGGGAGAATGTTCAGGGATCCTGGGATTCATATTGTGGGGTGGATCGAGAATGATATAGATCTCTGGCATGGAAAGTTAAAAAAAAAGTAATAGTATAATGTTTTGTAAAATAATTTCAAAAATAAGATTTCGAAATGTTCAAATTAATAACCTTTGACAAATTCTATACCTATTTACTTATTTCTGTTTCTTTACATACAATGAGGGATACATTTTACATAAATAATTTTTACATGACAGGTATTTTTGTAAATTCAATTTTAAACTTAAGATTTATGTTCTAATAAATTCATCAGCCTTCCTCGTATCCAGCAGCACAATATTTGCATCTTTTTCAGGAACTTTATTAGAGTTATAACGTCTTTCTTATTAAAAAACTTTGAAAAAACTCTTTCTCAATTTGAAGGAAAAAGTAATATAAATTTAAATGAATCTGAGTTATTAGGAATTGTTTTACAAAACGAAATACTTGGAGGTGTTGGTTAAACAATTCTTTTGTATACCAGAGAACCCCATCTAGACACACACACACACACACACACACACACACACACACACACACACACACACACACACACACACACACACACACACACACACACACACACACACATACACACACACACACACACACACACACACACACACACACACACACAAACAAACACACACACACACAACAGCTACAGATAGGTAACTTCTGCACTGACGAGCCGGTCCCACCGATAACATTAGAGGAGCTAATGTCTGCGAGCTCAAGATTGAGAAACAATAAGGCACCAGGACCCGAAGGTATCCCGAACATTGCCCTGAAAAGAGCCATAAATATAGCGCCAGGGATGTTCCTACATATGTACAATAGATGCGTACGGGAAGGGCACTTTCCTACCAAATGGAAGCTGCAGAGACTTGTCCTTTTGTCAAAAGGAAAAAAGCCACCGGACGAACCATCATCATATCGTCCACTCTGCATGCTTGACTCGGCGGGAAAGATTCTTGAGCGGATTATGTATACAAGAATAGAGGAAATAGTTGTAAAGCATCTGTCAGATATTCAGTATGGTTTTCGCAGAGGAAGGTCAACGGCTGATGCGATTAACATGGTAGTTAGCACAGCAAAGGATGCGACTACAGGAGACATATGGACTGATGGTGAGAAAAAATACTGCGCAGTAGTCACTCTGGATATGCAAAATGCATTCAACTCTGCAAGGTGGGGTAGAATAAAGGAAGCACTGGACCAGTTCGATGTCCCTAAGTACATGCAGAAGTTGGTGGCCAGCTACTTCACTGACCGACTTCTGCAATATGACACAGATGAGGGACAAAAAATGTATAAAGTTAGTGGAGGAGTGCCACAGAGCTCGGTCCTGGGATCACTCTTGTGGAATGTAATGTACAACGGTCTCCTTGAAGTGAAGATCCCGAGAATGGTATCGCAGGTCGCGTTTGCAGACGATGTCGCCCTGGTGATTGTGGGAGGCCCTGGTTTGAAGTTCCTGGAGGACATACAAAACCTTTTTTAACGAAACATTCAGGAAATATGCCGACTGGATGAGGGAAGCAGGACTTAAGATGGCAATGCATAAGACAGAGGTAGTGCTCATGACAAGCAGGAAGAAAAGGGAAACAATTACACTGCAAGTTGGGGAGCATGTGGTTGAGTCCAAGGCGTCAGTACGATACTTAGGAGTAATGATAGATGCACGTCTCAACTTCAAGGATCATGTAGTGCATGCCAGCTCCAGGGCGGCAGCAGTTGGAGGAGCATTATCCCGCATCATGCCGAATGTGGGTGGTCCTAAACCAAGAAGACGAGCGCTCCTTGGGTCAGTTGTGACATCAATACTGACCTATGGTATTGCCGTTTGGGCAAAGGCACTAGAGATACAAGAATGCCAAAGAAGAATATACCCAGTTGGCCGGCAAATGGCATTAAGGATCACTAGCGCGTTTAGGACTGTCTCTAGGGACGCTGCTCACGTGATCTCGGGACTACTGCTGATCGAGATTATTGCAGAGGAATATAGGAGACGGTATCGGCGAAGAACCCGAGAACCGGTGGAGGCAAAAGATTGCAGAACAAGGGAAAGGGAGAAGAGTATATAACGATGGCAAGTGGAGTGGGATGGTTCTGAAAGGGGCAGGTGGACCCACCAGCTCATCCCACGGATAGCGGAATGGACCAACCGTCAGCACGGTGATCCCAACTACTACCTGATGCAGCTACTTACTGGACATGGATACTTTCGACAATACTTATATAAGTATAAGCAAGAGGACTCACCGAATTGCCCAGTATGTCATGGAGCAGAAGAGGACGCGAGGCATGTGTTCTTCACATGTCCAAGATTTGACCCACAGCGAAGAGAATTCGAAAGGCTAACCAACGTAGCGATTACGCCAGAAAATTTAGTAGAGCAAATGCTCGCATCAGAAGCTATATGGAACGCCACAACGGACTTCACCAGAGAAGTGATTACAGAACTGCGGAAGGAAGAAAAGAAAAGGAAAGTACACCCAGCTAATAGTTAGTGGGGGACGTAGGGAAGGAAAAAGATGGGAGAGCGTAAGCGCTAATGCCGCCCCGTGAAGTAGTGCCTAGCGGCGGTCCCGCGGGGAATTAAGGCTTTTGGAAAGAGGAGAAGGGGGGTTTTTTAGTCGGTAGGCGTCTCGGTTCCATACTGAGATGAATCCGACACTACCCATAACATCGGGTGTGTCTTTTAAAGATCTTTTCCCCACCTCCTACAAAAAAAAAATAATAAATAAAACACACACACACACATATTAACTTTGAAACACGGTTTCCTTCTATTAAATTATCACTTACACTATAATGTACTTGAAAATACAGTAAAATAAATACACCATAAAACCCTCAATTCATTTAACCGACAGATTAAAATCAATAAACATGACCAAAAACACTAAATTCACATCATTTGATATCACAAACATGTAACATACCAATAAACAAAACCAACCAAATAATAAGAAAAGTTACCTAATCTTAAAACCAATAACAAATACACAAAACAAATAACAAAATTCCTAAAGGTTGTATTAAACCAAAACTTTTCACATTTAATAATAAGATATATAAACAAATAGATGGCGTAGCAATGGGATCACCATTTTCAAGTTTAATAACAGACATTTACCTCCACAATCTTAACGAAATAATCACACAAAGCATAAAAACACACGACCCCAATGCACATTGGATACAATATGTTGTGGATGGATTATAAATCTCCCATAAAATAAAGCAATAAATGATAATATCGTCCTAAATGAAATCTACAATTTAAATCCTAACATAAAATTTACAAAGGAAGAAGAAGTAAACAATAAAATAAACTAACTAGACCTAACAATAACCTGAAATAAAAATAACATTGAATAATAAAATTTTAGGAAACTTACACAAACCATAAACACAATACCAAACTACTCTAACCAGCAAAACATAAAGAGCCTGATAAAACTACTACTAAAAATAAAGAAAAAGGAAAATAAAAATAAACAATATATCAAATAGCCTAAAAAATGAATGCAATAAAACAAACTATAGATAAATTAGGATTAAAAATATTAACTAAATTGAACAATCTATACATGGACCAATAATAAAAAAACAAAAAGAAACCACATTCACATACACAGGATACCACCTAAAAGGTATAACTAAAGTACTAAAAAATAACAATAATTACACAACTTTAAAAAATACAGAAACCATAATCAATAAAATAAACCAACTGGGAAAATATGGCCCACACACAAAAATTAATTTAATTTAATTTTGTTTGTAAGAAGAAAAAAAAAATTATTTCCTAGTTGCTATGTTTCGTTAACAAAATCGGCCCTTTGGACCGGCCTTGTTTACTCAACCTGATAGTGAACCTGGCTTGCCACTAGAGTCCATAACAGCTGTTTCAATTTTAAAACTTTGAAATTGATATTTTAAAAGATTTTGCCTTAGTGCAAAATCTTCAACTTTGAGACTGTTTTCCATATCAGTGTGTGTGCGTGCGTGTGTGTGTGTGTGTGTGTGTGTGTGTGTGTGTGTGTGTGTGTGTGTGTGTGTGTGTGTGTGTGTGTGTGTGTGTGTGTGTGTGTGTGAGTGTGTGTGTTAAATATCCACATAAACCTATCAAGATCAACAAGAATATTTATGAAAATAAATTTTAAAAACTTAGGTAATTGTAAATATAAAGAGCCTTCTTACCAGTTAACAGTTAGAATGAGACTTCAAATAATGAAAATAAGAACTATTTTTCTTAAAAAAATAAGATTCAACATAAACAAAGATCTTGTCTGACCTTTATACAACGGCTTAATAACTAAACACAACACAAATGCGAAAATAATTTAATTGAAGTAGGCGATTCCGACCTATGTGATTCTAATATGGTATATTATACAGAATATTATAATGTAAACATTATATTACCTAAAAAGGTATTTTTAGAAACGAAAATTAAAGGACACACTCGATTAGAATTAAATGGTACTATTAGAACTTATATAACTAGAAATGCACCCAATACAAAATAATATTAAAATTAATATTTAATATAGTTATATAGGTTAAACCGTAATATATAAAACTTTGTTAATGGGCTTTTAATCTTATATTATCTTGTATTTTAGTGTTGGGTATGTTGTTATTTATAACCGTATCATGCTGATTATATAACAGTAATATAAGAGTACTTATTAAAGCATGTGATAGGAATAATGTGTAATAACTGTTAAAGTAAAAAGGCTTAAGGCAGATACAGCGGTGTTTAATAACTGATTAGTTTTAAAAACTGAAATAATATTATTTAAACATATTCAGTTGATTTCATATGAAAACATTAAACATTTCGATTAATCTGCAAATTCTAAACGTAATTAAATGTATTTTACCCTTAACAAAAGCTATTGTAAAGTTAAATTATCTAAAATTTAGTTGGTTCATTATAGCAAATTTACTCGATAATTGAATTGGTCGATTCTATAATTAATTAATTAAATTGTAAAAAAAGCGAATGAAAATTTTACACAAAAGTTTCAGATCTTTTGTACAACGTATTTGACATTTGTTAAAGTGCTCTTGTGTTTAACAAATGTATTTCAGTCGTAAAAATGTTTCGAGTGCGTTGCCTGCAATACATAGAGAGTTAATTAAACATTTTTATTTCCAGTTGGGCTTGAAGAGAATTTCATTACTGAACTGAATTCTCTAATTATGTACAATGTTTTGTGTTTGAATCTAATTTATTAAAACATAAACAAAGCAATTTAATTGGTAAATGAAACATCTGGAGTAGAGAATTATCATAATTTATTTAATTTAGGGTTCACGTTCGGACGTTTTAAGTTAGCAAGACGGAACATCCTCTTGGGTGTTAAGTTGGATCCACATTTACTTGTAAAAAAAACCGTTGCAGGTAAACTCACACAAGCAGATCTGACCCCAGTCAGTACCTGTACCACCCCTTACAATATTTGGCCAGAGAAATAGTCTGGACTATAATAAACCAAAATCTTTAACTTGCTGATAGTTCATCCTTTAGGTTATTGTATCCCGGGCAATTAATTCTTTAAATAAATCACAAATTAATGAACATAATTTAGGATTGTTTAAAAAAGTTATGTTATGAAATCAATTTTTAAAATATATACAAACCTTTAAATAAACAACTTTTTAATTTTCTCTTTCCCAAAACAACTAATTAGCTAGCTATCTTTTAAAATGTATACATAATACAAACAATTTAATATATATTATGAAACAAAATATAAACAATAGACTTTGTATAAAGCAAATATATTAAACATAACTTGCAATAAATTTTAAAATGAATGAAATACATAGATGACTTGCACATCAGCTAAAATATTTAGGGGGTGATACAAAATAATCAATTAATTTCTCATAAATGAAATCAAGTACTGAAAAATTTAAAGTTACTTCTTATTACAATTTTAAAATTATTTAAACCTTATTCTGCCTTTATATTGGTTTATTATTTCTTTTAATTAAAAAAGAAATTACTAAAATTATAAAAGAGGTTCCTTAATATCCAGTTTTAAAGTCTTTATCATATAACGTAATCAAAATTATTTAATAGAAATATATAAAAGACATAAATGATAAATATAACTAATAAACGTTTAATGTTGACAATCACCAAATAATATTTCAAAATCGAAACTTTTTTTAAACTCAATTTTCAATTATTATATGCATTATCTTCAGTTTTCTTTCTATAACCATTCTCTATTGTTGTTTGATAATTTTTTCCCTCTTATCGAATAGAATTAAACAATGGTAAATAAACCTAAACATAATATTTTAAAAAAACGACATAATAATTTTATTTTAAAAAATAATAATAATAAAATAATATAAACATCATTTACATTTACTGGTAATGAAATAAAAATATCGTAAAATTGTTTAGAGGTACAAAAGTTAAATTTGCATATAAAACTAATAACAATTAATAAATAGAATGAATAGTAATAATAAAATTAATAATATGCATGAAAAACACGGTGTATATATATTAGAGTGTGATAATTGTTATAAAGTTTATATTACGCAAAACTAAGAAAAAACTTGAGATAGCTACAAAGAGCATTTTAATGTTTATGAAAAACCAGACATATATAAATCTAATTTTTGCTAATAATTGTATCAATAATAATCATATATTTTCAAAAAATATATAATATGATACTTATAAAAGACATTAACAAAGGCTTGAGAATAAATATTTTTGAGGATTTAGAAATATATAAATATAATATTCTATTCATAAAAAAATTAAAAATGAACAGATACGAATAAAATAAAAATTTGACATTATATTAAAAGTATGAAATGGTAAGTTAGCAAGTTATTAAATTTCACTTTGTTATATTTTTGGCGTCATTGTTTGTTGGATCTAGCTAACACTTGTATGTTTATTTTCTTAATTATTCTTTCAGTTGGTACTGATTGCCAACGAAAAGCTTTGAATTGTATAATTCAATAGATTATTCTTGTATTTGTATTTTTCTTATAGTTACACAAGAACATATATATATATATATATATATATATATATATATATATATATATATATATATATAAATATATACAAAATAAAATGTTGAATATTTATAGGTATATTATATTCATTACATTATATATATATATATATATATATATATATATATATATATATATATATATATATATATATATATTTTAAAACAACAAAGGTTGTTCAAATACAAGAATATTTATTAATTTATATCCAAAGCTTTTCGTTGGTAAACAGTACCAACATCATCAGGAATGATGGGGGCTTGTAATTTTCATTCCTGATGATGTTGGTACTGTTTACCAACGAAAAGCTTTGGATATAAATTAATACATATTCTTGTATTTGAATAACCTATGTTGTTTTAAATTATTAAACAAGAAAACGTATTATATATATATATATATATATATATATATATATATATATATATATATATATATAAAGAACTAAGTCAAAATACAAATACAAGAATTATAATTGTAAATTCAATTATAATTCTTGTATTTGTATTTTGACTTAGTTCTTTATTAATACACAAGAATACATATTGCGATATATATATATATATATATATATATATATATATATAATTTCAGACATTAAAATACTATTATTCCTTAATTAAGTCTTAAGACCTCCAAAACATAAAATCTTTAATTTTATATTTTGTACTTTAAATTTTTACAAGAGGGGCTCAACATTACTTATATTTTCAAAATTTAAATACTCCATTAGTTTGTGGTTTTAGGGAGAATTATTTGTTGTTGTTGATTATTAGTTGTACTGATCGTCTTTAAAAGTATTGAATAATCAATATCGTTTTAGCACTATTTAGAGCTGTGAGAAAATGTTCTATTTGTTTATTAATAAATTAAATTTAGTTTGTTATAGAAACAAAACGTTGTGCTATTTGTAATTAGGTATCACTTTTCTTATTATTAGTGTGATTAGACCCTTATTATATTTTGTAGCTCCCATTTCTTTAAAAAATTTGAATAAACAGTTATTGCAATCGGTTATTAAAAAATGTTCTTAAATATTCGTTATTTAAACTAAATAAGGGTAAAATCATATTTTTCAAAGAATGTTTCAGAGTAATAAAACAATCAACAATAACTGTAAACTTGGCGACATTGACACAAATGACCAAAAACAATTCTTTCTCATGGTACATTCGTGGAACGCAATTCGCAAAATCCACGTATCCGGTCCCCAGTAAAAGTGCCTGTCTGAAGATACCCAAATAAAAGCGTCACGTGGGGCATGTGAAAAGCAATATCTAATACCCAAAGGACAGAACAAAGCATGATCTGATTTGTAGAGATAATTAAATTAAAAATTCTCACAAATTTCATTCGCCTTACTGTGCTAGAAATATTCCTTCATACTCTAAATATTAATACAAATTGTTTTTCAGTTTCTAGCAAAAATCATTTGTTGCCAGTCAGAAACAGCTGATATTTTCTATATGTTGAGTCGTTTATAATAATAAAATTTGACAATCTTTTTTGAAATTATAAAGAAACAAATATTTAAAATGTGTTTTATTAAACACCATTTCATATAAATGGGTAAATACAGAAAATTGCTTTTCTATCGATTGCTCTATATGTTCAGAAAGGCACGTGAGAAACTATTCACTCAAGGAGAACGCTGTACATACCTAGTAATGTCGGCAGAGTCCTGCTTTAGCTTCTATTATCTGAACCTTCCAACAACTAGATATAATTAATCCCCACGTTGATTTATGAAAGATTACATTTTAAAAATATCTTTTTCGCCAATTTATCAACTACCATTTATGCAAAGATAGCTTTTAAGAAGTTTTATTTTTTTCAAGTTTTACTCAGGTGTTTCCTGTTTGAAGACAAACTTACAAAATGTCTGCCACTGTTAAATATTATTATCTTTCGACAAGAATATTTCATTACCATAATTATCCTTGGTTAATTTTTGTCTGTCATTAACAAAGCTGTCCTGACTTTAATTATGACAGATCTGATTAGTCACCCAGATGAGAATTAGAACTATGAAGCCTATGGTCCTTCCTACCAGGTCCTAGGTAATATAAATTTTCTTTGATTGGTCAGGTCAAACAACCCAACCTGGCTCCATAAGCTGTTTTAGGTATTCAAACCGATGCATTGCGTCTCTGATGGTGACGTAATAGGTCCAAGTAGTTTAAATTTATAATAAACAGTTTTAATTAAATTTTAGTTCTTTTCAATGATATCATAGCATTGTTTGACACTTAAGAGACACTTACCATTCTAAGAGATAGGGTTAGGCTGTCTGAGGTAAATTTGTCTCAAGTAATTGAACGATGATCTCGCTTCCCTTATTCCCATTTGGGCTTACATGTATTCCAAGATAAGCGTCTGGTTACCCTTGATTAGTTCTTTGACGACCAGTACTTATTGTCTTACTAGTTGTTAAGTTTTGCTTATTATATAGATATCCATTTTTATCCTACCTTATGCTTCTGCTTTCATCTTCGTTTACCTTTGTATTTCAAAAGACTTGAATAGACTTTCAAAACTTGTTAAGAAAGATGGAAACCAAAGTTCAACATTGGGGTACATATTTCTCAATTTTAAGATTACTTGTGAGTGCAACAACCTTTCTGTCTAGCTGACTGGCCACAAGAGGGTTTTGATATTTTCAGAACATGCCTACAGTTAATTTAACACCACTTTCATTCAAGCTGACTGACCTTTCTATTACCTAGAAATTAATATGCTCTTTAGAATTGACCTTTATATGCGGATATTCCTCACAACGGTTGGCGTCAGAATTACAAAGGTATCCACACATAATAATTAATATTTCAAAGGAATTATTTTATTTTGGCAATAATACAATAGTTAAAAGGTTTGCCCCATAGCTAATTAAAACATAATTGGTGAGTATAAAGATTGTAACCAACAATTCAACACCTCGGTTCCTTGCTAGAACTTATGTACGAGTTTAAGCAATGCAATTACAAATCCATATGTTTTAACTATAGACAAACCACCAATGAATATATTAGTAAGAAAGTTCCACATGGCATAATTAACACAGCGTTTCAATTGTAACTTTGAAGTTGCTATTTTGCTGAGTCTATATTATTAATATGTAATCCACTCTTTTCATTATAACTATTATTGTTTATTTTTACTAATATCTTCATTTTAAAAGAAATTTGTACTCACTATAAGTCATACCAGTGACTGGGACTTACAATAAAATAATAAGCTAATAAACCTGTAATAATTGTTAAAGTGTATATGTAGTTACAAATAATTACTCAAGAATTAAGGTTGTAAATTAAAGGAGAGGGTTATGTCCTGAGAAATGAGTTAAGTGAAAGAAAAGCTGTATGTAATGCATATGTAAACAACAATTGCATATAATTTATGTTCAATATACTATATCATATAATACATTATTTGCCTGTTTGTCAATATCAGGAAGTTTTATAATTTTTGCGCGTATTTTATGCTTAAAAGTAGATAGATAGTATCTATAGTAGATACACAATTAGTGAAATCCTTTACATTTAACTTTGAACTAAAACTATTTCAAATAAATAATATAGTTCATAACATGTAAAAATTAGACCTTAAGGTAGATAAAAATCAGACCAATCTTCTATTACTAGGTGATGTCTTCTATTAGCATATTCAAAGCCTGCATTGTCTTTTCCCTCTCTTTAGATATATTTGTTTTGTGTTTAAGGGTCACATATCATAGATCAATTTATTATAAAAATATACACTCTACGTTTCGTATTTGACATTGCATGAATTGGTCTGTGATCTGTCGTTAACCTTAAATACAGTAAACAGTTATTAACAGACATTAACGTATAGAATATTTGTTTCAATATAGAAGCTAATATTATATGGCCAAATGCCAGATTCAGAACGAAACATTAAAACAAATATAGTTTACACCAAATAGATTCATATTATAGATTTAAATGTAGTTTCTGTTGCTTCCGTTATTTGTTGTTATAGGTTTAATTTAACTGAAAAAATATTGTTACCCTTGAAAGCAATAGTTATTCATTTTATTTATTACAGAAAGAACTTGACTTACATCGGTTCCTAAACAGGGAAAGTATGCAAACAAGAACCTACAAAACATTTTACGCATGTATTGTACACAATACAATAAACAGCAGTACAGAATTCAATAAGTGAGTAAAATAAAAACCAATAAGGCCAATCAGGCGTAAAGAATAGATGAAAGATGATGTCAAATTCTGCAGTAAGCTTCTTTCTTAGCAATACATTTTCCAGGCTGAAGATCTTTTAAAAGTTGGATAAAATTCAGATGATCCAGATCCACGACGACTTCTTGAGTGAATAGTATACTTTTGGACTCAGAAATGCCAGTTTTATGGGTTGTAATTGGTCAATACGAACTTGTTAAATTATAAGCTGTCGGTAGGGCCAAACTAGTAAGTCCGCAGAGTCTTGTCACATACGGTCGAATGCTTGTTGTTTTCAGGTGATCTTTTAGTTCTGAAAATATACAATATTTTATAAAAAATCAATTCCTTTCAGGCTTTTTTAAAAATTACAAATTAACACACACAATAACTTTATCACTTTTACAACCCCTTTGCAGTAACATATTTATCAGAGTCATCAAGGTTGAAATAATCTTCCTTCTTTGCATTTTATAAACTCAAGTCAGATATTTACTAAGGGTGAAATTATTTAGCAAAAGTTTTTTTTTTGAAATTGTATTGTAAAAAAAGCAAAGTAAAATCACATTTAAAAATAAGAGTTTAAAGCAGACAGTATTTGGAATCTTTTTTGTAGAAAGTAAAACTAAAAACATAATTATTTTATTAGATAGAAAATTCAATGTGTTTAGGAGAGTAAGGCGTGTATCTTACTCAGCCTCAAAGGGTAAAACTTTAACCGTATTACTTGATCCTTACCCTTGGCCTTAGGTTAACGATCGCGAGACGTAATTAACCCTATGGCCCTGCTAGTTACCAGGGAATGTTCATTGATTGCGATACATGAGGCCTTCCATGTATCTGATGAATACTTTAAAACACCTTTACTTGTGTACATTGAAAGGCACAGATGCGCTTTAGTAGCTAGATACTTTTTTACGTCTGAGGATTGGATTCTTTTTCTTATGCTAAATTAATTTTATATGTTTTCGGAACACTCTACATAAATAAAGAAAGAGAAAATATCTTTACAATGTTTTCATTTAGGGCCTAATGTGAAAAAATCAACTAATTTCTAATAGTAAAATGTGTTTTAGAAGTATCATACGAAAAGTATTTTGTTTAATTGTAATTTTCATCTCTATTTTGTACATAATTTTAATATTTTGATACTTCATGCTTTGTATGATTTCCAACAGAACTCCATTTACGATTTCAAATGCACTTTATAAACGTGGTTTATATCAAGAGAAAAAATAAATCTTTTATTATATTCTAGTTAAACTTGTTTCTAACTTAAAGCAAGGCTAGTACAATTCTGATGAAGGTGACACTTGGATGGAAATTGGGATGACCCTTCTCAAAGTCATAAATGTCTAAACGGTCGATTTGTAACATTTGACAACCAGGTATCGAAGCTATTGTCTGAAAATAAAGAGCATAACTGTTTTACCTTATAGTTAGATCCAATTATTAGAATTTATACCTTAAGTGAAAGATGGATGTCTGGTTGTAGATTAGTATTGCTTTAAACTTGCATTAATTTAAAACAAATATGGTATTTAAATTTCAACAAAATCAGATTTTAAACAAAAGAATAAATAGGCATAGACTCACATTTATAAACACTTTAATATCAGACGCGTTTCAATGACATTATGTCATCATCTTCAGTGATGCTACACAATCGAAACGTGAAGTATTTAAGAGCTACACTGATATTAAAATGCTTATAATTGTAAGTGGTAGCCTATTTGATCTTTAGTTTATAACCTTCACTCACAAGTCAGCTCGAATATTGTATAAAATTCAGATTTACACTTATTTTAAGATAAATATAATTTTTATTGGAGAAATTAGATTAAATATATAGGAATTCAGTTCTTGATTCAAAATCCTATTATAAATGAATTTTTTAAAAGTAAAAATCGATTTTGACTTGACTTTAAAGTTAAAGAAAACCTATGGTCTGCTAACAAGTAGCCTAATATAGATATTTATAAAAAGTCAAAGTGATATTATAACTTGTGTTACATAGAAACACAATGGTTATTAAAAAAATAGAGTAATGGTAAAGACTTGACAAAGGAAATACGTAACTTCCTTTGCAGAGATTAAGGTTAACGGTTTTGGAAAATGACTTAATTGAATTTAAATATTGAACCAACATATTATTTTAATTAAATTTATTTGTTTTAATTTAATTTTAAAGAAGAAGAAAAACAATTCATATTTTCTTTAAAAGTAATAATATAAAATAGTAATTGTAATACTAACTTCAGATATATTGAAGTACAATTAGTATTATAAAAGTATAGTCATGATAGAAATTTGTTGAAAGGAAACTTGAAACAGGAAATGTTTATTTTTTTTAGCGTTTCGACCGTAAATTAAAGTTTGCATTCAACATGAACTTCTATATATAGTTAGAGGGAATACAGCTTGATTTTATATTGTCCTTAGTTATAAATTTTGTACGAGTGTTATTTGTTCAATGAAAATAAAGTACAGCTTGAATGCAACTCATACGTGTCTTGTATGTTGATTATAGAAAGCATTCAGATGAAAGAGCTCTGGTTTCATAAACTTGATGAAAGAAAGGGCGCAGCGATGAAATCCTGCATCAAATTCGACTATGCTCGGACACTCTGAGCATTTAAAGTTTCTGTACCAGTAAAAATAATCCTATGTATTGGATAGTTCACATGTGTTATGTTTTTGCGTTATGAAGCTTTTATTCTAGCCGTAGTAGAAGTTTCTGTTCTGTATCAAGTAGATCCAATCAGTGCCTTTGAACAGAAATTGCAATATCGAATAGCAATGGCAAGGTGGATGTGTTGTGGAATCGACATATTTTCTCTGTCATCTGTAAATAATTGTTATATAATTATTGAAACTTTTGTAAGTGTTTTGCTTTGTATATTAAATATATCCATCTAAATTTTTAAATTGAACTATTTGAGTGAAATAATTTGTGTAGGGTTTACCGATCTCAATTTCACCTATAAGGACAAAAGTTTGGAAATTAATTTTCAAACAATTCTTGAGAATATATATTCAGAAATATATATGGAGAAATAGTTTATACACATATTTCACAAATCTACAATCAATTACACAGGTGTTTAGGAGTATGAATATAATTTTAAATTTTAAGGGTTTAAGATAAGTATGTACTCCAGTTTCAATTGGTTCTAATAAAAGAATAAAAATACCAATAAACGTTTCTACTACTGAGAAAAAAGTTTCAATAAATGTCTGGGACTATGCTCATTCTATATCCAATAAAATAAAAGATTGTATAATGTAGAAGAAATTTTAACGTTAAACGATTATAAAAACAGCAACAATTGTAGTGGAGAACAAGATGTTACATTCATATGACAATGTGAAAAAATGTTTTTTGATTTGGTAAGAAGTCATAGTCGATACTCATGATAGCAAAATTGTTTATCTTGTAGGACTAAATCAAGACAAAATAAAATAAGATTTGTACTCGGTTTGCGAGTAAATCATTTAACAATAAAACTAAAACAAAATCACAAGAAACACTTCTAATTCAATAAAGGTTTCAAAATTCATTATAATTCATTATAACTGAGCAGAACTACGAACTGCAACATACTTGTAGTTTTTTTATTACCATAAGTTTAATAGAAAAAGTAATATTTTAAGTGTTGTAAAGCATAGTTGTAATGACAAATAATGATTATATATTCATTGAAAAGGTGATAAATATGATCGTGTTAGTCTTATTCTTCATAAGGAATATTGTACTTTGTAGGGTGAAAATTGTTAGTATCGCATGTAAGGGTTGTAACAAGGATTGTAGATAATAACAAATTTAAGATAACAGTACAAAGCCTAGTATTCTGAAACTTGAGTAGAATAACAAAGTCTAGGGTCTAATATTCTAAAAAGTGAAGAGAAAAAAAGTCAAATATTCTGGATAATGTGAAGGCTAACAATGTATAATATTCTGTAAGATGAGTAGAACAACAAAAAGTAATATTCTGTAAAATAAGAAGAATAAGAAAGTTAAGTATTCTGTAAAATGAGTAAAGTACAAACGTTTAATATTCTGTAAATTAAGTAGGATAACAAAGTCTAATATTCTATAAAATGAGTAGAAATACAACTATAGAATATCATAATTCAATAGAATATCATAGCTTCTGGACGCAGTGTTTTGTAAGTCTTTGCGATGAGGCATACCCTCTAATAATATGATTTTGTGAATAATATATACTCCTTATCATAAAGACAAGATGGAGTCACTTTTAGTGAATATAAGAAGTTATTTATGGTAATACATATACATTCACACACACTCGTATTATCTCTCTCTTACTCGTACACACACACACACACACACACACACACACACACACACACACACACACACTCTCACACACACACACATACACACACACACACACACACACATTCTGCCGCGGCCAAAACTCACTTCTTGGCGCTAATCCAGCCCCTGTTACGACCCCCTTAGTCGTGTATGTTTTACGCTCTACATTGATGGGTGTTGTAGAGCCGAAACGCGACAGTTCAGCCGCGGTCAAAGTATGATCCCACCCGATTTACCATGTCCCGGTACCTGTATTGTGTCGAGCGTGATCTGTCAGTGGATAAAATCCCTGGACTTCATTTATAAAACCAACCATAATGCTCTGTCTCATTTAGATAGATTTTAAGCTCATTATTAATAATTTTATCAATGTTAAAATGAATATAATCATTTGCTATTGCATAAATATTTATAAGAATTCTTTTTTCTAACTTGATTTGAAATATTTGCTTTTATTTTTCAAAGTGGTTGGACAAATAACAAAATGGTTGGTTTGAAATTTAAACAATACAATATTGAAATCCACTTTTGACAATTAAATCTCAAAGATTTATTTTATTTTCTCTTAACAAAAGCAGTTTTTACTTAAAATAAAGATAAATAGCTTATAATGGTTCTCAAATGTTCTTGTTGTTTTGATTAAAGTACATAAATTATTCTTCTAACACAAATTTATAAAATTTACAACTTTAAATAGAATATGAGAAATATTTATATTAACTGGTTTTATTTCATGCCCATTATTTTATTTTCAGAAGTAAGCGCATGCTTACTTCCAAATCATTTAAATTTCAATATACATTTGTGCTCCCAAATATAAATCTAAAAGTTTCGTACAACAATTTTATAGGATTTTCGTTATTACATATTTTTAATACTGGTTGTATGATGTAATTTTAATGGACATAAAATAAACGATATTAACGAAGTTTAAGTGATTTTAATTTAATTTTCCTTATTGAAATTCTCGTTCAATTTTTTTCGAATTTAAATATATAATTTTATTAATGCCAATGGATATTCTTTGTCTTAACTTGTTATATTTGACCTTGTAACTATTTGATAAACCTTAATATTGATATTAGTAATTTAAATTTGAATAATTTATATTTAATCTCCACAATTTAGATATTTTTGCAATAAAACCTTAGTTTCTTATATATTTTTTATTCTAATTAAAATCAATTTGATAATAATTTTGTATCTAATGGAATCTGTATTTACAATTTTGAAATTTGTATTTAAATTAATAAATGGTTATTTTGTTATTAAAATTTTGACTTGTACCAAAAATCTTCACTACACCTCTCTCCTCTTCTCCCAAAGTTGGTTCCCAGGAGTGGAATGTTCTAGCGGACGCAAATGAACGATTTTAAGGCAGTCTTTAATACTGTTTAGTTACATTAAAAAAAAAAAAATTATATTCGATTCGTGGCGGTTGAAGAGCTGACCATCTCCACTTCCATCTTGGCTATGGATTAAGGCTTAGCCTTAGATCCGCATCTGGCAGTCCATGGTTCTGGATGTCCGGAAGGAAACGTCCGTCTTGTCCTAGCGCTGAATGGGGTTCCCCCTCTTTCGTTTTGTTAGCCATAACAGCCCTTTGGACCGGCTTTGTTTACCTATTATGATAGCGAACAGGTTTAGCCCGCTACTTTCTCTTCCCCTATTGCGTTTTAAAATCTTTATTTTAAATAATTTTACCGATTTTGCCTTCTTTTGTAAAATCTGTATATTTTGAGACGGTTTTTGGCCGTATCAACAAACACACACACACTGCAACGGACAGGCGCAACGACTCAACGCCCGCAACCCTTTCGCGAAACGCCCTCATATACATTGCTAGGTAAAAAGTTTGGAACGAGCCCGTCCGGCCGACGGTCAGAACCCTGCGCAATGCTCTCCAAAATCTGCCAGAGAACCAGTTACTTGACTTTAAAAACTTAACTTGCTGAGATTTAACCTTTGGGTATCTGTTCCCGGGGAATCAGTTCATTTGAAGGCATTTTATGGCTAACTAACTATCTTGGTTTAGGATTGTGTCAGACATTTGTTTAAATAAATATAGTCACTGTTTTGTCGCAAGTTAGTAAAAAACTTCGGTTTTTATTCATTTTAAAATTAAGTTACGTTACAACACAGTTTGTAAAAATTTTTATATCTTTAAAACTCTACTTAATCATCTAACATTTCTCTAACCTTTTGAATATAATTATATAAACCTGTTGTATAGCTTCTTTAGTAAACAAATAATTTTTATATTAACTTCTTCTTATCTTACTTTTGTTTCATAAACTTAGGATAGTTTACAGTTACTTTAAGATCAAGATTTACCCTTTCTAGGTTAATTATTTAAGTTCTCAAAATTGATTTTAAAATTGTTTATTCAATTTAAAACTTCTCTTTTTCGCAAACATTACTTCAAATTTCTATATTTCATTTTAATTTATTTTCCAAATTCATTATAATTTATTTATTTAGTAAATCCTTTCATTTGAATTTGGTTTCTGAGACCAACTATAAAAAACAACAAACATTTACAAAACAAAATTCTTTTCCTTCATTATAAACTTTGCAACTTCTTTTGTATACAAATAACTTTTATATCACCTTTATTCTTTTCTAAAATTTTGAATTTAATTTCAAAATAAAAATCAATCCTTTTTTGTTGATATTTAAAACTCGTTAATATTATTACTCGTTGTTAATATTATTTAACGGTTTCTTCAAATTGAAACTTTTAATTTACTTGGAAAAAATTCTACTTTACTTTTCTGTACAAGATTTTACTTTGTTTTCTAAGACGTCATTACAAATTAACTTATTTTCACAACCCTTTTATTTTTCCATGAAATCTCTGGATATCTTACTTTAGTATCTTAAAGCACATATAAAAAACAACAGACATTTAAAAAACAAAATTGTTTATAACAAAAATTTTGAAATATTTTATATCTTCACTTAAATTCAACAACTTTTAATTTTAAACCCACGTGAGAACAATTTAAATTTCTTACAGTCTTTATCTGAAACATAGCTTATTCTATTACTTGAAATTTATTTACCCTTTTTATGACTTAAATTTACTTCATAGGATCCACATATTCTTTTTCCAAATTTTAACTTTTTATTTTTAACTTTCAAAAATTTATTACTAAACATTTTGGTTTGTGCTTTTTCAATCTACAAAGGGAGGATTCACCATTTTAGTTTGAGGAAATTACCACAACCTAACGCTATCTCCTCCACTTTCTTTCTGAAACGAAGCTACTCCTTTTAAACACATTTTGAACTTTTGCAAAATGTATTTAAATTCAATCTTTAAAATTTCAAAAAGTTCTCCAAAAATTCAAAATAAAATTTCTAATTTATTTGAAAGAGAGAGAGAGAGAGAGAGAGAGAGAGAGAGAGAGAGAGTGAGAGAAGCTAAAATCTGACTTTTCCTGCGTCACTTCCTCCCTGGTCCATCTTTGGCTTGATGTCATCTCTCTCCTTTTGTGGCTGGTAATCTTGGATGTAGGACTCGCCCAAAACTCGCGTTCCCTGTTCTCCATTGTTCCCAAGTTGGCTTGATATCCGAAACAAACAATGCGCTTTTCTTTTTAGCGAAATTATACCTTTTTATTTATATATCTGTTTTTTAATTTAAAGTCCTGAATTTAGTCTTTAAACCTGTCTTGAACACTGTCTTTATAATTTTCGAACCTAATTTTACTCCCGGTTTTGATCTACTTGTTTTTGTTTTATTTCACCGTTCCAATTTAAATTTTATAAGTGAATTTGGTTACTTTTTACCCTAAATTGTTTAACCATTTTAATTTTAAGCACTGTTTAATTTTTTAAATTAGTACTGACTCAAAACTTTTATTCGACCTAATTTTCTGCAACAATTTCCTTGAGGACGCTACGACATGGCTGTTTAATGATGCAAACCACTTTTGGAGCATTACCTCCCTAAAAGGATTTTAAAACACACGGCACTACATTTCCATCTCCTTCTTAGCCCTGCATTTTTACCATTTTTTCACAGTTTGAAATGCGGTCGGCGTTGTACCAACCGGAGCGCACTCGCACACGACCGATCCATTCGTGGTCTCAAGCTACACTAAAATTTTGACGTTCTCAGGCTTTGTCACCCCTTCCGGCTGAGTAAGGTAAATAACAAATTTCCCACCGCTTGTGTGACCAGAAGCTTTGTCTCCTCTACTTCCTCCTTGCTTGATCTTCTCACGTTCTGTCCGTCGGTTGTCGAAATATTCACTATTTTTAAAATTTTACTTTAACTCCTTCGGGAGGCTCCGCATCTGGTTTTTCGTCTCTTAATTTTGTCCTTCCTTTTTAATTTTGCTTCCCCTTGAATGTTGATGGCCACTTTAGGTGGATTTTAGACTTTCCCCCTTTCAAATCTGGAAAAAATCCCCTTATCCCTAAAATGGCTTTATTTCTATCCCTTAAACTCGGTAAACTAACCTTACATTTTGCCTAAGGCACTTTTATTTTGTTAGGGCTTCGCTATTTTGACTGCAAAACCTCTTAAAATATATGGATTTTTTAATTTCATTGAACGGGTGACATTTTTAACCCGTTGCAACACACACACACACACACACACACACACACACACACACACACACACACACACACACACACACTGCGACGGGCAGAATGAAGATTAACAAATAGCGTCGCAATGATATAGAAATTTCGTAATTAAAAAATGAGAAAGCTAAGCCATTAGCAGGGAGAAGGAGTTTAGTATATTTTTTAAAACACGTTAATTACATTGAAAGGAGAGAAAAGTTCAAAATACACCTACAACCACAGTCGACATTCGAGGAGACGCGGTGTTTCAAGAGGAAAAAGAAATGCCCTGTACCAAAAATCGCGAAAAAGCCAAATAAAGGAGTTAAGCCAAATAAAGAAGTTAAGCCAAAATTATCGAAACAGGCAAGAATTTGATCACTTTGGAGTGAGAAAAATAAACAAAAGCAACGGTCACCGTCACCTGATGTCGTTACGTCAATTATAAAGCCGAAATACTGTCGATTGGTCGAAATACGTGGGGTGAT
>JBAIZL010000004.1:26228812-26243812 GCA_036971475.1 Prosapia bicincta | reverse complement strand
TGATCCTGGCCATATCTTGAGTTCTAATATTTTCTGCACGCGTTCAATTTGGATAAGTACATGATGGAAACTCTGCCGACAAAACCCTACTTTCGGAACTTTAGTTAATTTTTTTTACAATCTACCTGGCATCCCGTCTATTGTTCCCATTCCCAGTTTAGAACTGTCTATAGGGCCTACATTTAAAAAACCTTTGACTGTTCAACTAACGATATAGCTTTAAGCAGCAAACTTCAGCCTATGGATTTACAAATATCTAAAAATTCTTATTACTAGCTAGGAATATGTTTCGTTTTAATATATATATATATATATATATATATATATATATATATATATATATATATAATTAAGAAATTACAAATATTTCAAAAACAACAAGAATACTTTTATTGAATATATTTATTCAAAGCTTTTGAACCGATAAAATAGTAGTTAAAAAACATATCACCATATGTAATATACATACATATATATATATATATATATATATATATATATATATATATATATATATATATATATATATATATGTATGTATATACATATATGAGAATGTATTTCACCCATATATATATACATATATATATCTTTATGTATAATTCCCTGTTAATCGTAATGCAATTGAAGGTTAATAAAGTCCTATCCATCCAACTCTATACGAAAAGCAAAAATGCAAAGTGCAGTATCTATCGTGCAATATTTTCCTGTCACCCCAGAAGAATGAAAGTGGATCACAATCATACTTTGACGAACAAGTAGGATATGTAAAAAAGAGAGTTACGAAAAAGAATATACTAAAGGACCATATACTCGTTGGAGAGAGAGAGAAGGAGAGAGAGAGAAAGAGAGAGAGAAAGAGAGAGAGAGAGAAGAGAGAGAGAGAGAGAGAGAGAGAGAGAGAGAGAAAGAGAGAGGAATCAAATATAGATGAGTATTTTATTATTACATTTACATATATATCCATTATTAATTATTTAAATTTAAGTCTTTATCTTTTCAGAATTGTATAGTAGCGTCTATTTACCCTTGAAATAACTAATTACAAAATTTATGTACTCAATTTGACCCCTAACCTTAATTTTTTTAACATAAAATGTAGCCTCTAAATGACTAATAAGTTCTATTTGAGTCGAAACAAAAATTGTCTTAAACCTTGCGGGCTAAGTGTGCTGAATATGTTTGTATAGTTTTGTTAAATACACAAACTGGAATTCAACCTGTCATAGGGAATTTAAATGCAAAACAGAAAAAAGGGTAGTTTTATTTTTGCAGGCTTGAATGCGGTTTTATATTATTTCATACTTATAAAAAAAAGATTGCTTTTTCCGCTGTTGTATATAAAGCCTGAAGACCGTGTTGCGGCTGAAATCGTGCCTTTTTAATCTGGGTTTCCTTTCATTTTGGGGGCTTATTGTAATTTATGATCAGGGAGGCAATTTAAGGGATGATATTAAAATATATTTAAAAATTTCGCTAATGTGCTGTAAGACCTTACTTTCTTTTTTAATCATTATTTATTTTGTATTTTACTTAAAACTTGTTTGCCTACGAAAGATTTTGTAAAAAAGGTTCCGTTATTTAAAAACACGATGGTGCTTTATTACGTTGAATAATGAAGAGTTATTGTAACACACAATAAAAATGCCTGATTTATACATAATAAAAATACATTTTAAATAGAAAACAAGTGTTAAAATGTTAAAACTTTAATTAATGGTTAAAACCTTTATGATACAAAATTATGCTCACTACAAAACACAAGCGAGACGTTAGAAATTCAAATTTTATTTATAAAACAAAACACTTTGTTATACTATGTAAAATATAGCTAGTTATTTTACAAATATCTGCAAAATCTCCGGTAACATTAGTGAGAATAAAAATTAAACGAAAAAAGGTTCCCTAAGCTTATCGATTGCTGAAGGGATATAGTGGCCTTTAGGTATTCACAATATTGAAATTGATGTTATAAATATACGGGGTTAGCTTATATAAGGGAGCCTATTTTTTTTCAGGCGAAGCGTATAGGTAAAATTTTATAAGCTAGCACTGGGTTCTTAGTTAGAAATCGTATATTCTTCATTTAGAAAACATCATTGACCTGCGAACAACTCCAACCTGCCTTCGTCCTCGTCCTCTCCCCGAGGTCATCAGTGCCTTCAAGTGCCAGCTTATAAAGTTTGACCTAATATCCTGGTGCAGGACATAAGGGACATATTATGACATTAAGGGTACTGAGTAACGTATCTGTTGCAGACATACTCTTTGTAGGGGTTAGGAACTGGTGTCTATTTGTATCACACGCCTCTAAAAAAAAGGATGAAAACAATTAGGGGGAAAGTGTGAAGAACTAAGGAAACTATATATAGATCCTCCAGTAACATTACCCCTCTAATTGTGTGCAGGAAAAAATCATTTCTGAAGTTTAGTTTTAGCCGCTAGAATAGACACCTCTTTTCTCTAAGGGTTAAATAGTTTTCCTGACGACTACTTGCCGCCTGTTAAGGATTGGAAGAGATTTAATTTTGGGTAATAAATATGTTTTGTAAATATAAGGTTCATGAGATACAATTATCGACTTTACACGTTAATTTACAAGATCGGCAATCGTTTGGAATACAGGAGAATAACTAATAAAAGAAAAAAAACAACTAAACGTCAGTATTTCAAGAAAAAAAACTGTTATCATTTGTAGTGTGACTACAGAATTAAAAATAAAAAAATATTCAATTCCAATCTTATTTTATAAGGAGAACGTTCCAATGTAATGAATTACATAAATAACAGTCTAATCTTTTAGGAAGAAATTTAGCATAAAATATTCGAACTCGTTAAATCATTCTGCTGTAAACTTGAATTACAAATTAATAATTGTTTAATGGAGAAAAGGTTAGCGAAATTATATTATTTGTGAAGAAACTTAGCTGGCAAAGGATATAGCAAGGGTAAAAAGAACTAAGTTTCATTTAGAATATGTACATTAGCATGTTAATTAAATAGTCTCATTATAAACTTGGGTTTGTTAAAGGGAAGTAGCCGAGAGGAAAAACATAATTATTTCTCCACCTTATTTTTTGCCCTAGGTAATTAACTGATACTAATTTTCATGTAAATAAACAAAAACCTCAATTGTAATTAGAAACAAGAATATTGCTTCACTTGGTTTTCGAGCAATATTACCAACGTAGCGGCTCGAGACAATATTTCCACTAATAGAAAATATCAATTTTTTAATTAAAATTCGCACGGCTGTTGCAAATTGTTTTCCTATATCCTTTCGACAGTAATCGCTGTCACATAATTTAGTGTTTTCGTACTCAAATTAGGTTAACGTCAAACCAATTTTTAAAGTTCTTGCAGAAAATTTTCTGTCTTTATTATATTGGGTATAATATAGAAAGAACGGTTTAATGTGCTATCGATGAATAAAATTCAGTTTAATTAGCATACATTGTTTCCGAATGCTTCTTTTTATACACACAACTAACGCATGTGTATAACATGATTTTTTTATTTTGTTTTCAATGTTCTGCCCTCTTTTTATGGACGTCGGGAATTATTTAATCATTACTAAGTAAATTTTAATGTAATCACTTATGTAACAAAACATAATAAATTACATAGCTGATAATAATAGGTGTTTTTCGAGGAATATTGTTAGAAAACAAATTTTCTTACTTCATGCTCTGTAATATGATTTCATTTAGATGTTATTTGGATTTTATGTCTAGTTTGGTTAAGTTTTTACGTCTAAATTTATTGCTTTCTCTGTGTATTCCATTTATCTGAATCTTGTTTCTATTGGTTTAAAAAATTAAATCATAAACTATAATGGATAATACATAAAACAGAATAAACATACAAATGTGGTTTTGTGTTAGAAATATTTATAAACTTATGAAAATATATAAATTTTATAGAATTAAATTTCCGTTATATTTTGTGTTTTTACAGTAAAAAAACCATTTGACGTAATGTTATCTCAACTTTTGTAAATAAATTATGATAATTTCTGTATAGTGAGTACTCGTAGATTTTATTGTCCATTCACTCATATACCAAATATTATCTTTTAAAGACTTATAAGCATTTTTAATATTAGTATATTATAATTCGAAACACAGAATAATACATTAGGTATTGTAAACTATATTGTTTTCCTTGTTAATTATATATAACGTACTAGAATAGATTATTTTTGTTCAATTAGTAAATCAATTTATTGGGTTTTGTACATATGAAATGCAGCAAGTCCCACCTCACTGTATATAAACTATAACTTTTGTTCATTAGCCATTATTACTCTAGTTTTAACCATTTATCCATTTTCATAGCATAAGGATGTATATTATATTCAATGGCGTTACCAGGAATCGAGCCATTTAGGCTAGTATCCGAGTCATCCTATAAAAACAACGATTAAATACATCAGTGTTACTCTACAGATTATAAATGAAAATTATACTATACATAATTGTGGTTAAGAAGAGTTTGCTATTTTAAACAATATAAAAATATTATTAAACAACTAAGTTTGAAACATTTGTTGGATTTGATAGAAGTTCAATACCGCTATAGTTATCGAATGTAAGGTGTTCCATTTTATTTATTGAAGTAGATTTCTTATACAGGAAGGCCTTTCGCAGGAGCAACATATACTATTTAGTTTATTATATTTTAATGTTTATTCTTGAAAATTATAAAATAATAGATCTTTTATTTCTCATTGAATAATTTTTTTTTAAGGACAGGTTTTCCTTTCAATCATTAAAATTATCTTACTAATTTTTGCAACATCTAAATGTTGATTGGTATTTTAAAGTTTCCTTAACATTTGCAAACAACAGTATATCTGAGTAGAAGTTGCATAACTGTTTTCATCCTGGTTGATGACAGATATACTGAAGATAAGTGCCCCTATACATGCGATGTGTAATTTTCTCCTATACTCAGTATGAACCCTCATTAAACCCTCTCCTCAGTTCTGTCTAATTTTCTACCTTTCCTTATTATTGTTACTTACAGAAGGTTTAAAGAATGATCAGCTGTTTACGACCCCGAAAGAGAGGAAGTGCGCTTCAGATAAGTGCCGCCATAATGTCTCTCCTACATCCTATAGGGGTTTATTTACCTACCTCAATCCTTCTCATAATCACAACCTTGTTCTATCGTTTGTAGGCGGTAGTGACTAATCGTCATGGTGAGTGATCTCTTGAAAAAAGGGTTTTATTTTAAGAGACGAAAATAATTTTTCAACTTTTTTGAAAAACGTTTATGAAGTTACAAACATAATGATGTTTACTTTTGAAATACATATACAAAAAACTTTCAAATCATTTTTTAAAAATAATTCCATTTCAAAGAAGAGGAAATACAGTTTAAATTAGTGGAACTACCAATATTTTTAATATGCATATGGGAAATTCCATATGGCCATTGCAACGGATATATTGACCGTTCGAAAAATCTTGGTAATTGAAGAGAATAGACATTTAGACTAAAATGAGACCTAGATTTATAAGAATTTTAAATAAATAAAGCATATATTGTAAAATAGGACAAATGAATAAAAGTAGGGTAAACTAGGCTTAAATTATTTAAATTATTATTTTAAAATGAAAAACTAAATTAGCTTAACATTCATAACCTGAAATTCAGGCAACAAAAATATAAAGCTATATTTGGATGAACAACAAGTTGTTTATAAAATCATTCAACAGGGGCATAAAGACGCTGTAATCAAGAAGACCTAATAAATTAAGATAATGTGTTAAATAAATTTGGAGAATGATAAATAAATTAATTGTTTTACTAATAAAGATATTTACCAAGGTCTGCTAGATGTGAGGAAGCCGTTTCAAGATCAAAGTTAAAGAAGAAAGAAGTCAACAGTAGACTATAAGGTTTTATAACCAATAATATTCCTATAAACTACACTTTATTTCGACCCATATTATTTAAATAAAAAGAAATAGCTTAGAAAAATAAACCACTAAGCCTAAGCGAACTAAATTAAAATTAAATTTTAACTTTTTAAAATTGACTCTATTAACAGTTTACATGAAATGGAGAGAAATTATATAATTGAGTAGAAGATGTTCAATATGGTTTTATTTGTTAAAGAAATTATACAATTTTAATTGGTTATATCAAGAAAATAATGGTTATAATTGTATTTAGGTAAATCTGTTTCAATATGCGTAACTAAATGCTACTGTAGTTTAACCACACTTTTGAGTAATCTTTGCCAGATTTACATACTTTTGTTTTGTCATTTAGGAAACACATATTAGAATTTAAATTGTTCAATTGAAATATAAAGGATAAGATTGAATTATTAGGCTTTGCGTGTATAATAATATGAGAAGAGAGTTTGTAAATTAAAGCGTAGGTTAAATGGAAAGTAGATAGCCTAGTTTAAATATAAGATGAATAACCTATAAATATAAATGAGGTAATAGTATGTTAAAATAAAGAAAAATTGGAATATAATCAGATATACATGTTTTGGGAGAGAGTATGCTTAATTTAAAAATAAACACAGTTTAAACCTAAATTTAAATAATTTGCTGTTTGTACACCAAAAGAAATTAATTGATAAAAAAATTAGACAAGGCTTAGGCCATACATAAAATATAATTTGCTGTTTGTCGATAACAAGTGGTTGAATCAATAAGATGATTGTAGAAAAGCTATAGGCCATGCTTTTAATAGTATCATAACTGTAAAACTAAAAGATATCAGTAATTATATAATAGAATGAATAACAAGTAAAATTTAGTTTTTTCCAATTAGCTTAGAGTTTTATTTCATATAAAGCAAGTTTCACTGGGTGTCCAATTACAGTCTCATAGTTAGTAGTTTCTAATTCATAACCCCGATTAAAGCTTAAAAGTGTTATAGGTGGCTAATTGGTTTTGTTATAAATTCAGGAGTTGGTTCACCTGAAAGGCTTATTCCTTGAACTACAGGTATCGGACCAGAGTAAGAATTCAAGTGATAAACCATTACTATCCGGCGACAAGGAATGGTTTAACATTACAAGAGATGCAAATATAGGAGACGTGTTGGCCGGGGGTGTGATATTAGAAAAGGGTTGGAGGCAAATGGTAAAGGTCCGTAGGACTATGAACGTCTAGTTCATATGCATAAAATTATACAGACAGTTTTTATTTTGCGCTACCTCACCTCAAAATTAGGATCTCAAATTCTTAATTATTAAATTTTGTTGGCTTACTGAAAATGTATCTTTTGGTAACGAAATATTTTTAAATTTAAAAAGCAAATCGGAAACAAGAGCAAGGCTATGAATCTTGTATAAGACATAAGACGACGAGTTATGCAAATATATTACTTTTGCAAAAATGTTTATTTCTCACATAATTTTTGTTTTAAATTCATGTTCTATGAACCATTATCTAATAAGGATAGTATCAACACATAATAGATTAGAAAGCAAACATTCTAATTAATTCTGTATCATCTCAATACGTTTAAGTATTAAATAAACCGAAGAACGACTGAGGCTTTAAACTCAGATTTGGGTCTAAATTTAAAACTGAAAAGATTGATCGAGTAATGGGAAGTGTAATTTAGCTTTTTCCACTTATTTCGCCTTGCTGTTTTAAACAGCTATTCTTTGGAGATTTAACAGTGAGATTGGTTTACTATCCAGATCTAAAATGTGTAAAAAGTATTTTGTAAAATTAATTTCTATCCACTAGGCATTAACGTTTCCACATAATGTGTCGTTGAAATATTCAGAAAAAATAATTATAAATTATTTCAATTACGTTATTTTATACAAAAATGTAGCATTTATTTCGTTATACAATACTCTAGTTTAGAATGTATTATGGTTATACAATTAAAACAATTTAATTAATATACACAAAATTAAGAAAACATTTGGTAATACTTGACAAAGACTGCTTCTTTTTATTTTTATTTTATATGTATTGTATAATATGTTACAAGTGAGAAAATAGTAGCTTCGAAGGTCGTACCATAAATAGTGGTTACCATTTGAAGAGATAAACCACACAATCTCAATAAAATAATATAGTACTTTTGTATTGAAATACAGTAGCTTAAAGAAAACAAAATATTTGTTACTTAGGAAGTAATAAAAAAACATAAATTTGAAATTTACAAATGTTTGAATTTATCTATTACATTATCCGATATCAATTAAAAATATTACGATTTTTGTAAGAATAAGAAGTGTACATTAGATTATTAACCACAATAATAAAAACTGTATTAAAAATATGTAAGCAACATTAGTTAAAGCACCTTTTACAATTACATGCAGTAATAATTCTGTCTGCAGAAGCAGTTAGCAAGCAACAATACCGGTGCCCTGAGGGTTATATCTTCTATTGTTTCTGTGAACATAATGTAATGACGTCATATTGTCTAACATGTGCTAATAGCTTGCACATCGTGCATAGGTTTACACGTAATGTATTGTATGCCTCTTGTTCTAATACCTTGAGGTAACCTAGTAAAGCTTTCCTATTATTCAGATATAATCAAGCTATATGCTCAACTGGTATTGAATTGTTTAATTTATTATTTTTTAAAATTACTTTTCTAGTTTACTTTTTGTGTTTGATTTTTGTTTGTGATAACATAAAGTCTAATATATTTGTAGTACCTTATTTTAAAAAATAAAATATTTTCATTTATAAAAGTCAACTAATGAAAAGGAAAAAATCAAGTGGAGATACAAGTAAAGGGACAAAACCATTGAATGCCTCGATGAAAAGTTTCTTTCCCATAGTACGACACTTTGAATGTAAATGCTTCAAGTTTTTGATCTAATGGTCTCTAATAGTTAGGTCTTGTGAGCAATTTTAGTTGTTATTAGTTATTACTGCAATTTGAATCATTAGGTGTATTTGACTACTATCATAGTTGAATAATTATAAGAAAAATTGCTAGCCTTAGCGGATTCGACAAAGTCACTTGCACGCATGCAGCATCAGACATCTCCTTTACAGACATCAGTTGATCGCAAAACTCTACCACGTACGTTCTAAACGGGTTGCCTTCAAATGACCAAAATTCATCTAACCAAAATGTACACACACAATTTACACGGCCGTTAACTAACCAAATACGCGACACTCAAATAATCACAATACACGGACTTTAACTAACCAAATACGCACATTTCAAATAACAAATACATCAGTTATTTTATTGTATATTAAAAAACTGTTTTAATATTTAAAACATAGTTTTATTGTTATTTTATTAGTTTTTAAATGTTTTAAATTTCGTAATTTCTATTTATGTTTATATACTGCACCCACGACTCTGTCATCTACAACCCTTGATTTATAAAAACAGCGTTCTGTTATTGCAAAACTACAATCACGCTATAACAGATTGGAATACATGCATAAGCGAAGGGATGTGAGCTAAGAGTAAACCTTCAACCATTGTTTACTAGTTATTCGTGACCCTAGATGCCCCTCTTTGTTCCTCGTTCCACACCAGCTCGAAGATGGACACGATCCAGATGGAATGTGTAGGTCCACTACACATTTTACATCAATATGAAGAAAGTAATCGGAGGGAAGTTTGACGGTGCGGTACGCACCCTGTGCTATATTCTTCTTTCTCGACAGGGCAGCTTCACATTATGTTTAAAAAACAGCGGATGTATGAAGGTAACTCCGACATTTCAGTGGTTACTATCGAAAGTAGGTTGCTTATATTGTGAATATTTGAGGTTATCTGTAAAAATAAGGCAGAAGGACAGAATGGTAAAGAAAAGTGTAAGTTAATTAGGGTAAGTTAATCAAACGTCAATTTTAAACATTTTAAACTTCCTTCTAAGATAAATACATACGATATAACTTATTCACAGTCTTCAACGAGTAGAAAGTTGAGCTTGAGAAATACGAAAAATAAATAATCATCTAGTTCTATCAATTGGTTAGTTTAAATTGATTTTATAAACTGTTATAGAATATATATTTACATAAAAAGACATAATAATAAATAAAGAAGTAGTTATTGAAATGAAATGTTTTTAATAACAAGAAACAAACAAAATTCTGCTTATATTTAATACCTATGAGTCAGAACCTATAACCTATATAAAGGTAAACTATATGAAATTAACCTATATGAAATTGCTCAATATGAAATCAGAAGTGTTAAACTGTTATGGGTCTGTATCACTAAATCACTATTTTAATTCGTCATATTCGTTATTTAGCTGCTCTGGATTGTTTACGAGATATGACGTCGCACAATGTGAATTACTTGAATGCGTTGTGTATGTTGAGAAATAAGACATAGAGGAAACTCTTGTGGTTAGAATAGGTTCCTATCTATACGGCAAGTAGGAATATTCTGCATTTCCAATAGCATTTCTAAAGACTTTTGTTATTTGAGCTCTCACAGCGAACGCTAATTGCGGTGGCAAAGTATCCATTGTTGGAAGAAGGAAAGCAGAAAAACAAGGGGCCGGTGTTCCACAGCATAAACTTCTCAGTATCAAACATAATGTTTCTCAGCTCATTATGTATGATAGAAGGGGATAGAGGGAGGGAAAGAGAAAGAGAGAGAGAGAAGGGGATAGAGGGAGGGAGAAAGGAAGAGAGAGAGAGAGAGAGAGGGGGGGGAAGGGGAAAGAGGGAGGAAGAGAGAAAGAGATGGAGTTCTAATTTTTAAATGTTCAATAGTTGACTAAATATTGTTTTGAATAATACATGTAACCCCCGGTTATTTTGTAACTGTGTATCTGTGCTTTAATTTTAGTTTTAAAACCTTAACCACCTTCATTTACATATTAGTTATTTGTTACACTTTGAAAAGGCTCAACCGGTCAATTATTTTTCTTATCAATTGCATCTTACGATTGGGCTTAGGCAGACTTAGCTGTCTATCCAAATCGCTCTAAAGGAAACAGGTTGCATTAAAATTCTCGTTCGTATTTTCAAAAATGATGTATTTTAAAATAATCTAAAGATATCACAATTAAAAAAATCCTTATTACGATACTAACAACATGAATTAAAATACATAAGGTTCACTTAGTTTCCCAATGGTTAGACGACGCAGGTCAATGCGCAGGATTTGTGTATTTACTGATTTGATTCTATTGGAAAATATCAAGAAATTAAATTTAAAACATACTTTGGCACTAACTTGCACTTGCATAGCTTTGTTAACACATTTCAGTACGTTACACGACGTTACTCTTATAACGTAGATAAATTTTGAAAATATAAAAATAAACGAAACATAGCTACTCATAAAACGTCTTCGGTTGTTATTAAATTTTGAAATGTAAATTATTTATAGTTCGACACAAGTTCTCCCTCCAGCGTTGTTGGTAAAAGATAGATCAAAAGTGGTTTTTCTAGGCATGTTGGCTGCTGAATTCCCACCCTTATATATTTAGAAAAGGCCTTTCATTGGTTTACGATTAATCATGGGCTTCGTCCCTAGCGTTGTCTTAAAACATTTTCAGAAACAAAAATGTCTTTTAAACTAGGTAGATTTTCACATTAGCTAAAGTAACAAGTATTTATGCAACATGGTGAATTATAACAAAAAACAATTTAGCATGTTAGAAACATTCACTTGAATCTAGAGAGTTTTAAGAGGAAATGCTCATGAGAAAACGAGCTATTGAGTTTTTCTTTATTTATTGTAAATATTCTAAAATTATTACGTTAATTCAGTATTTTTAATAAACTGGGTTTTCTAGTTAGGCAATTATTATTTAAAAATGTCAGTCATTATTAATATAATAGAAATTACACTGATAAATCATAACCCTAATAAACAGCCCTAGACTGAAAAAAATAAGTGATTACTGTAGATAAAGTTTATCTTTTGTTCACACGATAAATATTTTTCAATAAAGCCAAATTAAAAAAAGAAAATTTAAGATTATATTTATTTTAATGTGACAATTGTTTTTGTTTTGAAATTCTACTAAAAGTTAAATAGAAATAGTATACAAAATAAAACATTTTAAAGCTAAATACAGATGATCCCTTCATTGTAAAATATTTATAGTAGAGCAAAATATGCTTTATATCATACAAATATAAGTAAAAATCCAGATATTGAGATATTGATCCGGAAAAGTACCATAATTAAAAGCTACATTTCTTGTTTGTAGGGTTTGTGTTTTTAGCAAGAGAAATATCACATTAGGAAAATAACATATATTTTACCCACATGTGTTTGAATGCAATTTTTACCAGGTTTTTTGAGTTAGTTACATGTTAGATATAATAATAAAATTTTAATTGTTTATTATTTTATTTTATTTAAATTCTAATTATTGGGTAATTTGGTATATTGTTAATGTGTCTTAAATCGATATTATCATTGGAAATCATTAATTTAAACATCTATTGAAAATGTACAACTTTAACCGTTGAGCTGCATTTAATCAAAAATCCAAATTGATTTCCTTAATAATGTGGGCTAATCAAAAAGTAATAAACAACGTAATTGCATATAAAACGAGGAACCTCATATTAGTTCTACCTACAAGTTGTGTTTAATGGGAAATCAATTTATAATATTCCTGTATTAGGGTGAAATTGGGAGACCTTATTCTGTAATTTTTCTATTCATACTTTATTGGCTATTTCATGTACCATATGTGACTGATGGGAAATCGATACGTACAAAATATATTGGTTTCCAAGTGCCGTTTGGGATTTATTGGTTAGAAGTTTTAACATGGTAACAAATTACTTATAAGTAACTATAAATTATTATTTTTGTGTATTAAAAACAATGATTCTGTAAATATTAACAAACCATAAAATAATTACGTCAAAATATTTTGAAGACTAATTCCAACGTAAAATAGAGTTTAAATAAAGCCTGTGGAGTACAGAAATAAAATAAAGTATTAAATCATGAAAACAGGCCGTTTGTAAAGTGCAGATATATTTCAGGTATAAAAGAGGTTATTTCAATACATTTCATGAAGAATATGTAAAATTGATTAGTGATTAAAAAAAATCAAATAATTATTTTATAAAATATAAGCTGTAATTCGTTTAAATAAAAGCGATGTTTCTTTTTTCGATCGGTTGACAAGCAGATATTTAACTACAAGTAGCTTGTTTAGAGTTTAATTAAACTGAACAAACTACGCTGGCATGTTTCCAAAATGGCGGACTATTTATTCTGCTCTGTACCAGAATGTATTTTTTTTTGTAATTTACGTAGAGTGTTAAGCCAATTTGTAGGTATGTGCTACTTATCGATTTGTCCTAATTGCTTATCCGTACACATATGAGTTGATACAGTTTTATTTATTTGAATTTGAGAGCTTATACAATATATTTTTTACGTAAATAATAACTTGAATTTTAAATTAAAATTTTAAAATTAAAGTAAACTAAATTAAATATCAACAAGTAGAGTCTTTTAATTGCAACCAATTTCCAACATTGAAGCCTATAAACGTTTTGTAATTTGTTTTTATTGTATAAATACTTTGAATTGTCTCAGCAATATTAATAATTTAGTTATTCATCACCCATCAGTAGGCTAATGGTCCTATACACATTTGAAAAATGTTTATTCTTTTAAATAGTTTACAGAAAAGAGACACTAATTTCCATTACCTTTTCAATTCCGTAAACGTTAGAGCCTTTTTTGCTTCAGTTAATCTAGTTTTAAATAAACATGAGTAAATCTTTTTAGTAACTTAATTTAGCTTCGCTTTTACTTTACAAATGTACGAATAAATGAACTGGTTTAAACTATAATAAAAGAGTTGAAAACGTTTTTGTTAAAACTATATATATATTGGACCAAAACACCTTTTACAATACAAAAAACTTGTGAATTTATTGTTTTTTTCTAAATTGTGTCATTATTAATAATAACATAAATTTTATTAAAATAAGCGAAACGTGTATTATTTACTATATATAATGTGAACCTTATTTATTAAAATTATGGAATTACTATATAGTCATTAAACATGACTTTCTGAAATTATTTTCATTTCTACTCAATAATAAATACTAGATTTAGAAACAATTTGTTTTTTTAATTCATATTTTAAAAATGATTAGCTAGATACATTCAGAAGCATTATAGTAGCCTTATACGCTGCACGAAGAAAAGGGAACCTGTATGAAGGCTATTTTGAAATTTTTTGTTGAAAGAACGCCAGAGAATACTTCCAAGCGTCTTAAAGGCTTAGAAGGGTTTCAACCTAATAGACTGTTTATTCGATAAGGTTTTAGACTTTTACATCCACTTTAAGTTTAAGCCCAACCAAAGATTTTGATCTAGGAAAGAGTACTGACACCCAACTGATTAGTCTTATAACCGAGTTTATATATTTATTCGTTTAACTCGTTCATTACTTAAAATTTGTTACCCTCGGCGCGATACGTTGTAGTCCTAATCATAGCTGAAGTCTGTCAGTCCGTCAAAGATGAAAGGGGTTTGGTGGTTCCTAAGGTTATGCTGCCTGTGTCTGCCGCGACACTGGCTACTGGTAGGGATGTGGAATCAGGGGTTTTGCTGTGGGCTGAATCTATTTTTGCAAGAGCAAAACGTTATCATGGTTAGGAAAGTAGGGAAGGAGTTATTCTTGAGGACAACGATTATGTAACTATGAGGGGTACTGGCTAATTAACTTTGCTTTCAAGATCTCCCGGAGTGGGTTTATGGTTTAAGGGCCAGCTTATAGAGTCAGGTAGCACTGTAAACCGAACCAATCAGTTACAGCGATATTGAGGTACAGAAAACCTGAACGTTTCGAAGGTTCTCTCGGTCCCGAGTAGTTCTGAAAAAGCGTTTGTAGTGTGTGGTTGAAGTTATACTCTCCCTAAAGGGGAGCTGGTCACCAGTCCAGGTTAAACAATGAAAGACTCGTTAACTGCCATCAAGGCAGTATCGTCGCGTCTGGGGACTAACGCTAGTGAGCCGGGCGAAATTAAAAAGTTTGAGGTTGGATCCATGGGGGTAACGGTTTACGTG
>JBAIZL010000004.1:26183812-26221312 GCA_036971475.1 Prosapia bicincta | reverse complement strand
ACTGTTCCTAATATGTTCAAGAGGGTTTTCAGTTTATGGTCGACTATTAACAGTTCAAGACCTATTGTGATAAACAAATGTGAGTACGTTACTGTAATAAAGTTCTTTTGGGACAAAAGTGTTGTAAAATAAGGGGAAATTAGGTCAGAGTTTAACAATTACCTATCCTTGTGAACAAAAAGGATGTCTCTAGAAATACTGCAGAAGAAGAGAGCTATATTATCAAAACCAGGGGTTCCCAAACTTTTTTTTACCGCGCCCCACTTTTTGAAATGAAAGCTTCCCAGGCCTCCTCCTCTTTACACTATAAATCAATGGTACGGGGATATGACAAAAGAAACACTTATTTATATAAACATATATTTCTTTTATTTTAACAATTTATTTATGTGTACATACTTTCACAAGAAACATGATATGGCATTTCAAGTTTTATTTTTGTAAGGAAAATTTTAAATGATAAATATTTTAAAATCTGTTAGTGAGATGGATGAGCTTGCATTGCCCACTAGCATACCTTTTTGAGGTTGTATATTAGTAAAGGCACAACGCAAGTTATTAGCAACATCAATCTTGCTTCTATATTTTGTTTTTATTGCAAAAATTGCTGAAAATGTTTCTACGTACCAACTACGTGCTTGAAAAAGGCCAATATAATCGAAGAGGTGCCTGTGATACACTTTTAAGTGAATTATCCAAATTGAAGATTCGTCATTGCGGCGCTGTTTCTACATTGAACGATAATCTTTCTTTTCGCGCCACTTTTGTACTATTATTCTTTTCAAGCTGTCATGTTGATTTCAATTCAAGTTCACAAAATTTGCGTAGCCTTTCCTTGTATCATATTTCTAGATGCATACCATTCATTTACGTTTTCTGAACATCATTGTCAGTGAAACTACCTACGTAAAAAAAAATCTGAGGAGTAAATTTAGTTTTAAATTAGGTTAAATGATTTATTTAAATTTTAACTAATTGAGATTTCCTTTAACTATTTTCCAACTGGTCTCGGGCCTCCTCTGTCTTGCCCTCACGTCCCCCAGTTTGGGAGCCTATGATGTAAACAAATATGCAGACCAGATATCTTTTTGCTCCACTCTATTAGCTGAACTTTCAACTCTAGACATGTCTTAGCTAATCATAATGATTAAAATGATTTATTGTTTTGGGAATTTCCGCATATTTATGTAATTTTATAAAAATAGATTCAATCAGTCATGTACTCGTATACATTTAGAATTATAAATTTTCAAATTTTAATGATTTAAATTTGTCACTGGCGCTTTCCTAAATCAGACGTTATTAACATTAAATAAAGATTGAAAAAGAGGTTCCCTCCTAAATAAGGAACACAAATTTAATTAAATGGCACAAAGTATTATGAAAGAGTAATTCCAGTAGTATATAACCGTACGAAAACCTTTATTTTACTTTTACTTGTTATTAGTAGTCACTTAAAAGTGTTCATTATGTGTTATGTAATCGACAATCTCAAAACTGTATTTTTCTAGATAAATGCAGCACACAATAAAAATTTCATAAATTGAAATTAATTGCAAAAAAGTTATTAATTTTTTATGTTACAATATAGAAAATATTTGTTTTAAAATTCTTGAAAATCGTACTGGAGTTGTAATAGCCTGTAATAGTGGGTCGGTATTTTTCTACGAAGCCAGTTTAAAGTATGTCTACTTTCCCTAAAATACTTAATCATATTTTTATATACTTTCATATAGTTCCGAGATTGCCACACGGTAGCGACACTCCGTAATACATAACTCAGTGCTATTTAAGCTAATATTTCGTTATCTTAGAACGTGCAGAACCTAACAAGTCACCAGATAGTTTTGAGATAAAACTACGTCTTAAATTAGAAATTAAAAAAAATAAATAAATTAAGTTTATATCTTGCGTCTGTTAAGTATAAACGCATGGGACAAATAAGAACTTAATTAAATCAATTCATAATATTAGATTAATTGTAAGTAATTTATTATTTCGTTATAACAACTGTAGAACGTAACCTATATATTCATCTTGTAAACTGCTTGCAGGATTGGCTCTTTTAAAATAACCTTTGTTAAATTCTACTTTAATTCAAACGCACTACAGCGCACTAGGGTTGTAATTTTATTCAACAATATATCTGTTAAAGTTTGAGGCTGTAATTCAGTGTGGAGTCATAATTGATAATATTTTCATACGAGCTAGCACTCCAATTTGTAATTCTTCACAACTTGAGTTATTGTGATATTTTACCTTTTTAGTATTATTTTCTAATATAAGTAAAATAGTAAAACATTAAATCCCTTGTAATATCTTTCTATCGACTGGAGTCTAAAACTTCTACCTAAAGGTTCTACAAATGATCCGCTCTGAAGACCATCTACCTATTATCATTCCATTAAGTTATTAGAGCACCGCTTAAATATCTAATTTGATTTAAAACCTACTCATTCAAGGAATAAAATATTATCAACGCCAATCTTCTCTGTATGTAAGTGTTAGTTAAATATACACCATTATAACTTTGATTCCAGCTATGTAAAGCATTATTGTAAATAGATAATCAATATACACTGGAATAGTGGCAGCAAAATATGGTGTTTCACCTGAGACGTCGTATTATACTGACAGGGTCAACAGCAAGCAGACAAGCTGTTGGCAATTTTATTATAACAATTAATTAATTGTAAATTAACCAACGTAATTATTTCCTTAGAGCTATGTACACCGCCCATGACCCGGGTAACGTTATTATACAAAATTCTGTTCGAAAACGCCAACTCTAAATTCTTGTTTCGAGGAGAGTTTCTGAAATCAACCCTTCTAATGGGAGTGGTACAAATCTTAGTTTTACGGAGTGTAATTTCTTTACATTACCTGTTTAATCAACATAGGCCTACATTTTTTTATTCCTCACCCAACAAAGTCTGTTTAAAATTTAGAAACAGAATTGTGAATTCGGTTGCTTTACAAAATCAAACAGTGAAATGATTAACTCCATTCGTAACCATAAACATTTTTTAGTATACTCTCTTGTATAAAAAACAAATGTTTAAATATATTGTTTTTAATATATCTTTTTTTTAAAATAATTTTTGCTTGTATTGATTTTTAAAATACTAAATTTCTACTCCAGTATAGATTCTGCAATTAATACGTCTTTTTTATATGCTATATGAACGACGGTTCTTAAGTTCTGGATTTGCTAAAAAGATTGATTACAACTGGTAATTTATGTTCATATTTTTAAGTGACCAAATGCTTGTATCAACCATAAAATCTATTCAATGAATAATGTCCTGTTAGTGTTTGGGTGTGGAATCTGGTTACTTTAACTGTGAGTGAACCTTCAACATTATACGTGAACGATATGTTCTGAAGTGAATGTACTATTTAACAAGTGACTTCAATGGGAAACAGAAACTATTTCGTTATGATCCAAACATAGCTAGGTTATTAAAAGACGGTGGTAAAAGTTTATAATCATGAAACAAAAATTTGAAACGCTATAAAAGATTATTTGTGTAAATTTTTAATCTATACAAATATCTACTTAATCTCGTTAAATCTCAAGAGATAAAACAAGTTCGACTAAGACAAAGACAAAAACATAAGGTGCACTCTTTGCTAGATCATCTAAAGAATGTTCCGTTTCCACTGATAAATCTTTTTATTTGCATTGAAGAGAGCGTGCTAATGTGCTTACAGAGTAATAAAAACCATCTGTGCTTCTGTAATCTATGCTCGTAAACGTTTATTTTGCTCTTATTTCAGCTTAGCTATAAAATGTGACTTCAAATTTACTGCAAGTTTAAAATAAAGAAAATATCAGATTTACATTTTCGCCTTTTGTCTTGCATTATCTACAGGCGAGCTTGTTACACAGCCAAGCAAAATTGTAGTTTCAGTCTGTTCTCTAAATGGTGCCAACCTGAGCGCTGTTAAAGTACCTACTTAAATATTTATATCCCTCACTGATTATATATTCCTGTGTATGTTTGTTCATAGACTTGAACACATAATACTGAGCTAAATTTACATACCATAACCTAGCGCTTGAATTTTTGTGATCAACATTAACTCGCAAGTAATTATGTTGTGTCAACAATGAAAGAACTGAAAATAACTATCATTATTCAATTATAAAATAATTAGAATTTTTGATAATTGAAAGTAAATTTATATTGACATTTACATCATTGTAGTTATAAAAAAAATAGAGGATTCTCAAAAACATTTTTTGAATGTATAAGTGTATTTTATATAATACTGGAATTGAAAAAATGGGCATTTTAAAAGATATGATACAATTACTAAAATAGATAAATATTACTAAAAATTACTCAAAATTGTAGTAAAAAAGTATGTTTGAAGATTTTATTTTGTATTTGGTTGTATATTTTAATTTTATGATGTAATATAATTTTTTTGTTTTACTCTGATTATTTTTTAAAATTATTAATAGTCGATTCTGATTTTCATCAGCATCAATGTTTTTAATTTTTCACTTTATGCTGAAATTATTTCTTAATGTTACTTCGAATTTCAGTGTAATGTATATAATGTCATTTTCATGAACAAATGTATCAAAATTTATGTTATAAAAGGACTTGTAAAGCGTTGTTAAGTTAACAAAATATACTAATATTACTAATATATAACATACTTTCTTTGAAGGTTCATTGAAATGATCTAGAAAAATTCATTCACACTTTTAATGTATGTGGCAAAAGCAATTCAGATCATTTCTATCAGATGTATACGGTTTTTAGAGTTTCAGTTATGTTTCATACAATTATGTGATTTACATCAACTAAGACTTTCCTCTTGTATTTAGAAATTAAAAATATTAATTTTTCTTGGTTCGGTTTTCCGATATCAGAAAATTCATGCTTTTTATTAGATTGCTTTTGTGCAAAACACGCATAAAATTATTGAACAATATATTTATCAGCACTTAAAAAAATATTAATTCTAAAATAATAATAATTTTAGCACGTAAAATATTAATTCTAAAATGAAAACGAAGTGCTTGAAATTTTGGTGATTTCTATTACAAGTAGAGATAGTATCGAATCCCAGCTAACAATATGGCAAGCCATTAAAAGCTTGAGATCGTCGTAAATTTTAAAGTTTGATAGAGTTTAACTATAGTTTTTATTTTTCTGAGAACGTGAATAAAAATGATTAAAAATTTGTAGAAAATAAACCTATAGTGTGCTACTATATTTTATAGTAAATATATAAAATTAATTACTAGGTATTATAAAATGTTATATTTATCTGAAGTACGAAATAGTTAAGTTTTCAAATCATGCATGCTAGAAGTCCTGCTACGTATGTTATTGGCATAGTATATCTCGGCCCTAAGGACCTTTTTAAATGTTAGTCTAGTGCATAATTATACAGATTAGTATATCAGATATACAATTCTAAGATAGATTCTAAGTAAAATGCTCCTTGAAGTGCGTGGGAAGGATTCACTCATTCGTAGGTTTCGTACTGTCATGATGATATCCTTAACAGGGTCGCGCGGCGTTATTGTTATTGGAATGGTAGATGGGATGAATAACAAGTTGTTTGTTAACGGTGAATATATAGGGTCTCTTTTCTGGTAAGCTTTTCCGGTAGTGCATACGAGAGATGCAGGAAACTATCGGGTTGAAAGTGGGTTTGAATATTGACGTAATTTTTTCATGGTATATTCTGTTTTAAATGAGGTGCCATTTATACGGCTCTAAAAAAGTGTCATCTTCATGACAGAACGAGGCAGGATATGATAATATCCTTAAAGACAAAAGATATGTCTCTTCCCATTTTGGGCACCGTTTGATCCAACATTCACCTAATCTGGAAGTCAGACAGTTATACACAAAGTGGTATTTAAGAAGCCTAAGTAAAAAGCAAACAGCTGTTCACTCTCTGAAGTCATTCTTTAAAAGAAAAACATTTCTTTTTCATTCAAGCTCCAATCATCTGTCTAGCAAAATAATCAACATTATTGCTTGTAAATCAACCATGATGTATCATTTGCTACTTTTCTCAAGGTAAATGGTCGCTTACAATTTAAATCTGTACAGAGATTAATATTGTCACTATGTTATATGTAATCATTGTTGTAAAATTTTAAATGATTTAAATGTTTAGGTTAAATTACCTTAGTTTATAGTAGTATTGCATAACTATAATGTAACGATGCAATAATGAGTTAGGAGTTGTATAGTAATAATGATAATTTAAAAAAAAAGAAACACATAAAGGTGTTAGAGTAATAATGTATTATTATTGTTATTATTATATAATGTAAATAAAATTATTATTTAATAATAGTATATTCATACAATAGAAAATAGGATAAATTGCGAGAAACTATCCTACTTGAAAAAATATTTTAAAATTGTTTTAATTGAAAAAAAATTCTTAATAATCAATTTATCGTTGAAATTTTTTTCCATTTTTATTTCTTACCGCGTATTAATATAAAAGAAAATAGCTCAGGTTTTATATGTCAACGAACCGGGATAGTAATATCGAGTTAGATAAAAACCTATTACTATCTTCTCTTTAGGCAAGAAACTCAGTTCTATTTTTAGTATATTGTAAGTGAAATCTTTATATCTACTACAGATTATAATGAAATGTATGCTGACCAAGGATGTTGAATTTATTAGTTGTTAGAGTCGTTACTGATTGAAAAATAAATCTATGTTTAATATTCTTGATAACCTGACCTTTTGGTAAATTTGGACCAACAAAGTGTTAAGTAAATAAAGTACACCTACCATTTGGTTTCTCAAGGAGGCTTTTTTTTAAAAAATTCATAAACGATAAAAGCTTTTTTTAAAGAGAAAATAGCTGATATTAGTATAACAAGTAAAACTCAATTGGCTGATAGTATTCACGATATTGATAAATGATATGGCAATATTCCATAAACTCTAATTTTGTAAGAGCTTGATGGTTGTTTTAATTTAGGAAAGGACGAAATACTACTGTAAATATTTTCTCTTTAATATTAGTTACGTGTGTAACAAAAGTTACAAAAATCGTTATTTTAAACTTCAAAATTTTAAGTTTCAGAGTTTGTATAAACGCATTTTTATTTTATATAAAATAAATTTTTCTAAATGTAACTTAAGGAAATTAAAGGAAATAAATAAACTGTGATAGATAAACCAAGAGGATTTTGGTTTTCAGAGCTCAAAGGAAAGTTTCTGTTAAAATTGAATTAGCTCGATTATACTTAAAACTGTAAATGATTTCAAATATCAAAATATTTAATAAATATAAGTGTTAGCATAAACATAAACCTCTTTCTGTAAGCTTGTTAGATGTGGCATTTTATTTGGTCTTAAACAAGATATATCCAATATTTTTTATTTTTTACTGTTACAGTAATTTGTCTTTTTATGGTTTAAACATGATCTTCTTGCGTTATTAGTATTTATATTAAAACAATGAAGCTCTTATTTTTTTTTCTCAAATGTAGTTGACCATCTTGTCAATCTTAAACCCACTTGTCTATTGATAAAATAGTATTTTTTATATATTTCCAGTAATGTTTGTCTATTTTAAAAATTAAAAGTTTAAACGTTTAGAAATTTAACAAAATCCGACTCTGTCTACTATAAGTTTATACAGGCCACACTTGCAAAATTATTTATTACACACAAAGAGCCTCAATCATGCATTAATAAAAAGTTAAATATAGGTGCATTAATATCTTGAACTGTCAAATTACAAGGATATACAAGACAATGGGTGATAAAAATAATTTTTTACGAAGCCAGTATTAAACTGAAGTAAATTAAAGAAATTAAAAGACATTATAAAATAAATACAAAAGCAAAACAATTCCTGATAGCTTTTAAATACGTGTTGCCTCAAATAAGTTGACGTTCTAGATCACCTAAGCGAATAATATTAGATAAATGTATATAAATCATAATGTTTTTATAAATAATGCCTGTAAATTATTACTTACACGCTTCTGAAGTTAAATAGCGAACTTCAGTGGGTTGCATTATATTTTTAAAATTGATCTAAAAAAATGTACTTCTCTCTAAAACAAAATAAATATATATTTCTAGGAAAAATAATTACTTTTCAAGTGGTTTTGAAAAGTCACGTTACAGATGCGTGTGATGTTATGTAGATTTTATCTTCCTATATTCAATTAACAAACCATTTACTCACATAAAAAAATAGTATCGACTAAATTATATAAATATAAAACTAGTTTAGCAGAAAAACAATATCCTAATACTTTATTTACATGGTACAAGTTATACATCAATATATTTATAGTGAGAAAGTTGTCAATAATAATAATAAACTTATGCCAGGTTAACAAATGAATAGTTGCATAAATCAAATATGATACGGAACGTGTAAATTATTAGAAAATATGGATTAAAAATTATTGAAACGAATTTAATCAAAATAATAGTGGTTCCACATTTTTAAAAAAAATATAATTTTTTACAAAAATGAAAATATTTTAACTAAATTCACTGTGTATAGATATTTCTGAAAGTGATTTATGCATACCCTATACGTTATACCTTCAGGAGTTACCTCATAACCAGGGATTGCGTTTCAATTGCACCAAGGTTTATGAATTTAATTACATTTTATTAGATTTATAACAACTATGTTAAAGCTATACGGATTTTGAAGCAAAAATTTGTTTGCGCGAGCTCTAAAGTAGATTAAAAAATGAAAACACTGTGTTTTTGGTTTTTGTATAGTTACAGTGGTATTCAAGAATTAGTAATCACAAGAAAGTAGTTAACACAGAAATAATAGTTAATTTACGTCGATCATGACGTCATACGTTGGCGTAACGTTATCTATAGAGATCCGCCCATTGGTTATAGAGATGATAGCGCCGCTCAGTATTTTTAGATCATTACGTACATTACACTTTGTGTTCACAATTTTATCGCCATTGGAATGCGCCATAAGTTTAGCAATGTGAGTCACGCCGACTCATTTATCTCGATCGCCGCTCCGCAAGACGTTCTCAGTAAGCCATTATTAATTTAGTTCAGATTATCTAAATACAAATGAACCTGTTAATGAAGAATGAAGATTGATAACTGTAAGGTAGGGATCGTCCTAGTGCTGTCTTGTATTATACACTGCGAAAATGCGGTAAGTTTGCATGTAACTATGTTAGTGATGGTTGTTATGTCTTTTAATAACAAATATAGTCTATGATGTTTAAAAACATTGTCGATAAATATTTGTTGATCATACAAACTTGACTATATAACCTACAAATATAAGGCTATTACATTGCCGATAATATCTCGCCTTTAAATAACACACAGCTAAGATTATACTGTTTTCCCTATTTTGGATTTTTTAATTTGTATATCTGTGTCACACACACACACACACACACACACACACACACACACACACACACACACACACACACACACACACACACACACACACACACTGCAACGTCCCTCCCCGTGGCGTTGCGCGTAGCGCACGGCGTTGCGTGTTGTGTATTGCTCCGCATCGTTTCATTTTTGATGTTTGGTATAGAAGAATATATTTATTATATATTTATATATCTGCTGCTCACACCGTTTTGTGTACCGTGTTAAGATCCCTAAATTTGTCTTGTGTTCCAGCGTAATGTACCACGCCCAAATGCAAGTCTATTCCCGCTGACTCCTACCGTAACGTTTGTATGACCTCCCCTAAGTTGGTTGGCAGGTTTTTTGGGTCTGTATTAAGTCACACATGTCAGTAAAATAGTCAGCTGGAACGAAACAACATTTATATGAACACACAAAATTTTCAGAGAATCTTACCACTTCATGAGATCTGCAGGCACAGCAAGGGGACCTGCAAAATATGATCATGTTTAAGATACCTATTTTAAAAGGCTCCTGTGTTCTTTAAACATGATCTGCCAGTAGACATCGTCTCTGGGTTTCAATACAAAAAACCAACTAACTTTTAGATTAGCTCATTAAAATTGTTCTCAGGAGAGAACTCGTTTGACAAAACCTTAGGTTCTGAATTTTATATATTTATTAATTAATGAAATTTAGTTAAAACTATACTCTGATTTTATAATCATTATTTACCAGTTGGAAAAACTAAAAGGTTTTATTGGTTGTTCAACACAGGATAAATTCAAATACTGTAAGGTTTTCTAATGCATTTAATTACTGCTTTTATACTAAACTAATTTTCTTTTGAAATAAAACATATTTAGATCTCTCTTTATCTGCACACATTATTAATTAAAAGCTCGTTAATTTTCACATATTTAAAACCTACTATTTCATATACAATTTATTAATTACATTTACATATTATAAAAAAAAAATATTTCCAAATTTAATATAATAAAATACTTTATCTTCTTATTTCAAGATTGAATTGGTAAATTCACATTTTATTATAAATAATTTTAAATTTTATATGATTCAATAAATCTGGTCTTCTTGAAAATGATTGGCTTATGGCCAAAACCACTTTGTAAATGTATTATTTATTATTCATTATTTCAACAATTCTGTTATACTAATTAATTTTATTACTTTAAAGATTTATTTAATTATTCAACATAGAATAAAGTCATTGTTTAAGTTTAATTGATAATTTGAATTTAATAAATTTAACTGATTAAATTTGACGTTAATTCGTATATAATAGAGAAAATGACTTGCCAAGGATTTCCCTGCCGGTCCTGGAGTCCTCTCGTCTGGATTCCCTGGTCCTTGGACATCGGAAGTTGCCATCCCTGGTCAGTCGATGGAAGTCTTCTCCATTTCCGCGTCCTGGAGGCTGAATCTGGAGCCCTTGTCTATGGATGGAAGTAGACGGCAGGAACGTGGCTTTTTTGGTCCTATCTGACCTGGTGATGATTCTAGGCGCGATTCAACATAGCGGCCATTAGCACCTCGTATTAAAAATTTTTACAAAATGCCTTACAGGTCCTTAAGTTCCTGTATTTATTGCGGCTGTGTTACCCTTCCTCTCCGCTCTAACTTCGTCGCTATTTCCGTGCTTGTTTCTTGTACGGGCGGGTTGGACAACGTATTAGTTTTAACCTGCATAATTTTGTTATCTGTTTTAGAACACTGAAAAATGTCTATTATTTTTAAATGGCTGTAACTATTTTGTTATTTGAGTTTTTTAAATTCTGTTTTCACTACTGTTTATTATGGCATTTTCTGGTCATTTCAAAATGTCGATGATAGTTCTACGTGACCTAGTTCTCAAGTTAGCATTTTTCGTGACTTAGAAAATGTTTCACTTCACTCTCGTTCGTCAAATTTAGTTAGTTATTACAATTTGAAGCTATCATAATTTTTAATTTGTCTTAATAATACTTATTCAAAATTTTATTGACTTCTTGACTCTTTACTATGTTTATTATACCATAAATTAAAACCTAATTATTTAAATATTAAACTTGTTATTTAAAAAATAAGAAAGTATTAATTTCTTAATTGAAACGTTAATTCAGACCGTTTCAACACACACACTCACACATACACACACACACACACACATATATATATATATATATATATATATATATATATATATATAAAGTATATATTGTACACATATTCATTCGTTAATAAAATCAACGTTTTTATTCATCCAATCAACTTTACATACATTTTTTTGTAAATATGGTGCTTTACAATTGTTGCTGCTATAGTTTATTTTTGAATATTTATTCATTAATTAAATTTTTTTTAAATGCAGTCTTGGTTGGATTCGAAATGATCAACACTTCGGACAATCCAATACTTTCGTATTTAGCAAACTTTCCCATTGATAGAAATCTATTACTTAAAGAGGAGTATGAAATCATAAGAGAATGGATTCTTGAAATAATGAATCATTGTAAACAACGCATAGAATGAGAAATTAGAAGACCACCATCAGCTTCATAAATTTGAAAATAAATATAAATAACTGTAATAAATAGTAACATACAAAAGTAATACTCCATAACTATATACTGTGTAGAGAGGAATATGGAAAATTGGAAGGAAATTATCTTTCTATTTTGCCACTTGATATTTTGGGTCTGTCTTATGTATATACATATTTATATTAATTGTAATTATATATAAAATAAAATTTTATTTTTCTTGACCTCTTTAGGTCTGATAAAAGTAAATGACTTTAATAACTAATTGTTTTATGGTGTTTTCAATACACTAACGACATATTCGTTATAACTGTATGAAGCAACTGTGGCGTAATGTTTATTTTTAAATAAATAAAACCTCTAAATCATAAATAACATTTATTTAAACCTTATGTACATTTCAATTGCCAAGCAATCATCTTCAGAGTTATTTAAAAAATACAACTAACTTTCAACAACATAAAACAACAAATATAGCGGCATAAACCGGTAGCTACTTCGCCACGCCCCTTATTTTAAAATACTAGTACGACCAATCACGTTGCAGTAAATTCCCCCTCTGCAACTTGGTCCGGTCTTTCAACTACCGTGGTGAAGAGTTACCGTTACAACTATTTCAATTTTACTAAAAAACAATAATATTATTTATTAACAAAAAGGGTTATAACTATCTCCTAATTAATGAATATAACTGAGATTTAGGGATAGGCCCTTTATCACAATTTAATAAATTATTTTCGTCATATTTGTGAATGTACAAACTTTCAAAACTATCAAAAGACCTTTTGAATTAACAGTTTTTCAATAATTTGAGATCATTTAATTCTAAAGTGTGTTTAGTGTTTAGAATATGTTCTGCAACACTTGATTTTTCAGGTCTTGGCTAATATGTTCATTAAATCTGGTTAATATTTTTCTTTTTGTTTGGCCAATATAAATTTTACTACATGAATTACAATTTATTTTATAAATCCTAGATTTATCTATCATCTTTATTTTATCTTTTGGGTTACCTAATACATTTTGTAAGCTATTTAAGCTTTCGTAAGCTACTTTTAAATTTACCTGTTTAAAAACTTTATCTAGACCTTTTGCTAAATCCATATCAAATGGTAGGCTAATGAATTTATTTTTAACATTTTCTTTTTGTGTTATTAAGGTAGTAGAATCGTTTCTAAACTTTTTTAATTTTTGTTTCCTCAATATATTATCTATTATTTTAGGATCATATCGATTTAATTTAGCGATCTCTTTAATTCTGGCCAACTCACATTTAAATCTATTTTTATGCAATGGAATAGTAATTAATCTATTAACCATAGTGTTAAAAGCTGCTAATTTATGGGATTTGCAATGGTTAGAATCTACTGGGATATATCTATCATTATTTGTATGTTTCCTATATATATCAAATTCAATTTTATTATTATTTCTAAAACATTATACATAAAGAAAAGGTAAACATTTATTATGCTCTATTTCAAAAGTAAATTTAATGTTTCTATGTTCTTTGTAAATTAATGATAAAAAATGTTCTACATTAAACTCTTTAGTATTAAAAATTGCGAAAACATCATTTAAATATCTAATCCATACTCTAGGAAAATGCGGGAGTTTGTTTCTTAATTCCTTTTCAAAATTTTTCATAAAAATTTCGGCTATGAAAGGAGATAAACTATTCCCCATAGCTGTACCATCTTTTTGTTGGTAAATTACATTGTTAAATGAAAAATAATTCTGAGTCATACAACATTTAATTAATTTTACATATTCGTTAACTTCATTAATCTCTATGTTATTTTCAATTAAAAATTCTTTTAACAAAATTAATGTATCAGTAACTGGTATGCTTGGGAATAGTGAACAAACGTCAAACGATAGAAATATTTCGTCTTCTGTCAGTTCAATATTTTTCAATTTATTTATAAGCTCTCCTGTATTTTTTATTGAGCTGAATTCTATATTAAATTAAAAATTTCCAAAAACTTTATTTAACCATTTTGACAAAAGATAAGTTCTTGAGTCAATCCCCGAAACTATCGGTCTCATCAAATTACCTTCTTTGTGTATCTTTGGGAGGCAATATATCCTAGGTAGAACTGCATTTGAAACATTAAATTTATAAATTTCATTTTTTGGAATAACTAAATTACAACTTCTAATAACATTTACCGTTTCTTTTACAAATTTGTTTATTGGATTCTTTTTTAATTTCATGAACATTTCTTCTTTTAACAAATTATTAACTCGATTAACATAATCTTCTTTATTTAAAATTACAATAGTATTTCCCTTATCCGTTTTTAAAAAATTACAATTACGATTTCTTAAACTATTGATCACTTCTAATTCTTGACTATTTCTGGTTCCATTCTTCTTTAATTTTATGTTCTCAGCAATCTTCGTCTTGCAAACTTTCCTGGCGTAGTTTTTATCTGTTTCGTTTAAAAACCTTATACCATTCTTAATGTTTCCTATTAGCTCCTCAATACCTTTCCCATTATTATTACGGAATGAAAATTTCAATCCTTTATTTAATATTTCCATTTCCGATTTGGTGAATTTTGTTAAAAATTTTTTTTTTATTTAAAAATAAACCTGTTTGTTATTTATCAAATTCGATTAATAGGTTTTTCCAGATTAAAATTATTATATGACACATTTTATAGGTAAATTATATTCCAAATAATCAATGTTTGTTTTCGAAATTTATTTATTGCATTGATTTTGTTGATTCAAGATTTGGTTTTTGGTATATATTTTTATATACTGTATTGCAGGATTTTTTTGTATCTAAATCATAACCTTGTATACAACCTAACCAAGTATTCACTATTGCTATGTGAAATATAATTATGTAAACAAATGTCCTGAAACAAAGACAGAAGATACAAAGAACGAGAAAATTTTCATAGGCCATTAAATACCAGTGACCTGCTTACGAGTTTGAATTTACCAGTAAAAATGTGGAAATTAAAAGATTCAAGCAACTTATGAAACTTGAGTACCAGTGATCACATAATTTAAAACTATATTAATACCGTTATATGTATACATATAACATATATATATATAATACGTTTTCTTGTTTAATAATTTAAAACAACATAGGTAATTCAAATACAAGAATATTTATTAATTTATATCCAATTAATAAATATTCTTGTATTTGAATAACCTATGTTGCTTAATATATATATATATATATATATATATATATATATAGGTCTATATATTAAGCTAGCTCTCGAAATTATGGGTGTTTTTTCAAGCTCAAGCTCTCTAATCAACTGGTTGAGACAATGCTTTCCTTCCGCGTCATGACTGCTCTAGGAAAATGTACAGACTTTTGCCATTTTTTATTATATAGTATTTGGAGTACTGGATATACCATATAAAAACCTAAATTTTGTACCATTTTTTATTTAATTTTGATTTGTTCATTGTTGATTTATATTTGTTTCATCTTGTTCTTCACCACATTTTGAAGTCTCATACATTTCATACTGTATAGAATAAAATATTATGAAATTATAATAGGAAATTATGAATAATGTCATTATAGGTTCACTTACGATTATAAACTAAAGAGAAACTACACCTAAGTTGAACAACAAAACATTTACAAATTGAAAGTTAAATATAAACATGTCATTAGTCGTAGTTTAATAAATTACACCAACACAAATCAATACCCCGATTCAACGATAAACTTACGTACGGGATCGAAGAATAAAGCCACTCTTATAAATTGTTAATAAGAATGCTTGAGAATGAAGCAGTACATTAGCTTCGAAAGCTAGCTCCCTATATCCAACTAGGACCCTTTGTAATAAGTGTTCATGATGAGTACGTTTGCTTTAAGAATTATAAAAATATTTGCTGATAATAACCATTTGTAATATTAGGATTTATACTTTTTATACCAGTTATATTATTTAGTTAATAATAAAGTAAACAACCACTGATTTTAATGTATGTTTGCATTTTGAAAATAATTTAAACACATATCGTACGAAATTAAATGAAAATATTCTAACATAATTTTAATTTGTTTTTAGGGGATACACAGAACTATCTACACAGCCACTTCTAATTTTCTAATAGCAAGCAAAACACCGGCGTTTATAGACAAAACGTTAATGATTAAATATGTATTTGATGAATTCAAATTGACCTTAATAACAGTTCCTCGCCATTTTGGAAAATCAACCAACTTGGATATGGTGAAAACCTTCGTGTCAATTCCTTCGGATGTGCATGACTCCGTGGAAAGGTTAAACACATTTCGACGCCTCAACATCTACAAAGAGATGCCTGAGTTTGTGAACAATACCTTCGGTAGGTTTCCTGTTTTGAGCGTAGACTTCAAAGTCGACGATCCTATAACCCGCCCTACAGACGCTATTGAGGCCATCGCGAATACAATTCATGACAGCTATTTAGAGCACAGATATCTAATTAACAGTGATAAACTTAATTCCGAAGAGAAAAAGATAGTGAAAACATGGTGCAGTGATAAAAGATACCATCTAATCAATAAGAATGAAGTGATGATTGGGCTGAACCAATTGGCTAAATTTCTGTTCGTGCATTTCAATACTAAAGTCTTTTTGTTGGTTGACGAGTTTGACGGTATTATTGCTGATTGTATGTTTGACGTCATTCCAGCACAGTTAAAAAATATTGTAGACACAGTAATACGTATAGTTTCTGATATTATTGTATCTGAATATGTTGAAAGAGCTGTAGTAATGGGTACTTCATATATTGCCGGTTCGGGTTTATCAAACATTACAAATTTAGAGATTTGCAGATTTTTGGATGAGCATCAGTACGTTGAATTCTTTGGTTTCCAAAAACACGAAGTTGAAATGTTATTTAAAAGGTTTGACATAGATCATGATCTAGCATCGCACGCTTTCGAGTGGTATGATGGTTATCTTCGTAAAGATGGTAAAATACTCGTCTTCAATCCGTATTCAATTTTAAACTTTATATCCGAAAGACAAGTGACTAGTTATTGGAAGCAAAGATTCAACATAGAGAACTTTCCTTCTGTTTTTAGGTTTATCCTGATTGATAACGCTATTTCGGATCTTTTGATAGGAAAATCAATAAGAATAAAATATCGTGAGGTATATTGCTTTGAAGCTTTGATGAAATTGAAAGCGATATTTTTTCATATTGCACGGAAGAACATTTTAACCGAAACCAAATACCTTTTTTTTGCATATCTTTTGGAGTTGGGGTATTTAAGTTATGTCGAAAACAAAATGTCCTGGGTGATAGTTGCCAATAAAGATGCGAGGGAATATCTCTTCGATGCGGCGGAACAGGTGGTTTTACCTCCCCTTAGTGAACGATGGCGAAAAATGGAAGACGATTTTGATGAAGACAATTACTACATTTGAAAAGGGGAATGCAAAGTGCATTGAATCTCGTCGCTGAGAGTTTCTGTCTCTCAATGTGGAGACTAATAAAAGGATTTCAACTGAGAGCTCAAAAGTGAGCACATAAATGCTGAAGATCAGTGGAATAAGGATGAGGAACCAATGTTGGACCTACGAAGGAGGACGAAAACCCTTTTAAGTTATAATTGAGATGTGTACGAATAATATTTTGTTGCTTAAGAACTGAAGAATTCTGAAAAATCTTTTAATTAACACGAACCGTAAGTTAATAAACCTACATCAACTATTCTTTGAGCGTGGCTTGTGAGGTTATGTTAATAACAAATAAAAGAAGTACACAAAACTTATAAATTGATAATTTATTAACTCAAATGCGTTTCAATGACAAAGTCATCATCATTAGTGAGCGTTTCTACTGCAAACTCTACTTATTCTTACTTCTTACTTACTTCTTGCTGCGGACGTCCAGGGTCATGTGACTCCGATGGTCCGATGTCCATAATAAGTTGCTGCAGTCAAGGTTCAAAACTGTTTATCGATCAATATTGTTTTGATGTTTCCCTGGCTTCCCAGCGCAGACAGCAGAGCTGCTCTTGGTGGAATTGGTGAGGTGCATCAAAGGAGGATATGGTCTAGAGTCTCCTCCCCTCTTCTGCAGTTAGGGCAGAGTGGAGATTCACTCAGATTATCTGAAGAGTTAGGTCTCAGCCACAATGTGTCCGATTCTTGCTCGTGCTGCAAAGGGGGCTGTAAATCTGGGAACCCCTTGTTACATTTCCAAATCATTTGGTTCTTTTTGAATGTCATAGAGGTTTCTACCTTTGGTTTCTTCTCTCCAACAGTGGATCCATTTTCTTCTAACTGATGTTTTCACAGCACTCAGGCATTTCTTTAGAGAGTACTGTGGTAAGAAGACTGGGCCCATTTCCGCTGCTTGTTTGGGGATTGTATCTGCTTTTTCATTACCGTCGATGCCGCAGTGTGAGGGGATCCACTGGAGCTGTATTTGTTTCTCATCTTTGCTGAGAGTGTTGAGTAAATTTGTTATCTCTTCTAGTCTGAATGATTAGCTTCCTGATTTCCGGTTCTCTATTATGTGCAAGGCGCTCTTGGACTCAGTGAATATACAGAACTTCTCTGCTCGTAGTTGAAGGCAGTTTACCAAGGTTGCATTTATTGCCAGCAACTCTGCATCGACACTGGAGGCTTCTGTAATATTCTTCTGTAGTGAAGTGGTTATAGTAGCCTGCTTCTGACGTATCTTGGACTAGATCTGCTGACCCATCGGTGTAGATTTGAACGGAGTCTGGGTACAGATTCTGAATCATTTCCAGTGACTCTCGCCGAAGTGCCTCCTGAGGGCCTTCCTTAGTTAGGCAAGAAGGTAGGTTTAAAGCTACCATTATTTCATTCTGCTTCCAAGAGGGTACATCATCAGCGTAGGAGACGCACTCGACTCCCGGAGGTAGGTTGGATGCAATGTCATGTATTTCAATATTGAACAGTGTTGTACTTAAAACTGCTCCTTAAGGGGTTCCATTTTCTATCTCAGCACTTGTTGATTCTTGGCCATTGACCGATGATTTGATTTTTTGACCGCTCAAGAAATTCGTTAGATACTTCAGCATGTTTCCCATTATGCCAAGCTTCATGCATTTTAATAAGATAGTCGTGTGGGGTGTCCTGTCAAAAGCAGCTTCAAAGTCTAGGAGGACAACTATAGTTGGTTTTTTCCCCAAGGCCAGCATAGATGTTGTTTGTTATATTATGTTGTAAGTATATTATGGCATCATTAGTGCATCTGTTTTCTGTAACCATATTGTGATTGGTCTAGTAGGTTGTATTTTTCTAGGCTCCACGTTAGTCGATTATTCACCATGCGTTCGAGCAGTTTGCCAAGACAAGATGTAAGAGCAATTGGACGATATGATTTCATTTGGGACTTGCCTTTAGATGGTTTAAGGATTGGTACAATTAGTGCTGTTTTCCATTTTTCTGGGATATTTCCCGTGTGCCAAATTTCATTGAATACGTTTAGTATATTAGTAAGCATCTCTTCTGAGCTATTTTAGAGCATCCTGTTATGGATTCCATCTAATCCGGGAGTCGAGTCCTTCAATCTGGATACTTCATTTCTCCAGGAAACTCTACTTATTCTTGCTGAAAAATTTGATGGAACTTCGAACGTAAAGAAGAAACGATATTATTTAAAAAGTAGAAGTAGGAAATTTAACAATAATAATGTTAATGTAATTTCCAAAACGGATTTATTATATTTTTCTTTCAACTAAAGACAGTAGTATAGAGAAGAATTATTTGATTTGAACCGTTAACCTAAATAAAAATACTTTGTAACTAAATATTATGTGTGTTTTGGAATATTACGCCTGAAACTCACTCTAGTATTCAGGTCTTTTACTCTTTACTGGCTTCATGTTGTACCACTCAACTCATCTAGTGGCAAAGGATAATGTTCAGTGATGAAACGTTTTTGAAAAATAAACATGTTTTTGCAGGATATATATATTTCTGCATATATATATATATATATATTTATATATATTAATTTGCTCATATGTTAATTTTAATTGTTTAGTATTCCTGATGATCTTGTACTGTTAGCCAACGAAAAGCTTTGAACTGTAAATTCAATTATAATTCTTGTATTTGTATTTTGACTTAGTTCTTTATATATATATATATAATTGTAATTTTCGTTTCTGATGATGTTGGTACTGTTTACCAACGAAAAGCTTTGAATATAAATTAATAAATATTCTTGTATTTGAATAACCTATGTTGTTTTAAATTATTAAACAAGAAAACGTATTATATATATATATATATATATATATATATATATATATATATATATATAAGTTATCTTTAAAAGTTTATTTACGTTTATTTACGCACGCAAGATAAGTATTGAATAAATGTCAAAACTCTTGAGTATCTAGTCAGATTTATTTAATATAATTAGCCCATAGAACATATTTGATGAAGTGTAGGAGGCTTGATGTTCTGCCTCCTCACACTACTCATTTGAACTATAAATGTAACGACTTAGTTTTTCATAGGACAACATGTTTTAAAAGGACAACAAAATAGCTGCCGATACTTCAAACTAATTATAATTAACTTAAGTTTTCTTTATCGTATAGTCGATTAATATCAATGAAAGGAGATTTTCGTATAAAGCTTGCAACATGGTAAACTTCTAAAAGTAATTAACGGATGAAAGAATAGCCACGTGACCTCAACTTTTCCACCAAGTAAACCAACAAGTCACTTGAAAATAATAAAGTTTCAGACACCATTGACACACTTGTCATTAGATTTAATAATTTCGTAATAGAAATTAACAGCTTTTTTGAGATAAAGGTAAAGTTGCTTTAATTAAGGGAGAAAACTATGGTTAAGAGGGCTTTGGCAAAAGACTTTCAGCGTCAATAAAAGAGGCGTTATTTGTTCAATTTTAACTCAATTAACTATTTTATTTAATTAAATTCCATATGCTGGAGGAAGTTTTTCAGTCATAATTAATTAATTAATTAGGTGTTGGTTATCCTAACATTTTATTTGTTTCAATAGCTAACAAATAATCAAGAAGATCCGAATAAAAGAGTGCAGAAGTTTAACGAATGAAGGCTTTAATTTTAATCGAAGAAGGAAAGGAATATAAACATGAAGAGCTTCAGCTTAATGACAGATAAAATTAGGATGAAAACTGACTATGAGAGCTTAGAAACCAAATGTTGAAGGATCAATTTGGTTTAAGAGTTTAATAATCAACCTGTCATTGTAACTGTTATAATTTGGGAATTTTAATAAAGGATCATGAGTATAGATTATTGATAATACTGAGATTACAAATTATAGCTGAATTTTGAGGCATCAGGTGCAGGAAACAGAACACGCGTATAAAGTGTAAAAGTTCCGAGTGTCTCTAAATCAAAGTTTCAAGGAAATTTCTACGCACTACGCTATCTTGTAGAGAAAATTAAAAGCACGTCAAGTAATGGCGAAAATAGAAAAGACCATAATAGCAGGTATCGTTCCAGTAGTACAGTTTAGGCTTGGTAGCACACAGCCTTGGTTAGATGATCTGTCTTCAAACTTTTTGGATCCAGTTTAAACTTTGAGATTCTTCCCGCAAATATCTTTGATATTTAAGATAAGTTCCTCAAAATTTATGAGAAATTTTGATGAGACCTTCAATTTTATTCATAATATGGAACAGGTTGAAGTTATGAAATTAATAAAATCTTATAGAATACAATATTTTAATGTGTTCTTTTTTTATTCCAGTTAAATGTATTGATGGAATCTTCTTGTTTTTGGATATAGTACATTTCAAATTGAAATAAATAAGTTGAATACAGCTCAAAACAAAAAATAGAAACTCTTTTACAGTACCCGCATACAAGTTACTGTAATATCTAACGACGTAGAAACTCCAAGAAATTATCTTTTAGAGAAGTGGTTTTCGGCGGCTACATGGGTTACGATCATGTTCAGGGATGCCTCATAATTAAACGTTTAAATTAGAAAAATCGTAAAATGAATCACAATTTGTGATAGACACAATGTTATTGTTAGCATTGAAATTTAAAACTAGACTTTTTTAGTTTTAGTTATAAGAGCTCCTACGATATATAAAGGGGTTTGGTCTTTTATTATCCCAGTTAATAGATTTGCTTTTTATAACACGTTAAAACTCTTGTGCGACTCGTGTCCATTAGCCTACCTAGGTAACAGCTAAACCATACGTCTACTGACGTACTTTACAGTTTTGAAAGTGTTCTAAATATTTTGCTTGTATGAATTTGGTTATGTATTAGGTACAGCAGTAAGAAAATATAATAAAAATTGACTTTAAACTTTAGTACCAGTAAAATGGTACCCAATATTCTGTAGTGGCGCAGTCAAAAACTTTGTCTCAAGGACGTCATGGGTTACAAAGACTTAGGAACTTACGTTCTAGAGTTGGATAAAATTGTGAAGAGCGATTTTGATCTATTAAACTAAAAACTAGTAACCTAATTAAAAATTTATTCTAAGTTTAGTTTAGTTAACTTGAATTGAAAAAAAACTTTTACAAACTGTGTAAATAAATGTATATATATATATATATATATATATATATATATATATATATATATATATATATATATACATTAGGTAACATTTTGTTGATCGATAAGAATAGAGAGACATCGAAATTATAGGATATTTAAAGGGAACATTGTCAACTTCTATGTCAATCGTTTGGATTTCAGATAGCTGTGATGAAACGTGTTATATATATATATATATATATATATATATATATATATATATATATATATATATTAGTATCTACCTAATTTTTATTCTTCAAAATATTGTAAAATATTAAACGGTTAGATTCCCCGAAATATCAATACCATCAGTAGATAAAATTAAAATATATATGTAGCTTATAAAGTGCTATTTTCCTATAAAGATAGAAAATGAATAGCATTTATGAATAGTTCAAGGCCACTACGTTGGAATCGCTTTCGATTATGTAATATTACCATATTACTATGTGGGCCTTTGTTAAGTTCTGTTTAATTATTTATGTTTTCGTATTCATTGATTTAGAGTAGTGAAATGTCTGGAAAACTCTGAACTGTAATAGTTTATCGTAGCTAACTTCAAAATATTATTTTATGGTTTTGTTTCTATTTTTAAGAATAATCAATTATTGTTTTAAAAATTTTGCATAAGTTGTTTAGGAATAAAGTTTTGTGCCTTCGAAGGATATTTTTGTTAAAAATGTTATCGCATTATTCTAACGAAGCACAAAGAGAGCATATTTATGGAGGCGATGGTAGGGCTGGAGCAAGAATAAAAAGATAATGCTATTGAGCAGACAATAGATAAAACTGTTAAGAAAGAGGAGGTCATAATTATGCTGATGGTTTAAAAATGTAACATGATTGGATCTATGAGAGATACATATGTACCCCAACATTTATATGAAGGCTTTTATTATTGACTGATCTAGAGAACTTGTTAAATATCGTGACGTCACATTTAATTGTAATATACTAAATTCTAGAAATTGGTACATGGGACCAAGCTCTTTGTTTCAGGCCTACGCACTCAGAAGGAAGTCAAGAGTTTGATGTTGGATACGTGGAGACATGGTTACTTATGTAAAACTGATGATAATCCCCAAACATATGCACTATCTTTATGTTTTATGACTTAGTAGTAGAGATCATACGTCTCCTCGTCAACACTCTTCATTTCTCATAATCTTTCAATTCTTCTTCAACGCTTTTTGCCGTTACATTGGCTATGCTGAAAACTATAACCTTAGTCCTCATCTCGACTCTACAATCTGATGTCATGTCATAAGAGCAAATTATAGGACTAAACTCTGAACTATTGTCAAATTGATTATATAGATTATTCGTTTTAAAAGTAATTTTAAAAACTAAAAAATTTAAAAAAATCTAAAAATTAATTTAAATATGAAACAGAAAATATATTCCTTGTTATATATATTCGGTTGTAACAGTGTAGTTCGTTTTTTGGCTAGGAAATTGGCCCTTTCGTTCCCAGCCACATCCACATGTCCAGGGACCCATTGCAGTTTGATGTTCCAGCCGTTTGTAATTAATTTATTCAGGATCTCTCGTGTTTGTAATGTGAGATTGCTATCGTAGGTGAGTTTTGTGATAAAGCAACTATGGTGGGTTGTGAGTCTATCAGGAAGGCTACATTTTTTTTTTGTTTTCCAACTGAATAAGTTTGATGCATGCTTCTTTTACTGCTGCGACTTCGCCCTCAAAGTTGCTACTGGGAATTCCGACGGCGATGGAGCCCTCAAATAGAGAGCAATGGAAGCCTGCACCGGTTTTGCCGTTTTGTGGTAGCGATGATCCGTCTGTGTATATATGCAGCCAATGGTTTTGGGGGTACAGACTATGGATAGTCTGGTAAAAGGCTTTCCTAAGTTCAGCAATATGAGAGTTTCGTTTTGTCGAGTCCAGGCCCAGAAGGTTGATGCTAGCGCAAGGTAACTTGGGGTGAATTTGAAAGGGTACTTGAGAAAGTAGAGGTTCTCCTGTGTTGATGTTATACTTCTCTGCTAGGGCTAGTGCGTGCGCAATCGGTGTTTGCTGCGTTTTTAATCTGGGGTGAGCAGGTCGGTAGTTAGACCAAAAGCGGGAGTTAGTGGCAATTTTACTGCTAATAGCCCATAGAACAAGGTCGTCTGCGTAAAGGAGGGCGTTTACGCCTGCTACTGCAGTAACAGTGGCTATGATATCGTTCATCATAACGTTGAATAATGCACCGCTGAGCACCGCCCCTTGTGGCAGCCCGTCGCTCTGGATTCGGTACCTTGAGGTAGCTCCGTTGAACTGAACCCGGATATGTCTTTGGGATAAGAAGGATTTGATCCACCTCAGTAAGTTACCAGACACGACATAACCTATTAGTTTATGAATTAACATTCCATACTTTGTTATACGCGGTTTGGAAATCCAATAATACTGCAAGCGTGGATTGACGGGAATTAAAACCGTCCTTAACGTTCTGTACAAACTTCATTATTTGGTATACGGTGCTCATATGCGGGCGGAACCGGCTTGCTCGTCACTGATAATTTGACGGCTATCCAAAAAGGCTTTTAATCTATGTAGGATTAACCGTTCTGTAAGTTTACATGTGATGCGTAAGGGCAATTGGTCGGTAGCTTTCAACTTGTCCTGCTGGCTTTCCTTTTTTCAAGAGAGGGACGATGTTACTTTTTCTCCATTGATCCGGAACGCGATGTCCAAGTCAAGTTAATTATTTGTAGGAGCGTCTGCTTTGCATTTTGACCAAGGTTCGTAAGGAATTCCGTGTATATTCCGTCTGGGCAGCTTTTTTGCACTTGAGTGAGGTGGCAGACACATCTAGTTCAGCTGCCAAGGCTCTCATTGATTTGTCAGTAAAACAAAAAATGAAAGCTGGGTACCAAGAGGCTGCCACCGGAAAAACCTGGGAGAAACTATCAAAATCCGGACCGCTTCATAGCTGTTCCAGCGTTCCGCACCCTCACCGGACATGACCTCCTGCCTGCTCACATCCACCGTATAGGTATCCTGGACAGCCCCGAGTGCCCTCTGTACTCCTTCAATCTTTTTGATGCAGGCCATCTCCAAGCATGCCCTGCTCTGGAATATGTAAGACAACGGGTGGAAGAGCTCAGACCTGAGGAACAACTCTCCATGATTTACTGGTCAGAGCGTCACCAAATAGCAGAAATTCCAAGAGTGGGCGTTGGCTAGTAAGTAAGTAAGTTGTTATATATTTTTAAACAAATTATTTAAATTTTAAATAACGCACAAACACATTTATAAATTAATACAATTTATCTTTTTGCTTTATTACCTTAGGTTATTTTAATTAAATTGCTATGGATAAGCATACATACGAAAAGAAGAAAAGGCTTTAGTTAACTTGGTTTAGCAGTCGGACGGAATGAAGGATAAGAAGGTCATTGGAATAGTTTTCTACAGAAAAAGGTAGAAGAGTAGGATCACGCTGTCACTAAAGATAATATAGCAGAATGAAACTAGGAGACATTTCAAGGTTTTTGGACCACTAGATAAGAAGCTAGAGGCATAGAAGTGCCAAAAACAGCAGAAATATCTGTATAGATTATAATTTTGGATATATATTTTTATATCTATATTGTAAAATACAACAACAACATGCATCAAAGAATCTATAATAAAACATTTTATTCTCCTAATTATACATTTCAGTTCTGAAATTGACTATAGTAGGTAATTCCTTGGAGAATAACTGATAGGCATAGCACAGATAACATTTACCCAACCTGAGCGTTGTCGCTGAGTCTCGCTGTGTAATGCTTTACGTTACGTTGTTACTTCTTTTATATGTCCATGCTATACTGTCTTATTAGACAGTAATGAAGTTCTTTTGAATTATGGAAACTATTTGATATCATTTTTGGTGTATTCGTATTACAAATATTGCATAAATTTTTAAAATATACTTTAATTTTATATTTATTATTAGTTTTGAAATGAATATTTTTTTCGCTGTTATGTTTTGTTTTACACGTTTGTAACACCATATAATCCGTTACGTTACTGGACGTTCTTTGTAGTTTAGATTAATTTAAGTGACATTATATGATCTCGTACAACAACTGATTTTATTTTATAAGTTGTGTTGTAGAACAGTTGCCTTAAGTCGTATGTTATATTATTTTATTTATTGTAAATTATTAAGTTAAAATGGTATTTACATTGTTTTGTCAGTTATTAATTATATTAGTTTATTTATATTTCGATAAATCTCATTATAAACAGAGTTCAATAAAATAATAGTGAGTTACATAATTTTATTCCAGTTTTTAAAATGAAAAACTTTCCTAGGCGTGTCTAACAGTATTTAAGAACAGATTTCAGTTACATTAGTTAAGTACATTTTTTTCAGCAAATTTTTAACATTTAATAAAAGTGTTTTAATTAATACATTCTTCTACTATTAACTCATTTAAATATTTCCCCTTACAGCTTCTATAATCTGTATACACTTCTGTTAACCTGCCTTACTAATATTTATATTTAATTATCTTAAAGCAAATATTTAGACCATCCTTAGCTTTATATCAATACTAAGTGCATGACAGCTTCTAAGAAACGTTAATATATGGAATTTTATAATTATTCACGTATTATATACATTTATATGCTTTAATGTGTTTACACGCATTTTAAATGAGCTGAAATATAAATTTTGCAATTCAAATTTATTCATGTCTCTCAAAAGTGAGTGTTAGTCGTTTATTATTGGGAAGTCGTCTCCACTTGATGTTATTCTACCTTGAGGTAGATATCATTCGAGCATGTAGCCATGGTGATGGTTGTACTGAAACTAATTCATAATACTCTATAGTAAAATAAAGCATCTCTTTACTTATTCAGTCTGTTTTGGTATCGAATAATCGAAAAAAACTCTGTTAAAAATATAGTCACGTTAAGGGTTTATGTTACCAAAGTCCTAATTATTTAAACATAAATTGTCCTTCATTCATTGACAGCATTTGGACTGGTATATTCCCAATACTGGACTACGGTTTCTAACAGCTGATTGTATATTTTTCTCGTGCATGAACATTTCTAATCCTAACCGATGTAAAATATTTACATAAATAGCATTAAACCAAATATAATACTCTTTTAAAAAATAAAATAATAGTTTTTAGTTGAGAAACATCAAGTTTGATGTTCTAGAATCATCTTGAGCAAAATTATAAATTTTTAAAATAAACATAAAATAAACGGTAACAACAAGAGGCAACTTAAATTTCTTTTATTTGAAAAAAATGTTTCCTCTTAATCACTAAAATGTTTAATTTAAATACATTTTTAATTCTAATATTCATATCGATAGTAAACAATCATCTTTAAAAAATTACTGTTACAAAAATAATAACTCTACATCTCTTTTGCAAAGCAATTACCTTACAGAGAAATTTATTATAAGAATAATAACGGTTAGAATAATTATAAATAATTTGCTCTGATAAGGGATGCTTTGCAATCGAAATGTGCATTAAGAAAAAAATTAAAGGTTTTTGTGGTTAATAGGTTTTATTTATTAGAAATGAAATAAAAATTTTTGTTATGAAACGATTACAAAGCGACTAATTAATATTTGGAGTTATATCATGTATGATATATGCTGAGGCTAAACAATTTGTCGTACTTTAAAGCTAAATATGTTTTTCATTCGAATAAAGAATTGTACAAAGCCTCTAACAAACTTGTAATAAAAGTTACACAAAGAAAATTGCTACCGAAATATTCATTACACGGTTCGCAGATCTCAAATTACTACCTCTGATGAGAAAAGCTTAAAATAGAACTGTAACCTTTTATCTTAAGTTGGTAATATAAAACAATGAATTGCATATATTTCTCTAAAAAACCATTCAAAATACTTGAAACAATGACAATAAACAAATTTGTCAGATTTAATGAGCAGTACAAAATATTAGAATATATTTCCAGTCGTAAAACGTCAGAGACTTGGAAAGGTCAGAAGTGAATATATACGTAACAAAATGAGAATGGATAACATTATAAGGGTGGAGATATAAATAAGACAATTAGCCTCGTTTGTAAAATGTATGGAGGATGGGAGAAGACAGTTGGTACACGAATGTTACTAGAGTGGATATTCTCTGAGAAAAAAGACGACCACAAAGAAAGGACTTGACGACATCTGCGAAGCAATGATTGCAAGAAACCTAAAAGAGACATTAACGAATGACAGAAAAAATTGGGAATCGGGGGCCTAGAGGCGGTGACAGCTGAAATATATCCGACACACACACACACACACTGAAACGGGTTAAGAATGTCTCGTTTCAATTCAATAAAAAAGTAAAATAATCTCAATTTATGAAATATAATTTAAATAAATTTTTCAAGCCATGAATATTGACCATTAAGTCTATGATCCTAAAATAAATTTTTCAAGCCATGAATATTGACCATTAAGTCTATGATCCTAAAATAAATTTTTCAAGCCATGAATATTGACCATTAAGTCTATGATCCTAAAATAAATTTTTCAAGCCATGAATATTGACCATTAAGTCTATGATCCTAAAATAAATTGTAATTGTACAAAAATCATGACTTCGGGAGTGTTTTCTGTGCTACGAAAAAATCTGGTTTCTACAATATTTAAAATAAACAGTTAAGACAAGAAAAAACGGCAAAATATAAGTCAGACAAGCAAATCGAGAGTGGGGTAATAGAGACGATAACTATTGCTGGGCGTTTATGCGCTCTCTCGTAATTAGGCCACTGACCAGAAAGGTCATAGTTTGCTGTTAAATTAGCAAAATTACCAAAATGGATTTCTAGAGCATAAACTCGAGGCCGCGGAGTGCGGGAGTAATGTAGTATGTCTTAATTTATGTCTAGTGAAAACTAGACATCGAAATATGAAAAATTTTCATTTGTCAAGAAACTGGCTTTGCCGAATTTGTCCGTTCCTGCTTCTTGGATGAACCAAATTCCAGACGAGAAGAATCTACCAGTCTGGAAGCGTAAAGTCATCTCCTTGGACCTTGGGACGTATCTTGGAATGTGCGAGAATTGGGCGTCATGATTTCTATACAAATTTAGTAATAAAATTAAATTTGATTTTGAAATACGCTCAAAGATTCAAATATTCAAAGAAATGCTTTAAATGTGTAAAATTATAAATAATGGCTTTATTTCCTTGAAAATTAAATTGGTAATTACAAAATTATTTAGTTATAAAAATGGTTATGTAAAAATGTTCAATGTTGCAACTGGAGAAATAGTTGCATATGGAAAAAGATAGAAAGGAGATTTGTGCACAGTTATAAAATAAATTCATTCATACTATCTAAGGAAATGCAGTAAAGTTTGATACAACCAGTAGTTAAATAAACTGGGAAAAAATATTTATCAATATTTAACTTGTAGAAAAATATAAATAATTTCTCAACCACAAATTATTAAACAAAGTCAATCACTAATTATTTAGTATTTTTGAATAAGTGATAAAATTTGAAATTTAGTTTTAATTAAAATATTTCAAATTATATATATATATATAAATTCATAGGCTTGTATATCAATGATTTCTGTGGCAGTAGAATTAGTAAGAAATTTGGTTTAAATAATACAATATGTAAATTATTAAATGTCATCTAACTGCTGGCACAAAATAAGATCATAAATTAAATTTGAAATTTATAATAATTGAAATAAACTTAGCCAACCTCCCTGCAATAAATATCAAAAAAAATTTAGTTTTTTTAAGGAAAATTTAATTTATGTTTGTTAGCTAAGGACTTTAAGATTTTATTTCAGAATTTTATTATTTAAGAATTTATTTCACTTACAAAGTTCTTTATTATTAAATTCAGTTTCCAACAACACCCAAAAGAGTAATTTTTATTGATTTAATCCTGTGTAATAATAAATTTAATTATTTCCCAACTAGTAAATCATAATAGTAAATTCATAAAATTAATACAATTAATAAAACCCAGCCTATTAGAGTCAGTCATATTTATTTAAAAATAAATAGCTAGAAATCAATGTGCAACCTAAAGATAATCGAGCAACCCATCCAGAGAAATTAATTAAATTAAGTTATAAATTATGGGTTAGCTTAAGGACTAGTTGGTTTTGCTTTAAAGCCCAGGAGTTGATACTCACTGGTAGGTTTTACCATATGAAACACAGGACCTCTTTTAGGAGGATATGGTAAGACTCTATCTTGCACGGACTTCACTAAAGCAGGAGCATGGTGGAGAGTTGTCTTCAAAGCATGGTAAGGCAAATTTATGATGTGATAAATTTTATGTGTTTTCAGCTGACATAAATTAGACCATATGACAGATCACTGACCTTACCATGACTTTAAATACACTTTATAGACAACGTTCCCAGGGTATACTTATTAGATGGGATTTTAAATACTTGCTCATGTAACTAGGTGGTAGACAACTTTCGACAGGTTGAAGGTTGCCGGGGTGATGCACCGTTGCAACACACACACACACACACACACACACACACACACACACACACACACACACACACACACACACACACACACACACACACACACACACACACACACACACACACACACACACACACAGACACACACACAAACACAAACACACACACACTCTCCCATGAATATATATATATATATATATATATAAGTTATATGAACGATTTATGTGAACATTTCATAATTAAATGCGTGCTAGGAAAATTCCTGCTTACGCAGCTTTTGTATTATATAGGTGGTGAGAACAGAGCCTCGGCAGTGTGTAAGTCGCCTCTGTATCGCACAGACATTTTCCACTCCAGCTGAATGAACATCAGTTCAATTTGTTTTGTTAAGATAAATTATGTAACAGTTTTCTAAATTATATGTTTACTAATTGATTAAAAGGTTTGTAAAAATAAATATCATTTTTAAAAACTTTTCGAACTTAATGAAACACGTAACTGGCGCCGTCGGTAGGACATCTCGGGAAAATTAATCAACATAATTTTTTTTTGGATTTCAATCGTTAACCGAGATACTGCAAAAACGCGATTCGTTACAGAGCGCATATCTGTAACGACATCAAGAAAACTTTAGTAGAGAATATCTACAACAACTTAATAGAGCGCATATCTATTAAGAGCACGAGTGAATATCGTGGAAAGTGAAAAGTGAAAAGTTGTTCAAATGAGCAAAGTATTTTGGATCCACTTGTAAGTAGATCGTAAGAAATAGAATTAAGAAAAGTAGAGTAAATACTTTTAATTTTATATAATTGATTTTTAATTTTTATTATTTTGAAAAATAATATTAAATAATGGCAACGCCAATATTAAAAAAGGAGTATCTTGACATGATACCCGAGTATAGTAGAGAGCCCACTATGCTCCACAGATTTATTTCAATATGCGATAAGGTAGTAATTAAGTTTTATATAAAATCCAGAGGATTTTCAAAACGAATATCTGTTCTCCTCTATTCTTTCTAAATTAAAAGGCCAAGCACTAGAGATGGTCGTAAACTCTAATTCTTACAAATTAGAAAAGTATTATTAATTAGTTACTCGGACAAAAGAGATTGTTTCACATTAAACTTAGAGATGGCAGAATTAAAACAGGAAAGTAACGACTCACCATTTCAATTCTATGAGAAAATTCAAAAGTTACTAAATTTACAAATTTCATTTTTTATGAATAAAGAGCCTCGAAGGCAGATGGCTAAAGATGTTTTAATAGAATACGTTCAGAATCTAGCTTTAAGAGTTCTCCTTAGGGGTTTGCATGAACCCATCGGGTCACTAATGCGTACCAAGAACCCTAACACTCTTAGTGAAGCACTTAATATGCTCACAAACGACTTTCAATTTAAGAATAATAAAATGTTTACTCAGCCAAGCAAACAACCAGTCTTTCAGAAAAGCCAAACTCATAACGTAAGAAGACCAATACATACTGAGTTTAAATACCACCAAATACCTAAACAACCTTATCAACACCCAAATCCTTCCTACAGACCACCAACGTTTGTTAATCATGGTCAGCCTCAAAGGGGACAACCAAACAACAACACCACTAAACCTCAGTATCTTCAGCGGAATACGGGTTATCAACCTACCCCTATGAGTATTTCCACTAGACAGACGGACAGGCCTTCTAGACAAACGAATTTGTATCAAATGACCGGAAAAGGAGCCGAAAAAGACGATTACACTATGTACCAGACTAACGGACAAGAATCATTTGCTTTTGAAGAAGATCTCGGGAAAGAAGAGTATTTCGAAGAATCCCAAAATTTAACAGACAACTACGAAGAAGAGACCGTTAAAATCGATCAAGACGATTTTTTAGGACATACAAGCCTCGGAATCGATTTTCAATAATGAATCTACAGAGCGAAAATAACGAGTTACCATTTATGTACGACACAGACACCAAATCCAGAATATTAATTGACACAGGCAGTACTAGATCATTTATGCGAAAATCTTTACGCTGGAAAAATTTTAAAACAAGCGTAAAAAAGAGCCGTTTGAAGTAATCACCGCACACGGCACTTCAAAAGAAGATTTTTGCTGCACCATATCTCTGTTGTCTAAAAAAGCAATTAAGTTTGATTTATTTGACTTTCATCAGAATTACGACCTTTTACTCGGGCTAGACAATATAAAAGATTTAGGAATAAGCTTAGACTTTATAAATAATAAATTAATACTTTGTAATGAGGAAATCCCTATTCAATATTTTAACACAGAAAAAGGAAGTTGTAATAAAACGGATAGCACGTCAATAAAGCAGGAACAATTTAGCTATGTTATACAAGCCCGCACTAGCCAAACAGTTAAATTGAAGATACAAAATATTCATAATGGAGAATGTATTTTACCACACAAACAAGTGAACGGATTAGAAATTCCACAGTGTATAGTTTCAGTGCATTAGGGTGAAGCCTATTGCCCTATTATAAACAATACCGAAGAAAATGTAAAATTAACAATAAGTAAACCTTTAGAAGTAAAATCTCTAGAGGAATATAATATTTTCAAACCTGATGCAATTCAAAGGAACACTAATTTCAATATGTTCGATTATAAACAAACAAAATGAGGAAGTAACAATTTCGATTTATCAAAATTTAGGATGGAACATATGAACTTAGAAGAAAAATCCGCCGTAACAAATTTATTAAAAGAATATTCTGATTTATTTCATATTGATGGAAACAATGTAACCTTTACCAACCAGATAAAACATGTTATTAGGACTACTGACGAAATTCCCGTATACTCTAGGAATTACAGATACCAAGAAATCTACAAGAACGAAATTAATAAGCAAACTGAAGACATGCTTAAACAAAATATTATTAGACCTTCAAATTCTCCATGGAACTCTCCTGCCTGGATTGTACCCAAAAAACAAGACGATTCTGGCAAAAGAAAATTTCAATTAGTAATAGGTTTTAGAGGATTAAACAAAAAAACAATTGACGATAAATTTCCTTTGCCGAACATTACCGACATATTAGATAAATTAGGACGATCCCAATATTTTAAGACTTTAGATCTAGCCTCAGGATTTCACCAAGTAGAAATGGACAGAGATAGTATAGAAAAAACAGCATTTTCAACGGAAACAGGACACTACGAATTTTTAAGAATGCCCTTTGGACTAAGGAATAGCCCCCTACATTTCAAAGAATTATGAAAAATATTCTGAGAGGCATCCAAAATTAAAAATGTTTAGTTTATCTAGACGACATTAAAATTTATTCTACTAGCCTACAAGAACATATACAAAGACTTAAAGAAGTATTCGACAGATTACGCAAAGCCAACTTTAAAGTACAGCTGGATAAAACAGAATTTTAAAGAAAAGAAGTAGCATATTTGGGTCTTGTTGTGACACCGGAGGGCGTAAAACCCAATCCAGCAAAGATTTTAGCAATCAAGGACTATCCAATACCTAAAACCACCAAACAAATTAAATAATTTTTAGGACTATTAGGCTATTATCGAAAATTTATTAAAAACTTCGCCAAAATAACAAAACCGTTTACTAACTGCTTAAAAAAAAATGCAAAAATAAATATAGAAAATCCAGACTTTATAGAATGCTTTGAAACATGTAAAAATATATTGACTAATGAGCCACTTCTACAATACCCAGATTTTGAAAAGGAATTTACTCTAACGACAGACGCTAGTAATTATGCACTAGGAGCAATTTTAAGCCAGGACAAAAATGGAAAAGATCTTCCTATAGCGTATGTCAGCAGAACTTTAAACGACAGCGAAACTAATTACTCTGCGATTGAAAAAGAATTACTAGCAATCGTATGGGCAACCAAACATTTCAGGCCTTATTTGTTTGGGAGAAAATTTAAAATTTATACAGACCATAAACCTTTACAATGGTTATTTTCAGTTAAAGAACCAAATTCCGAACTTTTAAGATGGAGATTAAAATTGGAAGAATATGGTTATGACATTATACAAAAAAGGCAAACTAAACCAAAATGCAGACGCATTGTTCAGAATACAACTAAACGTTACTGATAAAAGGTCAACGAACACCCAACACACTGTAGAACCGGACCTTGACTTATCTGCAGCTGACTTACTGCAACGTTATTTCCCAGAACTGGACGATAACGAATCTATGGTCGTACAACTCGACGCAACAGATAACGCCATTTTAGAGTACAATGAAGAAAGTGACAGTCAAACCGTGCACTCCAATTTTGAAGGAAACACCCAAATTGAAATACCAATTTCCGACGAGCCTGTAAACTTTGGTTAAAAACAAATATTTTTATCACTAGTAAAATATGAGCCAAAGAAAGTAAAAATTATAAAGCTATTTGGAACTTCAAAAATTCGTCTAATAGTCGAAATATCAGAGAATAATTTTAAAAAAGACATAATTTTGTAAAATCGTATTTGGTACCTAAAATAATATATAATCTATATTTTGAAGACGATTTTTATGAGAAATTTGCATCATGCATAGCCAAAAATTTCAAACAAACTGAACTAAATTTAGTTAAGTTTAATAACAAACTCTTAGACCTAACTTCGGAAGAAGACACCTTAGAAACGATAACTAATTATCACGTTAGCAAAACTAATCACCGTGGGATACAGGAAACATACGAACAAATTAAGCGAAGATATTATTGGCCTAATTTAAAATCACTAATTCAAAATTTCATAAATCAGTGTGACATATGTGAAAGAACTGAATACGACAGAATTCCCATACAGCTAGAAATGAATTTGACACCAACAGTTGCCAGACCATTTCAAATAATTCACGTTGACACAATCTCTTTAGAAAAGAATTCTTTTATCAGCATAGTTGACGCTGTCTCACGACATGGTCAAGCTTATCGCTTGGGAAGCGCTCAAGGTACAGAGATTGCAGACAAGTTATTAGATTACTTCACACATTTCTGCTTACCAACAGTTATTATCTCAGACAATGGAACGGAGTTTAATAACAGAATTGTAAAAGAGATATTAGACCTGCATAAGATCAAAATTCATTTTATAAGCACACAAAACCCCCAATCAAACGGATTATGTGAAAGATTTCATTCCACTTTAATAGAACACATAACATTGTTAAATAATCAAATTGAATTTAAGAAAGACAGTATAATTAAGAAAGTTAAATATGCTATAATAGCTTATAATAATAGCATACATTCCGTCACGAAATTAACGCCGTGCAAAGCCTTATTTGGACACATAAATTCAAACACTTTATTAGATATAGATTTAGAAAAACAAATTGTAAATGACTTCGTTTTAAACCATAAAGAAAAACAAAATACTCTATGAAAACATTAGGAATAGTAATGAAAAAATTAAAGAAAAAGTTTTAGAAAAAAGGAACATAAACAAAGAACCACTTCCAGAAATACCATCTGAAGTTTATATAAAGTCAGTTCAAAAGCAAAGCAAAACGAAAAATAAATATAGCAAGGAAGAAATAGCTTCAATAAATAAAGAGAGAAAAACTGGAAAAATAAAGCTTTGACATCATAACACAAAAGAAAAAATACATTTGTCGAAAATTAAAAGGCCTAAGAAGATAAAAAATGTAACTAATGACCAAAATCCTTCTTGTTCATATTCAACACAATCAAATTAAAATCCCTACCATACCTTTGTCCACTAATTCTATGCAAGAAACTTTATTAAACTTTTAAACAACATTGTTTTTATTAATTGTATGTGTTACAAACTTTTGTAATTAATTAAATGATATGTAACTAATTATGGTAATAAATATTGTTAATTATTTGAAATATGTTAATCACAAAAAATTGTAATTGAAGAAAATTAGAAACTATACTCTTAAAGAGATAACAAAACAAAAGAAAATTCTTATAAACGGACTAGAATCCTTTATCAAATCTATAATAGGCAATTTGAATGTAAATGATGGTAAAAATTATGAAAAATTATATAAAACTTTTATTGTAATCAATGTAAATTTTGCAGAACTAAAAATTAGATTCTGATAACAATTTTATATGTTATAAACATATTGTATCTATCCTATGATAGAAAAGACTCATTATAAATTGTATTAATCAATTCCAAATACTTTTGCTCAGTTGAATTATAATGAACAGAAAATGAGACTGTAAAATGCCCATCATCAAAAAACAATAACGCCTACAAACTACGAGTATACTGTGTTGGAAATCGCAGACAACCCATTTAACTGGATCTTGGAGATCAACCTTCGCCTGGTGACTTTCTCCAGTGACGAGAACTTCAACCCATGCCGAAAATTGCCCCTTACGGAGGCTTATTCAGCAGCTTATATACTTCGCCCTCATCAAGAAGATGAAGAGGACTTCAACCGATGCCGAAACTTCGCCCACCCCCGAAGTTTTCTTTAGGGATGGAGGAGTTATATGCACGATTTATGTGAACATTTCATAATTAAATGCGTTCTAGGAAAATTCCTGCTTACGCAGCTTTTGTGTTATATAGGTGGTGTGAACAGAGCCCCGGCAGTGTGTGTGTCG
>JBAIZL010000004.1:26166312-26181312 GCA_036971475.1 Prosapia bicincta | reverse complement strand
TTTATGTTTATTTATGCACTCGTATGGAATTCTTTGTATAAAGAAAAATGTGGTTGACATTATTTATTTATTTAATTAATTTATTTATTAATATTATAATACATGTACATATTATAACTTTTTACATATAAAACTTTTTTAAAACTATTATTACGACATTATTTAAATTACGAGTACAGCATCGTTTCGGCAAACCTTTGTTGCCTGAAAATTATAAGCCTTTAACGGTTTTGTTATGAAAACTCAATTTTTACAGTTAACACGGATATGTGCAAAGTGGAAACGTAATATATTATACCTCCTTCACTTCAATAAAAAGTTATAATCAGTAGAAGCGTGTAAAATAATGAAAACCTATAAACGCTGAAAGAAGAGATAGGATAGAAGAGAAATATCTCAATGAAACGTAATTATTTATTGGTTTAACAGTTGCTACTCAGGGTTGTTGTGAAGGGCGTAACGTTTAATTATAACTTAATAAGTAATTTGTGAGATTCCTACGCGCACCTAACGAACAGGAAACTGCACATTCATTAATACGAAATAAATTTTTATTAAGTTAAGAATCGCTTATATGGAGGTAAAGTTTTTAACAGGTTTTACTTTGGTTAAAAGTTTTGGGTTCAGATGGTTGTATGAAGTTAACGAAAATTAAAAAGAGTTCTCTGGAAAACTAAGTTAATGAAGTTTTGAGTGAAAAGTTGAGCGTAGAAGTAGGTTTTCAATGAAATTAATTTTATGTTGCAGTGTATTAAGCTGTTATGAACGTATTATGGAAGAAAATTCTCTGACTTGAAGTGTTTAAAGACAGGATAAGCAAACATTCACATATAAATGTTTCTTCATTGCGTTATTGCTGTCGGAGGAGACCAGTACTGGAACAACAACCATTCAAAAGCTGTCGAATCGGTAAATAAAATTTGTAATTCATTTTCAAAGAAAACGTTTATAAATAAAGGTAGAATTTGGTAATATAATATAATTAAAACTAATATTGAGATATGAAAATAATAATAATAAAATATGATAGCCCTATATGTAGGTAATTATTAGTAATAAGAAAATTTAAAAACATAGAATGAGATAATAATGTTTAATTAAATGGCAAGTTGTATGAAATTTTGAAAAAGTAATTAGTCAAGAAAATCCTGTTAAATTAAATAAAAACAATAATAATTAATTTGAACCTTGGAACAAATAAATAAAAAGGTATATTTTCCAATTAGCTGTGTTTTCATTCAAAATAAGATAAGTTCACTAGGTATCCAGGTATAGTCTTTAAATCACAAGTGTCTCTCAAAGATTCCACTACCCGAAAAGGAGCTTGAACAGGGCTCATTGGAGGCTTATTGGTTTTATCAAAAATTCAGGGGTTGGTTCCTCTGAGATGTTTATTCCTTGAGGCACAGGTCTATGAAACTAGGTTCATAGTCAATGGATAAACCATTACTTTCTTACTGACTTAGCAATTGATGAAGAGAAAGGGACATGGTAAGGCAGGGTAAAAGGTCGGTAAGAAAAGTATGGCGCCCAACGTGGGGCTCGATGCTTACATTGTAACATCGGGTCAACATCAAATAGAGACAGATTTAAATCGACTAAGGAGCCTAGTGAAACAAAATTAATTAAATAGAATTCAATTAAAATTGTAAATAATAATAGGAATCATAAAGTGAAAACCAAAGAAGTTCTTTAAATTAAATAAGAGTTAATTAAAATAAAAAAGAAATTAAAAAGAACTTAGAATAAATAATAATAATTAAAAGGAAATAATTAAGTAAAATAAAATTCAGTAGGCGTCGGTAGGGCATATTAAGTAAAAAAAAATAAAATAAAAAAAAATAATAATAAAGAAAAGAAATATAATATAAATAAAAAATAATGTTAGTTATTAATAAAAGTAAATAGAATACATAGGCGTTAGATAGACAAGGTCAAGGGTACACTGTTAGAAATTAACAAATTCGCATACTTTCTTCTTAATATTTTACTAAACATTGAAAACCATTACTAAATAAATAATTATTCGAAAGCCTAAAAGTTAAAAATTTCGGAAATTACTTTAGCTCTTCCCAAGATTTAAATCTCCCTGGTAACCACGAACTATTGCCTCAGAGGGGATGAAACGAGTTACACTCTTGCACCGGGGACACGTTATATTGACGGCATCTGTAATTAATGGCTCGCATTTGAAATGGCAGTTAATATTTATGCGCTTTACAAAACGAACGTTTCTCTTGAGATTACGTCATTAATTACGTACTCTTCGTGGAAGCGAAAGTACCTCGGCAGTTGTTACAAATGTAGTTGAACGTCGCTTTGAGTGAGTGACTACACGGTGCCATGTGCAAATATCAAGGTTATGAGTAGATGTAGGATTGATTTACAGTTATTTTAGGGTAACACGTGACTAAGACCGAGCTTAATCAGATTTCCTTCTATTAATTTAGAAGTCCATTTAGAAAGGTCTTTTTAAGTGTAGCAAAGAAATAGCAGTGGTTGGATTTTATAGACAATGAAAATAAACTATAAACTGGATATTCTTTTCAAAACATTTCATACAAAAGGTTTGTATTTTAAAAATATAAATTTAATAATGATAACATTAACACTATAAACCATTGAACTTGGACAAATGTATCAGTTTATGTACAATACTTTAAAACGTTTGGATTTTTATAGCAATAAAAGTCCATAATATTTTTGAGGAACAAGATTTTTGGTGAAACAACTCACTTACGTTAATTACAGTAGAACCTATTTGGTATGTTTCACCAGAAGCATTGCGTTGAACACGTTTACTGTTGTAAAATACCTGGTATCCTTTTTCTTTAGCAGTGTGTATGGAGTATGTTACGTAAAAAAAATATGTTGTGGCACTCGGTGGGGAGACGACAGAGACGAAAACGTTAATAGCCACGTCTGCAGAAATTTTGATTTGAATACATAACTTGTTATTATTGTTATATTGAACTAATGAGATTTATAAATATTTATAAAAATTTACATATTTCTCACTGTTTAAAAATAATTAATAACCTTTTTCCGAAAATGCTCAATTAATAATGTAACATAACTTATGTGTTAAAACTTGTGTAAACCTACAATATTGCTTAGCAACATGACGTGTAACATAGAATCAGCTCATATATGAAACTATATGTCATAATTTAATTTACTTTGAGGTATTACCTTCGCTAATAATATGTCGGAAATTATAATGACACGAAATTGTATGATAATATCCATTCAATTAGTTTTTGTAGGCGTAGCTTTAAACGTTTTCACTTCTATACAGTCTGTATCGAGACTGTTTCCTTTACAAGGCTCTATCAAATAACTGAGAAATAGGTAAAACAATAATGCCGTAGCTTGTAGTGTATTTATGAATGATTACTAAATTGCCGCCGTTGGAGAAGTGTAGAAGTAAACTTGAATGGCAAAAATGAATTAGTTGATAGAATTTGTTCGAATGATTAAAACCCCTCAAGAATGGTATCTGTCTTAGATATATAATCTAAGATAAAATAGACATTCTAGGTAGGTATCACCATACATAGAAGCATCATATACCTAGAGTGGACGTCTTAGTAAAAACACAAATCCTAGTACAAACTTAACTACTCTCTTTCCACTATCAACAATCATTGTTAGATCACGTATTTTACATCAGTTATAACAATACATATTTATTAGGAACATATTTGACATTATGAACCTTATTACTTAAAAATGTGTATATTACAATACCCTTAGGGAGAACGCAATATTGATAAAATAACATTTAGCAAAATGTATTGAATATTATACATTTTTTAAACAGAAGTACACAATATTTGATATTATTAATAAAGATATTTTAGTATTTAAACTAAACTAAATATCTTTACTACAACATGCTTTCTTTATGATGCAATTATGCAATATTTTGTTTTAGTTCAATTATATATTCAATATCTCACATTATTTTTAACATTTTGTTTTTATTACTAGTATATACTTAGTTATTTTATATAAACATTTAGAGATTTACACAATGTGTTTACATAAATAGAGTGTTTTTGTGCAAAATTGTAATATTTTTGCAAAAATTAAATTATGAAATGCAAACACGCTACAGCTAATAAATAACATTTTTTGATAAATTCTTTTGGGCTTCTTTTCTTATTTATTTGCCCATAATGAAAGGACCACAGCACAATTTACAGTTTTAAGGGATAAGATCTATATCACTGCTTAACATTTCGTTTGATCGAGTCAAATTTCGATTATCAGATATTATTTAAAATTGTAAACAGAAGAAAATGTGTTTGAAAGTCAAGTAAAATATTTCAATAACATGGTGATACAAACGTTTGAGTTTAAAAAGAAAAAAAGAATTCCATTCTCTCCTTAAATTTCTAAAGAAGTGTCTCACTAGAACAGCACGTCTCTAAGGATAGTAAACATTCCCCCCTGAGACCTCGTGTCACGTGCTTTGATAATCATCTCGCAGAACAAAGACCGGCTGTCGGAACGTTTATTTAGCACTCAAACACTGTTCCTAGAACTTCAAGCTTTGTGTGATTGTTTAGCTCAAAACAGTTTTACATTAGCAAACAGGGGCTTATGTAATGATTAACTCTTCTTAACTATTTTTTACAACAATATTGACGTACTTAATATTAGACACTAAGTATGTTCTAAAAATACTAAATAAAACAGATGTTTTAAAGTTTTTTTAAAGTAATTTTGTATAGAAATACAAACTTCTAAATTATTTTTAAAGTAACGATATGTATTTTTATCGATTTCTCTCTCACACACATACACACACACACACACACACACACACACACACACACACACACACACACACACACACACACACACACACACACACACACACACACACACACACACACACACACACACACATATATATATATATATATATATATATTGTACAAATTTACAATTGTTCATAAAATACGTTTTTATGCATCCAATCAAGTTTAATTGCATTTTTTAATCGTTTAGCGGATGGTAATTGATGTTGATACAGTTTATTTAAATATTTATTCAATAATTACATAGTAAAATTTGGTTAAACTAGGTCGGAATCGAACTGAGTATCTCCATGTTCGAAGTCTATCCCTTTGGCACTGAACCAAGTTTCCCATAGCTGCAATTGTATAACTGAAAGACGCATATGAACTGGTTGTCGTCGAAACCTTAAATTGTTGCCATGATTACCACATAATATCATAAATAATACTCTAAGATTAAAAATGAATGAAAGGAATAAAATTATATAAATCATATAAATAACAACAAAAATAGTAGTCCAATACTTGAAAAAACAAAAAGAAATGGAAAATTGCAATTAAATTCGTTTTCTATTTCTCCAAGTAAGATTGTTATTTGGACATGTGTATATACATAATTGTAATTATAAAACAAAAAGAAACTAAAATAAAATTTTAGTAGGATATGACTTTTTGTTATAAATGTTTTCAATGTTTGTTTTAATTGATAGATGCCATTAATATTCCTTTTATGTTGATGAAATATTAGTTTGTTATAAAATTTAAACATTTAATGCCTTACCAGCAAAAACAGGATTTTGTTTATAAAAATACAAAATTGTACAAAAATGCCTTTTTTAATAATATATCTTAGGGAAAGGGTCTTCGTTTTAAATATTTTTTTTTTGAAATGATAACGTCTTCTTCAAAATGATATTTCTTTAACACGTGAACAAAACATGAGATTAAAACATTGCTTTCGGGTAAGTTTGAAGCACATACCTTACGACATATGATTTCATGTAAAAACTAAATTTTGTGTTATAGGTTATATTGTAGAACAGCCATTTAACACGTAAATCAGTTAATCAATATATTTTTTTAAATTTTGATAAATCTCAATACAAATAAATTAATATCACGGTAATAATAAGTTCAGTATATTATCCAATATTTAAAAGGAAAACATTGGGTCATCTTATACTATTCAAAGGACTGGTTTTAGTTGTTGTAAAAAATTTCTTTTCAGTAAACATTTAATAAATGTTTCTTGTTACCCAAATTATTTTAATAATAACTACGGTAAACATTAGTCCTTATTAAATGCACTTTCTAAATAAAGATGTAAACATTAAAAGAAAAATTTATAAATGCATATATTCGGTGGTTTCGTTGAAATGTTTGCGTAAACATTAGCTCTATTTAGGTATCACTTCTGTCGAAACTCCCCCTAGAGCAGAATCAATTTTTTTAAATTAAAACTTTCTAGGCTATTTCGTAAAATATATTTCAAAGAATTTCAACCTCTATCGAGAAATCTGTTATGCAACCTGCTTTGTTCATGAAAAGTAGTCATTTGAGATAAAAAAGGGGCATATGGATATTATTAATAATTATCTTATGTTTTACCTGAGGCTACAAAATCTTAATTATTATAACTAGGTTATGTATGAACCCATCACAAATGAAATTACTACACGTTGCATCATCTCAAGTTTAATTAATATTCCACTAGCTAGCAGCAAACGCAGTAACTGACAGAAATACAGACACTAGCGTACAAATGTAACGTTTGAAATGTAAGATTTACTGACGGATATATATCGACGAATATACAACTGACGAATGTTGTATGAAATCGATAAGATGCGACTAACATTGTAATGGGAGTTAGTGACATCTTATCGATTTCATACAACTTCATATATTATAATTAGATTTGTACTCGTGTAGAAAAATGTTTATTAATTTTAATGTGAATACAAGAATTATGTTATTATGAGTTTCGTAATAAATTATTGATATGTATTAGAAATAAAAAAAGAAATGCCAAACATCGTTGAAAATAGTATTCCCGACATACAACCAATAATACGAGCGTATATAAAAAGAACACATTATAACAAAACATGAACGTTGCATGATTAATACCTCATATGGCCTAACAAACAATAATAAAGAAATCGATATATTTGATAAAAGTAATAGATATTATAACAAACAAATATTTTTGTATATTGATAAAATATGAAGAGTTAGAACTATAGAAATAAACAAGAAATAATACATCGCGTTCTATTGAAAGAAACAAAGAAAGCAATGTGTAACCCACATCTATAAACCTATCTTTGCTTGTCTATCGTATTTTTTAATTACCCGTTTTTATCACAAACTTTATGTTTCTTGTAATGTTTGTGTTTCTTGGAACTGGAACAAAATAAATGCATTGACTGATTCAACATGATTTAAAGTGCACTTTATTGGAAAGTACGAAGATGAATGAGTCATCAGAGGGTTTCTCTGTAAACGTATTTTCTCACGAGGATAAACAAAAATATAGGAACCCCTGGAACTAGAAGATTTGTAAAATCTATAATAATTATTTTATCTTTGCAAAGTATTTTTACTGTTATTGAAAATACATATATAGACAAATACCACCCACAAACATTCATTCACAACAACACAGATACACACACACACACACACACACACACACACACACACACACACACACACACACACACACACACTTAAAACTAATTCACACTAATACCCACACTCACACACTAAGACGGTCTACCTACCCAGCGCACTGAGACTCCTCATCGTGGTCGTTGTTTTCCTCGGTGCCGGCGTATAGACTATTGATCTCGTTTGGCAAACTGTTGTATGTCTCTTCTATATCTCGCAAGTATTGTGATTTACTGCATTAGATCCGTAAAATTGTTCCCACTTCGTGGTTCAAGCGCTCTGCCAAATATACCTGGGGATGACGTAGAGGGATAAGTATATGACGGACACCCATTTCCTCTAGTCGCGAGGTAAATGCAGCGCCGAAATCTGTAAAAATATTAACCGGTCTCCCTAACATTTTAAAATATTGAGTCATACGGTTGATTGGAGGTTTGGGGACTCTTCTCTGCATACAACTTAAGGAACTTTAGAACGCATAGATTATGACTTAGATGTGTCTCAAAGGCTTCTAAGTAAGGAGTCATACAAAAACCCACTGCCACCATTTCACTCGGATGTTGCATATTAATTGACCTAGATCGGGCTTGCAAATATTTATTTGTAGGTTTGGCATATTGGCAAACTTTATATCTTTTAATCGCAGCAATTACATATCTTCTATATAAAAGCGCTGGTTTATTAACTTTACTATTTTTTAATTTATAAAAAATGTTTAATTCATTTAAAACTTGTACGTTATGCTGTATGTTAATTTAATAATAAAAATGAGCTCTTGATGCGAAATTCGAAACGTTGAGTGTTAAAAAAGCATGAATTAACTGTCCGTTATCTGTTATTAGCTTACATAAAAAAATTCTATTTGATTTAGTCCTATGCGCATATATGATTCATGTATCTCTAACATGAACAATTCTGTAATGTCTTCGCGAACAACTATTGTATTTTTTCCCTGTTTCTAATGCATATGAATACTTCTATCATAGTGTATTTTGCATAGTGTTGCATATTATTTTTAACATGTAGTAAGTACGGGTGTATGTCTTGTGTATTTTTAAACTTTCGCGTGATTCTTTTTATCGTTAAAACATATTTTTAGTTTATTTAGCCTAATAACCGTCTGTTCATTTTTTTAACTTTGTAATACTATTTTGTGCCCGATACATTCGACTTACGATATTGCAAGACATATTTTCTTTGTTGGGACAAAGTATGATGGTAGGTTGGTATTTTGTATAGCACAGTGTTCATCGTGTGATTCTTGAGTTTGTGAAGCTAAGTGTGTTTAGAAACTTTAAGGCTTTGTTGTCCGTTAGGATAGTCAATGGAGCGCCGAGAAGTAAACGTTTTTAGACTATGAACAATAGATAAAAGTTTCTTTGCACGCAGTAAAACATATGCGACCTACTTTAGAATAATACACTTACAATATATTTTGGGATGCTGTTGTTTATTGTTCGTGTAACAATATTATGTTTTGTAGGGTTATGATTAGATGATATGTTTTATTGGGGATTTAAAATACATACTTATTTATATATTTAGGTTATTCGAATTTTGGAAAGTCATATAACAACACGCAAGTTTTGTAACTCCCCGGTTTTCTGCAATGTTTTAAGTCTTTATTCGCATACAAATTATTACTTATAATTTAAAACGATTTTTAAGGTGAATTGTTTATATAAAAAATGGTATCTAACAATTTAAATTATGCAGACTCGCTGTCTATTCAAATTGTTCTGAAGAAAGATAGATTCAATTAAAGTTCTCGTTTAAATTTTCAAAAAGAAATTTAATTTAAACAATATAAACAAATTACACTAAAAACGTTTTTGACAATACTACTTTAATCAAAACTAATTCACATCTACAAATTGTTTGACAACGTTTGGTTAAGATGTGGTCTAGTAACTTTTATATTTACTGATTTGACTTTATCAAATTACTTTAAAAAAAATAATTCAGAACATAGTTTTGCAAAGATCTGAACTTGATAATTATTCAGTAAAGAAATTTAAATTTTAAAAAATACCAATACAAGCAACATTTAAACTTTACAAAACGTTTTCACTTTATATTATTTAATTTTGACCATCTTCCATCAGAAAACAGACAGAGACACAAGATTTCTCTCGCCTGACAAAATCCTCACCCTTACACATTAAAAATAAAGGTTTTTGATGGGTTACCTGTATTCAGCATGCCTCATTTAACGCTGTTTAATGACATTCTTAAAAAACAAAACGTTTCTTTTAAACGGGGTGATTTTACTTAAGCTAGGACAAACAAATTTATTGCCACAAATTTAATATGTCACAGTTAATTATATTTTTAAATGATACTTGAACGTATTGTTGAGAAAGTTAAGTTATTAAAAAAACCAGGTGCTGTGTGCACACTGTATAGGCTTACTGAATCTATTGTCGAACATAGATATAAAAACGCAGTGTAAAGGGGCTTGATGTACTTGGTTATGGGAATGCATTGAATCACTTTTAATGTGATTTTGCATTTATTTGATTAAAATAATAATTCAATATTTAGCTTAGATCTGCGACGTTATGTTGGAGCAGTCTTAAGATTACGAATATCTAGATGTAGAACTAATTACAAACATATTGTACAGATGCATATGATCTTATTCGTTGTTGAGGACGATATCAGTAATATATCGTAGATGACTAAAACTTTTGGATAGTGATTGAAAGCACGAAGAGATCGAATGTGAAATCATAAACGATAGAATGCAATTTTAAATTGTTCTTTTGGTCATACAATTATGTAAGCTTTAACAAATAGTTGCCATTTGTAACCAGCTGAAACAGGACATTGAGAAATAATCATTGGGTTGTCAAACGCAAAAACAAAATAGACCATGAAGTAGAAAACATATGTGTTTGTATAAAAACATTATTTGCAAGAAAACCATCCATATGGACTATGTTGCTAGTTTTTCTTAACGCATGTATTTTGATACATATCATAGTATCACTGATATTTTTTGTATTTGACGATTCCAAATTTTATATAGACTATTACAATTTCACATTATCTCCTACATATAATATAGTTATATATATATATATATATATATATATATATATATATATATATATATATAATACATAATCTACAATTCCTAAGGTATCATTATATTCTATTTCTAACAAATTAATTAAAATTCCTATGAAAACATTATCTACGGTAATTACAGTAATTTTACAACTCTTATGGATGCGCTATCTCTTACATGTCCTAAGTCATCTACAATTTCTAAGGTATCATTATATATTATTTCTAACAAATTAATTAATACTCCTAAGAAAAGATTATCTACGATAGTTACAGTAATTTTACAATTCTCAAGGAAGCGTTACCTCTTACATGTAATAGATCACCTACTATTCCTAAGGTACCATTGTATCCTATTTATAAAAAATTAATTAATATTCTTAAAAAAAACTTATCTACGATAATTGCAGTAATTTTACAATTCTTAAGGATGCCATATCTCCTTCATGTCATAAATCATCTACAATTCCTAAGGAATCAATATATCCTATTCCCAACAAATTACGTAAAATTCTTAAGAATACATTTTCTACACTAGTTACAGTAATCTTACAATTCTTAAATATTCGTTATCTCTCTCATGGAATAAATCATCTACTATTCCTAAGGTACCATTGTATCCTATATCTAATAAATTAATTAATATTCTTAAGAAAAACATATCTACGATAATTACAGTAATTTTACAATTCTTAAGGATATAATATCTCTTACAGGTCATAAATCATCTACAATTCCTAAGATATCAATACATCCTATTCCTAACAAATTAAGTAAAATTCTTAAGAAAACATTTTTTACGTTAACTACAGTAATTTTACAAATAATAAGGATGCGCTATCTCCTAGATATCACAAATTATTTACAATTCCTAAGGTATCAATACATCCTATTCCTAACAAATTAAGTAAAATTCTTAAGAAAACATTTTTTACGTTAGCTACAGTAATTTTACAATTGTTAAGGATGCGCCATCTCCTACATCTTATAAATCATCTACAATTCCTTAGATATCAATACATCCTATTCCTAACAAATTAAGTAAAATTCTTAAGAAAACATTTTTTACGTTAGCTACAGTAATTTTACAATTGTTAAGGATGCGCTATCTCCTACATGTTATAAATCATCTACAATTCCTAAGGTATCAATACATCCTATTCCTAGCAAAGTAAGTAAAATTCTTAAGAAACATTTTTTACGTTAGCTACAGTAATTTTACAATTATTAAGAATGCGCGATCTCCTACATGTTATAAATCATCTACAATTCCTTAGATATCAATACATCCTATTCCTAGCAAAGTAAGTAAAATTCTTAAGAAAACATTTTTTACGTTAGCTACAGTAATTTTACAATTATTAAGAATGCGCGATCTCCTACATGTTATAAATCATCTACAATTCCTTAGATATCAATACATCCTATTCCTAACAAATTAAGTAAAATTCTTAAGAAAACATTTTTTACCTTAGCTACAGTAATTTTACAATTAATAAGAATGTGCTATCTCCTACATGTTATAAATCATCTACAATTCTTAAGGTATCATTATATCCTATTTATAACAAATTAATTAATATTCTTAAAATATCATTTTCTACCCTAATTACAGTAATTTTACAATTATTAAGGATGCGCTATCTCCTACATGTTATAAATCATCTACAATTCCTTAGATATCAATACATCCTATTCCTAACAAATTAAGTAAAATTCTTAAGAAAACATTTTTTACGTTAGCTACAGTAATTTTACAATTATTAAGGATGCGCTATCTCCTACATGTTATAAATCATCTACAATTCCTTAGATATCAATACCTCCTATTCCTAACAAATTAAGTAAAATTCTTAAGAAAACATTTTTTACGTTAGCTACAGTAATTTTACAATTATTAAGGATGCGCTATCTCCTACATGTTATAAATCATCTACAATTCCTTAGATATCAATACATCCTATTCCTAGCAAAGTAAGTAAAATTCTTAAGAAAACCTTTTTTACGTTAGCTACAGTAATTTTACAATTATTAAGGATGCGCTATCTCCTACATGTTATAAATCATCTACAATTCTTTAGATATCAATACATCCTATTCCTAACAAATTAAGTAAAACTCTTAAGTAAACATTTTTTACGTTAGCTACAGTAATTTTACAATTATTAAGGATGCGCTATCTCCTACATGTTATAAATCATCTACAATTCTTAAGGTATCATTATATCCTATTTCTAACAAATTAATTAATATTCTTAAAATATCATTTTCTACCCTAATTACAGTAATTTTACAATTATTAAGGATGCGCTATCTCCTACATGTTATAAATCATCTACAATTCTTAAGGTATCATTATATCCTATTTCTAACAAATTAATTAATATTCTTAAAATATCATTTTCTACCCTAATTACAGTAATTTTACAATTATTAAGAATGCGCGATCTCCTACATGTATAAATCATCTACAATTCCTAAGGTATCATTATACTGTATCATATTTCTAACAAATTATTTAAAACTCTTAAGAAAACATCTACCGTAAATACAGTTATTTTACAATTCTCGCGGAATCGTTATTTCAAATATCGTATATAACAAATGCTTTACAATTCTTAAGGAAGGAATATATCCTTATATTATAATTATTCATTGTTCCCTATTGATGTGCAAGTATTGAGCGATGGTTCCTGGAGAGCTATTTAATCTTAATAATCCGGCGTATTAATCTCAAGGGGAAATACAATGATTTAGTACAGACATCTGTTGTGTATACTCAATGTAACGTTATACAAACATGATTTAAGCAGTAATGGGTGACGTACGATTTTTGCGTTGACGTATATTTATAATGGTAAATAATACTATTTATTTTTAAAACCACAGATAATGTACGGCGAAGGATATGATCAATCTATAGTAAGAAATAAATTAAAATATTAGAATACATTTTCAAGAGAATGATCAATATTTAAATGAGTGTCTCCCATCACAATTACAGGAAGAAGTAGTTACATAAAATCATAGTTTATTACTAATACATTAATGGAATAGCTGTAAGTACATTGGGATTAAGTAAAAACGAAAGTTATCACTAATAATTTTAGAAACCTTATGAAAGGATCGAAAAAAATAACACAACTCGATAAAAGATCAATGAATACAATGTGTGTAAGATAGAAGTAGAATAGAAATATATTTGTTTGTATTTTTAAGGCCTTACAGTGGGCAAATTTCTTATTTTATATTTATTCTTATTGGAAGTTATTTTATATGTACAATCATAATAAAAATTAAAAAAAAGCTTGTGTTGTTTATCTAAACAAAAGACAACAGGACTATATTTATGTTTTATTTAATTTATTATTTATAGCATTAGTTATCTCTAATGAATCGTTATTTATTTTTTAATAACGATTTGTTTACAAAGGAGAGTAATAAAATGTCTCTTATGCCAGAGCTAACACGCAATTTTAGTAGTGCTATTTTCAAGAAGAAAAATTATTGAAATAATTTACTTGTAAATAAAATAAACCCAACTTCTTATATAGCATTCAGAAACCAAAATGTGGGCAATAAGCAGAAAAAACCAATATATATAACTGTGGATTTGTTTTTACTACTAGTACAGTTTGTAATAACATCTTTTCCCAATAATTCTCTCTTCATAGGCAATTACCGTGAAATTATCAGCTACCTAATAAAGTGTTAATGAAAATTCCAAAACAAAGTAAATGACAAAGCCTTATAGCATATAGAAGCTATGCACCATTGATTTAGAATTTACAGTATTATAAATCATCAATTATTGCTCCGGTAACAACAAATGTATAGATTTATGGATTATAGGAGTAGATCAATAAAAGAAATATGTAAAGACAATAATACGTAGGGAATATATGCTGCAAACAAGGTGTTCTGTAGTCGATGTTGAAAATTAACTTGTTTAAATAGATATCCGAAAATAGACACACAAAAAACATAGAGGGAGATGTAATTATTTCGACGAAAACCAAGGAATAATATGATAAATAATACTAATATAAAATTTGTGAATTATAAAAATCAGGAATTCTAAACAAAGCCGCCGAATAATGAGTTCATGAGACTGATTGAATGGAAATAGAGGTCATGAGCCTGTATATGACCCTAATATTTATTAAATATGAACCAATGAAAAAGAAACAATTATAAGTAGAAGAATATTCATAAATAGTATCGATGGGTTGAGTATTATTGGCTTTATTTGCCAACTATGTCAAAAAACTCAGAAACATGTAAATAATTTTCATACTTATATTTGTTCAATTCATTCACATATTGAAAATTAGTCAAAATACAAAACAAGAATATAATATAATATATATATATATATATATATATATATATATATATATATATATGTATATATATATATATATATATATATATATATATATATATA
>JBAIZL010000004.1:26068812-26158812 GCA_036971475.1 Prosapia bicincta | reverse complement strand
CGTCGTGAAAATCACAATCCGCGATTCATCTATCTCGGATTCGTATTTTGTAATCATAGTTCTTATAATGCATTACCTTGTACTCTTTTTTTTCTCACTTTATCATATTTATAACTTACATTTCTTAAAGAATTATATCCCGAAATTATGGCTAATCTTTAAAAAAAATTTTATTTGGAGTTTCCTTTTTTGCCGTTTGAAATTAAAATTTTTAATTTAAGTTAAGTTTTCATATAAATGTTAATACGAGCATTTCTGGATTTCTCCCGCTCTCTACCCCCTAAGACTGACAGTCGTTAGCCTTGTTGTTTCGTCTCATATTACCTCCGTCATGGCCTATGAATTCTAATACGCATCACAGTACTGTTTTTGAATATTTTACAATTGATGCTTTATACCTTTTTTAAAAATATTTTGAATACTTGTAATTGATGTTTAAATTTGTAATTGGAAAATCGAATTTAAAGCTTCTATTCTTTTCAAGCTATTTAAAATGTCATTTTTATTTACAAAGTTTTTAATTATACATCATATAGTAATGGAAGTTTTACAAAACCTAATGAAAGCTCTAGAGTTATAAATTGAATTGTCTTGTCATTTGCATCTGGAGAAGGTTGGATATCTTTGTGTTAAAATGTATTTGAGTCCACATATTCTCTATTCTGTTTTATTATTGCATGATTTAATAAAAGGCTGTTTGTATTGCTTCCAATATTTATACACTTTTTACCCTTTGTGTAAGTTTTAAATTTGTTTGGAGCAATAATTCAAACTTTAACAATGTTAATATTTTGAAAATGATCGTTTTAATATGTTCACAAGACAAATCAAACCTAAATTCACACTCTGTTTTAACGTCATAGACTTTCTTAACTGTTCTTGATAATAGTAAATCTATCTCTGAATAAATAAATATATATATATATATATATATATATATATATATATATATATATATATATATATATATACCTGTTTACAATAGATCCGGTTATCGCATAATGAATCAGAAATTCCTTGTGAAACTTTTTATTCTACGAGACACCTCATTTGCACGGGGAAAGGAATACAAAGTAAATTTATCCTTTCTTAGGTCTTATCAAAGTCACACCTCGTTTGTTCCATTTGTATGAAACAGTTCTTTACTAACAAGGTTTTTCAACAGTTTTCTTTATTCTTTATAAATTTGGCAACATGCATATATAATAGAAGAAATTATGTATTTATAAACCTATAAAAATCAATTTGGAATCCTAAATAATTAAAACCAATGTTTAGAAGTAGTATCAGTGATTAATATTTGAATGAATAACAAAAAAGTGTATAAATTAGTATTATTGCAGAGCTTCTCAACAGTTAGCAACAAAATTCAAAATAGAGAATCTTGCATCACAAGTACAACTTGGAAGAAGATTGCCGTTCTATTGTAGTTTTAATGTGAAAATTTGATGATGATTTATTTAATTATCATCTCAACTCTTTCAGTTTATAGAGCTTTTATTATACTTGTCACAACAGCAACAAGAGACTTGAGTATTCTAAATAAAGTACGTTTTATACTCTTTTCTCCATATAATCCATTATTTTCCCAGGATGTAGGCTATAACAGTTTAGTTTATCAAATGGTTTATATAACCAAACGGTAATATTAGGAGCATAAAGTAGAATTATTTTATCTTTGTACAGAACAAGTGCCATTTATAACGAACAGAAAATTGATAAAATAAAATGAAAAATATACTTAATATGTTGTATATAAAAAATAGTATTAGTTACAAGTAGTTGTATTAATATTACTGCTTCGAAGTAAGAGGCTTTACGTTATCCTTCAAAGTAAAATCTTCTTACAATTACAAAATACACAACAGCCATGATTTGGACTATAACATGACGACTTTTCGGGACATATGCTTTAATGTCCGTATTATCGATTGTCCTATAAATGATCAGCTGATGCATATTATATTTCCTATGCTCTAATGTCGACCTGAAGCTTCCAGTTATCTTCACCTAATTGTTATTCCCAACTCTCTCATTTTACCCGAGGTCCACAATATTAATGAGAACATCTAGAGCTCCACAATATGTAAAGGCTCATCTTAACTACGATTCGTAGAACAGAACCGTAAACACATAACAGTTAAGAAACTGAATATGCTAGGTGAGTTGGGCTATTTGAGGTGAATGCGGACTACGAACAATATTAATAATTCACTTTAAATAACTTAATTTCTAGTACCTTACTCATTTACAATAAATTCTAAGTAAATTCACCCGCAGATAAAAATATTTTGGTTATGACAATAATTTATTTGTATTGAGACATAAACGGCACTTATTTAAACAAGAAACATCATGGGTTTCAGTAAAGGTGTACTTGGAACTGACAAAAAGGTATTTCTAAACGCTATGAAGCTTCTTTGTGCCATTTCGCACAAAATGTCTCGTCAGATTTTAAAATTTTATTTCTTTCCAAGCTTATGTGAAAAAACCAGTAAATGAACAGCTATTACCTAGTCTCTAGTTGTTTAAAGGGATTATTTGAGAGAGAGAATGAGATGACTTTAGTAATAAGCGAATACAAACTTTAGTTGAATACTTAAACGGATTATTTTTAAAATTAAAAATTTTATTCGGGTCTTTAGATAACGCAAACTGGTAGAATACCACCGCAAACAATTGTGATAAATATTTATTATCAAGTTTCGGTTTTACCTTAATGAGCCTCTTACTTTGTAGTGATCCCTAATCTGTTTTTGGAGTAATAGAAAGCATCTGTGCTTCAGGAATTTCTCGTAAAATTTTACTTGAGCAGAACGAAGATATAAATACACTTGTTTTACACAAATTTCGAAAATGAATTTCTCCTAATGCAAATTAAACGTAATTCATGATAAGCATACAGTACAACTTCATTAGCTGTGTTAAGTTAAATTAACCCTCATAATCGAATAAAAACCTTTCAAAAGATAGATTTATTACAAATATATTTCAGCTATAATATACTCAACGGATAAATGATTAGTTACAAAATAGATTGCAATTAAATTTAAACTTAGCAGATTCTTTTATTTGGTTAATAAAACCATATAAAGGATTTCTATACTGACTGTTTGGTATTGGTATACCAAAGTTATTATTATGAAGGGTTTGATCAGTAAAATTGGAGACATTAGCACTAATAAAAATGTAAGTAGATGGGATAAAATGAACAAAATATAAAATACAATACAAAGCATATTATATAATTAACAACTAACATAAACACTTATTGCTTTAACGTCCATTCACTATTTTCATATTCACATAAAAGTTTGCCAGCTTTTGCCGTCGTCTGCAAGCACTGTTAAGTGCACCCTATGTTGGAATTGATAACATACAATGCAGAATGAGAGTCGTAACCAAACTTGTATTTTTAAAACCTTGCTCTATTTGTCCAAACACTATTTGGTTCCGTTCACGAAAGCTCCGCTTGGTATTACTTCCTTAATGCGTGCTTCACTCAGTTACACTAATGACATTCAATGCATAGTTCGTGGCATAGCAGAATCATTTTATGAAAATTCTGTTTGCAGGTAGAACCAAGTTGGAAATTTTCCACAATAGTGTGACGCTATCCTGACTGCTTTCAGCTTGGGGGGGGGGGTGTTAAATGAATGTAATCGTGAGCAAAGTCCTACTAGAGTACGGAATTAAATAATAACAATAATAAAATTAGTATAAACTAAGGGTTCAATATAAAGAAGTTTATCAAATATTTAAAACGTATATGTAGCGGTCTTTCAACATAGAGCTATGAAATCAAATAATTTCTTCCTACCAGTAGTCTGTCGGCGCAAGTGCATAAGTGATTCTGCCTAAAGCGCATTAAACCTTCCGATTTTTCACACTGTGATTCTACGATACGTACAAACTTTAACTTTCCCTCGAGGCATATTTGCTTACGTTATCTTACACGATTTGATTATTCTGAATAATCGAAGAATATTTTTGCACTAAATACCTCAATATCTTAATTACTTATAATGTGTCATTAATCCTTTGTGTAACTATAAACTTTAAATTGTGAAACTGCTTTATAAAAGGGACTTTGAAGTGGTGTTTTAAAAGTGAGCACTTAGTGCTTTAGTGAAAAATGTGCACTGCTCATTAATAGACCTACATAACCTTATCGTAAACTTCCTTTGCATCTTAGTTTTGATTAAAATTATTATTTAACAAAGGTTATATAGGATATTGCAGTTCTTCTTATAATTATAAATGCATAGAAGTATACATTAGTATATACACATAAGTATATATATATATATATATATATATATATATATATATATATATATATATATATATATATATATATATATATATATATATATATATATATAGAGAGAGAGAGAGAGAGAGAGAGAGAGAGAGGGAGAGAGAGAGAGAGAGGGAGAGAGAGAGAGAGAAGCGAAGGAAAATTAACAATTATATAAATTATTAACAAAGAGAAAGCAAAAACATAAATAGATAAAAAGTCGCAATGACGAAAAATTCAGAGATGAGCGATATGGAGAAACTGATGGCAATGTTAAAGAATGAAAACAAGCAAAATAGAAAATAGAAAAGAGAACAGAAAGAAGCGAGAAGAATGCAGGAGAAGAAGGAAGAGGAAATAAACGAATGCAAGAGAAGGGAAAATGAAATAAAAACGAGGAGATTAAAAGAGAGGAAACAAGCTGAAATATAATGGCAAAAGCTAAAAGCTAGAAAAATAAGAGATGCTGACGAGAAAGAAGAGAGAAGGAAGGTAAAGCACATATAAAAGAAAACGGGGAATAAAGGTCTTCAAGGAAGGGAAAGTTTAGAATAGGAGGAAATGAAGTAGTTTATGGAGAAGATCACGGAAGTATCTAAATACTGTATATTCAACATATGGTGAGCATAGACATCAGGGTGAAAGCTTACGAAGACAGAGTAGATCAAACAAACGCGGATAGAATAAAAGGAATATGAGCAGTAAGACCGGGAAAAGAAGATCAGAGACCTACAGACTGGTCTGAAAAAGGTAGAGACCAGTGTCAACGGTGGGAGAGAGGGTCAGAAGCCAACCAGGAAGAAGTAGCAGCTGGACTAGGAGTAAGTTATAGGACTATACCGAGATAGTAGGAACAAAAACGATCGACACTTATGGAACGATACCGAGGATCTTGTCGCTTTCGTCAAGAACATGGAAAGACGTTTTGACTAAGTAGACCATAGTCTAGAAGAAGAAACTAAGCTCAGAATGGCCGTAAGGAACCTAAGGAGAACGGCAGAGGCTTGATAGAGAGCCATATAGTAGCCAACTGACGCGTATGAGCAGTTCTAAGCTAAATTTCTGGGAAGGGGCTAGGGATAAAGGTAAAGAAGAGATAGGAAAAGATAAGACAGCTAGTCACTGGATACTACGAGAGGGGACCATACAGACGGTCAGATTACTGAGTAGTTATGATAAGTAAACCGCCAAGAACGTGAACTCACCATTACCTGAAACGTATTTGATGAACAAAATTATGTGCATTTTGGAAGGGATATCCGATATTTCTCCCTAGGGGTTCATCATGAATCCATAGAAAGGCAAACAGCTTTCATAAATGGGGTCGAGACCATCATTGCGAACTTGGGACAGAACTGAGATGAACACTCTGCTGTCTTAATGAAAAATAGCGGTTTAAATATATCCAAAGTGTATGCTTGGTGCTTAATCGAATGCTCATATCTTAAATATGATTGTATTTAAAGAAGGTAATTTTAAATGACTATTGTTGAAAAAAGTATCCAAAAATGAAATCGATCAACTGACTAAACACTAGAGCTTAGTAATGTATTCCCCTTTCTTTTATAAAGCAGAATATAAGGCTACCTGAAATGCTAAGGAATTTGCCTTTTTGGAACTTAAGAAGATTTGTTTAGGCTCTTTTTTTGTGTTTCTTAAGACATAATTGAAAAGGTATTCATATTGTAATAGAAAGTGCAAAACATTTAGTCTTAAGTGGTGTATGAGGTATTAATATTACTGTAAAATATTAGGCGGCAAAGAATTCCCAAAACTACATCTATAGGAACTAGTTATCTGATTGCTCACATAAGATATCACATTTTTTTATGTAATTTTAAAACGAGCGAATGAAGTTCGTATTGAATATGACAAAAATTTAATATAAATAAGTATAATAAAAATATCCTAAGGTACGTAATCTTCTCCTTTAACAATCTTGCCCTCTTTGAAGGTTGAAAATGATCTGTATGACTTCACGCCACTGTCGCAAGGTGCGATGTTTTCTACAATGCTGGTTACGAGCACCTTTAAGCTTGTCGTGTATTATTTAAATGTGTTACATCTGCAAGTTCTGTAACTGCAGAACTGGACAATTTCCTTTTATGCATAACATCACCGAAGTATTAAAATTTCATTTACTCTGAGGTTTCTATTTGACCTAGTTTCTCCGTACTTCTACTAGTCTACGGAGCTTCTAGAGCTTAACAGGTAAATGTACCGATTTCAAAAGCTTCTAATTGTTTGCACGTTTTGTTAGTTACCTTATTACTCTTAGGGACCCATTTTACCAAATATTTAATCAAGCTTAACTTATCAGTCTCTGATCGTTTTACTGTTTTCCGGTGAGATTTGGCAAAGTTATGATCTTTCATTCCAATAAATCTACCAATGTGGTAGGTACACAATCTTGTAGTACAAACTGAGTATAGCCACGAGCAAGCGGTTTAGACCGGGATCTATAATATCACTATAAGTTTAAAACATGTGTAATGAAACAAGTCTTTAAATTTATATAGTGCTAATTTTTTATTTTGAATTTACGTTGTTTTGTTTAATATGGTTTATTGAGGTCTTCTTATTGATTATTATTATTATTTTAATAACATATTTTATAATTAAATATTCAAAATGACTTCCTATGGAATATCCGATAAAAAGTTTAAAAAAACTGTATTCAAAACTGAATACGCCACCTAGATTTTCATCTCGGAAAGACAATCTCCGTGGTTTAAATTTATCAATTAATGATATGATAAATACATAATATAATAATATACATTCTAAAGAAATACATTCAGTACTTTAAACACATTCAAATATCTTTAAAATAATATAAAGCTTAAATATAATGCAGTCGACAAAAATGTTTAATGTAGACAATATCTTATTCATTAATCTTGAAATTAACATTTCACCAGCTCTGATCCCAATAAAAAGGTCAAATGAGTCTCCAGGGTGCCATAGTTTCTTAGTGCCAGAGTACAAAATGGCTTTGGTTTAAGTCTAAATGGTAACTTCAGCAAATTCTGATTTTGTTTTGTTTTTGTAAACATTATGTAGCTTGATAGGCTCAAATATACATAACAAAATCATTATTATTAAACTATTTTGAAATCTCATTATTTTAACAACAGTAATAGTAACAAGAGTATGGAATATTATGAAACAAACTGAAATATTTCTGAACACATTTTAAATAAAGTAACTTCTTCCCTTTGAAAATACTTCTAGTACACTTATAACTAAATAATTAATGTACTTTTAATGACCCTCTAAGTTTAATTCGGAATACATAAGTTTTTTATTACTGTTCACAAGTGGAGCCTTATGAAATGATTTGCTTAGCACAAATATCATTACTTTTATAATGCAAAAAGTATTGTATGTGATTATGTTTTAGCCTGTATAATGGCCAAACTAGTTTCTGAATACAAAAATTCATTAAAAAACGTTTTTGGAGTAACTTTACATTTATAACACTAATTGTCCCTACTTTAAAAAAATAATAAGGTAATGCAGTTGCAATAAAATGTTCGTGAGTTGCATAAACTATCTAAGTTATTGAAACCATCCAATGGTAGCCATTGAAAAATCGTTTATATAGTGGATACATTTGATTATGATAAATAGATACTTCTTTAGCTCTTTATAGTCCAATTCAGTTTTCATATTTGAGGAATTTTTCTTCAAAGCTTGCAAATATTGTAATAATATATACATTAGGATCATTGTTAAAATATTTCTTAGAAATACATTATTTAGTCATTTCTAAACGTTTTCCTACTGTGTACTTCCAAAATGCAGTAAGAGGTAATGATTTTTGCCTTGGCTTATTAACAACCAGAATAACACGTTTACAGTTACATTATGCTTTATTTGGGTGGCGTTGCTTTATATATCTGTAGGTATAAAGTTATATAAAGAAGATAAAATGTATCTTCAATAAAAGAAATGATCACATCCAATACATCCCAATCACATCTCACTGTAAAAACTATCATTTTGAAATCCTCAAAAGAAAGCAAAACGTCAAGTTCTTTGTTAAACATCTGGTAGGTTTTTCTTTCTTAACCATTAACTAATATTCAATAAATATCAATATTTTTTGTTATTTATCCTTATCTATTCGTAGAAGTGATAAACTATATTTTATGATTTGTATTTCGACTACAAGTGGTTTCACTAATATCTAATGGCGGTTTAGATAATGATAAACCGCCAGACTGATTGTTTCGCTTACGTAGCAGCTAATGGATAGTTAAAATAGTTTAATGGATACTAATTTCGTAATCCATTATATATAACACGATTGCAGGGTAATTTTCATAATTGAGAGTTCATAGCTAATTGAATGGCAGGGATTTCGGGACATTCCAATGATTTATCCAGGTTTCTTGGAATTGTTCTTATTATTGTAATGTCAAAACAATTTTATTATATATCACCTCAACTTGAATTTTTCTCTGGTTAGGGTGGCTTAAAGAAATAGGTATCTAGTTTTATTATGGTGTTTTTATTTGTAATATAATAACTGCTGTAAAATTTATCAATGCTCAAAGGAAAGTTAGTGAATCACTAGCTCATCAGGATTTTTTTTAAAAAAGTGAAAGAGGTAAAACATTATGTCTTCGCACATTTAAGATTTCTATGCTAAATTTAACGTCTATATTTTGTATACCAAAACAGCTTGGTGAAGCAAAAAATACCTTGCCGACATGCGCTAGTTGAAATAAATACTGAATTGGCCTGTTCATCATTTGTATTTTCCTTGATAGAAACTGCACTCTATTGCCTACATAAACATGAATTATAATAAATTAATGTAAATATAGAATACTTTCAGCTATAATAATAATAATATGTAAATGTGGCTTAAATTTTATACCATGTTTTACTAGGGTATATGGATATATAATTAATATTAGACCCTAAAATGTAAATATAGTGAACTTTATTTCCTTATCTGACTTGTAATAAATTCTCTTATTCTCTTTTGCCCTCTCTCTCTCAAGCTCTTTCTCTCTTTCTCCCTCCGTGTATATGATATTTATGAAATAGAATTCGTCCATTAGAGACGGTTCCCATGTTAACACTGTAACGTAGGAATTGCCTTGCTTACAGTCCCTGAAATATTATTATATGTAAGAAGAGGTTGTATACAATTTTGATTAATTCTATGGACTATATAATTTTATTAAAAGCACTGCGCACTTCAGTTTTCCAAGAAGAAGCTAATAAATATTCTATTCAGGAACCTTCCGAGATATTAATTTCGTGAATAGAATGACTTGCATTCATTAGAATTAGTTAAGCATTATCGTGATATTGAACCTGTAAACCACCACTGCACAAAATGGATTTTCAAACAAAATTTTAAAAATTCATTTGAAACGCAAACTATTTGTATAAGAAATATAAGATTATAAGACTTTAGAGTTTGTTATAGATTTGATTTATAGCTAATAGATTGAAGAATAAAATGAATAGCGTACACTAAAAATATTATGAAAGCGGCGATCTTGTGATCGAAACTTAATTATTTGCTCTTAAAGCGTAGGTTGCGGAAGTGGCCATTATATATGATTTGTAAAAGTATGAAAAATTATGTTGAATAAAACCGTGTTCAACTCAATGTATAATTGGAATTTATGTGCCTTGTGATTAGTTTGGATGTTTTTGTGTTATAAACTATTCTTTTCTGGATAACCAGTAAGTTTTTCTTAGTTTGTGCAAAAGCTATGGATTTCTTGACATTTTTGATTGTAGTCTAAGTGTAGATATGATTTGTGAATTTGTTGTGTGATAGAAGCCTGTTAGGTGTTATGGTTTATAATTGACTGTAGGTGTTCTGTTTGTTTACGTGAAAAGGACTCACAAATCGTAATTCCTAGTCAACTTTAGCTGAAGCATTTATAGACTCTAAGTTATAAATACATAAGTAACTGCGCACGCACTCACAAAACAATATAATTTACTGTAAAGAGTTTCAGTTGGCAATTTATAGTGGTATCACTGATAATTATGTTATTAGCCATTAAAACGCGTGTAATAATAAAGTATTGTTTGTTTTTTTGAGTTCATTTGCAGTAATTTATTTTTTATATACTTAACTCTCAAGCAAACTCAATTATTACTTTTATACAAACTGATTAATAAAAAACAACAAATATAAAAAATATTTCATTCCTCTTATAATACACTTCGTCGAACTTTTCGCAAATGTTTAGCAGTTTTTTCAAATACTATGAATAAAAAATTCAGAACATTTATGAAAAGTGTTGGAAGAATGAAAAGATATGTCTCCCTGTAATATTAGTATTCTATCATTTATATATTTCAAACATTTTATGAATTTATTGTTACTTCTTATATTCCAAGAAGAAAGTTCCGTAGCATCAAGAACTCACGCATGGTCTTGTGTTTCTTGTGACATGAAATTTAAAAAAATATTAAACCACTACATTTCTATTGTACGGAAGGAAACCAATTTTACGTAATGGGGCATAAATCCTTATCTTTTATAATTGTTTTTCGAATAAGATTTTAATAAGAAATAATTGGAATAACGTAGGAGATAGGAAAGGATATAGGGAGGTAGGAGAGGGAGATAAGAGCCTTGGCTCTTAGAAAATAGGGAATATTTGCGTAGGCAGAGTGTCTTTACTGATTTCAACGGGTCTTTACCCATTACATGCTTACCAAAAGGTCTATTAGCATGAAATACAAGTAGATTTAGTTATTCCCATTTCATAATTTCTATTAATTATATCTAGTAAATCTGGATATTAAGTATTCAAACCATTTCCCCCCTCAATTACCCAACACAATAAAATCCCCCCTCAAATATGTACTTCTGATATGGTTGTAACCGAAATATACATCGTGTATTGATTTATAGTAAATACATTCTTTTACTTTGGTTAATTAGTTTTAGTTTATTACTTTTAGTTAATTCACAGTATACAGTTGTTTAAAAGAATACATAGTTTTTGTTTCATCATGTTACAAAGTATGCAAGTATTAGTATCACAACATCGCAAATACTAACAATTATTTTTCTATAAATCTCAAAATATTTTTGTAACTAAATATCCAACTAACCAAACTACGGAAAATGTTTATTCTCTATTAATAATGCGCAAATTGAGTATAGTGCCATTGAATAATATACCTTTAGAAGAGCTTAATTTTTGTTTATTTAACATTGCAATGAACGTTGTGAAGTATTAATACTGCACCGATATGAAGAAAGACATAGATGAACCAAACTCCGAAAATAAACACAGGTTGTTCCCGGTCGCTTTACAATATTTATTTTCTTTTCCTAAGGCGCTGACGGTACAACATGGATATTTCCATTTTTATTGGAAAAGGATAACTTATTGTCTGTCGTGAATACCTTTTATAGTAACTCGAAGCTGAATTTTTATTACTTGGGAATAAGGTAAAGGTTTACATAATTTGCGCATTTCATCCGGACCTGAGCCGATGCCATTATTTGGTAAATCTACCCCTTATTTATTTATTTGAGGTGTGTGTATACGCAGTAGATGTAATGTATTTATCTTCAACAGTAAAACTTGCTAACCTAAAGCTAGAACTACAAAATTGTGTGTTATGTGGCTTTTAATGTTACTAAACTGAAAGCATAGAGAAATGACAATTTATTCTTCTGAAAATATCTTACACTGATTTTTATTTAAAATCTTTTTGTCATTTGAAAATTAAATTTCTATTTTTAAAATACAGGTGGTTTTTGACAATACTTATTATTTTAAATACTTATAAAGGTATGTACTTTAGAAATGGTAAAACTAGATGCTTTGCTATGTGAAGAACTTTATATTTTGCAGTTTTTTTTTAAAGTCAAATATAAATACGTTTTTAAATTCCATTGCAATATCATTTATATCATTTTTTTTACAAGGCTCAAAATGTTGAACACAATACGTTAATCCAGATTTTTATGCCTCACTCCAATCCTGATGTATAAAACTGTGTAATCCTGGAGCTTTGTGTTAACAGAATGCGAGTAAATATTAGCAGCAACCATTTGCACAAGGTTCATTCTACATTCACAAATTTCACGTGCTTACGGTTTAAATAATATCACAACATTCAGTATAAGTTAAATCAATATAAATAAAAACCTCGTTTTCACTACTTGCTGATGCATTTCTAAGATAATATTTTCAAAATTGTTTTAACTCATGTGAGTGACATTAAAACATATCTAGTTTTCTAAATTTCCTGCTTTAATGTTTTTCAATTAGAATTTTTTTTATAAGTTAACCGCTTGCTGTAATACATTGCTTACAGATGCACAGCAGCTTCACATTTTTTACATTTGATTGTCTTATTAACGTTTTTTGATATATATATATATATATATATATATATATATATATATATATATATATATACTAAGCGTATTTCTAAAGTAAGGGCCGTTTGTTTATATTCCCTCATGGTTCGCGTGCACGCCGCAACGAGCGCTTGCATCGCGTCCCGGCATGCCTTTGCAACAACTACGCTCAGTTACAGCTGTGTAGCTAACTTGAGCGTTGTGTTCTGTGCTTGCAAAATGTTCAAGGTTATCGAATCGCCCGCCCCTTGCGAAGCTCGTTCGGTTATAAGGTTTTATAAGAAACATGTCTGCTGCAGAAATTCACCGACAGATTTCTGAAGTTTACGGTGCTAATGCCATGTGTGAAGGAAATGTGGGTAAGTGGGTTCGAGACTTCAAAGATGGCCGCGACAATGTCCATGACGAAACGCGATCTGGCCGTCCATCTCTAATGTCAGACGATTTGCTATCTTCAGTTGAAGCGAAAATTCGTGACAACAGACACTTCACGATCACTACTCTCTCACACAAATTTCCGGAAATTTCGAGGTCTGTGATTTACAAAATTGTTCATACAAAATTAAACTTTAAGAAACTGTGCTCGCGTTGGGTACCTAAACTCCTGACGGAAGAGGACAAACACAAAAGACTCGAGAGTTCCTTGAATTTTCTGACACGTTATGACGAAAATGGTGACGACATGGTGAGTCGGATCGTAACTGGAGACGAAACGTGGGTTTCGCATTTCACTCCCGAATCGAAACAACAAAGCATGGAATGGAGACACACGCAATCTCCCGTAAAGGTCAAAGCCAAACAGACTTTGTCACAGCGCAAGATCATGGCGTCCGTGTTTTGAGATAGGCATGGTGTTTTGCTGGTCGACTTTATGGAACGAGGAACGACAATAAATGCAGAAGCCTACTGCCAAACTCTGAGGAAGCTGCGCAGAGCGATTCAAAACAAGAGACGTGGCATGCTCACAAAAGGAATTTTGTTTCTGCACGATAATGCAAGGCCTCACACTGCCACTCAGACCCGAGCTGCATTGGACTCTTTTGGCTGGGATGTTTTGGACCACCCACCCTACAGCCCTGACCTTGCGCCGAGCGTCTTTCATCTCTTCCGTCATCTGAAACATCACTTGGGCGGCAGCCGTTATGACGATGACGACGAATTGAAAACGGCCTTGAATTCTTGGTTATCACAGCAGGCGGCAAGTTTTTATGAAAAAGGTTTCAAAAATTTAGTTGTGCGATATGATAAGTGTTTACAAAAACTTGGAAACTATGTAGAAAAATAGATAAAAGTATGTAGATTCCAAAAATAAAATTGGTTTTTGCAAATTTCTTTTTGTTTTTATTTTATTTTCAAACTGCCCTTACTTTAAGAATACCCCTCGTATATATATATATATTTATATACATACATGTGTGTATGTGTGTTTGTGTGTGTGTGTGTGTGTGTGTGTGTGTGTGTGTGTGTGTGTGTGTGTGTGTGAGTGAGTGTGTGTGTGAGTGTATATTAAATATATACTATATAAAATATAATTAAAATAGTACGTATATATTAAATATTGTAATACGTTTTGGTGTAACCTAATAAGTGGAATAATATGTACCAAGTACAAGATAAGTTTTTAATCTATATATTTTTCAAAGATTTTCGCTAACCGATGAATTAACATTTTCAGGAGAATAAGTGGCAGACACAGTTTTATAAATGGTAAAACTTGTGTACATATAAGTGATTATATAGTAATTGCTTACATCAGCATTCACTTAATTACGCTATTCAAGCTTTATTATTTTGTTATGTAGATTACCTCTGCAGTTGTATCACCGGATTTTGTCTCTTTGAGTATATACTGATGTATATAAGTATATTGTACATGTACAACATGGTTACACATGTTTGTCAACCATTTTCAGTATGTTTTTACTGATTTATGAAAAGACCTGATTTTTAAGATAGTGAATATTTACAGGCAATATGTTTAAAATACATTATCCACCAATAACTAGAAAATAGATAAATATTATTTTAAACATCAAAAGGATTTCAAACTAATATTAAAACTAGAGGTTATTTCTCAAGCGTAATACACTAGAGCTTTATCATCATAAGCTATTTAGTTTGATAAGATACCAACATTTATTGATAATTTTATTAAAACACTGATGATATCGTTTCTTCTTTATACTGTATATCTACTCGAACGAGTCCACTGATTATTTCATTCACCTGAGGACTATACTGTCCAACATTGCTACATTCCATCGACAAAATACTGTATACTATACCGTATAAATAGTGTATATTAGCGATAAAACTGTATATTTTTCTCTGGATAGTGGAAATTATAAAAAAATAAATATTTCTATCACATAAGTTACTAAAACTTTTCTTTACCGGAACGTTGCAAGACCTTATGGTTAATACATACACTAAATATCCTACACAGTGCAATAACGCGTCTGAGTCTGTAGTGTATATATATATTCGACCACGTTTTCCATTTTTTGTGTGTGCATATTATTCAAATTCTATATATTATTCATATTATTCAAAGTAAATATGCCTACTTGAAAAATACACGGTTAAAACATTCACATATATAAATAGAACCAATTTGTAAACCTTAAATATATATAAATAAAAACAAATGAAATTTACTTTTACAGTATATTGTAAAAACAAACTTTTTTAAAGTAATAACTCTTTTTATAAATAAAGTGATTTAATTTTACTGATTTGTAACTAGGCATTTGATAACTAGGCAATTCTCCTTTAAGGACCCCGTGTGTGAGAGTTCATGTTTAATTGCATACGGTAATTTTTGGTTATTGAGTTCACGAATTCAACTCTTTCTCAGAATAAATTGGAAAAAGATGATGTTCTAACTTTACAACCTTGGAACAGTTTCACAAAACCATAATTTGTAATATTTCAGCCTGCTAATTTTAATAGTCTTAAGAGGATTAAACTAAATTATTAAAAGTGTTTAAGGTTCCAATTGGACCCAAAACTACTAATAAATCGTTTTATAGACCATAAACACCATGGCGATTTGTTTCTGTGGCTTTAATTTATTTATAATTAAAACCATTGAATAACAATAATGACTACTAAGGCCTAGACATCTAATGATTAAATAATTGTAAAAATATATGTGATATACGTATTAAATAGCATTAGAAAGCAATGTAAAATTGTTTTACCTGAGACTAAGCCATTATTCAAACAAGATTATCTTCTGAAAACCAAGTCTAAATCTACAGGTTTCTGTTAGAATAATTATTCGTAAATTACTTTTAGTTTTTCACTTCACGTAATTACGTAAATCGTCCACAAACCGGGGACGAATAATTTTCAGTTTCCTTTTCAACGCTGATTTTAAATTCTAGATTAGGGATGTGTCGAAATTATCCGCGTTACTGACGGTTGTAAACTCTCAACTTATAGAAGAAACCTTTTACAATCAGTGCTCTTCAAATTTATCTATTTCCTGGATAATTTTATAACAAATACCGTATAACTACATCAACTAATGACAATATTATTCTCCAGATTATAATGATAAGTTGCAATTAAACAACCAATTATTGGTACAATAGTAAAAACAACCATAATTAGTTGAAGGTAATTACACACGGACTTTATCTAGGCAGTGATACGATCTATGGAAGGTTAAAATTATTTCGCTCGTAAAAGGAAATTTTCAATGCTAAAATCCTTACTTAAAAAAATTTCCTCATTTAACTAATTTTATTATTTTTGTCGCAATTGTCTTTTACCTATTGCACTCTTTATTAAAAGTTGATGTTTATGTCCTGTATACTTCAGGATACACGTGTAGTCTACGAATTTAGGCATATTATTGGCTGGAACATCTTAGTAATAGTTACATGAACGTGTTATTATTACTTAATTTCCGTAGTATTATACTCTATGAAATGGCTTTCTTCATATTTTTTTTCCTTCAAAACCTAAGTAAAAATAAAAACATAATAGTGCTTAAAGTTGAGTTCAGAAGTATGAGAAGCTAGAAAAAAATTATGAAAGCTATAATATAATACCCTTAGATTGCTCAAATGCCCTAAATATTTAACAATTTGCATATTTCACCGATTGCAGGTTTGTCAAAGAAAAAAGATACCATCTATAGAACAAGAAATTTAGAATGACTAAAGAACTGTTCGGCTGATGTTAATTTCTGGCCTTGATCGAAAAACAACTAACAAAATCTTAAGAGGTACGCCAGAAAGTAATCAGTATATCTGAAAGCAAAAATAGAATAATAAATGAACAACGATAACCCTTGCTACAAATATTTAAATACCCTTGATGTACATTTCACTAACGACGTTAGCATCATCAAAGGGTACAAATACACTATGAGCATATTTGTAAGCTTCTCATGATGCCAACAGTGTTAGTGAAATGTACATCAAGGGTATTTAAATACTTGTAGCAAGGGTTATCGTTGGTAATTTGTTATTATTCTGCTACTGTGCTCTGAATAAATTTGCAAAAAAGATTAATGCAACTATAGTCGAATTCGATTATTGCATTAGAGCTATACATAAATTGTGTTCATAAATTCGAAAAGAATAGTTGCGAAGCTCAAGAATTGATTCCGGTACCCATCTCTGAAAAAACTACCAATAAGCAAACTAGGTGATCTTATTTGCTACAACTTACGCTAGGTATAGAATTCCGGACCGACCTGCAGCAGCTTTGACGTCAGCATTGTTAAAGGACAGTGAATATGGTTAATGGACCTTCAGCAGCAGCAATATTAGACAAAAATGTAATGAGGCATTCCATAAATAAAAATGATTGCAGCGAAGAAGATATATTGCAGTCGTTGTACTTTGACGGGGAAATCGAACAAACGTTATACATTGAGACAAGTAAAAAGGGTTAAAAGCACAAGCGAGTATCATACACCAAGAAGACCATTTGCAACTCATGTAAGAAAATGGTTCAAAATATGTAGGTCATGTAAACCCTCTATCTTGAAAGTCGATTGACATAAATAATGCTATTTTTGAGTACAGGACAGAAAAAAACATTACTTTGAAAAACAATTTTCTGAAGTGAATCATATGTAATGTAAAAATTGCATTTTAATAACTGCAAAAATTTTGAGTTTTTGAAGCGTACACGAACCGTTATAACATTTATATGTATATATATATATATATATATATATATATATATATATATATATATATATATATATATATATATATATATAGTTTAGGGATGGTGAGCTTTCCTATTGTAAATGGCGTTACTTCTCGTGCAAAGCTGACATTTGAAATCTTTTTCTCACTGTTGAGGGTATTTAGTACCGAGAAAAATTCAGTACCTGGTGAAACCATCTCTGAAGTTGGTTGTATGTTGTCTCAAAATTAGATCTCAATCTCAGAATCATCTGAATTTTCGAAGTGTACACAAACCAAAATGACATTTATATTTATACAGCAAATGGAAAAATGCGTTTATGAATTCAGTTTTGGAACATTTTCAGTATAATAATAATTTCATTTATATTCAATACAGGGGCATTATTTTGACAGTAGATTTGAAAATGCTCGTGCAATAAACCTTAGACAGAACCTTGCATCATAAAACAAGTTTTACCGTAACTGGAGCGCTGGGACTACAGCCGAAGCTGTAGGATTACACGGTTTTGCATTGGCAGGATTGGACAGAAGTGTAAAATCATATGTTAACGTATTTTATTAGCTTTTAACGATTTTAATGTTATAACATACTGAGGGACGGGTAATGGGTAATAATTTTTAAATTTATTTTTATAATTACATCATTAAGTATAAAATAAATCCCTTTGTTTCCCTTCGTTTTTAAATTAGTTTTTCTAGATTAAAATGTTGATAAACTTTACCATAATGATATCAGAGAATTTTGTATATAAGTAGCTACATAGAAAGAATTATGCTAAGCTCTATAAGATCAATATTTTTAAATAGAAATACTGTAGCAAAAAACAATGGAAGTAAATTTAAACTGAGATGTATATACAACATAATTACGGCATGGACACCTTGTTGAAAATTCTCATAATATACGGTTAATCAATTATATTTTGACTATAGGGTGTATTGTCGTCATCGGGTATTTTCCTGCTCACGCGATACCATCAGGTTTTCTCTTAAAACCAGAAAATTATTAATTCTTTATTTAGACTCTATCTAACTAATTCCACCAACCCTTCATTATACTTCTTCTTACATGTTCTCCTATAAACACCTTTTTAGCCCCTTAAGGAAGAAGGTCTATTTCAGGTACGGGTCGCGTCACACGTGTTACCATCCTGCATCCAAACCTCTTACGAGGGGGTTTTATGTTTCCGACTTACGCTACTTTCGTTCTCAATCGGTTTCGATCCTTCCTACCTCATAATAGACATGCTAATTAGATGGTTGAAAACAGAAAAACACAATGTTAATTACCAGATAACCAACATCACTTATTTGGAAGTAAATCTCAAACATCTTATTCCACTTAATAATAATTGTTTAAATTAAAATAATAAACTTGGCATTGATCATTGTTTGAGTTCAGTTTATTGTCAAAATAATTTTTGTTTTTGTTTTGAGTTGATCATTTGCAGATTATTTTATATGTACAATAGTTAATAAAACTACAATTGCTGGTGCTGTATATCTAAGCAAATGTTAAAACGCCGTACTGAAATTGTATTTAAATTATTTTTTATATTTTATTTATACTAAAATTATGTTATTATTTATCTCTAATATGAGTTAATTATAAACAAAAACAGTAAAATGTTTTAAGTTTTATCGTAATTCGCCAATTCCAGGGAAAACTCTTATGTAGCATTTAAGAACGAAACTGTGGGCAATTTGCAGATTAAAACCAAAATATACGGCTGTGGATTTGTTTAAACGCTTTTGCTATTAACCCAGTTTGTAATAATCTCATTTGCTACTAGTTTCTTTTTCCTTCAAGAGTTCTTATGAAAATATTATTCATAGGTAATTACTGTGAAATTATCGGCCTCTTCGTAAAGTGCTGACTAACATTCAACAACAAAGTATATGACAACGCTTTAAAAAAATTAGAAGTTATTCACCATGAATTTGGAGTTTAAAGTACAAGGAAACTATACTGAGTATTTTACCCAGTTCATATTGTCCCTGTACTAGATAAACTAGAATGCACGTTTTTATAAAATAATTATTATAGATTGCTTTAAACATTTTGTCTACCTGGTGTTTGATATTCTTTTTATTCATGAAACAGAATAAAAAAGTAAAATGTTATAAAAACGTTTTTTGAAAACTCTTTTTTTGGTACCTATTTACCTTAAATTCAATCACCATTGCAGGATATACCTTTAGTTGCTATTGTTGACAACAACTTAAAGCAACTGTGGCGTAAATGTTTATATTAATTAAAACAACCTCTCACCACAAATTCAACAAATTTTATTTTAACCTTATGTACATTTCGACTACAAAGTCATCATCTTCAGAGGTAATTTTACAAATAACTGTTATTTGTAAAAATACCTCTGAAGATGATTACTTTGTAGTCGAAATGTACATAAGGTTAAAATAAAATTTGTTAAATTTGTGGTGAGAGGTTGTTTTAATTAATATTGCTATTGTTGGTTGTATAAGAGAAACGCCTCCGTATGAAAGCAATAGCTGGAAAGGAAAACTAGGTAAATGGTGAGAAACTAACACGTGCGAAACGATTCCTACACGTCAGAGGGATTTTATTGATCTGTGCTAATGCTGACTATTGCACAATATGAAATGTTATTAGTTACTAGTCTATAAAGTATAATTAAACGGTATATATTTTGCGTAATTGAGGATGTGCATGCTTTACAACATCCCAGTACATTGTGAAAAAACTTTTGATCGAATATTCTGCAAATATTCGTACTCCTCGTTTATCGGGTGAGTATGAGCTCTATTTCGTTTAGATTACATACGAGATTACATACAAATCAAAAGTAGATATTTATCATTTAAATTCCATACATTGACGCGGTGCCTAAATATATTTTTCTATTTTAAAAATCGATAGTAAAGTTTTCAATTTAAATGTTATACGACCATTTTTGGTTTGCCAGCGATTTTATCCCCTTAGATTGACAGTGAATTAAAAAAAAGGCCATCCTTTTCATTGATATTTTAAGAAAGTCGTAAGAATTTCTTTGCGATTCCTTTGTCTGGGATTTCTTAGGCATGACCATAGTTTCTTATGCATTTATTGTATTCAATCTCTTTATTCCTATATAAATCTCTTCTGTTCAACCTTTATCATCTCCCTAACACATAGATAATCATCATTTCATACGCAATTATACCTCGCAACTGTGGTTAATCTTTTGCAAAAATGAATAGTCATTAGATTTAAGGTACCTTTTTTTGTTATTTTAAATTAAATTTTTCCGACCTTTACAACACGAATTACAATACTGTTTTTGACTGCAGTAGGTCAAAATAGAGGTTTGTATTCTTTGTTTGTTATATAATGTGGACCCGGAGAATAAAATTTAAATCTCCTATTAACTCTTTCCTTAATTTTATTATAATGTTTTATTTATAAAGTTTTTAATTATAATTCAAATTAAAAACGAAGTTTTACAAAACAAATTAAACGCGTGACAAATTGAATAGACATGTCTTTGCATCTGCAAAAGGTATGATATCTTTATAATATATTGCAGTCCGGAGATTCTCTATTCTGTTTTATTATTACTTGATTTAAAAAAAAAAACGTCTGTTTTAAATGAAATACATTTTAAGTTTTATAGAAAATTAGTTCACACTTCAACAATGTCAATATTTTGTAAACGATCACTTTAATATGTTCACAAAACAAATCAAACATAAATTCACACTCTTCATTATTATCGTCTTGACTGTTCTTCATCCTGACATTGGTAAACGAAATTCTAAATAAATCAATATATAGGCCTGTTTGGAATGGGTTCTGTTATTGCATAACAAAATCAGCAATTCCTTTCTGAAACACTTTATTCTACGAGACACCTCATTTGCAAGGGGAAGGAATACAAAGTAAATTTATCTTTTCTTAAGACTTATCGAAGTCACACGTCGTTTGTTCCATTTGTACGAAAAGAGTTATTTAGTGACAAGGTTTGTCAACGGTTTACTTTATTCACTATCATTTTTTCAATATCCGTATATAAAGCAAGATATGTATTTATAAAATTATGACAATAAATCAACACCTATAATAAAATCAAAGCTTGGAACTTTTACCTTGAGTGATTTATAATTGAACAAATAAGATAAAGTAAAGTAATTAGTATTGGTGGAGAAGGTTCTCAACCGTCAGGGACAAATTCAAAATAGGATATCTTGCAACACAGGTACAACTTGAAAGAATATGGCCAATCTGTTGCAGGTTTATTGAGAAATTTGTGTTGAGTTGATTTGGTTTTGTTATAGTTTTCCCACTCTTTCATTTTATAGAACGTTTATCATAAATTACTTGTCATTACAGTTTCTCAGATTCATAAAAATTTAGTCTACATATGAATTAGTTATTGAAATATAAATCATTAGGAATAAGAAATTGTTTGGTCCTTTTAGAGAAGACGTGTCGATGACTACGTACAGGAAATTGATAAAATAAAATGAAAAAAATATTTCTACTTATAATTATTGTGTTTTAGAAGTAATTAGTAATAGATATTGCATTAATGTTAGAACGTAATCTCGAAGTAAGAACCGCATAAGCCTTGGAAGAAGGAACGACATACAATACAAAATAAACATGTGTTACACTAAACCATTATAACTTTTTTATCTAATGCTTTGTCCGTTGCGAACATTGCCGCCTAACAATCCTGCTATGGTTTTATTAACAAATATTCTTTGTAGAATGCAGATCCGATTAGATGAGCAGATGACCGTCCTAACTATCGATGCAAGATATAGAAACAAGAGTGTTAACACCTATTTGATCCATATCAAATAGCTGAGAAATCCAATGTTCCCTATGCTCAAACGATGAACTGAGCATTCCAGCTTTCCTCTCTTAATTGATATTTCTTTGTGTCTCATTTTAAACGAGTTGTACTTCTCTGGTAATGATTTGGAAGGTCTATAATAATTATGGAGTTCCACATCATGTAAAGGTTCACCCTAACCATGATTCGTAGAATAGAACAGTAAATACTTATGTAAGCTATTAAGCAAAGTGGGTTAAGCTGATCGAGGTAAATATGTACTATGAAAAATATTAATAATACACTTTAAATAGCGTAGTTTTAAATTTATTACTCATTTACCAATTATCTGACTTAATTTGATGCCCAGATAAAACATGTTTATCGTTCGACATTTATATCTTTGTGTTCTTGTTTCTTCGTACAGATTTAAACAAGAAACATTTTGATTAAAATAATAATAATAATAATAATAATAATAATAATAATAATGTATTTAAAACTGAAACGGGGTGTTTCTAAACGCAATTAAGATTCTTGGTATCATTTCGTACAAGATGTCTTGTCAGAGTGTAAATTTTATTTATTTTCTTAGCCCTTAAGAAAAGTCAATAAAAGAAACAGCTTTTCCTTAATTGCTAAATATTTAGTTAGGTTGATGGTAATTTGGAAGAGGGAATAGCTTAGTAATAAACGACTAAAGACTGTAATTGAATACCTAGACGGATTTGTTATCTAAAAATGTTACAAATCTTAATCCGAATTTTAGAAAACGTAAACGTGTGGAATACCACTACAAACAATTGTAATAAAAATTTATTGTCAAGTGTAGATTTTACTTTAATGGTACCATTACTTTGTAGAGTCCCCTAATCTGTGTTTAGAGGAATAGAAAGCATCTGTGCTTCAGAAATGTCTCGTTGTAAAATTGTACTTGAGCAGAACGAAGATATAAATACACTTTCCCAACAAACTTCAAAAATGATTTTTTCCTAATGCAGATGATATATATTACATTTTAAATATATATTAGAGATTCATTTACTGTACTAAATAATGTTTAACAAATACGATCTACTGTGCACGACCTAGCCATACTTGTATCATTTAAAACTCAGTCCATTTTTAGTCCAAATACCATTTGGTTTACAACATAAACTGCATAGATTGTGAAATAATTTTGTGAAAAAACGGTTAGAGTGTGGAACCGAGTGGAAGTTTCCCTAACAACGTGACTACTACTGGCTCGACTGCTTACTTTTGCTGGTAGATGAACTAATAATTGTAGACAGAGTCTGGATTATAGTATAATTGCGAAGAGAAATTACTTGTTTATGGAATTATTTTAAAATAATAATAATAAAATTAAAGCAATAGTATAAACTAAAAATGTAACTAGTTTTCAGTGTAAAATATAATAGCTATTGCTATCAGAATATACGTAGCAGTCCGTTGCAAAGAGTTAGTTAACAACTGACTGTCACCTACCTGTACTGTCCTAGCGCATCTGGATAAGTGACTCTGTCCAGGGCGCATCAAACCTAGTGATTTTTCACACGATGATTTGCATATACGGACTTAAACTTTTCATTTTGGCATATTTACTTATGCTGTTTTACACGGAAATTGTGAAATCGCACCTTGAACTACACCACCTCTATAAGTAAACAAATTATTATAAATCTGTATTAAGTTCAATTATTGTACAGCGAAATCACGTTTTATTTTCTGAAAAATTAACATTTTACAATATAACTTTATGGTCAAAAAAGCAAAGAGGTACCCAAAAACTGTACACTTTTATTAGGACTTATCCTAGCCACGTCTCTTCTGTTATAAATGTAGATAACTCATTCTACAGTGTTTGTTTTAAAATTTTGTATTTTCGTTACAAACTTTGCTTTCGTTGTTAATGACCTAAAACAGTTCTCTAGCTAATATCAAGCTCCTTTAAAGTACTCAGTGGAATACACTAAATATTACTGCAAGCAAAGTACGGTGGAATACAGTAAATACTACTGTATTCAAAGTAATTAAGTAAAATACAATAAACCACTGTAAACAATTGTACTTAAATGGAATACAGTAAATACTACTGTAATCAAGGTAGACCTACCTAAGTGGAATGCAATAAATACTTCTGCAATGATGTTGCAATCATTACATTCTTAAGTTGAAAACAGCAAATGCTACTCAATTCAAGGTACTTAAATGGAATACAATATTTACAACTGTAAATAAAGATACTCAAGTGGAATTCAGTAACCACTATTGTATTCAAGGTAATTAAGTGGAATGAAATAAATGCTACTGTAAACAAAGGTACTTGAATGGAATAAACTAAATACTAGTGTATTTTAAGTACTTATATAGAGTAAATACTATAGTACTAGAGGTACTTAAGTCGAATACAATAAATACTACTCTATTCAAAGTACTTGAGTGGACTAGAACAAATACTACCATCCTCACCAGCCCACATCTTGTCATGCATTGGACATACCCCGGAATTCATCTACAAGGAACCAGCAGAAGTAAAAAGCCTTCTAAAAGAATATGATCTCATGAAGTTAGTCTAAAGACCTAGGGATAAGAAAGAAGAAGAAGACAACTACTTAAGTTGAATACAGTAAGTACTACTGTATATATCTTAAGGTACTTGAGTTGAATACTATAAATACTACTATAACCAAGGTACTTAAGTTGAATACAGTAAGTACTACTGTATATATCTTAAGGTACTTGAGTTGAATACAGTAAATACTACTGTAACCAAGATACTTAAGTTGAATACAGTAAGTACTACTGTATATAAGGTACTTGAGTGGAATACAGTAAATACTACTGTATTCAACCTACTCGAATGGAATACCATAAACACTACTGTTCTCAAGGTACTTAAGTTGAATGCAGTAAGTACTACTGTATTTAAGGTACTTAGGTGGAATAGAGTAAATACTACTGCATTCAAGGTACTAAAATGGAATACCATAAATACTACTGTTCTCAAGGTACTTAAGTTTAATGCAGTAAGTACTACTGTATTTTAGGTACTCAAGTGGGATACAGTAAATACTATTGTATTCAAGGTACCTAAGGGGAAAATAGTAAATGCTAATGTTTTTAAAGTACTTGAGTGAAAATTTAAAAATATGTTTCTAATGTAGGGTTTCAAACAAAATGCTTCCCCTTTATTTACAAATGGCTCTTTTTCTTAGCAATATTGATGAGTGTGAACCCATTATATTTTAGAGCAACTTAACTGAGGTTGAATAACAACTTTAGGTTTCGCTGGAATCTGATCTGAATGCAATTGTGTATATCTGCCAATACCTAAGTGGTACATATCTGATAGGGGCTCTGCTGTTATACTCAAAAACAGATATTTGTAATACTCGTATAAGCAAAGTATATGATTTGTACTTATTCCAACTGTCATATTTAAATAATGATTGTGTTTTAAGAGGTTAACTTTAAAGAACTATTGTTGAAAAAAGTTACTGAACATTAAAGTCTATCAACTGGGTAAGTAATATATTCGCCACTACTTTGTAAGGGAAAATATAATGGTACCTGAATCAGTAAGACAATAGTCTTGCCTTTGGAGCGTCAAAAAGATTTTGAGTTTTTCTTTTGCAGTTTTAATTTCTTCAGGAGACTGCTTTAAAGGTTTTCATATATTAACAGAAAGGGCATGACACTTCGGCTTTAACGGTTTCTGACGTATTCATTTACAAAGAAAATTAAATGCTGACGTACGTTAGAATGCAAAGAATTCCCTATATCTGTAGAAACAAGCTTTCTAATTTTTCAAATAATAAATCACATAAATAAATTGTCTGCCGTTTAACAACGAGCGGAGCAAATGTGTAATTCACAGAAACTTTATATTATTGTTTACGGTATGTGACTTTTTGTTGATAAAATAAAAAATTATAAAATAGCTGTTACATTTAAATTATTATTGTGGTATCTTATTCTGTATACAACTATAACACTGTTAGTGAAAGGCTGCCAAACATTGTAGTACTCATGAAGTGTTAATCTCTTTAATAGAAAATGTATTAACTAACAGAAACATGTACACTAAGCACAATTATTAGTCTATTTACTCAAGTGACGTTTCAACGAATATGTAATCATCTTTAGTGGGTTATAAAACTACAAAACATAATTATAAGTCAAATGAAAATTGTTTGAGCTTGTACTAATGCAGTTAATAGTTGTAAGTTAGTTTACATCTTTTTATTAAACTGCATGTTGATAGCTAAGCTCATTTCACTATTAGTTTTTATAATAATAAAATTATTATTATTTTAAGAATAAATAAATTATTAATATTTGTATTTATTTTTTTTCGAAGTAGATATGATCAGTTATGTACAAAACAAAAACAAAGGTTTCTAGTCTTTATGTAAAACTATAATGCATCTACAAAAAAAACCTAAAAAACAATAATATTTCTGGAATTACAAAACTAACTTTTTTATTATTGTAAAAATAAAAGTACTAAATATTAAACTTGTTTCTGCTTTTTTATTAGAAATAGGTAACAGCATTTCAATTATTTTATTGTGATAATTTAAAACACATTAAACTTTTACTAGATTACGTTTATCTAGAACAAGAAACATTTCTCTTCTACTCTGTAACTCTATTACACTTTCCCATCTCAACTTAAATGTGAGCCCGATAAATCTGCGACAGTGAAATACATCCCAACAATGCATATTGGAATACCGGCATTCTAACTTTCCCATTTCAACTCTACAGAACGTTCTGGCTCCATTTATATTATCAGATTCAAAGTTCTTTTGTAAAACGTAATACATGTCAGTCTTAATTTACATCACGAAGTTACTGTTTCTAAATATTTATTGACTTGTTTAAAAAAATATATACTTAAGACATTTAATAAATAGTAAAAGGTTTTTAAATTATTATTTTGTTATTATTTACAGAGGATTTTTACTATACAACATCATATGTTTGTTTATAAAATATGTTCAAAACTTCATATATTTCGTTTTTGGATTCAATTTTATACTTAATACACCTAAAACTGTAGCAGTAAGTAAAGATTATTTTAAGTAAAGTCCATAAAAGGAAATCAGTAAATATATAAGAAAGACCTCCCAATCAGACAATAGCGGCTTTGCAGATGTGGACGATGGAATATGTTTGTTAGAGCTAGATAAAATATAATTGTAGTTTTCTGATAATGTTAAATTGATAAAACTGTCTAGAGCCATACGACGTTGCGACACTACATAATATGTAATAGAATAAAACATACATATTTTTAAATTCAAGGTAATTCATGCGACGCTTCTCTAATACATTTTGAACAATGCATTTTTCAATATTAATACTTATATTCAATAAAATGATTATTAATTTTTTCTGAAAATCGCAGTTGAAATAGAATTTAAAAAAACACGATGTGTAGGGTGTATGTCTAATAACTCTTCATGAATTTAATTAAATATGCATAAAGCGATCCAATAAAATACAATCAAGTCATGCTCTATTTCTACTTAGATCTAGGTACATTCAATTTAATATCTTGAAGTAAATATAGTTTGAACTGCACATCTTTTATGCAACATAAGCAGCACATAATATAATTTATGCACTACACATCAGTTTGGACAATTCTCTAATAGACTACATAATTATAAAACAAGTAGCACCTTTCATATTACTATTTGTCCTTAATTAAATAAAACCTAAATATAATTTAACTAAAATGTTTCTTCAATTTCCTTTTAATAAGAGTTTTATTATAGTCCTACAATGTCTTCATTAGCGAAAAGAAATGCAATAAAAATATTATATTAACATAGATCTCTCTAGTTTTTCATTTTGATCAGGTCCGCGCTGAGAAATTTCGTTCCCCTGGGAGAACCTGAGTTCGGGACCTTTCTTTACTTCCAACATATGCCAATACAACCCTGTATATTGCATGACATTAAAAAAATGTTGTTCCCGAGTTGAAATCAACTAGACCTACTGAATTTAATCTATGTATGTTTGGTTTTGTTGATATAAAACTGCAGTTCGTTTACAGCAACTAAGACATTGCATTTTGTGTGAATAGAACATTTCATTTAATGAGTTTTATTTTGAAAATACAAGCTTGAAAAATTGTACAATGTACTTTTTATACTTTAATGGTATAATGTTTTTATCTCTTTAACAGATCTCACCACAAGGTTAATTATTATCTTACAGTAAAAAACATCAACCTGGCCGGGCCCCTCCTTAGCCAGTTCCCCTAGGCATCCCCCCCAACCTTGACGGGCCCCTCCTGAGCCAGTTCCCCTAGGTATCCCCCACGTCCCCTCTCTGGGCGGGCCTGTATTTGATATACATTCGTGTAATACCAAAAACCAATATTTCCCTGGAGAAAACCACAAAGGTCCACCATCTTCCAAGACCATCTAATCTTAGTGCATCCAAAAATCAGCCTACTTGAATTACTTTGTTACATATTATCAAGTAAAAGATGATTTCGTATTTAACAAAATGCATCCATCATGGCGTTAGTAGCATTTAAAAGATACAAATTATATAATTTCACTTCTGATTCATTTTATTATAACTGTAATTTCTAACGGGAATAAATTAGGAAAGTACGACAAGACAGCATGAGTACGTATTACTAATTCATTGTGGAATAAAATAAAAAAAAGTGTTAGAAATATAGAAGTCAGTCGGAGAACGAAATGTAAAAGAGTGATCTGGCATTTTATTAAATCTGGCATAAATGCAAGTTGTATGTTAAAAATAAATGCCTATGTCAAGTAAGATATTTATGGACAATGATATCTACATTTTTAAACAAATATGTACTTCATTTGCAGCATTGGGGTTTCATTGTTTTTTTAAAACAGATCTTTACTCAGTCAATATTTAGTTTCCTAGAAAATACACCTACATATTTTATAAAACTTTATTTTGTTTTGGTGTTGCCTACGTTTAATAGTTATATAGCATCTAATGTTTTTACTCCCCCCCAGAGGGCGACATTAAAAGTTCCTGAATGGCAAGCCATTTCCGTTTTCTCTTAGTGTTTATAACTATCTTGGGAAACATAACTTCCCATTCCATATTCATGAATTTCCGGTTGGATGAAGCTCAGAGCGGGAGTTTAAACAAATTATTGTTTTACTCTTTATAAACTGTAAACGTACTATGCGTAACGGTTACAGTACAGGCGCATCTTGATTTATAAACAAATCATACTACATCCATTAACATCAGAACAGTGAATATTGGTCTTTAATATAAATAAGATATAAAGCTGGGGTTGTAATTGTATTACAATTATTTAGTAATTTATTGAGGATGAAATTTTATTAAATAAATAAAATTACAAAAACAAGGTATATGGACATTTTTAACAGAGTATATGGACACTTCACGAGAATATTTAAAAAAAAACTGGGTAATTATTCCCAGTAATGCATGATAACATTCCCGTACGAAAAATCACGGTAGAGATCATGACTTTGGTTTATCTCAGTTATGACATGTCATGCACAACTATTTACACTTGTTTTTTTAAAAACATTTACAAAAATAGATCTTTATTTTGCATATTAATCAAGAACCTAACTAAAATAATCCGTTTTAACTGTAAGTAAAACATATTATTACTTACATTCTAAAGATTGTTACTTAAAACAAGCCTCAAATAAGTTTAGCCTACTTTTCCACAATAATATTCATTAGATAAGTAGCATCCCGTCCCTTTAAAAGAGCTCCGTATGATCCCCTTATTTCATTCGTTTCCCTTTTGTTTTCTATGACCCCCTTCCCTTAATTTCTTTTATTTGAAGTGAGGAAGGAAATTAAATTATATCGATTTTTCACATGTTCTATTATAAAAAACCAAAAGACTACCCTTTTTGCCATTATGTCACAATCATTCATCTAAATACTTCGATGTATGAGTAGAACGTTTTCATATTTGTTTCCTGACTTATATAATTAACAGACTTTAAATTTTGATGAACAAAAATATTAAAAAAACAATACCTCTTGTGTATATAAAAAAACACATTTTTTCAAATTAGAAATGTAACAATTTTTTGGCTTTTTGTTACACAAAAAGAAAGAAATGAAAGGGATTAAACTTCTATTTTTAGGTTAAACATCTTTCAACATTCTTGTAAGGAAGTAGAAACAGAACAGAAAAGAAGTCGGGACCTTTCACTACTTCCAACATAGGTAAACACAACCCTTTATATTGCATGACATTATACAAAAAATGTTGTTTGCCGAGTTAAAACCAACTAGCCCTACTGAAACTAATTTTGTGTATGTTTAGTTTCGTTGAAACAAAACATCCGTTCGTTGACAGCAACTTGACATTGCATTTTGTCTGATTTGAACATTTCATCTAATGAGTATTATTTTGCCTTTAAAGCTTGAAAAATTATACACTACACTTTTTTTACTTTATTGGTATAATGTTTTTATCTCTTTAATAGATATCACCAAAAGAGTAATTAATATTTTCGGCAGTGAAAAACACCAACCTGCCCGGCCCCTCCTGAGCCGGTTCCCCTGAGCATTCCGCCCCCCATGTCCCCTCTCTGGGTGGGCCTGTATTTGATATACTTTCGTGCAAAACCAAAAACTAATATTTCCCTGGAGACCACCAGGTCATCCATCTTTCAAGACCATCTAATCTTAGTGCTTCTAAAAATCAGCCTACATTATTTACTTTGTTACACATTATCAACTAATAGATGATTTCGTATTTAACAAAATTCATGCATCATGCTATCTTTAATAGCATTTAAAAGGTAAATTTATATAATTGTACTTCTGATTCATTTCATTATAATTTGTAAGCGGTATAAATTAGGAGAGTACGAGTGAGACAGCAGAAAACGTAGTACTAATTGAATTGTGGAATAAAAATATAAAAAAATTGTTAGCAATATTGAAGTAAGTCGGAAAATAAAAAGTGAAAAACTGTTTGGATATTTCAATAAATCTTACATAAATGCAAGTTGTAGGTTAAAAATAAATCCCTATTGCCAAGTAAGATATTTATGCACAGTTATATATACATTTTCAGCATGTGGTCCTATTTTTTGTAAGTAATAGTGTTCCATTATTTTTTTAAAAGAAGCATTTACTCAGACAATATTTATTTTCCTAGAAAATATACCTACATATTTATAAAACTTTATTTCGTTTTGGTGTACTTTAATAGTTATATAGCGTCTAATGTTTTTACTCCCCCCTAGAGGGTGAGATTAAAAGTTCCTGAATGGCAAGCCATTTCTGCTTTCTGTTAGTGTTTATAACTATCTTGGGAAACATAACTTCCCATTCCGTATTCATGAATTTCCGGTTAATAAAGCTCAGAGCGGGAGTTTAAACAAGCTATTGTTTTACTCTTTATAAACAGTAAAGTTATTATGCGTAAAGGTTACAGTACAGGCACATCTTGTTTTATAAACAAATCATATTACATTCATTATTACCAGAAGAGTGAATATTGGTCTTTAATATCAAACAAATATGGGGTTGTAATTGTATTACAATTAGTAAATTATTGAAGATGAGATGTTAGTAAATAAAACAAAATACAAAAAATGGGTATATGGACAATTTAAACAGGGTATATGGACACTTCACGAGAATCTTTATGAAAGAAACTGGTTAATTATTCCGGCATGCATAAAAACATTCTCTTACGAAAAATTACTGTAGAGATCATTATGAAGATTTTGTTAAAAGTTGGTTTATCTTAGTTATGACATGAAATGAACAACCATTTACACTTGTTTATTTAAAGACATTTACAAAAATAGCTCTTATTGTGCATATTAATAAAGAACCTAACTAGAATAATCCGTTTTTATAGTAAGTAAAACATATTCCTACTTATATTCTAAACATTGTTACGTAAAACAAGCTTAAAATAAGTTTAGCTTACTTTTCCACAATAATATTCAATAATTAAGTAGCATTCTGCTTTAAAGAGCTCTGTATTATCCCCTTATTTCAATAATTCCCTTTTTATTTTCTAAGATCCCCTTTCCCTAATTTCCCTTATTTGAAGTGAGAAAGGAAATTAAATTATTTAGGTTTTTCATGTTTTATTATAATAAAGCCCAAGCATACCCTTTTCTGCCATTAATTCACAATCCTTCGTCTAAAGTTTTTGAGATATTATTAGGCTTTTTCTGATTTTTTTCTGAATAATAGAATTAACAGACTTCATATTTTGATGAACAAAAATACGATTGATGAATAAAAACAATACCTTTATGTAAATAAAAATACGTTTACATTTTTACGTTAAACATTTACAAAAAGTTTTGTAAGGAAGAAGAAACAGTTGTGTTTTAAACGCAAATTTTTTGTCTGTAAATCTAGACCGACAAACTATGTTTAAAAAGTATTTACTTATAAAAGCATGTCTTGTCGATTATTCAATTTTACTAAAAGCTCGTCTGCTTAAGAGGACGTGTATTCTGTATAACCATAATGCTTCAGTCTGCGAGAGACATTTGTTATATTTTAAAATAATGGTTCAGAGATTTTAAATTCTTGCAGCAAAAAATACACCAATAAGTAAAATGCAATGCTTCGTTTTAATGCAAATACTCGTTTACTGTTTATTCATAGAATGTTGCTTAGTTTCAAAGCGTTACTTAAAGATCTAATTTATTCATTTCAGAGTAAATGGTGCATAGAAGGGTTTAGAAAGGGTTTAAATATGTGCATTTTCAAAGCGCTGACAATTATTTAGAAAAAAATATTGAACATGAGATATTATCAAATAAAACAAAATACAAAAAATGGGTATATGGACACCTCACGAGAATCTTTATGAAAGAAACTGGTTAATTATTCCCAGACATGTATGAAAACATTCCCGTACGAAGAATCACTGTAGAGATCATGAAGTTGGTTTATCTCAGTTATGACATGACATGAACAACTATTTACACTTGTTTATTTAAAGACATTTACAAAAATAGATCTTATTGTGCATATTAATCAAGAACCTAACTAAAATAATCCGTTTTAACTGTAAGTAAAACATATTATTACTTACATTCTAAAGATTGTTACTTAAAACAAGCCTCAAATAAGTTTAGCCTACTTTTCCACAATAATATTCAATAGCATAATATTTAATAAAATAGCATCACGTCCCCTTAAAAGAGCTCTGGATTATCCCCTTATTTCATTTATTTCCCTTTTGTTTTCTATGATCCCCCTCCCTTTATTTCCCTTATTTGTTGTGAGGAAGGAAATTAAATTATTTCGAATTTTCATATTATCTATTATAAAAAATCAAATGTCTACCCTTTTCTGCAATTATTTCACTATCATTCATCTAAATATTTTCATATTTGTTTTCTAACTTATAGAATTAACAGACTTTAAATTTTGATGAACAAAAATATTAGAAAACGATACCTCCTGTGTATATAATAATAAGCACATTTTTTCAAATTAGAAATGTAACAATTTTTTTGTCTTTGGTTACAAAAAACGAAAAAAATGAAATGGATTAAACATCTATTTTTACGATAAACATCTACAAAAATTCTTGTAAGGAAGTAGAAAGCGTTGTGTTTTAAACGCATGTTTTATGTTTAACGAAAATATTTGCTAAATACTGTACAGCCTGTAAATCTAGACCGACAAACTATGTTTGAAAAGTAATTACTTATAAAACATGTCTTGTCGATTATTCAATTTTACTAAAAGCTCTTCCCTTAAGAATACGTGTATTCTCTCCAACCATAACGCTTCAGTCTCCGAGAGACAATTGTTATATTTTAAAATAATGTTTCAGAGATCTTAAATTCTTGCAGCAAAAAATACACTTATAAGCAAAATGCAATGTTTCGTTTTAATGCAAGTACAAGTGTACAGTTTATTCGCAGAAAGTTTCTTAGTTTCAGAGCGTTAGTTGAAGATTTAATTTATCCATTTCAGAATTAATGGCGAAAGATAGAAGGATTGCAATATTTGCATTTCCAAAGCTCTGACTATATTTTTACCCAAGAAATAATAAAATGTTTGAATTCCCTACCTTTGAGTTAGATTTGCTCTAAAGCGGTCTGACATTGGCGAGAAAAGCATTTTGTAAATTTCAATTTGAATTTAGAGAACACCTCCGCAATACTCCAATTATTTCATTGATATACTAAAATTTGAAAGTATATTATTGTATATTAGGATGAAAGTTTACTGTTACTCCTCAACGTTCGTACTTATATGAAATACGCTGCATGGAATTAAATGAATAAAATATAGCACACTATTAATGGTGGTTCAAATTTTAAAAACCATAATCTACATGCAAAAGTATTCAACAAACTGATGTTTCCTTACAACACAGTATGCTCCTATATACCAAATTAATTTACTATACGAAATGTCCGTTTAGAATAAATTTGTTTATAAATAATATTTGTGAAGCTTAATGTCGAGTGGAGTAAGTGGTAAATTGGAAAATCTACTACCGCCAGGTAATGTAAGTTGGTGTGCAGTGATGCACTTCTAGTGTTTGGCTTTTTGTTTTCACTTAAACCTTTCTAAACCGATCTTTGTTAATTGTAACCAAATCAATCCCAACTGCATACATTATAAGCATAAAATAACATTCTTATATAGTAATATGGTTTATCACTGTGTTTCGAAAATAAACTTATGCTTGCATAACATTGTAAGTTTTACCCACTATTATTACTTAGTTGTTATGGAAAATTACCAAAAATAAACTTATGCTTGCATAACATTGTAAGTTTTACCCACTATTATTACTTAGTTGTTATGGAAAATTACCAAAAATAAACTTATGCTTGCATAACATTGTAAGTTTTACCTACTTAGTTGTAGATATTTAAAATTCACTTATGGATTTTTACCTAAATTCTTTTTAAAACGGAAATATCGAAGATTCTGCAGTAATTCCAAAACCTCTCTGCTCCTAATATGTCCAGTTATGGAAAATTACCAAAAAAAAAACTTTAGAAATGAGGTGACGATTTTAAAGAAGCATCTTTGAACGAGGGTGGTAAAACAAGTCTCGTACCAGAACCATATTTGAATTTGTACAAATGTAAAAACCAAATTAAAATAGAATTTTCTGTTGGAAATTTTTAAATTTAGTTCGAAGACAGATATTGAGTCACAATATATCAATAATTATTGAAAACGTTTTTTTCCAACACCATTAAATGACGACTAGTAACATGTTAAAAACATTCAACAGCAGTGATCGAATTATGCCACTAAAAATCCTCAGTGAACTCAGTAAAAAAACTTTTTTATTTTATAAATTATGCAATTATGTACTTAATCTTTAATGTTATTATTAAGTAAAAAACAGAATCTTCAAGAGCTAACACGAAAATATAAGACATTTTTAAAATCTGCCTTCTACATTTGTTTAATAAATGTTAGTGGCTGGTGTATTTTTATTTAAACCATACAACACTTAAGGCATTAATTAATTCCATCTTGAACCTAAAATCATATTTTGTACATTTACTCAAAATAAACACTGTAATAATAGAGGTCAGCTACTTATTCTTGTACTGCACGAGAGCTGTACTTTCTCAAGTTGTAACAAAGTAGTAATTGTTTAACAAAATAAGCACTACTTATACCAAGCAAACAATGATAATATAATAGTTTACAAATTGAAATAATATATATACATTTTTAAAATAATTTTTACCCCTTTGTTTTTATAGTGAGACGTTTACTTAGTACAGTTTTGTTGGGTTTTCTTCTTCTTTACAAAGAAATGTATTCTAATTAAGGGTAATTAATTTAGTTTATGCATTCATGTGCAGTACTCCTGCCTCATTGAAAGAGAAAAACATTTTCCGTGCGCTATTCAAGGTAACTTAAGTTATAAAACAATACTTCTCCGACCCGTATTTTGTATTTTCATTTTGCGTCACTTCCAGGGAAATGTTAAATTCATTAGCAGGAACTCCCGAAGTACTTTCACTTTCGAGAAAGTATTTAACCTAAACTCTTGAGAGAAACATTCATTTTACAATGTATATAGTTTAGCAGTAATTCTAAACTTAAGAAGTTAATTAGAGACCAAGTCAATATAGAGAGTCAAGTGTCACTGAAGACTCTACAACACTTCTAATCTAACAGAAGGAAAGGGTTAGTAATTTACCTGTAATTTAATCAAATTAATTACATATAATATAAAAAGCTTTTAGTTATATTTCAGTAGTATTTATTTGTTTTTCTTAGTTTTTTAAAAGTAATAAACTATTGTGTAATATTTTGTGAACAAAGAACAAATATTTTCTACCAATTATCTTCTGCTCCATTTTTAAACAAGACAATAAAAATAAATTATTCAATGGTAACTAATATATTATCTGATCATAAAGAATAAATTTAAACTAGAAAACATTAAATAGTAAATATAGAATATTTATTTCAATAAAACGAAATGAGTTTTTAAAGCAGAAATATCCTAATAACAAACACTCATGAAAAACAAAAATAACAGTAATGTGCAAACCCTATATGATTTCTAGTAGGCTAAACTAGGAATATAAATTGAAGAGCGACGACAAACCTCCGAATTGGCGAAGAAAATCCTTCCGGACTCTTTTGCTTTAAAGTCTGCACTTCCTTCGACACATCTCTATCAATGCACACTGCAGCATTTTGATTGAAATAAAATTCTACACACACACACACACAAACACACACGCACACACACATACACACACACACACACACATATATATATATATATATATATATATATATATATATATATATATATATATATATATATATATATATATATATATATATATATATAAAGAACAAAAGTCAAAATACAAATACAAGCATTATATTTGAATTACAATTCAAAGCTTTTCGTTGGCTAACAGTACCAACATCATCAGGAATATTAAACAATTCATATTAATTGTTTAATATTCCTGATGATGTTGGTACTGTTAGCCAACGAAAAGCTTTGAATTGCAATTCAAATATAATTCTTGTATTTGTATTTTGACTTTTGTTCTTTATTAATACACAAGAAAACATATTGCGATATTTATATATATATATATATATATATATATATATATATATATATATATATATATATGTCTATTGCTTCTACTTCAAATCTGCATAGAATGTGTATGAGTTAACTATTTCAAATACGAGTATTTCAGGTCTTGACACCTGCATTTACATTTAATACAGTCTCACTAATAACGAAACCACTCGTAAACACATATTGAATGATCCCAATATGTTCTTCAAATTTCCGCTATATACAGGTATGGATAACTTTAGAAACCCATTTTTCAAAAACTTCATAATGCTTGTAATTCTATGAACGTTGCACGGTATTTTGTTGGGATTTGGCAAAGTCATGATCTTTCACTACTTTTCCATTCCAGAAGATCTTATACATATATCTACCATTATTTAGGTAGATGCACCATCTTCCGCTATAATCTCCGTATCGCAACGTGGGTACCATCTAGACCAGAAACTTGAGAAATCTAGTTTTAAAACATGGGTAACGAAGCAAATCCTTTTATTTGTATAATTACATAACCTGCAAATGCTTATTTATAGTTTCAAATATGCGCTATCGTATTTTAGAAAACAGAAAAGGTTTCTTATTAATATAATTTTGTAAAAACGTTTTATAATTAGGTGTAATACCTGCTAATGTTCATGTGGCAACAATAAAAACCATGTCTTGAAACTAAACACCCTCACCTAAATTTTCTTCCCTGAAAAAAACTCAGGAGTTATTTATCGTGTAACATAATTGTTAAATACACAATATAATAAAATAAATGACAAAGCAACACATTTTAAATAAATAAACCAACAAAGTTTTAATACAAATAGATTGTTAAAAATTATTATTGTATCGTTATAAACGTAGAGAATATAATATTCACTTACCTTGAAATTAACATTTTACCAGCTCTGATCCCAATAAAACTGTGAAATGAGTCTCCAGGGTGCAGTAGCATCTTGTACAAAGTGGCTTTTATGCGAGTTTAAATGGTAACTGTAACAATTCTAAGATTTTCTTTTGCATTTCAAAATATTTTGAAACTTATTGGGCCCAAATATTCCAAAACCAGTAACTAACTAATCCCAATTCACCAAATTACACAATGATTTTATTTTAAGACACTCTAATTTATTTTAATTCCCAATACGTAATTTGTTTATTAGTGAATCTTGAATTGTATTATGAATATTATAAAATATCAATATATTTTGCACAAATATCAATTCATGTTTTAGGTAAAAATTATTGTTTGTTATATTTTACTATGTAACATATTTTTTTCAATTTAGAAAATTTAGACTGTGTAATAATTTTATTTGACTAAAATAGTATGTGATTGCAAAACTCATTTTAAAAACTCGTTACGCAATAATTTTAAATTTGTTATACTAAATGTCACTAATTTAAAATAAACAAATATTATTCTTACAATAAAACTTGAATAAATGAAACCTATACTACAAATAGCTATTTAGTTTATTTAAAACCTTACGTACGTTCCAATTGCGTAGTAATCATCCTCAGAGGTAATTTACAAAACAACTACTAATTTAGTTATTCTAAAGAATGAAATTTATAAATTTAATATTTCAAATGCAATTCTACTTAGAGTATATTGCCTCCGAAAGATACATACAGAAGGTAATTTGTTGAGACCGATTGTATCGAGGATTGACTCACCCGCTTATGTCTTGTTCAAAAAAATGGTTGAGTAAAGTTTCTGGAAATTTTAAATTTAATACAGAATCCAGCTCAATAAAAAATACAGGAGAGTTTGTAAATAAATATTAAAATATTGATCTAAAGATGACGAAATTGTTGTATCGTTTTACGTTAGTTCACTATTTCCAAGTATACCAGTTGCTGCAACATTAATTTGTTAAACAAATTTTTAATTGAAAATAAAGTAGAGATTATTGAAATTAACCCTTTGTGAAATTAACTAAATATTGTATGACAAAGAATTACTTTTTTTTGTAACGAATTTTACGAACCAAAAGATGGTACACCTATGGGAAATAGTTTATCACTTTTTATAGCCGAACGTTTTATGAAATATTTTGAAAGCGAAATAAGAAAACAACTCTCGTATTTTCCTAGAGTAAGGATTATATATGTTGATGTGTGTTTGCAATTTTTAATATTAAAGAGTGTAACGTAGAAAATATGTTAAGAATTACTAACAATATTTTTATTTAATGTCTGTTAATAACTATTAATTGCTTTATATAGGCTAATGAAACATCACTGACAGTTTTTCTTTTTTAAAACATTTGGGAGTGTTTTAAAAAAGCTATACTGTCTGTGATCTCTCATTAGTCTGTATAAAGCAATTAATAACAAGAAATATAAAATTTACTTATGAAAAAGATAATAATATGTTTACCGTTTCTTGATAATTTATGTAGCCTACTAGAAATCATAATAAAATAGAATATGATATATCGAAGAAATGCAAATACTAACTGCTATTAAGATTTTATTAACTATAATAAAGATTCTAACTATTATAAATCCCATAAATTAGCAGCATAGTATGGTTGGTAGATTAATTTCAGTTCCGTTGAATAAGAATAGATTTGAATGTAAATTTGCCAGAATTAAAGAAATAGCTAAATTGATTAAATATAATCCTAAAATAATAGACAATATATAAAGAAAACAGAATTGATATAAGTTCAGAATCAATTCCTCCACCTTAATAACAGTAAAAGGAAATATTAAAAATAGATACATTAGCTTACCATTTGATATGTAATCAACAAAGGGTTTAGACAAAGTTTGTAAATTTAAAAGTAGATTACAAAAGTCTAAATAGCCTAAAACAATTACCTGGTAATCCAAAAGACAAAAAAAAAATATTAGATAAATCTGAGTATTATAAATGGTGTGCCATCAATTTACAGTAAGAATGGTGACAAATGAAAATGATTATACTTTAGGAATAAGAGCCAAGAAATTATATTTAAAATTATACAATTTTGAGACGCCAAAGTAGTGAAAATAAGCTATTTCAAAAATTAAATCTTCAAATAAACATATGAAATCCTCAGCATATGCTAACAATATAAATAATATTTTTTATACTTCGCTTTAAAATATTGGACACGAGTTTTATAATATTTTAATAATTAATGAACATTTATTCAAGCATTGACCAATTAGCGATATAATTTTAAAATTTTGAAGGTTTTTTCTAAATATTTCCCAAAATTATTCCCAAATATTTCCATAAAGTATTTAAGAGGGAAACGTTTACAAACCAATCAATTCTATCTGTCAAAGAATACAAGAATGACAAGATGACTTGAAGTAATATGAACAATCATTTAGAAAATCTTCCATCTTTATTGAAAAGATGTCGATAGTTTTAAAAGTTATCTTACCCTGGACCCGGTATATGGTGAGAATACAAAATTGAATTAAGCCTTTCTATACGGTTTTCTTGACTGAGTCGTCCTGAAGGTTATAATAAATACAAAATAAGCACTACATGACATGTATGAAGATTGAATCTGTGATACAAAATCCATTTACCCATATTAGGTCATATATTTTTCGTTTCGGTTTCAGCCTCTTTACTTATTCAAGGAATTAATTCCTTCCCATTGGTTCCCATGTTCTAAGTGGCAATTCAGTACAACAATCCTACTTATTTAATCACAAATAAAATAAAGGATACGAAAATACATAGTATATTTTATCCTCACAGGTGGCCTTGTCAGTAACGCAAACTCATTCAATTTTGTTCAACGTTAAGGAACCCTTATGAAGGGAGAAAATTGTACACCTGAGATTTTCCATCGGGTATTTTATCTTATTTACTCTATTCTAGCTTATGGGTAAATACATAGATACATATATTAAAATATAAATATATGTACAAAGAACAACAACAACACGAAGAACCTAGTAACTTTTACTTGTATCAACAGTTTTATTTAACCATTATATTGCTACAATTTGTTTTCCCGTAGGAGCAGGTTAACTATAGTAAAAGTATGTCCCTAGTAATATACAGACAAAGAAATGTCTCCAAAGTAACTTGTTTGGTTTCTCAATAATTTTTAATGCCTAATTTATGGTTGCTGTTATATTATTCTTTACGATATTAAAATATTTTATATGAATTCAAGTACAATAACTTGTTTTGATTCTTATGACTTTTTATTGCGTAAATTAGGGTCCTTATCGTTACGTAAATAATCACCATATTCAGATGTTTTTGGAATTATTTTTAGACTTATTTAATTCAAAATTTAGATTTTAATTTTCATTGAACAGGCTGCCATAGTCAAAAGTAATAGTTATTCCGAAAAGAATTTCTAGCATAGGTAACATTATTGTTCACTACAGGGGGTAGTTTTAACGTTATCAACCTCATAGTAAAAAACACCCTTATTCATGAACGCAAAGAGTGGAGGAGAGCACCACAATGGTTTGACCACACAACATAGCCAGTTAAAATTAACCCGCATTATAAATTGTAACATGAAACCAACAAACTGCAAACAAAGTTAAAAGAGTAAACCCCTTAAGCCAGACAATGTTAGCGCATGCGTAAGTGGTGTTTTGGTAATTAGTTGTACTTTGTTACCAATTAATAAAATGTAAAAATCTATGCTTACTGTTCGAGTGAATATTAAAAAAACAGGAAAAAATATTCAAGTAAATTCGTACTGAGGTAAAGAAAGAAAAACATTTATCATTGTTTGCTTATTCCCAGTTTGTTCATTTTATTTGTTGCATTCGTTTTTAACCATCAGCACGATTTATGATTTTTTTTTTTCAACCATTTCAGCAGTTTCGATTTTACAATGGATGTTTCGGCGACAATTACATAAAGGAAACGATATATATATATATATATATATATATATATATATATATATATATATATATATATATATATATATATATATATGTGTGTGTGTGTAGTTGAGTAATGTTTTTCTTGGAATTGAAAAATTGCGCAGTGCCAAAGCGTGCTAGACTTTGAACGTGAACATTTATAGTTCGAATCTAGATGGACCTCGAAACTTTTATATCTTAATTATTGCATACATATTTGAAGAAACTTTATTAGCATTATTTGACATCCACGATATGTTTAAAAAATGTATTTCAATTAGATTGGATGAATAAAAACATATTTTATTAACGATTGAAAATTTGTACAAGATATATATCACGAGAGTGTCAGCTAATAAAAGGAATCTGATAAATAAAATGTCAACAGCTATTTTTATATTTTGTTGCCTCCATGGATAGTTACTTATTTCGAAATCGAAATGTAGATGCGGTAGATTATTTTCATTATTTTATTCCCTCTATTAATCATTAGTGTTTACTAAATTGCATAAAATATGTTAGTTGTTGAGCTGTAAGGTTGAACTGTGTTTCCAAAAATAAACGAAAATAATTGTCTCAATTATTAAAAATTTGACATAAAAATTTCTTAAACTTGTTAAGGCTAATAACTACATTAAGAAATAGAATCTGATATCTTTTATGTAGTAATGTATAACCAATAGCCTGGCGAAGAGAAGTGAAGCGATAAAGACACTCTTTTCAATCCTAGAGTGGGTCATGATAGTGTAAACTATGGCAATAATGACTTTATAAAGATAAGATTATATGACTTTGGATTATATATTTATTAAAACATACGTTATAGTAAATGATATGATTCTCGAACTATAATTTTATTCACTAAAAATATAAAAGAAACCATGGACTACGGTAGGTTTAGGTTAGGGAGACAGCAACCCTTGGCAGAGGATATACGGGGATCATTACATCACAAAACCACCTACTCTCTTTTGTATTCTCAATTTAAAAATCTACTTTTTTCAACGGTTACCATTTAATTTAGTGTTAGTGATTGATTCTATTTTCTTGAGTTTTAAAGGCAACCGTCCAGTAAGGAGATTATCCCCTAGGAAGGATAGAATAAGATTTTGATTAAGTATGAGAGGCCGTGTAGAGGATGTAGTGAGAATCGTAGTATATAATGTGTAGTGTAGTGTACCTGAGTCGAATTCACACTCTATTAGACCTATGTACAGGACTTGTGTCCACTTTGCATCCTCTTGTAAGAAGACAGTTATTATAGATATATAAGTTAAGATGAAATTAGGACTAACGAAAGTTTATATATAACCAAGTGTAACAGAAAACAAGAAGAACTATGGCATCACGTGGACAGAGTGAATAAGTAATTTAGAGCTGCTTCAAACGAGATGAAGTGAGGTGCTAACTGATTTAGAATTTTGTTTAGTTTTCAAAGAAATATTTCGTTGCTGACCTACAATATACCTAAATAATTGTCTTGAATTTTGTAGTTTATTACGTTCGGTGAATCTTAATTATCACTTTAACATTAATGTTAAAGAGATCATAAATAATTGTATTAGTAACAAATTATTGATTCTTCAGTAATGCAAACTCTCACTAAAAATATTAATTAATTCGGAAACAATATTTTATAAAAAAAATAAGAAGAAAATTGTTAAGTTACTTTAAATTTAATTTTAATGACACAACTTGCTTCTGTTTGTTATACACGAATTATGTGTTTTATAGTGATTTACATGAAACGTTTTTGTCATTGTGTTAAATTTATAAATTTACTTTATACTTTAAACTCACCAATATATAAAAATATTTACTGTCATCAAAGTTTTACATTTCCTTAGTCAATATTGTGTATAGAAGCAATTATATATAAAATATCATCGACTATATCAAACACTATACTATTCTACTTAACCCTCATAGCATAAATGGTAGGATACATATTTAATTAAATAAGTAAAACGACTTCAATTACAACAGCTTTGGCATATATTTACTTTGAAGTTCTGTCAGGCTGGAATAAATACGTTCTTCACAAGTATTCTAAAACGTTTTAAGAATTTATCTAAAACTTTTACTAGTAAAACTAACTGCATGTTTTTAAGCAATATATTACTTGAAATTATTACAATAATATAAAGTAATAAATATTTGTATTCTTAGTAACAATAAATTTTGTCTACCTTTTCTGGATCTGACATTGGTAATAAATAGCACCTTATTAACCATCGCTTAGAATAATTCCATTGACAAATAGTGCAACCAGTTCTATAGATTCTTTAACAAAGGTGTTCTTCTTTCAATTGGTGATATTTTAAAACATATTTTCATTTGAATGTTTCTGTGAAGTGGTCTGTAATTTTATCCGTTTCTCAAAATGTGTTATAGTATTCAAAATCTGTTAGGTTATGATTAGGTAAGGTTAGTTTAAATTAGGTTAGAATAATTTTACCCATATGTTTGAATTATGGATTATTTTTCATGACGTTCTGCTAAATATTTTATTTAGCACCTAAAGTACAAGTTCGAACATTTATAGTTGCACTAAGCTTCCATCATCAGTGTCTAGGTTGCTTTAGTAATTTGCTTTAAGAATATATCTTGAATTACAACATAGACACTGAGGCGTTTGGTTTGAGTATGTTTCGTATAACTAAAGCTTATTTTCTTAGATATACTTTAAATAACGTTTGGTGCAAGTTGTGGTATTATTAACCATCACATTGAAATTAAATGGTAACCTAAGGCTGCATGATTGTCTTAATAGAAACAATTTTACCAATCAAGCAACACACAATGCTTGAATCTATAAAGCTAAAAAACCGAAGATTAAAATGTATACAAAATTTTAATGAGATTTAAATTCTCAAACTAAGCAACGGCCAATAAAGCATGCATATTAAAGGAATATATATGTGATATTAGTATGAATAGAATGAATAGTTTTGGACTCATTTAAAATACTTGCAAAAATGTATACATGAGTCTCGTTTGATGAATAGCACAAGACATTTAAATTTTTTAATTTACGTAGAAGGTCGTCTACGAAGAACCATCTACGATTATGAAAGATTGGATCAATAAAAATTAATGAATTATTTGACTATCTCGTTCTATTTAGTAAACTTAATTTATGTTCAAAAAAATTAAAGCCCCACACACATGTGGGCCTTGTTAAGGTCCGCAATGCAACTTTATTAGGCATTCTGTGCCGACCCATTGAGTAGCAGATCATTTCTCCGGGGAAATTACCACTTTATGGATTTATATGATGCGGTCTCCTCTAAGACAAGGCTCTAAATTTTATTCATAACTGTCCCGCATAACGTTCATATGATTTAAGCATCAACGGTTTAACTGTTTCTTTTTTTCTGATTATAATTTTGAAAGTGATAACTTTTTCACGAGCTGTGATCAAAACATGAGATTAAATCATTGGTTTCACGTTACGCTATTTCTGAAACGCATATCTTACATACATACCTTATCTAAACGATAACATATGATTTCATGTAACACCTGACTTTTTGTTATAGGTTATGTTGTAGACCAGTCGTCTTACACTTAGATTATAATTAAAATTATATATAAATATATCAATTGATTTACATTTTGATAAACCTCAACAAAAATAAATCAATATAACGATAATAATAAGTTATGTATTTTTATTTATTTTTTTTTAAAGAAAAACATTTCTAAGCAAGTCTTATACTTTGTAAAAAAATATTTGAAATTGAATTTCGAAAAAACATTTGTATTTACTAAACATCTAATAAATGTTTATGTTACCTAAATAGTTTTATTATTAAATACAACAGATATTAGTCATTATTATTATATTTTTCAAAAAAAAAGATGTAAAAATTATTTAAAAAAATGAATACATTCTTATTTTTTGCTATTTTCGTTAAAGGTTTTGCAAAAACATTTGCTCTATTTTGCTATTGCTTCTGTCGGAACACCCCCGAGTGCCAGTTTGTTTAAAAAATTTTCGTTATGATTGGCCCTCAATATAGTTTAATGAATTGGTTATACTATGCACGCTTGCAGAGAAGGACACATGCCAATGTGTTTATCAATAAACGAGTGAAACATTATGCCCCTGAATTTGATCTGCTGTTATTGACAATTATATTTGTTAATTAAAATTACTTGTATCATTATTTCCATCCAATCACCATTCTCAGGATGTTACAAACTATACTGTCTCATAGAGAAGAGGATAACAAACGCTTTAATAAATGGAAATATATAAAGATGAATTGCCGATTATAATAACTAAACATTGAGGCGTTTCTATTTCGTGAATACAACTTTTTAGACTTCTCTTTATAAGACTAGTTTTACTTTAGTTTACAAAACTGTTTTTCACAATATTATTATAAAGTGTAGAATAAAAGCTTTGGAGTTTTAATTGTGTGGAAAATATTAAATTACACATCACTATGAAGTATGTTAATTAAACTCAATCTATGGTGTAGTTTATAGTTTGACGAATGACTCTGAATACATTATCACAACTAATGAGATATTTTTACACATATCTGATGCTGTATAGGTGTGTTTGGAATTAACTAATGGCACAAAATTGTAGAAATACCAAATTCTCAATTACTTCCAGTCCGGCTAAATTATATAATCGCATTTGTATTATAATAAATTTTATTTATGTAATTAATAATAATATTCCACATAGAAATCAGTACAACTAGACTTGTAAAAAAATAACAACTTAGATTTTTCTTTCTAATTTTAGCAACTACTAGAATAATTAAAAATAAAATAATATTTAATGCTATTATAAATATATATATAGATTAGTAATCATATTAGCTTTATGAGATAAAGAAACGACATTGTTTTGAGTTTCACATTTCAAGCGTTAGGCTTCAAGATAATAAATTTCAGTATTTATTTTCAACATTTACTGTAGGCATTGTTGTGTAAGACTTGCTTGTCTACGTACGTATCCCTGATTACAGTAGTGTTTCACTGTACACTGTGCGCCGATATTACCAGAGGTTATGACGTCACTGTCAACAGAAAACATTAATGATGACCTGAGGGAAATATCTCCTATTGTTCTTGAGAAACACTGAGTAATAATCTCAAACCGAGCCACGGTACACCAGGATATAATACACGTATTGTTTTACGCCGTATAATATCAATATAATACAAGGTATGTGGTTCATGTAATCATCCCTCCCCTTTGTGTTTTGACTTAATGTTACCCACTTCCAGAAACTAGAATTGGTTTTCTATTTCAGGAATTTGAAGTATATTTTATAGTTTGTAGTTACCATGCAATTAAAAGATTTATTATTTTCAATTTAACATATTTATTATTTCTAGCTGTAAAATTATCATTGCAATAAATGCACTACTCATTTTAATATTTTCATGTATACATTATATAACGATACTTGAGACCTAGTCATTGTTAGGATATTGATTGTGACGTTATTGACATTTTTAATGTGAACTATTACGGTATAGTTGCTACATTATTTTGTAATATTACTATTTGTAAATTATAACTTCACGTTGTAACATTGTACGGTAAATATTTCAGAATTGTTATAAAATCTGAAATTAGTAATACAAAGAAATTTTATTCAAATGTATTTTTCAACCCTAGGGTGAACTGATAAACAAATAAAAAAGAAGAAATATTTTCCATAAAAGAATCACCTAACAAAAAATCAGCGCCAATAAATATTATTATACTCAGTAGTATTATAACTTATTTAATGTAATGCAATTATTTATTTGAAAACTTCTATAAAAGATTAAAAGTATTTATAAATTAGTTTATTCTCCAAAAACTAATTCAACATGATAATAGCCCTACTTGTAATCCAATACACCGAAAATATACATGTTTAAATTGGTTTATTAACAATAGACCAAGAAAATAATGATAATTATTAGGTAACATCTTGAAATGTTGGTTTTATATAGTGAACAGATTGTATTAGCTTAATTAATACGTCGGTCAATTATATGTTTTAAGATACTGTATTTGGGAAACTTGAATATGTAACTAACCAAAAATAATAGCCCTCATATATATATATATATATATATATATATATATATATATATATATATATATAACGATACCATAAGAACTGTAACAAATTGTTGTAATAGGAGGGATCACATCCTTATTAATTGTAAAATAACTGTATTTATGGGAGATAATACTTTCTTAAGACTTATTGATTCCTTATGAAAAGTAGAAAGTTTGTTAGTAATAGGAGGTTAACAGAATAATAGGCCCTTGCTTAAGAATAATACAATAGTTTTTATATACAGTGAATACCGATTTTATTAGAACTTTAATATAATTTTAATTACAGGAGGACGTGCTTACTTAAGAATTGTAAAGTAATTTTTTTCGTGTAGGAAATAGCGACTCTTTAGGAATTGTAAAATATTCGTTTATATTATTTAGTTTATTATTTTATAATAACTTTTATCTTACTGGTAATGTTAGTAAATTGTGTAAAATGTCAACGTTATAGAAACCTTTTTTTGATTTTGCCTACTCTTTCTCTTTGCAATATTTAAACTGTATTTTTCACCCATCCTAAGGCGCAGGAGATACAGCAGGGTATTTCCATTTTCATTGGACAAGGATAACTTGTTACCTTGTATGTTATTACTTTACCAAGTCTGTCGCGAATACCTTTTTAAGTAGCTCCAAGCTTTTTTAGTAATATCTTTTTTATTACATACGAATGAGGCAAGTTACATAATTCTCTATATTTTATACGCACTTGAGACGACATCAATAATCGGTAAATATACCCCTTATTTATTTTTCTTGGTTTATGTATACGTAGCAAACGTTATGTAGTTAGTTTCAACAGTCCAACAAGCTGTAGAACTACAAAATTGTCTGCTTTGCGACTGTGAATTCCAACAAACTGAAAGCATGGATAAGTGATATTATGTTCTAGAAAAATCCCATACACTGCCTTATAGATAAAGCCCATTGTTATTTAAAAGTTAAATCCTTTTAGGCCCCAATTCAACACTGTCCTATTTAGTTATCATTGATTAGAAGAAACAATAATACAAGACTTTTTAAAATAAATTAAGCAAATATATTATTAATCACAAAAAAATAATCAAAAATATAATGGTATTACTTAAAGACTTTGATATTTAACAATTACAACGACACTTTCTCCTTCTTAAAGTATTTCTATGTTTTAAATAAAGCAATACCTTACTGGGCTTGAGGTAGAAAATTGTTAGCGATGTGACTCTGAGTTTGAAAAAATGTAAGAGTGCGACAGATGGTAAATTTAAATTTGCAAATATAAATAATGTTACCTAATAATTGTAAAACCAGATATTGTGAACTGATATCCTACTAGGCATCAATTGATAAATACAAATACATATTTACTTCCTTTTATTTCATTTACAATTAAAAAAAGTAGGAAAACAATTTAATTTTTATATATATTATTTAGCAGTTTATTTGAAACATATATTCCTTTATTATAGCATTCACAAAAGTGACCAGAATCAATAAGGACAAATATGACGGGTAGGTCATTCTTTTCACTGAAATATATATGGCGCGGAATATTGACAATATTTCCTAAAATATTATACCTGGTTTTAAAAGCGCTAGTAAATTTTGTTATAAATAATAGAATGAGACTGAATTATTAATAATACAAAATCATTAATTTTGTATATATATATATATATATATATATATATATATATATATATATATATATATATATATATATATAGTTACGTACGTAGATTAATGAAATTTCTCGATAAAACTGATACTACCATTCAGGGAATGCCTCCTGAAATAAAAATCGTATGTATAAGTGTATATATATATATATAAATATATAAAGATAGTCATTCAAAGATTACAAATTAAAAAATAAAGAAATATATATATATATATATATAGTTACGTACGTAGATTAATGAAATGTGTCGATAACACTGATACTACCATTCAGGGAAATGCTTCCGGAAATAAAAATCGTATGTATATGTGTACGTATATATAAGTATATAAAGAAAGTCATTCAAAGATTACAAATTAAAAAATAAAGAAATATATATATATATATATATATATATATATATATATATATATATATTGTAACGGACTAGGTTACTTGGGAAATAAAGATATAAAGTTTGTAACGTTCTAGATTACTTGTGAAATGAAAATTTAAATTTTTAAAATACAAAGTCATACAATTTATTAATCAGTGACAAATTACAAAAGAACAAATGACATCAATGTGTCGAGTAATTTACTTTTAATTACTGCTAATTATTCCATACTTTTTAATTATTTATTACCCTTTTTTTTAACTTGGGAGCGGGTTTGAATTGCCCGAAGCACTGCTACCTTAAGGTATATTGTACTTACCTCCCTGATCTAGTCAAATAACCCCTTCCCTCTTACCAGGTTTAGGAGTTTCCTGACTAGAGTTTTACCTTCTGCATCCACCAAAGCCGTTCCATCACCAAAGAGGTTGAAGCGCCTCTCAGCAAGTACTTCACATCTGTAAATAATGTGTGTGGCAGTCTCCAGTTCCTGCCCGCATAATCTGCACACTGGTTCATCTTTGTAGATACCCATTTTATGCAAATGTTTCCTTAGTCCACAGTGTCCCTTGAGTAGACCTGTGGCTATTCTCAATTCCTGCCTAGACAGATAGATGAGACTCTTCTGCAGCCCCAAGGAAGGTTTCCTAAGGGTTAGCTTACTGTGTCTCATCCCTTCGGCCCTGATCCAGTGCTCACAGTGTCTTTCAGTCATCCACCTTCGCACTGCCATCTTGACCATGGATTTGGAAATACCTACCGCAGGCTCCGGTCCAATCAGGGGAGTCGAAGACCCCTCCCTGGCCAGCGCATCTGCGGCTTCATTTCCAAGTATTCCCCTATGCCCTGGCACCCAACCTATCATGATTTGATTGTGCCTTGCCAGAGCTTGTAGGTTAATTAGGCACTCCCTGACTATGGCCGATTTGACCACGTGTCCGTTTAGTGCCTTAATTGCTGCCTGACTGTCGGAGAAAATAGCAATCCGGGTCCCGTGTGTTTCCCTTCTCGCTATCTCTCCCAGACAGGCATTTATAGCATATACTTCGGCCTGAAAGACAGAGGTATGCCTCCCCAAGGAAAAAACTAGTTCTACCCTTGGGTTTTTACAATACACCCCCGCTCCAGTGCCGAAGTCCATCCTGGAGCCATCTGTGTACCAGATGTTAATGTCCCTGACCATTCCATCATAGTTTGGTGGACCTGGTCAGGTGCAAACATTCGAGTAATGTGGTCGCTGCCCATTTCCAAGACGGGTTCTTTGACCACGCACTCGATACTCATATGTCCCGAGAAATCTGGGAGGTTAGCCCAGCTGCTCGAGTTGCGCAATCTCCATGCCGCCAGCCTCGCCTCTCCCCTAAGGACAAGCTCAAGGGGAGGGAGGTTAAGCATTACTTCCATTGCTGCACCTGGTGTAGTTGACATCGCTCACAGTGTGCACTCAGACAGGCCAATCTCTGGATAGAGCTCAGTTTAGCTCTTGTCTGTGCCTGGTTGGCCTTTGTCCACCACACCAGAGCTCCATAGGTAATCATAGGTATTATCACCCTCAGATACATCCAGTGCATCATTGATGGCTTCAGTCCCCATTTCTTACCCACCATTCTTCTCACAGTCATCAGTGCCCTTTTGGCCCTGTTAACTGTCCTCTCAAGATGTGGGTTCCAGGTGAGTTTCCTGTCCAGAGTAACTCCCAGGTACTTCACCTCCCCCACAAACTCAAGGTATTCACCAAACAAGCGGGGCATCCTGGTCGTCAGATCTTTTCGCTGTCTGGTGAAGTTAATGAGAGCAGTCTTTTTTGGATTTACCCTAAGGTTCTCCTTTTTACACCACTCTTCAATCAGTCGTAGAGGATTTCTGATTACCTCAAGGACTGTATCAGGGAATCTGCCCAGGATCAAAACAACTATGTCGTCCGCATATCCTAGACAGAAGTACCCCTGTTCATTCAGGAGTTCAATAAGGTTGTCAACCACTAGGCACCACAACAGAGGAGAGAGAACCCCCCCCCCCCTGTGCACAGCCCAGACTTGTCTCCGCCCTTCTGACCTCCCCTGCCACCTCTACAGAAATGCTTCTGTTTGTTAACATGGAACTTATCCAACCAAAAGTGGTTGCATCCACTCCATGACGTCTTGCACCACTTACCATCGTCTCCACTGAGGGGTTATTGAAAGACCCTTCAATGTCGAGGAAGGCACCTATGGCACAACCTTTCTTGGCGATCATTTGCTCAATCCTAACAACCACTTGATGGAGAGCTCCCTCGCAGGCTTTCCCCGGTTGATAAGCATACTGGTTCCAATGCAGTGGTTTTATGGCCAAAGCACCCCCCCCCCCTAATATGCCTATCAACCAGCTTTTCAAGTCCCTTAAGAACAAAGGACATGAGTGTAATAGGTCTGTATCCTTTCCCTTCCGATTGGTTACCGGTGGGCTTAGGTATAAAGACCACCTTACTAGCTTTCCAGGCTGCCGGCACATGCCCTAAAGCAATGCTTAGCCTGTATAATTTAGTAAGTACTAGTACCAGCAAATCCATTCCCTGCTGCAGCAGCACAGGATAGATCCCATCTGGACCTGGAGATTTGTAGGGTTTAAATGTGCCAATAGCCCATCTTACCCTTTGTGGAGTTAATATCCTCCTTGCCACTTCCCAGTCCTCCCTCTTACCACGTCTTGTGGAGAGTTTGGCAACTGGTTCAGTGTCTGCTCCCCCAAGTTTCCTCAGGGTACTGGAAGGGAAATGTGTTCTGATTAATTCTTCCACAGTTTCTCCTGCAGTTTTTGTTATATTTCCCAGTGGGGTTCTTATCATCCCCACCGGGTTAACTGGGTCTTTAGATAGCACTTTATGCAGTCGTGCACCTTCCCGAGTTTTGTCAATCTCTTGACAAAACTCCTTCCAGGACTTCCTGCGCGCTTCTCTAATTGCCCTGTTGTATTCGGTTAGTGTTTTCCTATACTGGTCCCACTCCCCGTTCTTTTTTGCTCTATTAAAGAGTCTCCTGGTGGTCTTCCGAAGTTTGGCTAGCTTCTTGCTCCACCATGACGGATCCCCTACTTTTCTCCCCTCACTAAGAGGGCAGTTATCAGTAAAGGATTCTACTATAGCCTCGCCAACCAATGCGGCAGAGTCTTTTAGCTCAATCCTCCCACCATACTCCAATCCAGCCTCCTCAATCCGAACTCCCAGGTCCCTCCTGTAAGAGTCCCAGTCTGTTCTTCTTGGATCCCTGGTTGGCCGAAGCATGGCTGGATTTAGAGAGATATCATATCTAATATGTCTGTGGTCAGAAGAAGATGGTTCATCCGACACATGCCAGTTTAGTACATACCTAGCCGTCTAGTTCGATGCCACCGTAATGTCCAGGACCTCCTGTCTGGCCCTAGTGACAAACGTCGGCTCTTCCCCCTGATTTAAGACTAGTAAATTCTTAGAGCTAAGATAAGCTAAAAGTTCCTCACCTCTAGTGTTGGTACCTGTACTTCCCCACGAAGTGTGATGGGAGTTAGCATCCATTCCCACCACCTCCTCATCCAAAGCCCCGCAGTGCTCGACCAGCCTCCTCAGCTCTTGTGTTGGTAGAGCCCCGCGTAGTCAAAGGTGAGATATGCCGTGGCAAGGTTCAGCCTTTATTAACCTTTAAAATTTATATATATCGAGAAGGTAGTAACTTAAGATTTCTAAATAAATTTTTAGAAATGAATATTGAAAGGACAATTTCTACCGTTCATGTTTTAACCGTTTATCAATTAAAAATCCTTTAACTTAGTTAACATTAAAATACATTTTCTTTATTATTATCTAAAACGTACCTGATTGTGCACATTACCTATTTTTAAAACACTTTAACACATATTAAACATTGCCCATGGCTTTTGGAATCACTAATCACTTAACACATCGCTCTAGCAAATTAGCGCACTTAAACAAAAATGATATTAACTTTTACTCATTTGAAATACATAAATAATCGCTTCTGACTTCTTCTTTAGCTCGTTAATAAAATTTGGTACCGGCCTTGACATCTTAAAATTTGGAATACTGGAAGCTTATAAATTTCTAGGTTACGTCTGAAAATGCCATCACGTCTGTTCTGTTCAAGAACCTCTGGATAAGTGGGGCTTCTGAAGGGGCACGCCAACGGAAATCCCACCCTTGGTTATTATTTCGAATTTTTCGATTGATGCATTGGATCTGGCGATATCAGACCATGCTTGCGTCACATGAGATGATGTCAGTTAATTACCTTGAGTTACTACCTCGTACGATATTTTACATTTTTACCCGCTAGGGGTGCTACCATCTATGCTAGCTTCACAAAGTCCACCAAGAAAACAAAAATTTTCTTTTATATTGGAACGATATAATTATTAAATAAAATCAAATATATAAATGAATTTATATGTAACACCTTATTTTTAAGAGTGTTACATTTTCGCTTGTCGACCTGAAAAGAAAATTTTTGTTCGACATTACATCTTATTTCTACTTCAACATTGTATACATGAGTGTGTGCAGTCCCCTTTTACAATTGAACAAAATTGTATACGTACTATAGAAAAAGTATAAACAATCTTCAGCAACGGATTTTTTTGTTTACTAACTGTCTCCACTATGGAATGCTTGCCTCTTACTATAGAAGGTACTACAACGGAAGCGTATCCGCTTTCTCACACATAGGCTCTTTTATAAAACTACCGGTTTCACAGTGTTCTATTGCAAAGACATTCTACACATTTCACATTTTAAAACTTTTAAAATATCACACACTTCAATTACTTTTATTAAAATCTGACTTCTTATAAACATTTTGTTTCATAAACTTTTATGAATACCAATTTATATCTTTTCAATTTTTAAAATCTATACTCTTTCAATTTCTTATTAATTTTTAATCAAATTACTTCTTTATTTAAAAATAATTCAAATCATTTATTAATCAAATTTTCCTCGAAATTGTCTCTTTTTGTGTCAACAAACCTAACCTACTAGCTGCATTTATCACAGTCCACTCCCCGGGATCTGCAAAAATGCTTACTACCTGTAAGCCACAAAATTACCACATTTAAACGACGCTACATGTTTTCAAAAATTCTCTGCCAATTTACACACTAAGACAGTACCGTTGCTTTACAACTTCTCTGTGTTATTTTTACAACATTCGTACCTGAGTTACTACCTCGTACGATATTTTACATTTTTACCCGCTAGGGGTGCTACTATCTATGCTAGCTTCACAAAGTGCACCAATAAAACAAAAATTTTCTGTTATATTTTTAACGATATAATTATCTATATACTTGGAACGATATATATATATTTCTTTATTTTTTAATTTGTAATCTTTCAATGACTTTCTTTATATATTTATATATATACACCTATACATACGATATTTATTTCCGGAAGCATTTCCCTGAATGGTAGTAACAGTGTTATCGAGACATTTCATTAATCTACGTACGTAATTATATATATATATATATATATTTCTTTATTTTTCAATTTGTAATCTTTGATTGACTTTCTTTATATATATACATACACTTATACATACGATTTTTATATCCGGAAGCATTTAACTGAATGGTAGTATCAGTGTTATCGAGACATTTCATTAATCTACGTACGTAACTATATATATATATATATATATATATATATATATATATATATATATATATATATATATATACAAAATTAATGATTTTGTATTATTAATAATTCAGTCTCATTCTATTATTTATAACAAAATTTACTAGCGCTTTTAAAACCAGGTATAATATTTTAGGAAATATTGTCAATATTCCGCGCCATATATATTTCAGTGAAAAGAATGACCTACCCGTCATATTTGTCAGGTCAGCATCGAAATATTTCTTTGAAAACTACAAAAAATTCTAAATCAGCACCTCCCTTCATCTCGTTTGAAGCAGCTCTAAATTAGTTATTCACCCTGTCCACGTGATGCCATAGTTCTTCTTGCTTTCTGTTACACTTGGTTATATATATACACTTTCGTTAGTCCTAATTTCATCTTAACTTATATATCTATAATAACTGTCTTCTTACAAGAGGACGCAAAGTGGACACAAGTCCTGTACATAAGTCTAATAGAGTGTGAATTCGACTCAGGTACACTACACTACACATTATATACTACGATTCTCACTATATCCTCTACACGGCCTCTCATACTTAATCAAAATCCTATTCTATCTTTCCTAGGCGATAATCTCCTTGCTGGACGGTTGCCTTAAAACTCAAGAAAATAAAATCATTCACTAACACTAAATTAAATATTAACCGTTGAAAAAAGTAGATTTTTAAATTGAGAATACAATAGAGAGTATGTGGTTTTGTGATGTAATGATCCCCGTATATCCTCTGCCAAGGATTGCTGTCTCCCTAACCTTAACCTACCGTAGTTCATGATTTCTTTTATATTTTTAGTGAATTAAATTGTAGTTCGAGAATCATAACATTTACTATAACACATGTTTTATTAATTATATAAGACAAAGTCATATAATCTTACCATTATATAATTATTATTGCCATAATTTACACTATCATCACTCAATCTAGGATTCAAAAGAGTGTCTTTATCGCTTCACCTCTCTTCGCCAGGCTCTTGGTTATACATTACTACATAAAAGATATCAGATTCTATTTATTAAGGTAGTTATTAGCCTTAACAAGTATAAGAAATTTTTATGTCAATTTTTCAATAATTGATACAATTATTTTCGTTTATTTTTGGAGACAGTTAAACCTTCAAACAACTAACATATTTTATGCAATTTAGTAAACACTAATGATAAACAGAGAGAATAAAATAATGACAATAATCTACGTCATCTAAATTTCGATTACGAAGTAAATAACTATCCTTGGAGCCAACATAATATAAAAATAGCTGTTGACATTTTATTTATTAGATTCCTTTTATCAGCTCACACTCTCGTGATATATATATATTATACAAATTTTCAATCGTTAATAAAATATGTTTTTATTCATCCAATCTAGTTGAAATACATTTTTTTAAACCTATCGTGGATGACAATTGATGTTAATAAAGTTTCTTCAAATATTTATTCAATAATTAAGTTATAAAAGTTTTTAAGGACTATCTAGATTTGAACTATAAATGTTCACGTTCAAAGTCTAGCACGCTTTCGCACTGCGCAATTTTTCCAATTCCTAGAAAAACATTACTCAACAACACACACACACACACACACACACACACTTATATATATGTATATATATATATATATATATATATATATATATATATATATATATATATATACCGTTTTTCTTTATGTAATTGTGGCCGAAATATCCATTGTAAAAACCGAAACTGCAGAAATGGTTACCAAAAAAAAAACATAAATCGTGCTGAAGGTTAAAAATGAATGCAACGAATAAAATAAAAAAACTGGAAATAAGCAAACAATGATAAATTTCTTTCTTTCTTTACCTCAGTACGAATTTAGTTGAATTTTTTTCTGGTTTTTTTTATATTTATTCGAACAGTAGGCATAGATTTTTACACTTTATTAATCGGTATCAGAGTAGAACTAATTAGCAAAACGCCACTTACTCATGCGCTAACATTGTCTGGTTTAAGGGGTTTACTTTTTTAACTTTGTTTGCTGTTTGGTGGTTTCGTGTTACAAGTTATAATGCGGGTTAATTTTAACTGGCTATGTTGTGTGGTCAAACCATTGCGGTGCTCTCCTCCACTCTTTGCTTTCATGAATAAGGGTGTTTTTTACTATGAGGTTGATAACGTTAAAACTACCCCCTGTAGTGTACAAAATGATAGCTATGCTAGAAATTCTTTTCTGAATAACTATTACTTTTGACTATGGCAGAATGTTCAGTGAAAATTAAAATCTAAATGTTTAATTAAGTAGGTCTTACAATAATTCCAAAAACATCTGAATATGGTGATTATTTACGTAACGATAAGCACCCTAATTTACGCAATAAAAAAAAAATAATAAACGAAATAAGTTATTATACTTGAATTTATATCAAATATTTTAATATCGGGAAGATTAATATAACAGCAAAAATAAATTAGCCAATAAAAATTATTGAAAAACAAAAAACGTTGCTTTGGAGACATTTTTTTGTCTGTAAATTACTAAGGGCATACTTTTACTATAGTTAACCTGCTCCTACGGGAAAACAAATTGTAGCAATATAATGGTTAAATAAAACTGTTGATACAAGTGAAAGTTTTTTGTAATGTTGTTCTTTGTGTAAAAATTGTACATATATTTATATATTAACATATGTATCTATGTATTTACCCGTTAGAGAGAATAAAGTCAATAAGATAACATACCCGATTGAAAATCTCAGGTGTTCAATTTTCTCCCTTCATAAGGGTTCCTTATAGTTGAACAAAATTGAATGAGTTTGCGTTACTGACAAGGCCACCTGTGAAGATAAAATATACTATGTATGTTCGTATTCTTCATTTTATTTGTGATTAAATAAGTAGGGTTTTGGTACTGAATTGCCATTTAGTACATGGGAACCAATGGGAAGGAATTAATTCCTTGAATAAGTAAAGAGGCTGAAACCGAAACGAAAAATATATGACCTAATATGGGTAAATGGATTTTGTATCACAGATTCAATCTTCATACATGTCTTCTAGTGCTTATTTTGTATTTATTATAACCTTCAGGACGACTCAGTCAAGAAAACCGTATAGAAAGGCTTAATTCAATTTTTTATTCTCACCATATACAGGGTCTAGGGTAAGATAACTTTTAAAACTATCGACATCTTTTCAATAAAGATGGAAGATTTTCTAAATGATTTTTCAAATTACTTCAAGTCATCTTATCATTCTTGTATACTTTGACAGATACAATTGATTGGTTTGTAAAAGTTTTCCTCTGAAATACCTTATGGAAATATTTGAAAATAATTTTGGTATATATTTTGGAAAAAACTACTAAATTTTATAATTCTATAGCTATTTGGTCAATGTTTAAATAGATGTTTATCATTTAGTAAAATATTACAAAATTCGTGTCCAATATTTTAAGGTTTTCGAATGTTTGTTTGGAGATTTAATTTTTGAAATAGCTCATTTTCACTACTTTTAAGCCTCCGAATTGTATAATTTTAAATATAATTTCTTGGCTCTTATTCCTAAAGTATAATCATTTTCATTTGTAAATATTCTTACTGTATATTGATGACACACCATTTATAATTCTCAGATTTATCTAATATATTTTTTGTCTTTTGGATTACCAGGTAATTTATTTAGGCTATTTAGACTTTTGTAATCTACTTTTAAATTTACAAACTTTGTCTAAACCCTTTGATGATTCCATATCAAATGGTAAGCTAATGTATTTATTTTTAATATTTCCTTTTACTGTTATTAAGGTGGCGGTATTGATTCTGAACTTATATCAATTCTGGTTTCTCTATATATTGTCTATTATTTTAGGATTATATTTAATCAATTTAGCTATTTCTTTACAAATTTACATTCAAATCTATTATTATTCAAAGGAACTGTAATTAATCTATCAACCATACTATTACAGCTTCTAATTAATGGGATTTATAATAGTTAGAATCTTTATTATAGATAATAAAATCTCAATAACAGTTAGTATTTGCATTTCTTCGATATATATCACATTCTATTTTATTATGATTTCTAATAGGCTACATAAATTATCAAGAAACGGTAAACATATTATTATCTTTTTCATAAGTAAATTTTATATTTCTATGTTTCTTGTTATTAATTTTTTTATACAATTGTTGGAATTCACAGTCGCAAAGCAGACAATTTTGTAGTTCTACAGCTTGTTGGACTGTTGAAACTAACTACATAACGTCTGGTACGTATACATAAACCAAGAAAAATAAATAAGGGGTATATTTACCGATTATTGATGTCGTCTCAAGTGCGTATAAAATATAGAGAATTATGTAACTTGCCTCATTCGTATGTAATAAAAAAGATATTACTAAAAAAGCTTGGAGCTACTTAAAAAGGTATTCGCGACAGACTTCGAAAAAAATTACTTTACAATTCTTAAGTAAGCACGTCCTCCTGTAATTAAAATTATATTAAAGTTCTAATAAAATCGGTATTCACTGTATATAAAAACTATTGTATAATGCTTAAGCAAGGGCCTATTATTCTGTTAAACTCCTATAACTAACAAACTTTCTACTTTTCATAAGGAATCAATAAGTCTTAAAAAAGTATTATCTCCCATAAATTCAGTTATTTTACAATTAATAAGGTTGTGATCCCTCCTATTACAACAATTTGTTACAGTTCTTATGGTATCGTTATATATATATATATATATATATATATATATATATATATATGTATATATATATATATGAGGGCTATTATTTTTGGTTAGTTACATATTCAAGTTTCCCAAATACAGTATCTTAAAACATATAATTGACCGACGTATTAATTAAGCTAATACAATCTGTTCACTATATAAAACCAACATTTCAAGATGTTACCTAATAATTATCATTATTTTCTTGGTCTATTGTTAATAAACCAATTTAAACATGTATTTGTTCTGTGTATTGGGTTACAAATTGGGCTATTATCATGTTGAATTAGTTTTTGGAGAATGAACTAATTTATAAATACTGGTAATCTTTTATAGAAGTTTTCAAATAAATAATTGCATTACATTAAATAAGTTATAATACTACTGAGTATAATAATATTTATTGGCGCTGATTTTTTGTTAGGTGATTCTTTTATGGAAAATATTTCTTCTTTTTTATTTGTTTATCAGTTCACCCTAGGGTTGAAAAATACATTTGAATAAAATTTCTTTGTATTACTAATTTCAGATTTTATAACAATTCTGAAATATTTACCGTACAATGTTACAACGTGAAGTTATAATTTACAAATAGTAATATTACAAAATAATGTAGCAACTATACCGTAATAGTTCACATTAAAAATGTCAATAACGTCACAATCAATATCCTAACAATGACTAGGTCTCAAGTATCGTTATATAATGTATACATGAAAACATTAAAATGAGTAGTGCATTTATTTAAAAGATAATTTTACAGCTAGAAATATTAAATATGTTAAATTGAAAATAATAAATCTTTTAATTGCATGGTAACTACAAACTATAAAATATACTTCAAATTCCTGAAATAGAAAACCAATTCTAGTTTCTGGAAGTGGGTAACATTAAGTCAAAACACAAAGGGGAGGGATGATTACATGAACCACATACCTTGTATTATATTGATATTATACGGCGTAAAACAATACGTGTATTATATCCTGGTGTACCGTGGCTCGGTTTGAGATTATTACTCAGTGTTTCTCAAGAACAATAGGAGATATTTCCCTCAGGTCATCATTAATGTTTTCTGTTGACAGTGACGTCATAACCTCTGGTAATATCGGCGCACAGTGTACAGTGAAACACTACTGTAATCAGGGATACGTACGTAGACAAGCAAGTCTTACACAACAATACCTACAGTAAATGTTGAAAATAAATACTGAAATTTATTATCTTGAAGCCTAACGCTTGAAATGTGAAACTCAAAACAATGTCGTTTCTTTATCTCATAAAGCTAATATAATTACTAATCTATATATTTATTTACAATAGCATTAAATATTATTTTCTTTTTATTTATTCAAGTAGTTACTAAAATTAGAAAGAAAAATCTAAGTTGTTATATTTTTACAAGTCTAGTTGTACTGATTTCTATGTGGAATATTATTATTAATTACATAAATAAAATTTATTATAATACAAATGCGATTATATAATTTACCCAGACCGGAAAGGATTGAGATTTTGGTATTTCTGCAATTTTGCGCCATTAGTTAAATCCAAACACACCTACAGAGCGTCAGATATGTCTAAAAATATCTCATTAGTTGCGATAATGTATTCAGAATCATTCGTCAAACTATAAACTACACCATGGAATGAGTTTAATTAACATACTTTATAATGATGTGTAATTTAATATTTTCCACACAATTAAAACTCCAAAGCTTTTATTCTACACTTTATAATAATATTGTGAAAAACAGTTTTGTAAACTAAAGTAAAAATGGTCTTACAAAGAGAAGTCTAAAAAGTTGTATTCACGAAATAGAAACGCCTCAATGTTTAGTTATTATAATCGGCAATTCATCTTTATATATTTCCATTTATTAAAGCGTTTGTTATCCTCTTCTCTATGAGGCAGTATAGTTTGTAACATCCTGAGAATGGTGATTGGATGGAAATAATGATACAAGTAATTTTAATTAACAAATATAATTATCAATAACAGCAGATCAAATTCAGGGGCAATATGTTTCACTCGTTTATTGATAAACACATTGGCATGTGTCCTTCTCTGAAAGCGTGCATAGTATAACCAATTCATTAAACTATATTGAGGGCCAATCATAACGAAAATTTTTAAACAAAAATTGGTTCTGGCACTCAGGGGTGTTCCGACAGAAGCAATAGCAAAATAGAGCAAATTGTTTCGCAAAAGCTTCAACGAAAATCGCCAAAAATAAGAGTGTATTCATTTTTTTATTCAATTTTTACATCTTTTTTTTGAAAAATATAATAATAATGACTAATATCTGTTGTATTTAATAATAAAACTATTTGGGTAACATAAACCTTTATTAGATGTTTAGTAAATACAAATGTTTTTACGAAATTCAATTTCAAATAATTTTTTACAAAGTATAAGACGGGCTTAGAAATGTTTTCCTTTAAAAAAAAAATAATAAAAATACATAACTTATTATTATCGTCATATTGATTTATTTTTGTTGAGGTTTATCAAAATGTAAATCAATTGATATATTTATATATAATTTTAATTATAATCTAAGTGTAAGACGACTGGTCTACAACATAACCTATAACAAAAAGTCAGGTGTTACATGAAATCATATGTTATCGTTTATATAAGGTGTGTATGCGAGATATGTGTTTCAGAAATAACGTAACGTGAAACCAATGATTTAATCTCATGTTTTGATCACAGCTCGTGAAAGTGTTATCACTTCAAAATTAAAATAATGAAATAAACAGAAACTGTTAAATCGTTGATACTTAAATCACATGAAAGTTATACGGGACAGTTATGAATAAAATTTAGAGCCTTGTCTTAGAGGATACTGCATCATATAAATCCATAAAGTGGTAATTTCCCGGGAGAAATGATCTGCTACTCAGTGGGTCGGCACAGAATGCATAATAAAGTTGCATTGCGAACCTTAACAAGTCACATCTGTGTAGGCTTTTATTTTTATGAACATAAATTAAGTTTACTAAATAGCACGAGATAGTCAAATACTTCATTAATTTTTTATTGATCCAATCTTTCATCATCGTAGATGATTCTTCGTAGATGGCCTTCTAAGTAAGTTTAAAAATTTAAATGTCTTGTGTTGTTCATTAAACGAAACTCATGTATACATCTTTTCAAGTATTTTAAATGAGTCAAAAACAATTAATTTTATACTCACTAATTTTACAAATATTTTATTTTAATATACATGCTTTATTGGTCATTTCTTAGTTTGAGAACTTAAATCTATTTAAAATTTTGAATACATTTTAATCTTTAGTTTTTTAGCTTTTAATCCAACCATTGTATGTTGCTTGATTGGTAAAATTGTTTCTATTAGGACAATCATGCAGCCGTAGGTTACCATTTAATTTCAATTTAATGGTTAATAATATTACAACTTGCACCAAAAGTTATTTAAAGTATATCTAAGGAAATAAGCTTTACGTATACGAAACATACTTAAACCAAACGCCTCTGTGTCTATGTTGGCCTTCAAGATATGTTCTCAAAACAAATTACTAGAAAAACCTAGACACTGATGATGGATGCCTAGTACAATGATAAATATTTCGAACTTGTACTTTAAGTACTAAATAAAATAATAAAAAGTTTTGCAAAACTTCATGGAAAACAATCCATAACTCAAACATATGGTTAAAATTATTCTAACCAAACCTATCCTAATCTTACCTTGCCTAACCTAATCGTACCTAATCATAACCTAACAAATTTTGAATATTAAAGACACATTGTGAGAAACGGATAAAATTAGAGACCGCTTCACTGAATCATTCAAATGAACATATTTTGTAAAATACCACCAATTGAAAGAAGAACATCTTTGTTAAAGAATCTATAAAACTGGTTGCACTATTTGTCAATGGAATCTTATAAGCGGTGGTTAATAAGGTGCTATTTATTACTAATGTCAGATTCAGAAAAGGTAGACACCACTTATTGTTACTAAGTATACAACTATTTATTACTTTATATTTATATTATTGTATAATACCAAGTAATATGTTGCTTAAAAACATGCAGTTGTTTTCATTTGTAAAAGTTTTAGATAAATTCATAAAACGTTTTAGAATAATTGTGAATAACGTATTTATTCCAGCCTGACAGAACTTCAGAGTAAATATATGCTAAAGGTTAACATTGTTTGGAAACACGTTGCTACGTTTAACAAGGCCACAAAACTATGCAGGGTTAAACCGTTTTACGTATTTAATTAAATATGTATCCTACCAAGTATGCCAAGTGGGTCAAGTGGAATAGTATAGTGTTTTATATAATCGATGATATTTTATATATAATTGCTTCTATACACAATATTGACTAAGGAAATGTAAAACTTTGATGACAGTAAATATTTTTATATATTGGTGAGTTCAATGTATAAAGGAAATTTATAAATTTAACACAATGACAAAAACGTTTCAAGTAAATTACTATGAAACACAAAATTCGTGTATAACAAACAGAAGCAAAGTTGTATCATTAACACTAAATTTAAAGTAACTTTATGATTTTCTTCTTATTTCTTTTATAAAATATTGTTTCCGAATTAATATTTTTAGTGAGAGTTTGCATTACTAAAGAATCAATAATTTGTTACTAATACAATTATTTATGATCACTTTAACATTAATGTTAAAGTGATAATTAAGATTCACCGAACGTAATAGACTACAAAATTCAAGACAATTATTTAGTTATATTGTAGGTCAGCATCGAAATATTTCTTTGAAAACTACAAAAAATTCTAAATCAGCACCTCCCTTCATCTCGTTTGAAGCAGCTCTAAATTAGTTATTCACCCTGTCCACGTGATGCCATAGTTCTTCTTGCTTTCTGTTACACTTGGTTATATATATACACTTTCGTTAGTCCTAATTTCATCTTAACTTATATATCTATAATAACTGTCTTCTTACAAGAGGACGCAAAGTGGACACAAGTCCTGTACATAAGTCTAATAGAGTGTGAATTCGACTCAGGTACACTACACTACACATTATATACTACGATTCTCACTACATCCTCTACACGGCCTCTCATACTTAATCAAAATCTTATTCTATCTTTCCTAGGCGATAATCTCCTTACTGGACGGTTGCCTTAAAACTCAAGAAAATAAAATCATTCACTAACACTAAATTAAATGTTAACCGTTGAAAAAAGTAGATTTTTAAATTGAGAATACAATAGAGAGTATGTGGTTTTGTGATGTAATGATCCCCGTATATCCTCTGCCAAGGATTGCTGTCTCCCTAACCTTAACCTACCGTAGTTCATGATTTCTTTTATATTTTTAGTGAATTAAATTGTAGTTCGAGAATCATAACATTTACTATAACACATGTTTTATTAATTATATAAGACAAAGTCATATAATCTTACCATTATATAATTATTATTGCCATAATTTACACTATCATCACTCAATCTAGGATTCAAAAGAGTGTCTTTATCGCTTCACCTCTCTTCGCCAGGCTCTTGGTTATACATTACTACATAAAAGATATCAGATTCTATTTATTAAGGTAGTTATTAGCCTTAACAAGTATAAGAAATTTTTATGTCAATTTTTCAATAATTGATACAATTATTTTCGTTTATTTTTGGAGACAGTTAAACCTTCAAACAACTAACATATTTTATGCAATTTAGTAAACACTAATGATAAATAGAGAGAATAAAATAATGACAATAATCTACGTCATCTAAATTTCGATTACGAAGTAAATAACTATCCTTGGAGCCAACATAATATAAAAATAGCTGTTGACATTTTATTTATTAGATTCCTTTTATCAGCTCACACTCTCGTGATATATATATTATACAAATTTTCAATCGTTAATAAAATATGTTTTTATTCATCCAATCTAGTTGAAATACATTTTTTTAAACCTATCGTGGATGACAATTGATGTTAATAAAGTTTCTTCAAATATTTATTCAATAATTAAGTTATAAAAGTTTTTAAGGACTATCTAGATTTGAACTATAAATGTTCACGTTCAAAGTCTAGCACGCTTTCGCACTGCGCAATTTTTCCAATTCCTAGAAAAACATTACTCAACAACACACACACACACACACACACACACACACACACTTATATATATGTATATATATATATATATATATATATATATATATATATATATATATATACCGTTTTTCTTTATGTAATTGTGGCCGAAATATCCATTGTAAAAACCGAAACTGCAGAAATGGTTACCAAAAAAAAAACATAAATCGTGCTGAAGGTTAAAAATGAATGCAACGAATAAAATAAAAAAACTGGAAATAAGCAAACAATGATAAATTTCTTTCTTTCTTTACCTCAGTACGAATTTAGTTGAATTTTTTTCTGGTTTTTTTTATATTTATTCGAACAGTAGGCATAGATTTTTACACTTTATTAATTGGTATCAGAGTAGAACTAATTAGCAAAACGCCACTTACTCATGCGCTAACATTGTCTGGTTTAAGGGGTTTACTTTTTTAACTTTGTTTGCTGTTTGGTGGTTTCGTGTTACAAGTTATAATGCGGGTTAATTTTAACTGGCTATGTTGTGTGGTCAAACCATTGCGGTGCTCTCCTCCACTCTTTGCTTTCATGAATAAATGTGTTTTTTACTATGAGGTTGATAACGTTAAAACTACCCCCTGTAGTGTACAAAATGATAGCTATGCTAGAAATTCTTTTCTGAATAACTATTACTTTTGACTATGGCAGAATGTTCAGTGAAAATTAAAATCTAAATGTTTAATTAAGTAGGTCTTACAATAATTCCAAAAACATCTGAATATGGTGATTATTTACGTAACGATAAGCACCCTAATTTACGCAATAAAAAAAAAATAATAAACGAAATAAGTTATTATACTTGAATTCATATCAAATATTTTAATATCGGGAAGATTAATATAACAGCAAAAATAAATTAGCCAATAAAAATTATTGAAAAACAAAAAACGTTGCTTTGGAGACATTTTTTTTTCTGTAAATTACTAAGGGCATACTTTTACTATAGTTAACCTGCTCCTACGGGAAAACAAATTGTAGCAATATAATGGTTAAATAAAACTGTTGATACAAGTGAAAGTTTTTTGTAATGTTGTTCTTTGTGTAAAAATTGTACATATATTTATATATTAACATATGTATCTATGTATTTACCCGTTAGAGAGAATAAAGTCAATAAGATAACATACCCGATTGAAAATCTCAGGTGTTCAATTTTCTCCCTTCATAAGGGTTCCTTATAGTTGAACAAAATTGAATGAGTTTGCGTTACTGACAAGGCCACCTGTGAAGATAAAATATACTATGTATGTTCGTATTCTTCATTTTATTTGTGATTAAATAAGTAGGATTTTGGTACTGAATTGCCATTTAGTACATGGGAACCAATGGGAAGGAATTAATTCCTTGAATAAGTAAAGAGGCTGAAACCGAAACGAAAAATATATGACCTAATATGGGTAAATGGATTTTGTATCACAGATTCAATCTTCATACATGTCTTCTAGTGCTTATTTTGTATTTATTATAACCTTCAGGACGACTCAGTCAAGAAAACCGTATAGAAAGGCTTAATTCAATTTTTTATTCTCACCATATACAGGGTCTAGGGTAAGATAACTTTTAAAACTATCGACATCTTTTCAATAAAGATGGAAGATTTTCTAAATGATTTTTCAAATGACTTCAAGTCATCTTATCATTCTTGTATACTTTGACAGATACAATTGATTGGTTTGTAAAAGTTTTCCTCTGAAATACCTTATGGAAATATTTGAAAAGAATTTTGGTATATATTTTGGAAAAAACTACTAAATTTTATAATTCTATCGCTATTTGGTCAATGTTTAAATAGATGTTTATCATTTAGTAAAATATTACAAAATTCGTGTCCAATATTTTAAGGTTTTCGAATGTTTGTTTGGAGATTTAATTTTTGAAATAGCTCATTTTCACTACTTTTAAGCCTCCGAATTGTATAATTTTAAATATAATTTCTTGGCTCTTATTCCTAAAGTATAATCATTTTCATTTGTAAATATTCTTACTGTATATTGATGACACACCATTTATAATTCTCAGATTTATCTAATATATTTTTTGTCTTTTGGATTACCAGGTAATTTATTTAGGCTATTTAGACTTTTGTAATCTACTTTTAAATTTACAAACTTTGTCTAAACCCTTTGATGATTCCATATCAAATGGTAAGCTAATGTATTTATTTTTAATATTTCCTTTTACTGTTATTAAGGTGGCGGTATTGATTCTGAACTTATATCAATTCTGGTTTCTCTATATATTGTCTATTATTTTAGGATTATATTTAATCAATTTAGCTATTTCTTTACAAATTTACATTCAAATCTATTATTATTCAAAGGAACTGTAATTAATCTATCAACCATACTATTATAGCTTCTAATTAATGGGATTTATAATAGTTAGAATCTTTATTATAGATAATAAAATCTCAATAACAGTTAGTATTTGCATTTCTTCGATATATATCACATTCTATTTTATTATGATTTCTAATAGGCTACATAAATTATCAAGAAACGGTAAACATATTATTATCTTTTTCATAAGTAAATTTTATATTTCTATGTTTCTTGTTATTAATTTTTTTATACAGACAATATATCACAGACAATATAGCTTTTTTAAAAGAATTATAAACGTTTTAAAAACGCAAAACTGTCTGTGACATGTCATTAGCCTATATAAAGCAATTAATAGTTATTAACAGACATTAAATTAAAATATTGTTAATAATTCTTAACATATTTTCTACGTTACACTCTTTAATATTAAAAATTGCAAACACATCATCAACATATATAATCCATACTCTAGGAAAATACGAGAGTTGGTTTCTTATTTCGCTTTCAAAATGTTTCATAAAACGTTCGACTATAAAAGGTGATAAACTATTTCCCATAGGTGTACCATCATTTGTTGGTAAAATTCATTACAAAAAAAGTAATTATTTGTCATACAATATTTAGTTAATTTCACATAAGGCTTAATTTCATTATTCTCTACTTTATTTTCAATTAAAAATTTGTTTAACAAATTAATGTTGCAGCAACTGGTATACTTGGAAATAGTGAACTAACGTAAAACGATACAACAATTTCGTCATCTTTTAGTTCAATATTTTAATATTTATTTACAAACTATCCTGTATTTTTTATTGAGCTGGATTCTGTATTAAATTTAAAATTTCCAGAAACTTTACTCAACCATTTTTTGAACAAGACATAAGTGGGTGAGTCAATCCTCGATACAATCGGTCTCAACAAATTACCTTCTGTATGTATCTTTCGGAGGCAATATACCCTAAGTAGAATTGCATTTGAAATATTAAATTTATAAATTTCATTCTTTAGAATATCTAAATTAGTAGTTGTTTTGTAAATTACCTCTGAGAATGATTACTATGCAATTGGAACGTACGTAAGGTTTTAAATAAACTAAATAGCTATTTGTAGTATAGGTTTCATTTATTCAAGTTTTATTGTAAGAATAATATTTTTATATTTTAAATTAGTGACATTTAGTATAACAAATTTAAAATTATTGCGTAACGAGTTTTTAAAATGAGTTTTGTAATCACATACTATTTTAGTCAAATAAAATTATTACACAGTCTAAAATTTCTAAATTGAAAAAATATGTTACATAGTAAAATATAACAAAAAATAATTTTTACCTAAAACATGAATTGATATTTGTGCAAAATATATTGATATTTTATAATATTCATAATACAATTCAAGATTCACTAATAAACAAATTACGTATTGCGAATGAAAATAAATTAGAGTGTCTTAAAATATAATCATTGTGTAATTTGGTGATTTGGGATAGTTAATTATTGGTTTTAGAATATTTGGGCCCAATAAGCTTCAAAATATTTTGAAATACAAAAAAAAATCTTAGAATTGTTACAGTTACCATTTAAACTCGCATAAAAGCCACTTTGTACAAGATACTACTGCACCCTGGAGACTCATTTTACAGTTTTATTGGGATCAGAGCTGGTAAAATGTTAATTTCAAGGTAAGTGAATATTATATTCTCTACGTTTATAACGATACAATAATAATTTTTAACAATCTATTTGTATTAAAACTGTGTTGATTTATTGATGTAAAATATGTTTAGATACTTAATGTGTTGCTTTGTCATTTATTTTATTATTTTGTGTACTTTTTTAGCGAAGAAAATTTAGGTGACGGTGTTTAGTTTCAAGACATGGTTTTTATTGTTGCCTTGCCAGATGATCATTAGCAGGTATTACACCTAGATCTAAAACGTTTTACTAAAATTATAATAATAAGAAAACTTTTCTTAACAAATGTGTGTTCTAAAATACGATATTTGAAACTATAACTAAGCATTTGCAGGTTATGTAATTATACAAATTAAAAGATTTGCTTCGTAACCAATTTTTTAAAACTAGACTTCTCAAGTTCCTGGTCTAGATGGTACCGGTTGCGATACTGGGATTATAGCGGAAGATGGTGCATCTACCTAAATAATGGTAGATATATGTATAAGATCTTTTGGAATGGAAAAGTAGTGAAAGATCATGACTTTGCCAAATCCCAACAAAATACCGTGCAACGTTCATAGAATTACAAGCATTATGAAGTTTTTGAAAAATGGGTTTCTAAAGTTATCCATACCTGTATATAGCGGAAATTTGAAGAACATATTGGGATCATTCAATATGTGTTTGAGTGGTTTAGTTAGACGGTTTCAAGTGTACTGGTTCTGCTTCAACCACGTGTACTGTAGCGAAGTCTTGACACGAATGCAGGTTTGTACTCGCGTTTTATGGTACGAAGTGCTATTTGAAATAGTTAACTCATACACATTCTATGCAGATTTGAAGTAGAAGCAATAGACACACACACACACACACACACACATATATATATATATATATATATATATATATATATATATATAAATAAAGAACAAAAGTCTAAATACAAATACAAGAATTATAATTGAATTTACAATTCAAAGCTTTTCGTTGGCTAACAGTACCAACATCATCAGGTAGATACCATAGGTTTAACCATTGGTTTAATATTCCTGATGATGTTGGTACTGTTAGCCAACGAAAAGCTTTGAATTGTAAATTCAATTATAATTCTGGTATTTGTATTTAGACTTTTGTGCTTTATTAATACACAAGAAAACATACTGCGATATATATATATATATATATATATATATATATATATATATATATATGTGTGTGTGTGTGTGTGTGTGTGTGTGTGTGTGTGTGTGTGTGTGTGTGTGTGTGTGTGTGTGTGTGTGTTTGTGTGTGTGTGTGTGTGTGTGTGTGTGTGTGTGTTTGTGTGTGTGTGTGTGTGTTTGTGTGTGTGTGTGTGTTTGTGTGTGTGTGTGTGTTTGTGTGTGTGTGTGTGTAGAATTTTATTTCAATCTAAGTGCTGCAGTGTGCATTGATAGAGATGTGTCGAAGGAAGTGCAGACTTTAAAGCAAAAGAGTCCGGAACGTTTTTCTTCGCCAATTCGGTGGTTTTTCGTCGCTCTTCAATTTATATTCCTAGTTTATCCTACTAGAAATCATATAGGGTTTGCACATTACTGTTATTTTTGTTTTTCATGAGTGTTTGTTATTAGGATATTTCTGCTTTAAAAACTCATTTCGTTTTATTGAAATAAATATTCTATATTTACTATTTAATGTTTTCTAGTTTAAATTTATTCTTTATGATCAGATATTATATTAGTTACCATTGAATAATTTATTTTTATTGTCTTGTTTAAAAATGGAGCAGAAGATAATTGGTAGAAAATTTTTGTTCTTTGTTCACAAAATATTACACAATAGTTTATTACTTTTAAAAAACTAAGAAAAAAAATTAATACAGCTGAAATATAACTAAAAGCTTTTTATATTATATGTAATTAATTTGATTAAATTAAAGGTAAATTACTAACCCTTTCCTTTTGTTGGATTAGAAGTGTTGTAGAGTCTTCAGTGACACTTGACTGTCTATATTGGCTTGGTCTCTAATTAACTTCTTAAGTTTAGAATTACTGCTAAACTGTATACTTGGTAAAATGAATGTTTCTCTCAAGAGTTTTGGATAAATACTTTCTCGAAAGAGAAAGTACTTCATGAGTTCCTGCTAATGAATTTAACATTTCCCTGGAAGTGACGCAAAAAGAAAATACAAAATACGGGTTGGAGAAGTATTGTTTTATAACTTAAGTTAACCTGAATAGCGCACGGAAAATGTTTTTCTCTTTCAATGAGGCAGGAGTACTGCACAATGAATGCATAAACTAAATTAATTACCCTTAATTAGAATACATTTCTTTGTAAAGAAGAAGAAAACCCAACAAAACTCTACTAAGTAAACGTCTCACTATAAAAACAATGGGGTAAAAATTATTTTAAAAATGTATATACATTATTTCAACTTGTAAACTATTATATTATCATTTTTTGCTTGGTATAAGTAGTGCTTATTTTGTTAGACAATTACTACTTTGTTACAACTTGAGAAAGTAAAGCTCTCGTGCAGTACAAGAATAAGTAGCTGACCTCTATTATTACAGGGTTTATTTTGAGTGCCTAAATGTATAAAATATGATTTAAGTTCAAGATGAAATTAATTAATGCCTTAAGTGTTGTATGGTTTAAATTAAAATACATCAGCCACTAACATTTATTAAACAAATGTAGAAGGCAGATTTTAAAAATGTCTTATATTTACATGTTAGCTCTTGAAGATTCTGTGAGTAAGTACATAAATGCATAATTTATAAAATAAGAAAGTTTTTTACTGAATTCACTGATGATTTTTATTGACATAATTCAGTCACTGCTATTGAATGTTTTTAACATGTTACTAGTCGTCATTTGTCGAGTCGTCATTTTACAAGTCGTCTGGTACGAGACTTGTTTTACCACCCTCGTCCAAAGATGTTTTTTTTAAAAATCGTCACCTCATTGCTAAAGTTTTTTTTGTAATATTCCATAACTGGACTTATTAGGAGCAGAAAGGTTTTGGGATTACTGCATGATCTTCGATATTTCCGTTTAAAAAAAAATATTACGAGAAAATCCATTTTAAATTAATTTTAAATATCTACGTATTTAACTAAGTATTAATAGTGAGTAAAACTTACATTAGTATATGTTATACAAGCATAAGTATATTTTTGAAACACAGTGATAAACCATATTACTATATAAGAATGTTATTTTATGCTTATAATGTATGCAGTTGGGATTGATTTGGTTACAATTAACAATGATCGGTTTAGAAAAGATTAAGTGAAAACAAGAAACACTAGAATTGCATCACTGCACATCAACTTACATTACCTGGCGGTAGTAGATTTTCCAATTTATCGCTTACTCCCCTCGACATTAGCGTTCACAAATTTATTACTATTTATAAACAAATTTATTGTGAATCTAAGTGAATCAACATAATCTTGGGAGAATATTAGTCACCTACATACGAACAGAATACATACATGCATATATATATATATATATATATATATATATATATATATATTTATTTATTTATTTATATATATATATATATATATATATATATATATATATATATATGTATATAGTAATCCTTGGAAAGAAAATACTCTTTTTGTTAGCCTATATATATATATATATATATATATATATATATATATATATATTTCTTTATTTTTCAATTTGTAATCTTTGAATGCCTTTCTTTATATATATATATATATATAGACATACGATTTTTATTTCCGGAAGCATTTCCCTGAATGGTAGTATCAGTGTTATCGAGATATTTCATTAATCTACGTACGTAACTATATATATATATATATATATATATATATATATTGTAACACCTTATTTTTAAGAGTATGTATTCTGTTCGTATGTAGTTGACTAATATTCTCCCAAGATTATGTTGATTCACTTAGATTCACAATTTGATCCGTTGGACAGGACTGCGATTGAGTTTTAGATTTTTTGTTTTGTATCTTATTTGAAAATCAGTTACTGCGTGGAACTACCTTTAATTCTGACTGAGCATATTTATTTAGTCCGTATAATGGGCAGTTACTAATATATGGGCATTTGTTTTTCAGTAACCGTTAGTCCAAAATAAAACCCATGAATACAGTTCAGAATAGTATTTGGAGATTTAGGTATCCAAAAGCACTCGAATAAATAATTATAATAAAAACGACTTTTTAAAAAATAATCCATTAAAAATATTTTAATTTCAATAATCAAATGACAAACTTGTATTTTTATCTGTATTAAATGTATAAATTTTCTAATAATTATTTTATTACAAAAATTTTAATTTGAAAGAAATGTATGTGAAACTTTGATTGACATTACATTGACCATCTAAATAACAGTTTGTAAATTATATGTTATTTAAAATTACAAATTTAAAAATAATGTTTTATATAAATAAGAGGAATGAAAATTTTGAGATTTATTTCCAAGCAAGTTATTTTCGTTATCTGGTCGTTGATGTTTTTTTATGTTCTAATATTAACAATTTAGTTAGCAAGTCTGTTATGAGGGAAGAAGAATAGAAACTGATCGAGAAAGTAAGTGACATAGATTAGGGATATAAAGCCCCCTCGTAAGAGGTATGGAGGAACGATGGTAACACGTACCTGAAGGAACACTTACTTGAAGTCGACCCACACTCTAGGCGGGGAGGTGGGGTAAAAAGGTGTCGTTTATATGAAACCATTAGAGAGAAAAAATAGCAAATAGTGGGTTGAATTAATTAGGAATAAATATAAAACTAATGGTATATATATTCTACTTCTGAGGGGGGATGATGGCATAGGGTAGGGAGGAAATTACCTGCTGGGACAATTATAGTAAAAAAGGGATTGAGTAATCATATAATTCTAAGCACCTTTAACAATGAGGTCCATGACCTAACATTGCCTTTTGTATACGGCATCTCAGTTTTATTTTACTTCAATTCTTTTTTTTGTCGTGTTTTTATTTAAAAATATAGATTGGTTGGACCTATCACCATCCTTCTTACGTAGTGACTAACAAACCAAATTTTCTGATATTATTTTACGGTTTACCCTGCAACGAATGACTAATTAACAAACAAAGAGAAACTATCTTATTTTACGCCTCTAGATACAATTATAAAGGTACATTTAAAAACTCAATTAAAATAAACAATCTTCTAATATTTTACACAACTCTAAAACGTATAAAGATAATGGAAATAATGTAATGCATGGCATTACACTTCCCTCCAATCCTGCCAATACAAACCGTGTAATACTACAACTTCGGCAGTAATCCAAGCTCTTCATTCACGATAAAACATCTTTTATAATGTACGGTTTTTTACAAGGTTTATCAGACGCACATTTTTAAAGGTTTAAATGTAAATTTAAATCATTATACTAAACCCTTTTCCAGAATGAACTTAAACGTTATATAATGCATTTGTCATTATGAAAAATAAAATATGTATAAATTAAACACGTATCTATTGGTTGGAAATATTATTTACACATATTTAGTTTGGGTAAGACCCTAAGTAATAATTCAGTTTGAAATATTAAAACCTAAGTTCAAGATAAATTATCAAAGCAAATATATGATTTAGAGACTGCACTATTGATTATTGTGAAGCATATTACCTATAACTAACCGATTTTACACATTCACGTCGTATAATCTTTAGGGCTCTTGTACCAGCTGGATTAATATATATATATATATATATATATATATATATATATATATATATATATATATATATATATATGTATATATATATATGCTTCAAATACTGACACAGACCTCCTTCGGAGGATTAAAAACGAGATTGTTAATATAATAGATATAGAATTTAAAACACTCCTCTATCTTTAAAGAATTCTCATAAGTAATCCTCCTTGAGCCGTGGACGGTATGTGTATGTACAATTTATATAAGTCAAACAATTAGAAATATATTTTAATCATTTACCTGTTGCGGTTCGTCTTTGTTTATATGTTACCTACTGGGTCCCGGGAAGATGGCATGCCACGAAATGTCACCAAGAAGACGACTAGGACCCGTTCTGTTCGACTCTCGCTATGAGAAACCTCCGACTGTTCGACTCTCGCTATTAGAACCCTACTTTACCTAGCTTGATTAGGTTCATTTAGAAAAGGGACGGAAAATACAAGTTTCGTACAAAACAGCTGTTTAATATAGGTCCGATGTAAAGTGACCAGCTCCCGTTGTGACGATTGAAACTGGTTACTATCTTTATTTACGTTTACTGAGATCGAGGTTTGGCGGTAATACGCGTATAAAAAACGTTAAAATACATACCATATCAAAACAAATATAGCCTACAACTTAAATCATGATATATTTAAACTTTATCGAGATTTATATTATAGTAGGCATATATCTAGAATAAATTAAAAATTAACAATGGGCTCATGCAAATATTATTAAAATGTTGTGGTGAGTAATATTTCTATATATGTATATTTCGACCTTATTCTAAAATTAAACTGGGAATTCATCAACTTATTATAAAGTCACTTTCATAAGTAGCGCAATACATATAATACAATAAATGCAATATAAACAAAATATTTCAATGATTGAATAAAAGCTACTTTTTAAACAAGTATTTTCACTTTTAAAAATCTTTTTTTTAAGTGCAAAACAAGTTTAACCTTTAAGTCGTCGTATTACAGTCTGTATAGAGTCCGTGTGCAATCGGTTATGGAATCTGATACCAGATATCATAACATTTGGGTTACGTTTTTCCAAATGCAAAGTTCTTTACTTTTAACTTTACTTACCTTCAACTAATTATGGTCTTTCATACTATTATTCCTATCAATGTTGGGTAATTAGTATATTGGCGATATTAAATGCAGTTGTTCTATATTTGTAGTAAAAATCTGCAGGAATTATACAAATACGAAGAAATCGGATTATCTACAGGTACTTCTATAAATTGGCGTTAAAAAAAGATTAGTTTTCAACACTGTTACCTAAACTAGTTTTTATAAATCCAACTCGGAGTCCTTGGTGTCCTCAGACGTCAACAGAGTGCGTGTTTACAAGACAAACTGTAGGTAATTTACAAATAAAATTTCTGAAACAGACCTGCCATTTTCAGCTTGATTCTCAGCAGGTGTCTTTGGTTGAATAAATGTTTGGTCTGTGGTAAAAGAGTTTGCGTTGCTTACTGTAACTATTTGATGCGGATATTAATTATTTTTAGAATGATTTATTTATTATGTGTCAAGGTCTTAGAAATAATTATTTTAATCTTATATTTAATATAAATACATTAATTAAAACGGAATTAATTCCTTTGGAAGTAGATAATTTATTCACATTTTAGTGATGGTTTTGGATTCAATCGAGACCCCACATAAATTAAATAGTTCAAATAAAACCCGATTACAAGCTGAAATATTACACTAATTAAAGCTATGAGAAACTGCTCTGAAGTCTTCAAGTATCAATATAATGTATTCATATTGTATCTGTTTATTGTAAAATCTAAGTGAATACTTGGACTCGATACCACAAGCTTGCAGTACGGCACCAAACGTACGATATGTTATAATGAGTTTTTATATGTGGCATTATATGTATACTTTTTTCATTGAAATTAAATACATTTTAATAGAATAATTTTAAAAAAATAATTGTTATTTCATATTTATCTGAACAATCCGGTGACTTGTCAAGGTCTGCTCGTTTCAAGATAACCAAATAACTGTTATAAGATAATTATGTGACGTTAGGCTTACTACAGAGTGCAGGTCTGTGAGAGGTAATTGTAATTAAAAATGGAATTATATTTGAAAGTAAATTTTTTTTTAAACTTACATGTAATTTGCAAGCTTATTTTATCAGTAATATAGAGGTTGAAAATACTACGAATTAAAAACACTCATATAAAGCGGATGATAAAAGAACTAAGATATAACAAAGACAATACCATGCACGATGCATTTTTTTACATGCAACTAAAGTAACGTGCAATATATAGCGTGCATTACGTAGTACACACGTTGTATACAACGTGTGTTTTATATACAATTTATATTTACGTGATAGTACGTTATAAACATCCCTAAATAATGTGTACCGGAACCAATCTCAAAGCATCCATCTTTGTTATGAAATCAATACGACCGTTGGATGATTAAATTTCAGAACGTTTTAATCAAACAAAATAAATTGATACTTAAAAACTTTGCTTTCTTTGTGGAACGGTATTGAGCTAATTAGAAATTATTCTATAACAAAGTGTACTGTTAGGTGAATATAAAATGGTAAATATCTCCTTATAGCATGCCTACGTATGGAAAGAGTTCACGTCTCACTTTTTAATATCCTTTAAAACAACAAAAAGATAATAAAGTTATGTTAATTAGTTAAAATTGTATTCTTATCACGCCCCCCTCGATTGTTATAATTTGAAATGCCTTTAATTTGTTAATACCAAGAGAATATTAAAATTTAATTAAAAAAAATATTATATAAAACCTGTTACTCCATGAGAAATAAAACATATAAAACTAATAAACTAAATTAGTTTATTGCTCCCAAAAACCTTCATAAAATCTCTTCCCAATAATATCAACTAACTTCTTGGAATATTCACTCACATCGACGTTTCAATTATTAAAAATTACAATTTCTTAATAAAGTAAAAACACAACACACAACCTAATTTAACAATAGCAATGAACATTACCAATAAACACATAAAAAAAAGTCTTAGATATGTAGAAAATTAATAGGTCATCTTTCTAAGCAATAGTGAGTTTTTAAATACGTATGTAAATATATATGTATCTGTAAAATGATGTGGCAATATAATTTGATATTATAAAAATAAATCATTTTTAGAAATCTGTTGTATCTAAATTACTAGAAAATAAGGAGCTTCGATAGTTATTAAACCTTATAAGTAAAGAATTATATATACTGGTTAATTTATTTTTGTCTTTTTTTCAACTGGTTATGTCTGATACGTTCGTTATTGTTTCATTGTCGTCCAAAATAAAACCTTCATTACTATAAATAAATGTAGTTTTAGTTAGGAAACGGTGAACTACTGTGCAGTTCTATAAGAATCGATAGGTTTTATGACAATCATTGTCTAGCAGCATTTGTTATAAACCTGTTTGGTGTTATTATAATCGCGCCTTATAGGTAATTTAATTAATTATTTAAATATATTTGTTTTTCTTAAATATCCGTGAAAGTAATTTCTTTTTGCTTTGATACGATATATATATATAAAGTATATATATATATATATATATATATATATATATATATATATATATATATATATATATATATATATACATATATATAAAGTTCTAAGTATTAATTCACTAATACATGGGAATGATTTAAACGAGTTTTCTGTAAGTATTCAGTATCAATATGAATAATATGAAACATTTACAAAATTAATCTGGCTCGATAATATATATAAACATTAAAGACTCACAAACGTGTTGTGTAGGGTATTTATGTGTTCATATTGACCATAAAATCGTGAAACTTTAAGGTGAAGAAAATCGGAAAGGAATCAATAAAAATACTCATATGGTCGTACATTTTGAAATAGAAATATTTCAAATAATATAATTGGAATTTTACAGAGTAAGATATACGGCTTTTAAAATGCTAAACAAACGTTGTTCACCATTTTATATATTCTGTAAATAGTACTCTTGTACCGTTTTATGAAAAGAGGAAACAGGTACTGATGCGTCTTTGTCCCTTGATCGGCCATCCCCTGATTTGTAAAGTAAATAGAAGCGCGTTTAGCGAACTCCTAACATTTACCAACTAATTATTTATAGCAAACATTTTCATATAAAATTACATGTTTAAGGAAAAATTAAAAAAAAGTAAATTGGAAACTTTAGAACAAATTAGCAATAAGAAGATATTTAAAATCAATTTGCAGGAAATGTCTAGATGAAGGAAATTGAAAAGACGCCAAGTAAACTAGGATTTATTTTAACTTCCATCAAGGCACAACTTGCTGATAGACATTCGATCTAGTGTACTCTTAACAGATTATATTTTACATTCATAACCACTCTGTTTCATATAACGGTTGTTCCCTATTTGACAGTATGCACATCGAAAGGGCTTTTCTCAAGAATTTTCTAAAATGAAACCAAAATCTGTGTAAGTTCCGTTTCAAACAATTAGATTTTATGTAAGTAATACAGTTTTTAGTTCCCAATAATGTTTTATCAATACATTTTAAACTAGTAGTTTATAAATAGTTTTTTTAACGTTTCATAATTTGGTAAGAGACTTTGGATTTTTACTGATAAAACATTCTTGGCTGGATATGGACAAATTTTCAATTGAAGTTCTTTTCAAAAGATGAGGCTTGCAATTGCCTTTGCTAACTCGGAGATGAATATTCTTCTAGCATTTTCGTCCCATTGTATCCATATATAAGCTCTGAACATTGATCCTTGCCAAGTTCAATAAACAGTGGAATGCAGAGATTGGGCATCTCTGTTACTCACTCATTTCACTAAATATTCCTTCTTTATTCTATCACTCCTTCCTTGATAAGTTGTAGAACGAAATTACCTCTGGTTTGAATGAGTCTCCCGTTTTGTGGTAGATTTAATCGTCTGAATGTAATATGGATAACAATATGGCATTATTTGTGGACCGTATGAAACTAAAAGTGTTCGATTACTCAGGCCAACGATGGAAAAACCTTTTTTTATAAAACACCTTATTCTTATGTTTCTTAGGGTGATAAACCCAAATTTGACACCTATTAAGCTGCATCACTCATCATTTTTTCACATTTGCACATAAATTTATTAAATTTTGTTATTTTTTAAAGAATTTAACCGTTTTTATTTAGTTCAATGGAATTGTAAAATTATTTGTACTGGCTGTAGAAGAGTTGGTACCACTGCTGAAACATATTTACTGTCCATAAAAAGGGGATTATATTTTTCTTTTCACAGCTGATGTTTTGTTTACTGCCAACCTAACCTCACTTTCTGGTTTCCAGTACATGTGCTCAGTAAAATGTCTAATCGCGGTTGTAAGAACTCTGTTTCTGTTATATTTGTTTGTTATTAAAAACACCAAAGAAACATTGCAGACTTTGTGCAAAAGGTTTATTTCTCTTATTTTGGAATTAAACTTGGTGATCAGCATAAATCTTGGACCCCGCATAAGGTATGTTATGTTCCATTGTACTGCAGGAAATGTAGAACCTAAACTTTTTACGCAGATCGAGCTTAACGACTTGGTTAGGGATCTTGGGTTAACAAAAGAAAATGCTGAATTGCTTGGTTCTAGACTAAAATAAAAGAACTTGTTGGCAGTTGAAACCAGCATATATGTGTATAGGAAGAGAGAGCAGCAGTTTTCAACATTTTTTGTACAAGAAGGTGATTTAGTGTACTGCTCAGACATTCCAGGTCTGATGAACGAGTTCGGTGTTGAATACAAAAAAAAAGTCTGGAGGCTGTTTATTGATTCACCCAAAACTAGTTTAAAAGCTGTTTTATTACACAATGGTAACACTTATGCATCTATACCTGTTGACCATTCTGTACATATGAAGGAGGGCTATGAAAACCTAGAAATAGTGTTGAATAAAATTGGCTATTCTGCTCATTGTTGGATGATATGTGGTGATTTAAAAGTAACACGCATGCTTCTTGGTTAGCAAGGTGGTTTCACTAAACTCCCATGTTTCTTGTGTGAATGGAACAGTAGAGCTAGGGATCAACATTGGTGCACAAAGAACTGGCCTGTGAGGGAGTCTTTGAAACCTGGCGAGAAGAACATTCTATGCAAAAATCTTGTAGATCCTAAAAACATTCTCTTACCACCTCTACATATAATGTTTGGCCTTATGAAACAATTTGTAAAAGCATTGCCTAAAGATGGACCTTGTTTCAACTATATCTGCCAACATTTCCAAAACTTTCAGAAACTAAACTTAAAGAAGGAGTCTTTGTAGGACCCGACATTCGAAAAATGATGTTATCTTTGAAACCACAATGACGATAAATGAGAAAGAAGCATGGGTATCATGCAAGCAAGTTGTTACAAAATTCGAAGGAAATGCAAAAGACCCAGAATATGGTACTATTGTAGCTAACGTGTTAAAGAAGTTTAAAAAATTAGGATGTTTGATGAGCCTGAAAGTTCATTTTTTGAATAGTCATCTTGATTACTTCCCGGAAAATTTGGGAGATGTTAGTGAGGAGCAGGGTGAGCGTTTTCACCAAGATATTAAATTGATGGAAAAACGCTACCAGGGCCGCTGGAACATCAACATGATGGGGGACTACTGGTGGTCGCTTCACCGAGAAGCTCAACATGCGACTCATCGCAGAAAAAGCAATACAAGAAGCTTCAAAGAAAAAAGAAAAAAGGAAGTATAAACCAATTCCATCTGACTACTGAAACCTACATTACTACACTTCATCATTATTTCAAGTAACCTACTGTAAATAAAAACCATGCTTGTGATTTAACATAGAGTTTTCATTAATTTTACCATATACCATATAGAGATTTGAAACTATATAACAAAAAGCAAATTGTTCAAAAACTATGGGTGATACAAAAAAACTAAGACCATATTTGGATTCAGCACATAAAAAGCTATAAAAATCAGCTGTTATTGTCAAAAACGTTTTAAAAAAAAATGTTTTTTGTTGGCCTGTGTTATGAATGACCCAAAGCCAAATCGACTGCTAAAAAACTGTGGCACAAACGTTAGGGATAGCCCTAGGTGGACAGTGGCGCGACAGTTTACCCCTTGTCCCTTTCACTGCTGCAGCAAACTAATTCATCTGAATACCATCAATAAAATTACACGATACACAGCTAGCTGATCAAAACTGTAGAGTAAAATATTTTAAAAAATCCTTCACAATAACTATAATTGTTAGAGGTCCCTTAACGCCGAGTCACATCGCCGGTTCACAATTTTTTTTGTTAAGTTTTACAATGAAATTTGACCAAGCAATAATTCTTTAATATATTTGAAGTTAATTATACTTAAATTAAAATCTTTTAAACAAACTAGAATATTTATGAAGATAAATCTATAACTTGATACCACTAGAGGACTAACCATTAGTTCGGACAATCGTTTGAAATCATTATGGAGTTTGAAATCATTTAAAGGAGTGTGAAATAATTTTATCTACATAAGTGGTTAATTTTATCATATTTACTGTAAATTTTTAAATCTGAAAATAGTGTTCAAACATCGTTAGTCTATTGAACTTATATACGTGAATTCATACTCAAATAGTGTTAATCCGTGATACAACTGCAGAGGCAATATAAACAGAAAAATAAAGCTTGATAGCAGATTAGTATAAAGAGTTAAAACAATTCCTGTACTTAAAATATTTTAAAATAATTATTGTACTGAAATTTGTGATGTTATTTTACCAGTAGGTTTGTTTTTAGGTAGGTAATTGTTTAATGTAAAATGAACACTGTACGAATCCCTGCTGTTAGAATGTACTCGTGTTCTGTTAACTCAAAGCTCCAGAGTTACACAGTTTTATATAGCAGGATTGGAGTAAGGCGTAAAAGATGGCTTAGCGTATTGTGTTAGCTTTAACATTTTGGCACTGTACAAAATAATATTAGGGGTATTTTAATTGAGTTTTGAAAATATGATTATATCTGTATCTTCGGGCCTAAAATAAGGAAAATTCCAAAATACAGCTTTCCACATAACACAATATCGAGATATAGCAATTCTAAAGTTCATGTGTTCAAAAGTATTTAAAATATTTGGATTTCATGAGGTATTACATATATAGTGTGTCGGCCAACCTTGAAAACACTTAGATTTAATAGAAATAAAATAGAAATAAGCTACTGTAAAAAAAGGTAAGAGTCTCAATATAATTGCCATACCGTATTTCAGTATACAGTAGGGTCTATAAAGTTTTAAATTAAACACATTCTCTTATGATATTATTTCAAATTATATTGCCAAATTTATTAAAAGAAATTACTATTTCTTGAAATCAATGAAAATTAAATAAAACAGCGTTCACCTATGATTAAAAAAAAAATTAAGTTTCAAATGACAATGGATTTTTAACATTGTTATTTCAAGTGTAATTTTTAAGTGTGATTTCCAAAGTGCATTCATGTTTACAGTGCTTTTGGGTAGTTAAAACTAAAATACATCGTTCACGCACTTTTAACATTTACGATGAACTGAATTTATAAAAGCTAACCATTGACTTATAGTTACTAAAATATACCTATGACCAATGACCAATACATACATACATACATACATACATATATATATATATATATATATATATATATATATATATATATATATATATATATATATCATTTGGAACTAATTAATTTCAAAAGTTATTTATAGAAGGTATCAGCAAAAACAACAAACTGATTCATATTGATTATTGTTTCCCTATTTAGTATAGTTATATCTATTACACCTAAATAATCCGATAACCAGAAAATAAAATCATTTTTCAAACCTGTAATAAATTATCTTAATAATTTTATTTAATGTAATATTATTTGTTAACCTATAATTTATATAAATTCCCGATTCATTAGCATTTAGACTGAAAATTCAGTATAAAAACTAAAATAGAATACAAGACGTGCAATAAAACAGCTGTTATGCAATTTGTCCTAAGCTCATACGAAAATTGTTTATAAATTCGTGTTTTTTTCTTATTTTGAGTGTCAGCTATACATCTGGGTGTTTACATACATCTATATACGTACAATATATATATACATTTTTTTTTTTAAATTTTAACAACATAGGTTATTCAAATACAAGAAACTTTAGTAATTTGAATAACCTATGTGGTTTTAAATTATTAAACAAGAAAACGTGTATATATATATATATATATATATATATATATATATATATATATATATATATATGTATATATTAAATATGGTGATATGTTTTCTTGTAATATAGTTAATAAATTTAAAATATTTCAAAAGCAAGAATACTTTTAATGAATATATTTATTCAAAGCTTTTCGCCGATAAAATAGTACCAGCATCTTCAGGAAAATAATTATCTAATCTAATCATTAGATAATTATTTTTCTGAAGATGCTGGTACTATTTTATCGGCGAAAAGCTTTGAATAAATATATTCATTAAAGTATTCTTGTTTTTGAAATATTTTTAATTTATTATCCTATATATACGAGGGTCAGTCAAATATAAACAAGACTTTTAACTTATACGTTTATTAAAGCTAAACAAAACAATGATTACATGTTACTGCTTTTCTACATAGTCTCCCTCAAGTCTCACACACTTTTCCCAGCGTGAGGATAGCTTATGGATCCCTTCTTCATAAAAGATTTGAGGTCGTGTCTTGAACCAATTGCACACAAATTCCTGTACTTCCTCATCACTTTCAAAACGGTTTCCACCAAGTGCTTCTTTGAGAGGACCAAAGAGGTGAAAGTCACATGGAGACAAATCTGGGCTGTACGGAGGATGTTCCAATGTTTCCCAGTGAATTTGGCGTAATTTCTCTTGGGTCAAGGCAGCTGTGTGAGGCCTAGCATTGTCATGAAGCAAAATGACATCTCTGATTGGCTGTTTACGCCTTTTGTTCCGAAAGGCTGCTTTTGCTTGCTCAAGAAGTTGACAGTAATAAGCAGCGTTCACAGTACGTCGTTCGTGTAAAAAGTCAATAAGCAAAACGCCTTTGCAGTCAAAAAAGATTGTGGCAAGAACTTTTCCAGCAGACAACCGTGTTTTGGCCTTCACAGGGCGGGTTTCGTCTTTCCTTCGCCACTCCATTGACGCCATTTTGGATTCAGGAGTGTAGTGATGGACCCACGTTTCATCACAGGTTATTATGCGATTTAAAAAACCATTCCCCTCTCTCTCAAGCCGATTCAAAAGCCTTTGGCAAATGTCTCTCCGGGTTTGTTTTTGATCGAGAGTCAGAAGCCGAGGGACCCATCTTGCACAAATTTTCCGAAAACCCAGATGCTCTGTGACGATGGAATGCACACTACCATGACTAATTCCCACTTCACTGGCAATTTCATCTAACGTTAAGCGTCGATCATTTTCAAGAAGTTCACGAACAGCACAAATGTTCTCATCAGTCAAACTGGTCCTTGGACGCCTATTGTGACTTTCATTTTCAACTGTTTCACGTCCGCCTTTGAACTTGTTAACCCAATCGTACACTTGAGAACGTGATAAAGTCTTATCCCCAAACTGAGTTGTCAGTCTAACAAAAATTTCACTTGGTTTAACACCTTCGTTTGTCAAGAACTTAATAATAATTCGTTGCGCAACTGTAGGTACAACCTCTTGTTCAGACATGACTACAATGACAAACAAAACAGCATTGAGAACGCAGTGTTGCAGCTTTCCCCCTCCCCCAGGCTGCCCCCTACCACTACTGCAACATGGCTACTACATAGCCAACATAACCCAACATAGTACCTGCTACAACCTGTACCTTGGGTATAGTAATAAAAGTCTTGTTTATATTTGACTGACCCTCGTATATATATATATATATATATATATATATATATATATATATACATATAAAAATATATACATATAATCAAATATTTCCTAAGAAATTATTTATGAAAGGAAGAAAGGTTATATAAATAATTTCCTAAGAAATTATTTATGAAAGGTTGTACAGATATGTTTCTATTTTCTTAAATAACTACTTATGTGTAGTTTTCTATATGTTTAATACTTTAAATAAGATTTTACTGCATTCTCTATAAACAGTACTGTATTTTTTTTTATTAAATACTTGTTGCGTAACTTGAGTTACAGTATGAGTTGACAATGTGACACTTCTCCCGAAACGGCGTCCTCAACAAACAAAGTAAGTGCTACTGTAGGCAAGTTTAAAACAATTAAAAGTGTTTAGAGAAAAAATATGTTTTTATATTATTTTAGCTATACCGACCAGTACAACCTGTATAGTACCACATAGCTTCTAAATTAAGCTTTATCGATACAGATAACTTGCAAGTACGGAAAATGTAAATTATATTACGTGTCATATATTTACTTATAATGAATAAAAATGTTTAAAAATATATTATCAATTTCAACTATATTTCATTTTCTGTTCTGTTTCAACTAATCCTTCTCCTACGCCTAATATTTATTGTATATTTTAATTAAACAAATTTACATGCTTACTCATAATTTAATAATAAAACATTCAAATGCTCAACGAGTTATGTTTAAAATAAATACATAACATATGTTTATTTAGGCAGTGATATTTCAAAAGGAAATATTTTTTTTCTCTTTTTTTACCACGTTTTGTAAAAACATTAGATATTAGTGAATATAGGGACTACTAGTATAAAAAATACTTTAAACTCTCCCTCCGTGATCGCCTTGAGCTCGTGTGTCACAGGTTTTGGATCGCTTCGATGGAGGCGAAACGCTATCCCTTCAGCTTCCTTTTAACGAGCAGGAATAAGAAAAAGACATGTCTGGGCTGTAGGGAGGGGGAAAGCACCCTCCCTAAAATTAGCTTTACTTATAACAAACTTATATCATTCAATGGAGTGTTAAGCCTCCAAGTTATTTATTGCTTACAATAAAAGTGTCATTTTTTTAACCGTAATCGAGGAACACAATCATACAACCTGCTAAAAGTTATAAAAAATAATAAACAAAAACGGGATATGTAGTTTTTATTACAATTTAAAACATTTGTTTACAGGTAATAAAGCCAACAAACTGCTCAAATGTTTCTTATGTTAGAACCTATCTAATAATAATTTAGGAATAATGACTAATTTTATTTTTTAATGTCCTAAAGAATTCGACCATTTTCTGGCCGTTATCTTCCATGTTCAAAAAAGATTTTACAATGAGTTATCGCACGGCGTTTATTCAGAGCTACAGTCTGTTAAATATAAAGCTCTTTTATAGAAAGACTAAGACACTTTCAAAAACACCTGGCGATTAAGGCCATGTCTGAATTCGTAAAGCTGATTGATACAGGAAAATTCACTCTCGGATTATACTGTCTCGTTAACGTAAACACCACCCCCACCTAATAGCTTCACCCTCTCTAAGCCTTGCGCAATCCACTGCCATATGTTCCTGTTTACGTCATAAAGGGAAGATTATAATTTCGGGAGAGAGTTTTTACAGTTTATAAATATCTAAATATTTATTGAGAGAATAGGGAGAACTTCCTAAACCGAAATGATTAAAATTAAATTTGTATTGAAAAAACAAAATAAAATTTAAACTAAAATATTGATATATATATATATATATATATATATATATATATATATATATATATATATATATATATATATATATATATATATATATATAATATGTTTTCTTGTTTAATAATTTAAACAACATAGGTTATCCAAATACAAGAATATTATATATATATATATATATATATATATATATATATATATATATATATATATATATATATATATATATATGTTGATACGTATTCCTTCAAGGATGGAAAAATATGATGAATAGTTATTATCTGGAGTACATCCATTCATTCTGAAGTCCATAAATTCGCAGTTCCGAAGTTATCGCAGTTCGAAGTTGCTAGAATCTCATCCAGCATTTAGGAGGTGAACCCAACAACCGTTGAAGAGTGAGTGAAGAGCGCAGATAACTCTGCTCTATATATATGAAGCAATGGGTATAAGGAATATGTCATTAATAAAGCATCACCCCGCCAA